>JAEOAD010000057.1:3600000-4200000 GCA_036365145.1 Orientallactaga sibirica | reverse complement strand
AGGTAAAGTCTGACTACCAAATGAAGGGGAAACTCATATAGAAAATATTACTTTTGGGGTGGGGTTAAGGCATTTGCCTGTGAAGCCTAAGGACCTGGATTCGATTCCCTAGGACCTGCATAAGCCAGATGCACAAGGTGGCTGGAGGCCCTGGCACGTCCATTCTCTCTTTTTCTCGGACGCTTCCTCTCTCTCAGATAAATAAATAAAATACTTTTTTTCAAAAAGAAAGTACTACTTTTTATTCCTTGTGAAAGAAATCCTGCCATCTATGATCCACTCTAGACTACTTCACTACTTTTGTAACCCTTGGTCCTACAATTAAACACTGTGTTGATAAAATAAGGGGACAAGGTTCCCTCAGCTACCCTGAGGAAATGTACTTTACTAATTACTTTACTTGCAGAGGCTCATCTACACATATGGGCAGATAAGAAAGAACTAAATATTTAAAGAAAACAAACTCAACAAAAATAGGAATCAACTTCTCATCAAACAATTAGTTCTGAGCATAGCAGAAAAATAGACATTCATGCACTACCTCTAAATTGAAACATTCCCTCCTGGAGGGAGGTTCATTGACTCAGGAAGTAAATGAAACTTACAAGACTCAGAAAGTAAGGAAAAGTGCAAGTGTCTTGAAGCTCATGAAATTGACAAGATTAACAAGGTCATCCCTAAGGTTATAGAAGCAGTAAAAATTGCTAGAAAGGGGAAACTAATCATTTTAGCTCCCTGCCCCAGAGATTACTGCCCATGCTGGGAATGGTGGGTGACTTTTCCATGAAGCTGCCATTGAGTCCTTCCTGTTGCTCTAAGTGACCCTCATCCATCCTCTTCTAAGAAATTCCAATAAGCTCAGTGGGTCACTAAGCTACACTTGGGTGGAATCATTTCTTTGGTCTTTCCTATATGCCATATCTAGGTTGAATAAACATTTGTTTATATATCCCCAGGAAAAGTCACTCAATAGGGAATACTCCATAGTTTTCATTAAATTTGAATTCCATTGTCATAATGTAATTCAAACTTTTTGAAAAAAGAAAAAAAGGGGGGGATAGTTTCTGAAACTTAACCAATGACTCAGTAATTAGAGAATCTGGTAAAGTGGTTAAACAATGAATCAATATGTAAATGTCAATAAACTTTTTAAAAAGAGAAACAAACTAATCAAATAGAACATACCATGGAAAAATTCCATTCACAACAAAATGACAGCAAACATCAAATGCCTAAGAATAAATTTAGCAAGAATTTGCAGTAACTTTATAAGCCAACTTTAAAATGCAAATGATGATGACAAAAGAATAATCAAGTGAATGGAAAGAAGGTCTATTGTTGGATAAAAGATATTTATTCTAATGTTGCAGTTTATCCCTGAATTAATCATAGGTTTAATATAAAATGCCAACATGCTAATGACATCAGCAGGATGGCTGAATTAAAAAGTTCCAGCTTTAATTCCCCAACAGAAACCTTTTCTTAATAATATATAGTACAAACTACCTTCATGGAAACTTAGAAACAAGAAATTATAGTACCCCAGTTAAACACAAAATCTAGAACAGTTTCATGGAAGCAAATTAGAAGAGCCTTTTCATATTACCACAACCACTCTTCTCCAAGGTGACACGCTTAACTCAGCCCTTGGAATTTCCTTTGAAAGGAAGAGTGGAATTTATAGCCAATGTTCTGGCTCTTCAGAGGACCACTCCAGAGATTGATTTCTTCAGTTTTTTTTTTTGTTGTATGTGTGTGCATGTGTTCTTGTATATGTGTGTGTGTTGCATGTGTGTGCAGATGCATTCATGAGAGGCCAGAGAAAGATGTTGGCAAGCCCCCTTCTATCTCTCTTCTGCTTTATTTCCTCAAGACAGAGTCTCTCACTGAACCTTCAGCTGCTATATTTCAGTCAGACTGGCTGACCAGTGAGCTCCAGGGATTCTTCTCCACCCCCTCCCCATCAGCACTGGGGCTGTAGGTGTTTATGGCTATGCTCAGGTTTTTACATGTATGCTTGGGATTAAACTCATACTTTCCCAGCAAGGACTTCTACTGGCTGAGCCATGTCTCTGGCCCAATGGAGTGGTTTCTGTATTACCTGACTGGAAGTGCCAACAGCACTGGAGTACTTTGAATGCCCAATAGTGAGGGAAAACAGAGGAACATGGAAGTGACTTACCACAGCACCAGAGAGCCTACAGTGCCAAAGGTTGTCGTTGCTTGGCGTACTCTGGAGAACTCTTTTCAGAATTTCCCCCACAAATGTTAGCCTTTAGAAATACTAAGTAGCGTCCTGATAGGTGAGGTGAAAGAATGCTAGACAGAAACATAAAAACATATAAAATATAAAGCTTCCTGGTAAAGCTATACATACATATATCTGTGTAGAAAAATATAAAAATACTATTGTAATATAGTTGTGGTGAGTTAGAAAATACGTTTTTAGAGAGAGCAAGAGTGAGTGAGCAAGAGAGAGAGAGATTTGGCACTCCAGGGCCTCAGCCAGTGCAATTGAACTCCAGATGCTGCGCTACCTAGTGTGCATGTGTGACCTTGCACTTGCCTCACCTTTGTGTGGCTGGCTTACATGGGATCTGGAGAGTGATCAAATATGGGTCCTTTGGCTTCATAGCAAGCGCCTTAACCACTAATCCATCTCTCTAGGCCTAGAAAAGAATTTTAAAACTCTGATAGAGTTTCAAAGAAAAAAGCAGAAAATAATTATAACTATGAAAGTTTGTTAGAGATTATACTAAATATAGAAATGTATAATTGATAGCAATATAAATGTGGGTTTGTTGATGTAAGAGTAAATTTTCAAATAAGAATAAAATTAACAGCTTAAATTGTTATAAGATGTTTTATGTAAGTTATATGGCAATAACAAAGATAAAAATCTATGGAAGATAAACAAATGAATGTGAAAGGAATTAATACAAATCAATATAAGATATCACAAAAACAAAAAGGAGGCAGCAAAGTAGGGACAAAATATCTGTAAGACAGAAAACAATAAACAAAATGGCAGTTTAAGTCTTTCTCTTACCAGTAACAATTTTCAGTAGCATTTTTCCAGACTTGGTCTTACTCTAATCCAAGCTGACCTGGAACTCAATGTGTAGTTGAGACTAGTTTTAAACTCACAGCCATCCTCCCACCTCACCCTTCCAAACGCTTGGATTAAAGGTACACACCACCATACCTGGCTTAAATAACATCTTGGATATTCCCCTAAAGCCATGTGTTATAGGTTTTAGGAGCTAGCCTATGGAACGTTTGGAAGGTGGGGCCTAGAAACATAGGTCATTTGGGATGTACCCTTGAAGGGGTAATTTGAACTCCACGTTCTACAACCCTTTCCCTATCTGCTTGCCTGTTGCTAAGAGACAAGCTTTGTTCCACCACGCACTCCCCACCATGATGTTTTGTCTTGCCACAGGTTCACAGTGGTGGAGCCAGCTGGCCACAGCTTGAAACCTAGAAAACCATAAGCTCAAATAAATCTTTCCCCCTTATAAGTTAATTACCTCAGTGGTGGAAAGTTAACACACCTACCAAAACCCCATCATGAAGAAACAGAAAACATGAATAAATCTAGTAAACAGATTGAATCAGCAATAAACAAAAACTCTCAGCAAAGCAATTGCTCAGGACCAAATATTTCAAGAGTAATTAATATTAATTAATTAATAATCTTTCAATGTCTTATAAAACATGGAAATGGAGACAACAAATGCAATCTCATTTTATGAAGCCAGCATTTCCTTGATAGTGCAAAACTAAAAAAAAACAAAAACAAAAAAACCTTAGACCAATAATAGTACCATTGAATACTGAGGCAAAAATCCCCAGGTAAATATTAACAATATTGGGCAGGAGAGATGGCTTAGCAGTTAAGGTGCATGCCTGCAAAGCCTAAGGACCCAGGTTTGATTCCCCAGTACCCACTTTAAAGCCAGATGCACTAGGTGACACATGCAACTGGAGTTTGTTTGCAGTGGCTGGAAGCCCTGGCATGCCCACCCTCTCTCTCTCTCTCTCTCAAATAAATAAATCAAATATTTAAAAATATTAGCAATCTTAGTTCAATAGCTCATTAAATTAAGTGATCTAGTCTAAGTTTGGGACACAATGGTTTGTATCTACGGCTATAAATCAATGTAACTGGACATTACAGTAACAGAATGAAAGAGGAAATACATAGCATCTCAATTGGTATAAACAAAAACACTGGGCGCATGCATTCAATTCCAGAACTCAGAGGCTGAGGTAGGAGGATTGCTGTGAATTTGAGACAGTGCAGGCTACAGAGCTCCAGGTCAGCTTGTGCTAGTGTGAGACCCTACTTCAAGAAAGCCAAAATAAACCCAAAAATAAATAAAACTTAAAAAATAAATTGGCAAAATCCTCATGCTTCACCATGAAAAACCAATTATGGATAGAAGTTATCTTTTAAAAAATGATTTCATGTTTAATTTTTTGTTTTCCTTTTTCACTGAGAATTTTTAAAACTTAAAAAAATATTTATTTATTTTAGAGAGAGAGAGAGAGACACAGAGAGAGAGGCAGATAGAAAATGGGTGTGACAGAGCCTTCAGCCACTGAAAACAAACTCCAGACACATGCACCACCCTGTGGGTTCTGAGGAATTGAACCTGGGTCCTTTGGGTTTGTAGGCAAGCACCCTAACAGCTAAGCTATTCTTCCAGCCTGAGGGTGGATGGGGGACTTAAGAGGATGGTGTTATATATATGTAAGTAGAAGAACATACTACTGTTGGTGGAGAGGCCTAAGTGAGGTCAGGGGAAGAGAATGAGTAAAGGAAAAGTAGGGGAGGGCTAATCAAAATCTAAGAGGAAATGAATAAGTCATATGGAAACCCAATTTTTGGACTATGGCATACCCAGAAGCCATATTTTTACTAGAAAATTTTCAGTGCCAGGGATGGGATACTTTCCAGTGAGTTTTTGGCCAGGGAGGTGCCTGATGCCTCCCAAAACTGTACAGGCCATTGCCAAGGCTCTTGGTTTCCCACCAGGAATATATGCTAAGAGCCTATTGCTAAACAAGCTACATATTTGAGCTGCAATGTCACTGAGAAATCCTTCTGGAGCGGAACTGAAAACCTCCTCCATGTAGACCGGCTGACAGAAAGCTGGGGAAACCTATGCTGCAAGCAGTTCCATAGGAGAGAGAGCAACCACTAGTGGAGATAACCAACAGTGGACACTGCTAGCCTTAAATTTGGCCAACCAAGCCAAGTGAGCCAACGGGTGCAATAGTGGTATGTTTGTTATGGGGGAAACCAACCACTCTCTAATTGGACTGGAGGCCTGCTCCATGGGAGGGAATACATGCCTGATACTGAAAACCTACGACAGGGGAAGTCATGAGCCCTAGGGGTGTAACATCTGCTGGTGTCTGGCTAAATGTTTGAATAAGAATGAATAAAAATCATGAAGTCATATACAATAAGTAACTTACATGATAAAGTCTTATTAGTAAATGTTATCAAAATTTCATTTTATAAGTCACAAAGAATAAATTAATAACTTAGATAAACTTATTCCACAAAACTTGAGATTTATGTGAATAATAGCAAAAAGTAAAAATTGAGAACAGTAAGAAGACAGATAAACACAGAGGTAGATCATAATTCTCCAGTGTAACCCTGAAATAGTTTTAAATTGTTAAATTATTTTCCAAATAATTTATGAATCTACACATAATTTTTGTTCCAATATCTTGAGCAATTTATATGGAATATTATGAAAAGATTCTAAAAATTATGGAGAAGTATAGTGAGACTAGCCAAATAAACACTGTAAAGGAAAAGTAATTAAAGAGTCCTTGTCACATCACCTATTCCAAATTCTTCCCCTTCCCAGCCCTGCCATACTCCAAACTATGACAGCAATAAAGATGTGGAGCTTGTGTGATCATAATTATGTGGATCAGTAGAAAACAACCATCCTCTGGGCTGTAAAAAGACCTAACAGTTAAAGGTGCTTGCTTGTAAACCCTGCTGGCCTGGGTTCAATTTCCTAGTACTCACATAAAGCCAGATGCACAAAGTGATGCATGTGTCTGGAGTTTGTTTATAGTGGCAAGAGGTCCTGGCATGCCCATACTCACTCTCTCTGTCTCTTTCTATCTTTCGGTCTTAATAAATAAATAAATACAACCATATTCATTATCACCACTAGCAGCAAAAGCACCAATGCTTGATAAAGAACACAGATTGCAATCATCATGACCTTACTTTTAGTAAGGAGAATAGAAGGATTATGTAGCAAATAGTGTTTTAAAATTGATAAAATATTCAAAAATTGGTATCTCAACTACTTTCCTTGTATCAGGTTCATCCAAGAGTTGAATGCGAGAAATAAAATTAATTAGACTATAAAATAAATGTATTTAACTATGTGGAAAAAGACTTTCCATTTGTAAATAAATTCCTGGAAGGAATCATAAAGAAAATTATTGATAAAAGTAAATCAAAATTAAAATCTTTACACAAACAGTACTCCACTGACTGCTCTGTCATGAATTTAGATTGTTTAAAAATATGTCCTTTCTCAGCTGGGTGTGGTAATGCATACTTTTAATCCTAGCACTTAGGAGGCAGAGGTAGGAGGATCACTGTGAGTTCAAGGCCACCCTGAGACTATATAGTGATTTCCAGGTCAGCTACAGTGAGACCCTACCTTGAAAAACAAACAAACAAACAAAAAAAGTCTTTTCTCAATGATTAATCAAAACCTATCAAAGCAGAAATCCAGAGGCTAAAAAGAACTCAAAACTAAATCAGACTGCCAACAGGCCTGTCATGGCTCAGGGAGCATTGCAGAAGAGGGGCAGAAAGATTGTTAAGTGCCACAGAGTGGGTAGGAATACTCTGAGCATGGTCCCCTGGGTAATTGTGTCTGCATTTGTCTTAGGGATGTCCCTGAACCTGAAAAAGTACAGCACTATATGGTAACAAAAGAACACCAGAGCTGGAGTGATGGCTCAGCATTTAGGAGCACTTACTGTATATGCAGGAGGACCTTAGTTTCATCCCCAGAACCCTCATAGAAAGCCATGGCCTCAAAGAAATATTTGCAAAGCATATATCTGATAAAGTGTCAATCCCCAAAGTGTATAAGAAATTCAACAGAAATTCAAGAAACAAAATAATGAAATTTAAAAGTATGCAAAGGAAAAACAGGTAAAGGACTTGAATGGATATATGTTTTTTAAGATTTGTTTTTATTTTTATTTTTTTGAGAGAGAGAGAGAAAATGAGTGTGAGAGAGAGAATAGGTGTGCCAGGGCCTCAGCCATTACAGTCAAACTCCAGATGCTAGTGCCACCTAGTGGGCATATACGACCTTGTGCTTGCCTCACCTTTTGTGCATCTGGCTTATGAGGGATCTGGAGAGTCAAACATGGGTCCTTAGGCTTTACAGGCAAGCTCCTTAACCATTAAGCCATCTCTCCAGACCTTTTCAGATTTGTTAATTAGCTCTTTAATCATGCTACAGTGTACACATATATTAAAACATTACATTGCACCCCATAATATATGCAGTTAGTATCTGTCAATTAAAAATGAAATTAAGGGCTGGAGAGATGGCTTAGAGGTTAAGGCATTTGTCTGCAAAGCCAAAGGATCCCAGTCCGATTCTCTAGGGGGTGCATGTATCTGGAGTTCATTTGGCTGGAGACCCTGGCGTGCCCATTCTCTCTCTTTCTTTGCCTCTTTCTCTCTCTCTCATATATATGGCATGGTGGTGCATTCTTTTAATCCCAGCACTTGGGAGACAGAGGTAGGAAAATCTCCATGAGTTCAAAGTCACCTTGAAGCCGGGCCTAGTGGTGCACACCTTTAATCCCAGCACTCAGGAGACAGAGGTAGGAGGATCACCATGAGTTCAAGGCCACCCTGAGACTACATAGTGAATTCTAGGACAGTCTGGGCTATAATGAGACCCTTCCAAAAAAAAATGAAATTAGTTGATGATTTTTTTTTGAATTCACACTGACATTTATTAGAAATGAGTGTGCTGTGTGACTGACAGCCCATGCTATTCCTCCAGAACACATCCGGAGAGGTCTATGACTTGCATTATGTTGTGAATCTTTCTTGGCACTCTAATCTCTCTGATCTCTGTGTCTATTCTTTTTTTATGAACATTTTTTATTGACAACTTCTATACTTACATACAAAAAACGTATATTTCCCTCCCCTCCTCCCATTCCCTTTTAGAACTCCAGTCTCTGTTGTATCCCCTCCCTCTCTCCATTAGTCTCTCTTTTAATTTGATGTCATCATCTTTATCTTCTATTATGAGGGTCTTGCAAAGGTATTGCTAGGTCTATTCTTTCATCAATGCCACATCACTTTGGAAAGGGCATGGGGGAAAATAGAGGAGAAGGTAAAAAATTAAGAAAGACAATAGTATAAAGGTAAATGGACGAACCAGAAACAAGAGGTGGAAATGTCTTAAGGTGGACATATCTTAAAAAATCAAATAGAAGACATTTGAAAAATATGTCAACATCATTAATCATGAGGAGATGGAAATGAAATCACAATGAGATATTATCCTTCACCTGTTAGAATGGCTACCATATAAAAGACAAAATATAGCATGTGCTGGCGAGGACATGGAGAAAATGAAACCATTGCACACTACTGGTAGAAATGTGAATTGGCACAGCTGTTAATGGAAAAAGTATGGAGTGTTCTCAAAAAATTATTAGCAAAACTAATTTATGATCCATAAATCCACTTCAGGATATAGACCCAATATGAATGGAATCAGGATGAAGAGGAGACATCCATATGCTCGCGTTTGTTGGAAGGCTATTTAGAATCACCAAGAATGGAACGCAAATTAGGTTTCGATCAATGATTGACTAGATGAAGAAACTTGACATACACACACAATTGAATAGCATTTAATCTTTATGAAGAAGGAAATCCTGGGCTGGAGAGATGGCTTAGTGGTTAAGGCACCTGCCTGCTAAGCCTAAGAACCCGGTTCCAATCTCCAGGTCCCACGTTTAGCCAGATGCAAAGTGACGCAAGGGCGCAATACCGCACTTGCCCACAAGGGGGCGCACAGATCTGGATTTCGTTCACAGCAGCTGAGAGACTGCTGGAGCGCCCATCTCTGTCTCCCTCTCCCAAAAATAAAAAAAAAAGAAGAAGGAAATCCTTTTATTTTCGACAACATGGATGAAAGTGGAGGAAATTATGCTGGGTGAAGCAAGTCAAGTATTGAAAGAAAGATACAGCATGATCTCCTTTGTATGCATAATGTTAAAAAGGAATAGAGAGTAGAATGGTGGTTACTGGGATAGGGGTTGGTGAGTCATGGGTCACAAAAGACAAAATTTCATTAAAACAAGAGGTTTATTCACAGGAATGCTACAGTACAGCATGCTGGCTATATTTACTGACAATGTATTTTATGTTTGAAGCTTGAAGATTGATAAGAGTATATTTTAGTGGTCTTACACAAAAAACAATGAAGTAATGAGTATATTCATTATTATTAGCTTAATTTAGCCATTCCACAATGTTTATCTATAGCAAGTAATCATGTTGTATTTCATGAAAACCAACAATTTTATTTGCCAATTAAAATAAATACAAACGACAAAAAATAGCATACTAATTTGAGACAGAGACTGGGAAGAAAAAATACTCCCTGCCCCACTGCAAAAGATCATCATATTAAGTATACCAGACCCAGAGAGACAAATACTACCTTGTCTAACATGTGACACCTAGAATATTAACACATATATGAATATGTGTGTGTATATATATACAAATGATAGGAAAATAGACAAGGAACCTTTTGGGAGAGGGAAGAGGAGGAAGAGAAGGAGATAGGGACAGGAGAGGATGGTGGAGAGTGAACATAGTAAAGTACATAATATATTTTATCAAAATGTCATTTTGAAACCCATTACTTTATACAATGAGCACATATACCAATAAAGAAGGAAATATTGAAAAAAGTTGTGATTAAATTAAAAAAATTGTTATAAAGGCCTTGTATTTTGATCTAACAGTAGTCCCTAAAGATTATATAGCTTGCCCTGAATAGGTGTCCTACAGAGGGTAGCTAAGGTTTGGAATATGCCTCAGGCAATAGGATATGGTGTATATAATAGGATCTCCTAATAGTTCGTGAATTTGGATGGATCTAATTTATGTTATTATGTGTAATCTGTGTAGAAACACTCAGCATCTATTTATCCATTACTGATGATTTAAGAACAAGTATGATAGAAACACATTACAGAAATCAAGGAAGCAGCCTTTATGGGATTAATAAGCAAGGACTTTGGATACATTGACCCTAGCACTAAGAGACAGAGCTCACATGTCTGCAACTGTCATGTGTAAACTTTTAGCATTTAGCTTTTCAAGGCTACTTGGTGCCTTCATCATGGTATATGCCAAATGTCTCCAATTGTAGGGAAATGGAAGGCGTAGATTTTTTTCCTTTCTCTCTGTCTCTCTGATTATTTTTCTAGCATTGTCAGTGAGTTTTGTATTATGCATATAGAAAATTAAACAGTACATTATAGCAAAATTTTAGTCCCACTGTCAAAGATCAAGGGAGGTTGCTCTGATCTCTTAAGAACAGAATGGTTTGCCTAAAACTCAACTCGTGTATTTGAAACTTATATGTGTCTTTAATCTTAATATGGAAAGCTCCACTAACATCACAAACTCTCATTGCTTGACTGAAGCCCCAGCATTTGGAGAGCAGGTAAGTGTAAACATTCATGTGAATTGTTGCGAGCTAACATCTGCTTTTGCTTTTAGTGAGAAGCCATATATTGGTTTTATTTTGCCTGTAGTCTCTAGTTGGGGAAGATAGAGGCATAAAAGCACAATTTCCCATGGATTTCACTTTGAACTACTTTATTCTGTAGTTAGCAGTTTGGGCAGCAATATGTTCAGTGACCTGCTTGATTCCTTATGCATACATGCCCTCTTTCTTGCTTTTTAAAAGAAAGGCATTAGTTTCCATGACTCAAGAATGAAAACATTATCAGCTGGGAAATGCTTAGTGCCTGTGAGAAGTGATTTTCTGGTCGCACTTGAGTAGTTTGAGAATCGGCCTACACTAAAAATCTGACCTTTTCCAAGAACAGTAGTTGAAGAGACAGATCTGTTGATTGCTCACTGCTTTAAGCTACTCCCTGCACCAGTATGTGATTCACAGATAAATTCAAAGATACGTTGGTCCCAAATATGGAATCTGATCTCAGCCCTCTACGAACTCAAGTCTCATATATTTCTCCTAATTTAGTACAAATGAGTGAGACTGTAACACCACGCACAGGAATTCTAATTTTTCTCCAACTTTTTATCCTAGCTCAGGCACCTGGGTTTCTAATTTGCCCCTAAGATTTTTCTGTACTGATAATCTACCAACAATCAGAGGGGATGGAGACTCTGCACTGTTCTTGTCTAATCTTACCCTAAACTACATTCCTATGCCCGAACGCCTATTACTAGTTAGCTATTCCTAGATTTCCCTGGTGCTGGCAGGCAGCTTAGGTCTCTGAATACTGCCCTCTTCCACGCTCTGAGGCTGTGCTGTGTACACTTGGTGGGAAACTCTTTCACCTAATTCCTCACTGTGTCAACAACTTGGCTCTACCACACAGCTGCTATTGTATTTTCTTGGAGACCATGTTTTCTTTTCTTTTTTTTTTCCTGTCTGGCAAGGTCTATTCCTTTTACTTGACAATCCATTCCTCAGAATCTGCATCATGTAGATATGCCTTATCTTTGTGTATGTGTCGCGCTCTGCCTCGACCAGCAAGGAAGACGCAACACTCGGACTCTTCTTTAAGCTGTTTATTCAGGAACCTTGAACAATCTTCTGACAACAATCTTCTAACTGACTGACTGACTCACTTACTCACTGACTCACTCACTGACTGACTGACTGACTGACTCCCTGATTCACTCCCTGACTCACTCACTCACTCACTGCCCGACTCACTGCCTCACTACACCCGGGACAAGCCCGCCCAAAGCTTAAGAAGCCTTTGAACAGCCAACCCTGGTGTGCCACGTGGTGAATGCAGATAGGTCCACATATGCGGAAGCAAGCCTAGATCACGGCCCAAGCCAAATAAGGACTTGTTTATCCAGGAGAGCACTCGCCATCGGGAAGGCGGAAGGCAGAAGCCAGCGCCATCTTTAAGGCGCGGCACCTCGCAGCTCTCTACAGTTCCCCCTTTTATGTTTTAAAACAAGCCACAGGTAAGAGTAGAGGTCTGATCTCTGATGATGCGTATTTTTGCAACCCTGATGCCTTTTTCTCAGAGGCGGGATCTGGGGCATCAACCCGCATGCAATCAAACATGCTCTTCTCTGGAGTTTTAGGGCTAACCCAGAGTGCAGTGCTTAGCCTCGCAACCTGAGCAGGAAGAAGATTAACTTTTAATTGTAGCCAGCCAGACTTGGGGGGACTGTGCAGCCTCTATGGCAGTAAAGGCTTGAATGATCATAGCTGCATCCCGTCATTGCGTGACCCTGATTTTACACAGACACCACAAGCAAACCAAGGAGACCAGTAACAGAAGGCCTGCTAAAGAGCACCCAAACCCGCCCATTCCTTCAGATGATTCATAGCGGAGATCAGCCAAGATGACAATCCAGAGGCAAAGGAGAGGTCCATGCGGGCAGAATTCACATTAACTACTGCCAGTCTCAGTTCTCTTAAGGTATCTTCAAATTCAAGTGACCAATTCTGTAATAGAAAACTAGACAAAAATCTGGATAAATTTGCAGCCCTAGTATAATCCAAGGTCTTTTAACAACATTAGCAAGGAGAAACTAAAACAATGCAAAAACTCAACCATCATCAGCAGTCATCAATTTGCATTTTTTACAGTCTTTCCTCAGGCATCCTCTCCATTGTTTTAATGTAAATCAAGTCAGGCCACCTTCCTTCCACCTTCCTTAAGATTGCTAATGCGTTGACAATAGCAGCTTCAGTAACCTAAAACCTTAGTGCCTCTGCTTTTACCTTGCTTGAGATTTTCCAACTTAAAATCTTAAAATCTCAGTCCGATATCTTTAGCCAAGCACATCAGTCCATTACAAATTTAACCTTGATCAAACTTTCTGGGCCTGGATAGCAGAACGTAGCCATCCCTTATGCCAGTAGCCCAGTTCCAACAAAGTCCTCTGTAGTCTTTCCTTCCCCTTTTCATTGTTTGCCTTTTCCAACCTTTCTTCCTCGAGGCAGTTCCTCATTAACCTCCAGATCGATCTTACCCTGCCCTTAAGCGTGCCTTGGTCTGCTGCAAAATCAAGATCTTCACCCAAATTTTCCCATGAAGGGATTGTAAGACTTCCAGAGCACGCAAACCAAGGGGCTATGGCATCACATTCCTCCAGGAACCTCTCCAGGGTACTCCCCTTTATCTTTAAGTTTTTTGAACGAAGCAGCTCATTCAGAGCCAAAAAAATTGGGTGCGAGTGAGAAGCGCCCATGGCTAATTTTGTAAAAAATTCTTTTAAAACTTTTACTTTTGGTTCGCTACACCGCAAACCCTTCCTGCTCCCTCTTTTTCTACTGAGAGGAGCAAAATTCCCCGCTTTTGTCGCGGATTCCCACCTTACCTGGGAACTTTCCTGCTCCCTCTTTTTCTACCGAGAAGAGCAAAATCCCCGCTTTTGTCGCGGATTCCCACCTTACCTGGGAACTTACCAGTGCACTGCCCTGACTGCAGAAAGTTCTGAGTCCCTCTTCGGACTCTTCTTTCAACAGTTTATTCAGGAACCTTACTACTGCCCTGACTGTAGAAAGTTCTGAGTCCCTCTTCAGACTCTTCTTTCAACAGTTTATTCAGGAACCTTACTTTTTCTTTTAGATGTTTTACTCGAGCGCTCTTCTCTCACTTCCTCTAAATTTTTTTTTAACTGCTTCTGAATCATTCTCGTTTGCCCTATGTAATATGACTAGACACACTACAACACAAATACACCACATGAGGTTAACCAACTTTTATACACTAATAAGACACACGAACAAATATACATTAATTGGCCAGCTATCATTCTTAAGAAATCTTCTCACTGCGTTTCCTCTAAGGAAACCTTATTGTGGCGCCTTTTAACCCTAATACTGGAAGATGTATTGCCCATTTTGCTATGGGACCTTATCGTCTCTCTACCGGAAAACTTGCCTTTACCCTTTTTGTCCACTTACCTGGAACTTACCAGCTAGCTGCCCTTCAAGTTCTGAGTTCCCCGTACGGGCCACCATTTGTCGCGACCGCCTCACTGTCTGACTCTCTGACTGCTTCACTCACTGACCCACTGACTCACTCACTCACTCACTGATTCCCTCACTCACTGCCTGACTGACTCACCGACTGACTGCTTGCCTCACTGACTGCCTGACTCACTCCCCCACTCACTCACTGCCTGCTCCCGGGACAAGCCCGCCCAAAGCTTAAGAAGCCTTTGAACAGCCAACCCTGGTAAGCCACGTGGTGAATGCAGATAGGTCCACATATGCGGAAGCAAGCCTAGATCACGGCCCAAGCCAAATAAGGACTTGTTTATCCAGGAGAGCACTCGCCATCGGGAAGGCGGAAGGCGGAAGCCAGCGCCATCTTTAAGGCGCGGCACCTTGCAGCTCTCTACATGTATGGGGTATGTGCATGCATGGTCATATGTATGAGTACATGTATGTATGCATGCCAAAGGACAAATGAGCTCATCATCCCCAGGAAAATCATCCATATTTTGTGAGACAGGGCCTCTTGTTGGTTTAGAGCTCATCAGTGAGTCTAGACTGTCTGGCCATTGTACCCCAGATCATCCTGCCCCAAGGATCTGCCTGTCTTCAACTGCCCAGTATTGGGATTACCATCACACACCACTACTCTCATCATTTTTTATTAATTATGAATTTTATTGTATGGGCAACCATGTATTAGTCCTATTCCCCTTGCATCATCCTATTCTATCCTCTCTTCCTGACCTCATCCCACTGAGAGCTCTCCTCAGTGGGGTTACTGATTCACTATGGGGTTATGAATGCTGCAGTCAGTCACTCTGGAGAGCTATGCCTCAGAATACTTCTTCCCATCCGGTGGCTCTTCTCTTCCACAATGTTCCCTGAACCTTACAGGTGTATTACAAGTCTACTTCAGTGTTGAGCTCTCAGCAACTTCTGAATTTTTGCTTTCATATTTATTTATTTGAAAGAGAGCGAGAAAGTGTGTGTGTGAGAGAGAGAGAGAGAGAGAGAGAGAGAGACAGAGAGAGAGAGAATGGGTGCACCAGGGCCTCTAGCTGCTACAAACAAACTCCAGACGCATGCACCACCTTGTGCATCTGGCTTTATTTGGGCCCTGGGGGAACTGAACCTGGGTCCTTTCACTTCACAGGCAAGTGCCTTAACCACTGAGCCATCTCTCCAGCCCCTTTGATATGTTTTGAGTGTCCTCAGGGTCTCTCATCTCCCTAGTACAGGTTGTTAGGATCGCTATGAAAGTATCATTCATGTTTAACTCACCATTTCCTCTGTGGTGTCATCTGGGCCCTGGCAGATGTACTAGAGGTGGCTCACCTCGTGTTAGGCAGTTGGCTATCTTTTCTTATCATACTAATGGATTTTGGATCTTCCCAGTTTTCACTGCCTTCTGTAAAAAAGAAAACAGACATTTTAACAGAGAGTGAGAGCAGCATGGATTAAAGGGGATAAGCATAGTTAATTGAGAGAGATTTTGATGGATATAGCCACTCTTTTGGCAAAGGACTAGTGGAGCTTCTCTCTTGAGTCTATGACTATCATCTTCATAGGATTCTCACTTGGTTCCCAGTACCAGCTATGAGTTCCCATTGAGCAGGTCTCTTAGCCAATCAGAGAGCCATTGAATACCCACCTAGGCTGAGTGCCACTATTGCACAGGTGCATAAATCTTCTAGGGCTGGTTGATTTCATAGTTGATTCATCCCCTGCTTGTTCACAATGTTGGTGGCCATTATCCCCCAGCAGCTCATGTAGCTCTTTCCAGCACTATGAGAATGGGCCCCCGGGAGAACTGGCTTCCCTCTTAATTTCAGCGTGATCTCTTGATGTCGTGTGTCCATAGCTTGTGGTATCTTCAGCAACTGGATTGCACCTTTTAGCTTTGGCATGTAATCAAGAGCTTTGGCCTTTCCCCCCTCCTGTCTATCTGTCCCTCCAGTTGCCTGTCAAGTATACCTGCAACTCAAGCTGTTCTAAGGTAGGAACTACATATGAGGGAGAATTTTCAGTGTTTGCCTTTCTGTGCTCATGTGAGTTTTCTTAGTATGATTTTTCCCAGTTCATTCATTTTCCTGAAATTTTTAGTATTTAATTTTCCCTTACCCTGAGTGGAATTCCATTGTGTATGTACCACATCTTCATAATCCATTCATCCATTAATGGCCTTCTGGACTGATTCCAGTTCCTAGCTGTTGTGAATAGAGCAGCTACAAACATGACTGAGCAGGTATCTCTGTAGTGAAGAGTGCAGTCTTTAAGTTATATGCCTAGGAGTGTTATAATTGGATTAAATGGTAGGTCTATTTTCAGCTTTTTGAGAAGTCTCCATATTGATTTCTATAGTGGTTGCATAAGTTTATACTCCCACCAGCAGTGGATGAAGGTTCCTCTTTCGCCACATCTCAAAGTTATTTTAATTTGTATTTTCCTGATTGCTAGAGATGTTGACTCCCATTATTTTTATGTAGATCCTGGGGATCAAACTCTCAGACCTGCATGTTTTTGAGGCAAGGATTTTACCCACTATGCTATCTCTATACTTCCTAGATGTATGCTTTTTTTTTTTTTTTTTTGATTTTTCAAGGTAGGGTTTCACTGTAGCCCAGGCTGACCTGGAATTCACTATGTATTCTCAGGGTGGCCTCCAACTCACAGCGATTCTCCTACCTCTGCCTCACAAGTGCTGGGATCAAAGGCATGCACCACCACACCCAGCTCTGTATCCCTTTTTTATTATGCCTTTAGTTCTTAGTTCTGTGGCAGAAAATCACAATGCCAAATAGAAGTGCCATTGAAAGCTAGACATCTAGACGTATGAACTTGTAGGAAAATAAAGATGAATCACTTATCAGGAAAGCAGAGAGAATGACCTTTTCAAGTTTAGTGGTAGAAGAGTTAAGTAGTTTGGAATATTTGCTCGGCTAGAAAACAGGAAAACAAAATTGAGGCAAAAGAGAGGATTTGTTATGAAGAGTGATCACAACTCAAGGGTATGAACGCAGCTCTGGTTGAAAAGGACTCTCATCATCTCTTACGTTTGTCTTCTTATTTTTAAAATTAAATTTTAATTTTTTAAATTATTATAGACTTGGGCTGGAGAGATGGCTTAGCGGTTAAGGCACTTGCCTGCAAAGCCAAAAGACCCAGGTTCAATTCTCCAGGACCCACATAAGCCAGATGTACAATGGGGGTCCATGCATCTGGAGTTTGTTAGCAGTGGCTGGAGGCCCTGGTGCGCCTATTCTCTCTCTTGTTCTCTCTGTCTATTTCTCTCTCTCTCTCAAATAAATAAATAAATAAAAAGAAATATTTTAAATTAAAAAAATATTATAGACTCTTCTTCATCCTCATCCCACTCTTCCCATTTGCCCTTCCCACAGCATCCTTCCCAGTCCTTAAATGTCCCTCATAATTTCTTTATTTCCTCCACTTTTCACTCTTCTTCATCTCTACTTACCACTACTTTGCTACACACTTTTACAGGGCTACAAAAAAAATGATTGAGACTATGTGGTGTTTTTCTTTCTGTATCTCATATGTTTCACTCAGCATAAGCGTTACCATTTCCATCCATGTTGCTTTAAGTGATGGAATTTCATTCTTTTATGGGTGAATAGTATTCCATTATGCAAATATGCCATATTTTCTTTAGTCATTCATTTGCTGAAGGACATTTGGTTTAAATCACCACTGTAAATAAAGTTTAACATGAGCACGTGAGTATCTTTTTTGGTATAATGATTTGAACTCTTTTAAATATATACGCAGTAGTGTAATTACTAGATTATATAGTACTTTTAGTTTTCGTTTTTTCAAAAAGCTCTATATTGTTTTCCATAATGGTTGAACTAACATATTGTCATCAGAAGTATACAAGTTACTATTTCTTGGCTTTATTTTTGTCTTTTTAAAACAATATTTTATTTATTTATTTGAGAGAGAGAGATAGGGGCAGATAGAGTAGAGAGAGAATGGGCATGCCGGGCCTCTATCCACTGCAAGCAAACTCCAGACACATGTGATACCTTGTGCATCTGGCTTATGTGGGTACTGGGGAATTGAACCTGGGTCCCTAGGCTTCATAGACAAACACCTTAACTGCTAAGCCATCTCTCCAGCCTTATTATTTTTTTAAAAATATTTTATTTATTTATTTGAGAAAGAGAGAGAGAGGCAGATAGAGTAGAGAGAGAATGGGCATTCCAGGGCTTCTAGCCACTGCAAACGAACTCCAGAAGCATGTGCCTCCTTGTGCATCTGACTTATGTGGGTCCTGGGGAATCAAACCAGGGTCCTTAGGCTTTGCAGAAAAACACCTTAACCACTAAGCCAATTTTCCAGCCCACCAGCCTTATTTTTAAAATTTATTTAAAAATTTTTTTTTAGAGAGAGAGAGAAAGAGAATAGGCCCTCCAGAGCTTCAGCCACTGCGATTGAACTCCAGACACTTGTGCCACCTAGTGGGTATGTGCAACCTTGCACTTGCTTCACCTTTGTGCATCTGGCTTACATGGGTTCTAGAAAGTTGAACATGGGTCCTTAGCTTCACAGGCAAACTCCTTAACCACTAAGACATCTCTCCAGCCCATTTTTTGTCTTTTTTTTTCTTGTGTGTGTGTATGTATGTGTGAGGTGTATATGCTCGTGGATATGAATGTTCATGTGCATAGGTACATGTTTGTGTGTGTTTGTATATATACATGTGTGTATGCATGTAGAAGCCAGAGACCAATGTTGTGTGTCTCCCTCTATTATTCTCCACCTGATTTTGTATTAAGTAGAAAGTTGTATGTATACATCATGTTAGTACCATAATTTCCTTCCTCCCTGCTCCCATTTGGCTGAGGGTCCTCCTCAGCGAGATTGCTGGTATTCTCCTTAGGTTTGCGTGTTATGAGATGTGAGAGCAGCAGTCAGTCATTATAAGAGGGGTCAGTGCCTCTGGACATTCCCTTCCACCTTGTGGCTCTTACTTTCTTTGAATCCATTATTATTATTATTATTATTATTATTATTATTATTATGAGAGTGAGAGAGAGACAGAGGGAGAGAATCGGCACTTCAGGGCCTTAGTCACTGCAATTGATCTCCAGATGCTTGTGCCACCTAGTGGGCACGTGCAGTCTGGTTATTGCTTTACCTTTGTGCGTCTGGCTAATGTGGGATCTGGAGAGTTGAACATGGGTCCCTGAGCTTTGCAGGCAAACACCTTAACTGCCAAGCCATCTTTCCAGCCCATTTTTTTTTCTATTTTATTATTTTTTTAGAGGAAGTGTGAGAGAGAGACAGAGGGAAACTCAGCCCCTCTTTGAGAGAGCATCTCTCAGTGAACCTAGAGTTCACTGACTTGGGTAGACTAGCTTGCCAGCAATCCCCAGGAATCCTCCTGTCTTAGCCTCCTCAGCACTGAGATGAGAGGCACATGTTTCCATGCCCAAGCTTTCACGTGGGTGCTGGGATCTGATCTCAGGTCCTCAAGCTTACATGGTAAACACTATCCGCTGAGCTATCTCCCAATGTTTATGATGGACATTCTAACTAGGGTGAGATATTACATTGTGTTTTTCATTAACATTTCTTAGATGATTTGTAAAATCAAGTATTTTTCTCATTTATTTATTGGGCATTTGTAGGTCTTTTTTTGAGAAGGGCCTGATTAGTTATTTAGCTTTTTAATGTGGATGTTTTTGTATTCATCTTTTTTTGTTCCTTTTATAGTCTGGATCTCAATTTTCTGTCTGATGCAAGATTTGCAAATATTTTGTCTCATTGTGTAAGCTTTTACTTCTACTGATTGTTTCTTTTGCTGTGAAGAAGTTTCTTTACTTGATGTCTTCCCTGTTTCTATCATTTTCTTTTGTGGTCTATAGTTTTGGGGTTCTATCTGAAAAATTGTTGCATACACCAATGTCTTCATGTGTTTCCCTTGTTTTCATGTAAGAATTTCATAGTTTCAGCTTGAAGATTTATATCTTTGATCCAGTCTCAACTTTTCTTTAGAGATACATGTTTGATTCATTCTCTACACAGCTTTTATTGGCTTTAAGATGATGAAACAAAATATAATCACTTAAAATATATTTGATCTTGTAATTCTCCATTTCAGTAACCTTCAATGAATTCCCATTGAATTCAGAATAAAGTTTAAAGTCCTCAATATGTCATATAACACCCAATATTATATTATACCTATGCACATCTCTAATTTAATATTTTACTACTTTTTAAATTCCTTTACCTTTGAGTTCAAATTTTTTCAGGTTTCTACATTTTCTCTTTGCCTGAGTCTTTCTAAAATTATGCTATTCATGAATGTAATTGTTTTTAGTCTAATGCTTTCTGGGTGTGGACTGACTGCATGAGAGCTAATACAGTCCTTTTATTCTTGTAGCTTCACTACCTGTGATTGTGTATATCATATGCTAAGGACTCAATACATTGAGAAGTCAATTTTTAAAGGGCAAGATGATTAAACATTGAGAGACATCAGCAGAGTGACTTGACATTGAGGGGAAAAAAGTAAGTAGTAAGTCATATTATCTCACAATTTTTGAATACACTCTGTTTTGCATCACTGAAAAATATCTATGTTAAAACTGGGCATGGTTGTGCATGCCTTTAATCCCAGCACTTGGGAGGCAGAGGTAGGAGGATTGCCATGAGTTCAATATCACCCAAACCTGAGGCTACATAGTAAATTCCAGATCAGCCTGGGCTAGGGCGAGATTTTACCTCAAAAAAATAAAAAACAAAAACAAAATCTATGTTATAAGACATATAAAACACCCCTCCAAGGCTCAGGGAGCCTTGTGCAAAAGTGGCTGGTAAGAGTGCAGGAGCAGGCTGATGGGGAAGAGGGCTGTGAAATGCTGTCATGTGGATATGACATGACTGCTGTACTCACCAACCAGCTGTGGTTTCCGGAACAAGTTTGAGCCTGTCAATACATCACCTTCAATGGCAGAAGATACATGAACCCCCCCCCACACTTCCCAGATTAGCTAATTGCAGATAATTGTTTCTGGGAGAGGGGGAGTCAGGTTCATCAGTGGTGTAGCAACTTTTAAATGCCCATTCCATGTTAAATAACCTTCCACCCACCATCTTGCAAGCAGCACGAAAATAAGATGGGAATCAAAGGGGAAAAAGTAGGTATTAATGGAAGGGAATAAGAGAGGGGAATTGGTGGGGGATCAGATCAAAATACATTGTATACATGTGTGAAAATGTCAAAAATGGAAACAAATAAATGGAACCAATTTTAAAGTCCGTGTTAATTCATTCTTTTAGTCTTCTCAGCAGTACCCTGAAGTGTATGGCTTCATGTTTCATTGTAAATTTGTAGATGCAGCATGAACATCTTGAGTGGCTTGTTAAAGTTCAAACAGTTTATAAAACGGGAAATAGGATTAGAGATATGGACTTTAGTCATCAGAACCTACACATTTCATACTGACTAACTATGTCCACTGCCTTCCCTGGTTGCACAGCAACCATTGTAACAAAACAAAGATTCTGGAGCACATTCTATTTTTCACATTCTCCAGCCAGAGTTACTTTTCAAACCTGAATGTGAGTCCTAACTTCAAGGTTGGAAAAAGCCAGCATACTGAAGGGAAAATGAAAGTGTGTGGAAGGCAAGCTGTTCTCTACACAGCTAAACAGGGCTCCAAAATGGAATTTACCAACTATGGAAATAATGAGTGAACTCCTGGGAAGACATGTGATGGTGGACTTCATTTTACTGTCTTTAATTTATGTCCTTTCAGCATGAAGCAGATGGTGATGAGAATTACAATTAACCATTTTGTCATAGTTTGTCTCAAAATAAGGCAATATGAAATGTCATATTTCTAACCCTTCATTGAATCTGTACAAATGTCTTTATATGTATACATATATACCTAATGTAGCAAATTTGATGTTATACAAGAACTACTGAAATATGCATTGAAATTACTCTCCCAGCCAACAAGTTTGACAGAAAAAAAAACCAGAAAAAGTTCTTAAGAACAGGTGAAAGAGATAGCGAACCATCTGTTAAGAAAATAACATGGAAATCTTGACTCATATGGTGAGATATTGAATATGTTTTTTACAGTGTGTATTGTTTGCCACAAGATGGCAGCTAAACAATTGGCATTTCAACAGGGCAAAGGTAGGTAGGCGCTATTGTGCAGAAATCTTGTCTCTCTTTAATGAAGTAAAAATTGAAATGCAGAATTTGTGTCTAATAACACAAATTTACTTAAACTTGTTATTAAATATATACATTGCCAAGATCTTTGTGTGTTTATAAAGCTCTAACATTTCTGAGAGGATGGTATTGATTTTGAGCCAAAAAAAGCCCTGTATAAGCTTTATTATTCAAGTTAAACAATCACAGCACAAGCTATGCAAAGGTAGCCGAAACCTTGGAGAAAAAAGGAAAAATAAAAAAATGCATAGTTTGGATGCAGGCAGCAGGCTATCTGATAGCTAATTAATCATTCCAGCAATGATGCTCAATCTTGTTGTCAAATCAGTGGTATAGGAAAGTGCATCCATCATTAAGCGAATCAAACTCAAAAGAGAGCCAGTTTACAAATATCAGTCAGGTACAAAACATTTCCTTTTTAAAATGCAATCTCCTACATGAAGAAATTCTTTCTCCCTGAATTCTTATCAGAGCTACTGCCCAAACAACTTATTTGGGGATGTTATCAAACGTAGACCTATGGTGTAATCTTTAATTTTTTGTGTGTCTGTTAAAAAATTTGATTATAAGATAAGAATTATATTTTTTCTTTTTTCTTTTTCTTTATTTACTTGAGAGAGAGAGAGAGAGAGAGAGAGAGAAAGTGCACATGCCAGGGTATCCAGCCACTGCAAACAAACTCCAGACACATGTGCCACCTTGTGCATCTGGCTTACATGGGTCCTAGGGAATCAAATGTGGGTGCTTTGGCATTGCAGGCAAGTGCCTTAACCGCTAAGCCCTCTCTCCAGCCCTCTTTTTCTTGTTTTGATAAATATTTGATTCACACAGCATGGATCTAGTAGCATGGATACAGTAGATAAGAGAATGGACACTGTAGCCATACTATAATCTTATGCAAGTTATTACTTCTTTAAATCTTAATTTCCTGAAATGTAAAATGATTAATAACAAATATAATGTAACACTTGAATGGTGTCTGGTGTGAAGTAAGCTTTTATAATCTTTCTTAATGATTCATGCGCCAGAGGAACCTCTAATATCAGGGGGCCTAGGTTGATCCCTGAATTACCTTCTGGGCTTCCTCTTGAAAGAGTGAGCTAATAGTACTGAGAAACCAGCTTCTTTCTGTTGATAAGCCCTCTGGCCACATCTTGATGAATGGTTTTTTTAGGTGGAAGAAAAATTAGTTATTAGCACCTGAAAGTCCTACAACCTGTTCTACAGGAAGCTCTTTCTCTTGTCATGCTTCCTGGAAGGGATTTTTCTCCAGACTGGGGCCCCATCTTGTGTGAGTGTGAGGCCTATTGTCTTATGATATAGCTGGTTCTGATGGAATGCTCTTTTTTTGCTTGTTTTGTGTTTTTGTTTTCCAGGTAGGGTCTCCCTCTAGCCCAGGCTAACCTGGAATTCAGTCTGTAGTCTCAGGGTGGCCTCAAACTCACAGCAGTCCTCCTACCTCTGCCTCCTGAGTGCTCTTTGACTCTTGTCTCTCCAGCTATGTTTTATTCCAGCCATATGGTGGGGAAGGGGAGAGGAAATGGTGATGAAGGAGTTAAGAACATGCCTAGCTCAAAATAAGCCAAATTGGTATGTTGATTATTGCAAACAAAATCACTTGAGGAAATTCAGGTTCAGAAAAGGCCATTTGGCCATTTGTGATTTCTTCAATGCAGCAAGCAATAAAGATTCTCTTGGGAGGGATGTCCTTCACATACCAAGGCCAGAAAATAGCCTTGGCTCACCAGATACTGGTAATTAGGGCTGCAATAAACCTGAATAAACAAACTCTGAAATAACCTTTATCTTGCACCAACGTCTACATCCCTCCTTCGTATAATATATCTCTTAATAACATCCCTGGAATTACTAGCCTAGTCCGTATATCCACTTATCCTGCCATTACCTCGCAAATTTATTGTTACTTCCGTAGAAAGTATAAATGCACCATGCGTTGATCATTTTTTGGCTTTGTGCTTTTGCAATTATCCTAATGTACATGTGAAATTAATAAAAATTTTACCCATTTTTCTTATGAATTAGCTCTTGTATTAGTTGGGTTCCCAGATCCAGACAAAGAGCCTACACACAAACTAGGAGCGGGGAGAGTATGAGAGGTCCTCTCCTCTCCTCTTAAGTGGCAATGAGAGGCAATTAGTATTCATTGAAATTTACTGTGTATTAAGCCTTATGGCAGGTGCTTCTATATACAGTAAAACATGTATTCATCAAGATTACTAATTAAATTTCACAGTCAACGAAGCTAGGATTGAAAGGGGTAGAATGTTTCAAAACAACATAAGCTTATTGTTTTACTACATAATATCACATAATAATATGTATTGTAGGCTAGAACTAGTATTTTAATCTAGATCTTTAGCTAAGATACTGTAACTCTTAAATACCCATGTTAGTCAGGTTTCTGTTGTAACAGATACCCAAGACTAAGCTACTTTTTGCTAGGAAAGGTTTATCTAGGCGTACAACTTCAGTCCGTGGTTACCTGGCCTCCTTGCTCTAAGCTCATAGAGGCATAGTCCATCATGAAAGGAGCTTGTGCTGAATCAACAGCAGAGGCCTATTCACCTTGTGGTGGCTGGGAAATAATGTGAGAGATATGAAAGGTCCAGAGTCCCAATAGTTTCTTCAAGGACACATCCTCAATGACCTAACTTTCTTCTACTATGTCCTACATCATAAAAGTTCCACCATCTCATAATAGCACCTTGTTGCATGATTTTTTTCCTCTGGGGAGATTGTAAGCACATGTGTAGTCACTCCAGATAGGGCAACAAATAACAGAATAGAATAATGATTGTACCAAAATCCAATTTCGTTGAACCAATGAAGTTAATGGGGTTACTTACAAAGTATGGGTGAGAGGATACTTATAGGAGCATGGATGTCTCAAAGGCAGCTATGTCACTGGGAAGTCCCACCCAATCCTGGATGTCACCCTTTTGGAAACTGCACATATAGCCCCTATCCGGTTACTCTTCCGCTACATATATTCTCTCTCCTAAGATCACTTGCAGCTGAAGGTAGACCAAGAGGAATCCCTGGTGAGGGTCTAGTGATTCTCCTTTCCTCCATCTACTAGGGAGTGTCAATAGCTCCATTACCATTGCTATGGGCATGGCTATCACTGTATTGTTCTGCTACAAAGTTGCTATGGCTACTATGCATTCTCTACACCAAGATGGCAGCAGGCTATGCTTAGAAGAAAAATGCCATGCAAAACTACATACCAAAGGTAGTTACCAAGTTTTTTTTTGTTTCGTTTTTATAATAGTTCCCTTTTATAATTGAAAATGCAGTTTTTTTAAATTTTGAATTTTTGATATATATGTCGTAATTTAAGGTTAACAGTGGCAGATTTTGTGACAAAAGTACAATATTTGTATACGCATTTATATGTAACATGATATGGTGGTCAAGTATTAAGTAATAGGTAATTAACCCACTATTAAAGTCATGAGAAATTGGCATTTTTACAACTAAAATGCTTTATGACAGGATAATTAATGTCCAACATATAAAACACTTATTTTGCCAATGGCTTTAGGAAGGAAATACATCAATTGTTTAGAAAATCAAAATTATCTTCATTTTAGAAATGCTTTCATTGTCTAAATTTCACTCCTCAGCTCACTAAGAAAACAGAGTAGTTAAAAACTCAAATATGATATGTATATACAGTATATGCATGATAACTTCAAATAACAAATATTCAGGTTTAAAGGAAAACCATTTGCATGCAAGTTAAAGACAAAAATCATGTAGGCTTAAGGTGTCTAATTCTTTGTTTCTTTTCAATGACTGAATAAAATAGTACCTGCATTCTCAACACTTCTCCAGAAGTTAATCGTGTTTAAGTATTGAGTATTTTTCATTTTGTTTTACTATATTTATCTGCTCAAAAACACTTTGGCCATATAGTTTTTGTCCATGTGTTTTCTTTCTTTGTAGTTCTGAGGATTCAAACCCATGGCCTTGAGCCCTTCCATCCTTTTAAACCACTTATTTTCAATCAATAATAAGGATTAAAGGAACACCAAGAGAATTAAAGTAAAATCAAGGTGAAATATCCCTATAGGTACAAAATTGTCACAATATGGGAATTGGGAATGATCAAACATAAAGAGGTTTTTATCAGAAAAGGGGACATAACATGCAGAAAGTTACATTAAGTGCCACCAGCCCCTCATGTTGCCAGAGCAGCTAAAATGCTAAGTCTTAGTACTTCCGTCTGGGAAGTTGAGTTTAGGGGTCAAGCTACTGGAATTTTCACACTGTTTGTCTACCTTTGGGGGACTAGCTTGTTCTTGAGGAGTTTTGATGTCTTTGGCACATCCTAATGATGTACTGTCCGCAACAAGCTGGTGAGGCCTCTCTACAGCAACCATTTGTTTTCTTGCTTCTGCTTCCTGTTCCTCAAGCCAATTTTCCGCCTCCACTGGGAACTCCAAAGTCTCCTCATCAGCTTGTGCATCCAGCTGCTGCATCAGCTCCTCCAGCTTCCTGGCCTTGCGTTCTGCTGGATGACGGTGCAGAGGTGTTCCTGAGCTGTTCTTTGATCTCCGCCTTGCGCTGGAGATCTAGCTTGGCTGTGATGTACTCAGCTTAGGCCCTGTCAAACCGCTTCCTTGCGTATGAGTAGTCTACTAGGGCTAGCCTGATCAATCCGGTTTCTGAGGATTCCAATGTCAGCTGACACCATGTCATCTAAAGCCTGCAACTCCTTCTGGATCCGCTTCAGCTTTATGGTTTCGGCCTGAGTTCTTTTAGATCTTTCTGCAATCGCTTTAGCCAATAGAGCTTTCTTATGCTTATTTTTCTCTTCCATTAGTCGCTGTTCTTGTTGGAGGACTTCCCAACGAGATTTCTCTTGCAATTCCACTTTCTTTTTCTCCACTATGCAACCTGGCTTTGGAGGCAGAATCTCATTTCTGTGCCCATCATAGGAATTCTCAAGTCCTTGTTCCCTTGGCTGTCAGTGCCCTGTGATTTTCCACTGGGAGAAGACCGTGGAAGAGGACTAGAAGCAGTAGAGGAACAGCGGTGTTGTTCACTGCTAAAGCTCTGTTTTGGTGCAGAAAGCCGCTGCCTACGAGGTAATGAGGGTGGCCCATTTTGAAGGCCAAGTTTTGGGCTTTGCTCCTGAAGGGCTTTCTCTCCCTAAAGTTGTCGGGGGTTTCTTTACAGGGAGACTGTGCTGAGGTTCAAATGGGTATTTATTCTGCTTCATTTCCTCAGCTCCTCCTCAGAGAAGCCCGACCAATCCTGAGCCATCCTCCTTGGCTACCTGCACCCTAACAGTGCCCATGTCTCAGAGCTCCGACTGCCAACACGACTCAGTTACCAAATTTTTGAATTTTTAAAAAAATTTTTTGTTTTTAGAGGGAGGGTGTCACTCTAGCTCAGGCTCACCTGGAATTCACTACGTAGTCTCAGGATGGCCTTGAACTCAACGTGATCCTTCTACCTCTGCCTCCCGAGTGCTGCGATTAAAGGCGTGTGTCACCACGCCAGGCCTAGTTACCAAGTTTTTAACACATGGGCCATTGAAAAACATTTCAGTTCAGTTATTTCTAGTGACATCCTTTCTCCAGCAAGGGTCCTCCTACTGGAGGCTCAACAACCTTCCCAAATAGGGCCAGTTTTGGGGGGACCAAGTATTCAAATACATGAGCCTATGGAGTGCATTTTACATTTAAACCACTACATATTCTTTCTCAATTTCTTGCCTACCTAACTCTAGAAAGGGGGCTACTTTTACAGGTGTATTCACTTTTAATCTCACCAATGACCTTCAACCATCCCTATCTTTCTTTTGTTCTACTTGCAAGAAAGCAGATAAATCACCAGTGGACATCACACTTGTCCACCCATGGGAGGTTCATACTTCCTTCTCAGTGATCCCACTATGTTTTTTCCATGCTTCTATCGAAGGGTTTATATATGTAAATATTAGCATTGCCAGATATAGCATAGAAAAGTACATATATGTCCCAAATCATGAATGCTAACATGCTTATACTATGATATTGCTGATTTTTCATCTGAAATTCAAATTTCACCAGAAATCTTGATTTTTTTCTGATAAACCAAAATACGAAATTCATTGCAATGTGTTTATTCCTTTCTTCTTTTCAGACTTCTTCCCAATGCAGTCTCGTTCTTACTTAAATATAGCATCCTTAGTGCCCAACACAGCTCCTATATATATTAGGTGCTTAATGTTGAAAGAACAGAAATAACTTCTAGAATATGTCAAATTAGATCAATTGATTGAATATTATAAAGCATTGGTGTCTTATTTAAAGAACAGGTTGATGAGAGACATGATTTCTATCAACTGCCATGAGATATACTTCTTATAAATATAAAATCATTATTTTTCAGTTAGTATCCAAAGTAATGAATTTTATTTATCCTTATTTGCCTCCCCCCATAGCCCTGCTCTCTTGCTATGTCCCTGCCTCCATTCAAATAGTTACTCCTTCTACTTTCACGTCACATGTATTCCATTACCTTATCTTGATGATTCCCTCATCCTTCCTTTGGACCTCTTCCTCCCCTCTCATAGTCTTTCTTCTACTTTCCCATAATATACATTTTAAAGATCAAAATATTTTCTTGAAAATTTATTAGTGCAGGATAAGTTATTCTCCCGTATATAAAGAACATAAATCATCTTGAGTTGGTTGGTTTCCATTTCACCCCTGGAGTGTTTAGTCTCAGAGATGTGGAACTCTACAGTCTCTCACACCCACAAATGAGGTAATCTAGATAAACAGATTTGCATCAGTTATCAACTCATATTGATCTCTGTTGTAAATGAAATTCTGCTGTCACATCAATGTGCACTCTGGACCATCTCTTCTTTCCAGCATCATGTTCTTCCTATTTCAGAATGGTTCCAATCTAACTGAGATGTGAAGGAAAATTTTCAAGGGAGGTTTTTCTTCATTTGTTTTTGTCCATAAATGTCCAGCTATGGTAAATTAATAAAAATATTTAAGTATTTTCATGCAACTAAATGCTTTATTTTGGTTTTTCAAGGTAGGGTCTTACTCTAGCCCAGGCTGACCTGGAATTCACTCTGTATTGTCAAGGTGACCTCGAACTCATGGTGATCATCCTACCTCTGCCTCCCAAGTGCTGAGATTAAAGGCGTGTGCCACCACACCCAGCTTCTAAATGCTTTTTAAGAATGTCCTCATTCTGAAACACGATGACCAATGTTAGAAGTATTTCTAAAGTAGAAAAGACAAAGTGTTTTTAGAAATAGATGTGTTCTTTCATTCTTTCTTTCTTTCTTTCTTTCTTTCTTTTTTTTGTTTTTCAAGGTAAGGTTTCACTCTATCCCAGGCTGAGCTGGAATTCACTCTGTATTCTCAGGGTGGCTTGAACTCATGGCAATCCTCCTACCTCTGCCTCCTGAATGCTGGGATTAAAGACATGTGCTACCACACCTGGCAAGATGTTTTCTTTTTACCTTCAGAATTATAATTATAGCCAAGAAGAACTTCAACCAATAATTATGAAATCAGTTTATACTTCTATTGATAAATATATCTTAGACATTATCATCAGTAGATGTCCTGCTGAGGACCTAGAGACAAGCTCATCTGTGGAGCTAACACTAGGTTTTCTAAGAAACAAAATTGCCTAAATTTTTGTAGCATTTACAGTTAATTACATTTGTTATTACATAATTTGTTAATTACATTAACAAAACTCAAAACTTCATGTTAAACCTACTAATGTAATAGCTACTCTTCAGTGTAGAATGAGAAAATCCACCACCACAACCTGGAAGGTGTAATTATAATGTGCTCTAGTTCTAATTTCTATAGAGTCATGTCCCGTATTCTTACCAAATAGAGACAACTTCTGAGAAAAAGTCTTTATTTCAAAGAATATAATTTTATTTCTAATACATTTACAATTGACTTCTGGTTGTAAATATTTTCTAGTCTGCCTCAGAGGATGATCACCAGGGGATATAAGCAAGTAAACCCCCGAAATACAATGTCTCCAGATATAGCTTTGGTTAGCTATTATTGTTCAACCCACTTACCTCTGGAACATGGATGAAACCAATGCATATTGGTTACCTACTTTGTATAGAGCAGTATTCTGGGTACTGAAGACAACACAAAGACGGAGGGTGGGATCTGTAACCTCAATAGCTAACATGTATATCAGAGACATGCACATTACCATGTTAACATAGATAGGATATACAAACACTGGTCATAACTTTCAATGCATTTGTGATATGTATTACAAGTCATTTAGTAATGATAATTTTTACATTGCTTAAAGTTACAAATAATTTACTTCAAAAGTAATTTGCATACTACTGCCACTGCCACTTGCAATCATTTCTCTTGTTTTGAAACTGGTTAAGGAATGCATCAGTCACATGAACACTGCACACAATGGCTTCCTATCATGCAGGTAGACTTTCTGGATCCTCTTCCCAGGTCTTGCATGGATGTCAAGAGTATTCCAGGCATTAGGAAAGGAGAAACAGACTGAGGGAACTAAAGCATGGTTCTAGATAGAGTCTTTCCTATGTCTTTATGAAAATGCTTCTTTCTCAGGGATTATATTTCCATGTTTTCATTTTTCTTTCTTAGACCTCATCTGAATCCATATTTTCCAGTTAAATGAACAAAAGTTCTCCAATTATTTCCAGTCACATTCAAACAGCATGCAGTCATGGTATGAGCCCAGCACAAGCAGTCAAAATTGCAAGTGATAAACAGTGCCAGAATCAAATTCGGTTATATTATACCTCTGAAAATTTGCAGTTTGTGCATCTAGTCATTATTTTCAGCCTAGAAAGTTCCCCTCCTTGTCTCCCTCCTTCCATTACTCCACAAGCATGTACCTATCTTTTATAATTCCAGAAATACTTAGACGTACAACTTCATGGGTTACAGCTAAAACAGAATTGCCTTATATTTTTAGGTGCAGTATTTCACAAAGGACCATAAATGATCCTTATAATCATACCTTTGAGGGGGACTGGAGATTGCTATCTTTTTGAATAGCAGGCTAAGGCTTGGGGATTAACATCTTACCCCAAGCCACACATCTATTAGTTATCTGCATGATATCTTTCTTTCTGCATACAAGTCCATGTTGAAACAAATGGCCATTCTTAGCTGGTGCTATTTTGCTTCTCATCCTAGCCCTCTCTATCTTAACCGACCACACCTGTAATTAATTCACTTGCTGCTACTGGGAGACAGCCAGGCCTCGGGTAATGGCTAACAATGGAGTCACTGTGTACTTACAGTTCTTCTTGTTTATGGTATTAGTGAGGTCCCTTCTTAGATTTGTCCTGGATACAAGTAGAGTATCTGTTTGGAATAAGGGATTTGGCTACTGTTTCCCTTCCCTATCTGATGTAGCAAGGCTTGGTAGTATAGACTTTGTCACCTCCTCAAAGCTACCACGTATTGCTAACTTCCTGATAGCTGACATTAGGATTTTCTTCACCTCGATCTGGTTATGCACTGTGGTCATTGTGGCAGACGTTCACTGATGAGCCTGTACTTGGAGAGAGGAGAGAAGGCGTCTTCCCCTAAATCTTCAGTGGCAAGCTCCCTGGATTGGTGGTCCATTAACCTTTATGCACCTTTCATTATTCCTATATAATCAGCTCACAAAAATGGTCATGCGATCCTTGTTTTTTGTTTGATTTTTTTCACTTATATTTGTAACACCTTTGTATATCTATAATTCTGAGTCAACTCTGTTGCTTTTGGCTTTATCTTGTAGAACTATGATTTTCCTAGTCCTTCCTAGTCTCTGTAAATATTATCTCTGACTTCTATCTTGTTCTAGCCAATATAATTTAGCACATACATATGCATACTTTGTTTAATTTCAACTAATGTTTCTGTCTGCCTTCTTTAAAATGGATACAGCAGGCTGGAGAGATGTCTTAGTAGTTAAGGCACTTTTGTGCAAAACCAAAGGACTCAGGTTCAATTACCCAGAACCCACATAAGCCAGATACACAAGGTGGTGTATGTGTCTGAAGTTCATTTGCAGTGGCTAGTGTCCCTAGTGCGCCCGTTCTCTCTCACTATCTGACTCTTTGTCTCTCAAATTACAAAAAATTTTAAATGGATACATCAATTTTGTGTAATGCAAGGAAGAGTGTCCTCTAATCCCAGCACTCGGGAGGCAGAGGTAGGAGGATTGCCAAGAGTTCAAGGCCACCCTGAGAATACAGAGTGAATTCCAGGTCAGCCTGGTCTAGAGTGAGACCCTACCTCGAAAAACCAAAATAAACAAAAACAAAAAAAATTCTGACTTCCATGTATATACGCCCAGGGTCTAGAAATTTTTTTCTTAGGAAATTGCCTTGTATTCTTATTCCAGTTAATGAACTATATAGCAAGTCTCCCTCCCTCTCTCTTTCTCTCTCTCTCTCTCTCTCTCTCTGTCTGTCTCACTTTCTCTTCATTTAAAAAGTCCATTCTATTTTAGATATCAATAGAAGTCTAGGTAAGGTAGACTTACTTTCAATTTCCATGCTAATATTTGAGTTGGAAGATTTTTTATCTTAGGATTCTGGCTTTGCATCTGCCCACATGGAAACAGAACAGTCATGACACAGTCATAGAAGATGGAAAGAACAGATGAATATGTGTTCAAACTATCCTCAAAAGGAGTATCAGCTTCCCAAGGGGTTAGAGCCCTGTTGCCTTTGGGCAAAGATCAAACTGAGTCAAACAGAAGTTCTGAATCGTGCCGCAAAGAAAAAAAAAGGTAAGAGCACCTTGAGTCTTGGAGCCCCCTTTTAGGTAGCTGGGCACTAAAGTTGAATGGAATGAGTGAATGATTAGGTCTTGGTATGTGCAAAGGTAAGTCATTCACTACAATACATTTTATTGGTTGGAGTAAAACATTGATGATGGCTGCATTCTCTTTTCTATTTCTCAGGGGAAAGCATCAAAGAACAACGAAATATCATTGGGCAAACTTGGAACTTGTTGAGCAAGATTAACACACAAGCAGACAAAGAAGACAACATTTCAGTCCATTCTCTATCGCTTCTGGAAGTCTTGTTGGGTAATATCATTATAGCTGTATGGAAGTGGTCAGGTTGATATGTGGTACTTGGAGATACAGTGGGACCTTTCTAACTTGGCATCAAGTCATTGTTCATTAATGACAAAGGTAGAATAAATCTCTTTCCCACATGTGCAAACAAAAATTGTGCTACTGCCAAAGAAATGTTAAATAAAGACACCTGCCTTACTAGAGTGACACAAATTTGGCTGGATTGCTAGGCTTCTGACTAATTTATTACACGATGGAGTGGACAGAGGAGAGGTCATGTCTGCATGAGGAGATAGGAGATAGGGATGTTGGGCTGTGTCCACATGGACAGCACAACTAACTAGAGCATGTGTTTTTCAAGTGACAAATCTAGTTGATAACAACTTTCAATTTCTTTTTTTTTTCTTGGTTTTATGAAACAGACACATTGTGTAGTCCTTGCTGTCCTAAAAAGTCACTATGCAGCCCAGTGATCATCCTGCCTTTGTCTTTTGACTATTGGGGTTATAGGTGGGCACCACTATACTCACTAATGTTATCTTTTGTGGGGGAGTTTCAAGGTAGGGTTTCACTGTAGCCCAGGCTAACCTGGAATTCACTATGTAGTTTCAGGGTGGCCTCAAACTCACAGCGATCCTCCTACCTCTCTGCCTCCCGAGTGCTGGGATTAAAGGCTTGTGCCACCATGCCCAGCTTTTAACTAATGCTATCTTAATAGCTCACGTTTGCTTTAAAAGATGAGATGAACTTCATTGAAATATATCTGAGAAATGTAAGAATCATTCACTATGTTATAATTGCATAACCTCTTTTTACATGTGAACTATTAAAATAAATGTTTTCAGGATATTTCTATTTGACTTTCATTAGGAAAGCACTACGTGATGGAAGACCCCCCCCAACAAACTAAGCCTATTTCAAATGTAAGTGAAAGTAAGACTGCACTTGAAACATGGTGAAGTAGGAGTTCAGTTTGCGTCCCCCTCTGCCGTACTGAGAATTGAATTGATCTTGCACATGTTAAGTAAGTGTTTAATCACTGAGCTGTATCCCCAGGACATTTTCTTTTCCTTCCTCCCTTTCTCCCTTCCTCCCTCCCTCCCTCCCTCTCTGTCTTTCTTTTGTTTTTTCTTTCTTTCTTTCTTTCTTTCTTTCTTTCTTTCTTTCTTTCTTTCTTTCTTTCTTTCTTTCTTTCTTTCTTTCTTGACTGATTTTTATTTTTGACACATGATCTCACAAATTTTCCAAGGCAGATCTTGAACTTGCTCTGTAGCCCAGGAAGGTCTTGGCCTTGCCATCCTTCTACCTCAGCCTCCTGAGTAGCTAAGAGTACAGGCCTTTATTGTTAGGCCCACCTTTCATTTGTTTTAAAGATATTGCTCATGTTTAAGTTTTATCCTTGAGAATGTACTATTTGAAGCCTATCTAAATAAACACATGTTGATATAGCTAAAGGTACAGAGAAGGCAACAATATATCAGTAAATACAGTGTTTGGCAGCATGGACTATAAATATGACATATCTTAGTTCACATTATACCCTCACTATTAATTATATGGCCTATCTCAAAGTTATCTATCCTCAATCATAAAATGAAGTTAATAATACCTACTGTGAGGATTGCTGGGAGATTATCATAATGTAGATAAAGTGTTTGCTGTAGTGCCTAGCACAGAAATCCAATAAATAGTTTGGGGGCTAGTAGAGAGATGGCTCAGAGGTTAAGGTGCTTGCCTGCAAAGCCTAACAACCTGGGTTCAATTCCCCAGTACCCATGTAAAACCAGATGCATCAAGTGGCATATGCATCTGGAGTTTGTTTATGGCAGCTGGAGGCCCTGTCATGCTCAGTTTCAGTCTTTCTATCTCTGCTTGCACATAAATAAATAAGATTATTATTTTTTTATATATTTTATTTTTATTTATTTATTTGAGAGAGAGAGAGATACAGAAATAGGCAGGTAGAGAGAAAGAGAGAAAGAAAGAATGATAGGACTGGAGTTCTGGAAAGAAGAAGTGAAGGGATGAGATGTAGGAGATCACCATGTGAAGTTGAAGATTATTTATTTATTTATTTATTTATTTATTTATTTATTTGAGAGAGAGAGATACAGAAATAGGCAGGTAGAGAGAGAGAGAGAGAGAATGGGTGCATCAGGGCCTCCAGCCACTGCAAACGAACTCCAGATGCATGCACCCCCTTGTGAATCTGGCTTACGTGGGTCCTGGAGAATCGAGCCTTGAACCGGGGTCCTTAGGCTTCATAGGCAAGTGTTTAACCGCTAAGCCATCTCTCCAGCCCGAAGATTATTTTTAAGAGGATAGTTTTCAAGAAAGTTGGCACTTTTCCTAATTGAATCCTTGTTGATAGGGCTATGCACTCCTACTCAGATGCCTTTTGTTTCCTGTGCTGTCCAGTGTGATCATGGCCTTTGTGTTCAATAGTTATCAAGTTGCAATATACTATTTTGAAAATCGTCACTACTGAGCCCACTTGTTATTAACTGGAATACAGGGGTAATGAGCAAAAATGAGGTGTTTTAATGTTTCTGAAGAAAGTATCAGTTAGAATCAAGACATTTTAGACATCTGTGAACACAAAACTCATATGCAATCTCACTAGTAGGTACTTAGATGTTCATTATGAAGAAGCAAGTATATAGATCATTTTAAATAGCATGCATAGTAAGATATATTTACCCAGATCTAAAAGTCCATGCAAAAAATAATATGCTCTGATAACATTAAACAAGTTTTAGAAAAGGCAGCAGCTGTTTTTTTGTTCTTGAGTTTTCTGGACTTGGGTTTTATGTTTACTTCTTTTCATTATATGACATTTTGAAGTCTTTATGCCAGGGCTGAGGTGACAACCTAGTCAGTAAAGTGCTTGCCTCGTGTCAGCTCCATGCTGCTAGGATGAACCTCCAAACCAGACACACTTGATGGAAGGCATGGGATTTATTTTAGACTTACAGATCCAGGGGAAGTTTCATTAATGACAGAAGAAGCTGGCCCCCTTTACCAAATCTATGCAGAAAGAAAGACCACCACCAGCACTACAAGCAAGCATACTCCAGAACCCCAGGCAGAGCTCACACATTCTACATACCTTAATTCTGGAAGCAGATCCACCCCGCAATAACACCTTAGGGCTGGACTCAAGGATCTGCCCATACTGACACCTCCTCCTGCCAGGCTGCTGGAAATCAAAGTTACAAGCCTGAATAAAACTCCTGAATCTATGGGGGAACATCCATTCACACCTACTACCACACTTTATAAGCATGAGGACCTAAGTTTAATCACAAGAACCCATGTAAAAAGAACCTGGACAAGCAGAGCACATTTTGAATTCCAGTGCTGGGTCCTGGTGGGCTTACTGACCAGCCATTTAGGTCTAATTGGTGAGCAGCAGTCCAGTGAGAAAAAAGGCTCCAAGGCTGGAGAGTTTGCGTAGCAGTTAAGATGCTTGCCTGCAAAGCTTACAGACCTGGGTTTGATTCCTAGTATCCTCATAAGCCAGATGCACAAGGTGGCACATGCATCTTGATTTCATTTGCAGTGTCTAGAGGCCCTGGCATGCACATTCTCTCTCTCTCTCAAATAAATAAAATAAAATCTTTAAAAAAGAAAGGAAAAAGGCTTCAGAACACTCAAAAAAAAAGTGGATGGCATCACAGAAGAATGATACACACACAGGCTGGAGAGATGGCTTAGTTGTTAAAGTGCTTTCCCTAGGACCAGGGTTCAAATCCCTAGTACCCACATAAGCCAGATGCACAAGGTGGTACATGTGTCTGGAGTTCATTTGCAGTGACTGGCGGCCCTGGGACACCCATTCTCTCTCTGTCTCTGCCTCTCTCTCTTTCTCAAATAAATAAATAAATAAACAAAATTTAAAAACAGAATGATACACACAAACTTTTCATCATAGCTTTCTTAGAGATTTTCCTTAGAGAACCTGGATTAGACTTGTGGTTTTCTAAGTATCATCTGGAGGTCATACTAAAAGAATTTCTGATTGATAATAGGACTATTGACAAGTTCCCAAGCGATTCTAGTGTTGGTAGTTCACAGACAACAGATGGAGAGTTCCTGAATTTAAATAAGGACTATAGCATCTTTATGTTTATAGTTGATTAAAGGGAAGAAACTATTATTTGTTAAAATATGATATGTGTGTGTGTACCCACAGTTATTCAGAGTTTCAGTCTCTTTTTTTTTTTTAACTTGATCTTCTTGGCTAGACTGTCTCACACACACACACACACACACACACACACACACACACACACCCTATACACATCTTTTCAGTAGGTGCTGTGCAAGCTGCAGGGGGAGAAAAGCTATCAACAGTCCTACTCAGCTATGGACCTTGGATGCTCCACAATCACTCTGCCAGGTGAGATCTGCCCAGAGCTGCAATAGAAATATGACTGTTATTATGGGAGTAGCCAATCACTTTCTGACTGGATTTCAGGCCCTCTCCACAGGAAGAAATTCATGCCTGGTACTACAAAACTGGCCAAAAGCCTGTAGCTAGAACATAAACTCTAAGGGAAAAGTACTACTGTGGTTATTTTAAATGCACTGCATGTTAAACCGCCTTCTAAAAATTTACGTTTGTTCCCATAGATTAGCATGGCTCACAGCCTTCACCATAGAAGTGTCTTTCTGCATTGGATCAAGGTTAAAGCAGAAATGCATAGATGGCAAAATTGTTAAGAATCAGTAACTATTGTGTGACAATCCTTAACAGGACATCTAAACCACCACCTCCAAGGCTAAGGGAACAACATGGATGAGTGTGGAAAGAATGTGAATAGTAGGATGGGGAGGAGAGCAACAGAATGCTGTTTTCTGGATACAACATGGTCATTACACTCAAAAACTCACAATAGCCGTGGTTTCCTGCACAAACTGACTTGTTAATATCTCATCATGGATAGGGAAAGGTATACAAGACACCACACCCCTTAGTATAGTTAATGGCAGCTAATAGTTGCTGGGAGAGTGAGAATCATGTTCTTCAGTGGTGGAGTAACTGGTACGTTGCCCGTTCTCTAGTAAATAACCTCCCACATATGTTCATGCAAGCAACCTAATTTAACTCAGTGTGTTTAAAAATAAGAAATTAGAATGAGAATTAAGTTGGAAAAGAGTTTTAGTGGGGAGGGAGAAGACAAAAGGAGGTAATTGGGGGCAATGTTTTCAAAGTACATTATGCATTTTATATAAGTGTCCAAATTAAAATTAATGAAGCTGGGTGTGGTGGGGTATGCCTTTAATGACAACATTTGGGAGGAAGAGGCAGGAGGCTCACTGTGAGTTCGAGGCCACCCTGAGACTACACAGTGAATTCCAGGTCATCCTGAGCTAGAGAGAGAGACCCTACCTTGAAAAACCAAAAAAATTAAATTAAATTAAAACAAAACAGCTGGGAGTGATTGAGGTGAGCCTGGGGTGCATGAGAACCTGACTCAACAACTAAAAACTCCAAGACTTAAAAACTCATGTTCTCCCTATACTATTAAAATAACCAACAAAAGTTGTTACCCTGCTTCATAATCATGATGATTTTCTCTAATTCGAATAACTCTTTCCTATACCTTTCATCTTTTTTCTTCCACTTCCATCAGTTAATTGCTTTAACTCTGCTTTCCATTCCTCACTTAACTCACTTAACATTTAGTGCTCATGTAGGAAAGCACAAGACAGGAGAATAAAGAAAAAGAAGCAAAAGTAAAATATCCTTTGAAAGCTGGAGACAATGCCTGTAGTTTTTGAGTTCTTGATTTCTGTCCTACCAAAAAATTATTTTGTGTTCCCAAAATATATACTCTCAGTAAATGCCCTCAGTTTTTAAATTTTGAGGGTTTTTTTTGCAACTTCTAAAGCATACTCATAATGGCACACTAAAAATTCAATAACTGTTAAAGTATATTTAAATAATATTCACCAAAGTAATAGCTTTGGAGGGCATTACAAACATTTAATTGCTTAGGAGACAATGTTCAACCAGAAAAGAAAATGCAGCATTTTCCTGTTTTTGTTTTTGAAGTAGAAATTTTGTATGGATACATAATGTGTTGGTACCATTTCCCTCTTCCCTGCCCCCATTCCCCTGAGGGCCCTCCTCACTGGGGTTACTGGCATTCACCATGGGTTGTGGGTTATGAGCTGTGAGAGCAGCAGTCAGTCATTGAGCATCTGCTTTGGACCTGACGTGGCTGTATGTACTCTCCCCAAATTACTTAACTCCTTTCACCTGGGTTTCATTGCTTTCCAGACTGAATGGAATGGTAATTACCAAAGGGGCATTCAAGGACATAAAATCATTCTATTGTGCTCAATATAATTTCTTCAGTCTCATCCAAATGGATAGGATATGAGATATTATGAGAGAAGCCAGGACATGGTACATGATAGATCGATAGTTTATAATCATTTAATGAATAAGTGAGTGAATATTTTACCTATTGTTTATTATTCATTTGTGTGAACACGGATATGTGTATTATGCATGTATGTACATGAGTTTGTGTGCTACAGTGTGTGTGCATGTGGAGGCCAGAGGTCAGTCTCAGGGTGTTTTTTTTTCTCTCCTTCCACCTTGTTTTGAAATATGGTCCTCTTGCCACTGCCAGATTCTCCTGGCTCTGCTTCCCACTGCTATAGGCATGTTGAGACGATAGACATGTGCATCACTTTGGATCCAACTTTATGTAGGCACTAAGGAAGATAGAACTAGGATGATCAGGATTGCATGAAAATGCTTTTAACTGCTGAGCTATCCCTCCAGACCCCAGATGAATGAATCTTTACCATAATGAATATCCAGTGAGAATTCAAAACATTTGCAATCTGTGAATATTTGTTTTGATGTTCTATACATAGTAGACATGGTTGAAATGTAGTATAAAGTAATTAGACAGCATCTAAGGATGTAATAGTGATTTTCTTAGTGAGGTATGAGACAATAAAACATAGAAAACATACCATATAGATAGTGACAGCTTTTAGGAAGAACAATATGTCAGAATAAGGAGATAGAAAATAACAAAAGTGGGGATGATGCTATTTTATAAATGGTGGTCAGTGAAGCTTCTCTGAAGAAGGGACAGTGAATAGAGACCTTAGTGAGATGAAAGACATGAGCCATGAAGATGTCCTGTGGTACATCATTTCACGTTAGAAGGACAAGTAAATGCCAAGGTCCTAAGGTCTGTTTGAAATATTTGAGAAATAGCATGAAGGTCACTCATTGTGGTTTTGGAAAGCTAAACAGTGAATGAAGAAGTTAAATGGACAGATAAACACAAGTCAGGTCCTGCAGAGCTTGTGAGTAGTCAAGAAGTCATTACATGTTATCATAAGCTATGTGAGCCTCTAATATTAGGATGATCACATGTTTGCATATTTTATAGAGGTGATTTTTCACAGTATTAGATTTGGAAAGTTTAAACATCACAAATAACCTATTTTTATTCTTCCCCACCATGGAAAACTGTATGCATCTTTAATTTTTAGTTAGTCTAAACATTTGTTGACAGGGACTTAACTAGTTTCCCCTGGATGATTGCAGTCATGTTTCTGGTATTTCTTTAATTTGCTTACTGTCTTCTCTGAAAGTTGTTTGTTTTTGTTCCCACGTATAGCACAAATGAACAGCTTACAGATCTTAACAGGAATTTTTTCTCCTAAGAGATGCCAAGTTCTGTGTTGTCTTTTCTCCATGGATTTGCAAGCTTGTGTAATAAGAAAATGAACATTAGCTCCTCAAAAAAGGAAACAAAGTTTTTTTGGAGAATCCCGATAAACTTGGAGATGTCCTCATAGGAAAAACCTCTCTGTGAAGAAAGAAATAATTGAATGAACACTTTCACATTAAAGTTTTACTGTTATGATGCACTTTGGTAATTCAGGTCTTCTGGAGTTTAAAAACAGATTGATGAGGTCACAAATATAAATTCTGTATAGTTCCATACATATAAAGAGAGATACAAAATTCATAGTGACCAAAAGTGGAATGAATGGTGACGGGCAGAAGATGGGGTGGGAAGATGAAAAATTATTTAATGGCTACAACATTTTAATCTTGCAAAATGAGAAGTTCTGGAAGTGGAGAGTGGTAATAGTTGCATAACAATGTGAATATATTTAGTAACAGTGAATTATAAACTTAAAATAGTTAAGATGGTAAATTTTATGTTATAGTCATTATTTTATAATTAAAATTAATGGATGGAATATAATAATGAATGAAATCAAAATGGATTAGTAATACAAACTTGCTATAGAATGATAAAATCAAATCATACATAAGAACATGTTACCATTTAAAGTTCAATTCCTACAAATTCATTAGACATTAGTTTTTTATGATGTATATAATAGGTTCAATGCCAAGGATAAAGGCAGAAAGAAGATGCTTTTTGCCTACTATAAACTTGGACCTTAGTGGTGAGAAATAGACTCATGAACAGTAACAACAAAATAAAATGATGTTAATGTTGCTAAAACTATGCCCAAAAACTTTGGGACCCTAGTCATTTAGGAAAGAAATGAAGATGATGCCTAAATTGGGTCTTAAGATAGTAAATGTTTAGATATGACTGGAGAATGAAGAGCATTCCAACCATGGGAAATTAACATTGTTATGAGACATTTTGTAATGCTGGGGAAAACTCCAGTTCAGAAGCAATAATAGTGGAGAGGATAGATGGTTTTGAGAAAGACTAATGACATCATAATAGAGATCACAGATCAGGCAATAGTTTAGAAGGTAAGAAGCTCGATACATTGATGATATTTTATAGGTTTGTTTCTTTCTTTTGTGCTGAGGATTGAATGTAGGGCCTTGTGACATGCTAAGCACATGCTCCATCACTGAGCTGTACATGCACCCAACTTCTAATTTTTTGGCCTACAATAAATGGTACAAAATGTCTAGTTTAAACCTTAGACCTGGGTTTGAGTTTAGACATCATATATACATTATCTATATGGATTAACTTGAGGGAAGCAGAGATCTCTGTAATATTATGACTTGAAGAGCTGGGGAGACAGCTCAGAAGTTAAAGTTACTTTGTCAAATTATGACTCAATCTCCCTGAAATTACTTTTTAATGTGCAAGTATTTATTTTAGTTACTCCCGATAGTCCTTATTTTTGGAGATCTACAAGGCATTTTATTATCCACTGTTTCATTCTGAAAGGCTTCCACAGGTTTTGGTGGGTGCAAAGGGTAAACGACTATGTTTTGGAGCTGCTCTTTGTGTGTTACTAGATTCATCACCAATCCACCTTACCAGTGCTTTATATCTTTCTACAATATTGAAGCCACCATCACACTGCAATGTGTATAAAAAGACAGGACATAGACTTTGAGGGCGTCTGTCACTTGGGATTGCTTTTGGAGACAAACATGTGTTATCTCATTATCTTGCCAGGGTTGGCTAAATTACTTTATTAATACTCTTCAAATTTATTCCTGTTTGACAGAGTTATGTTCCTTTAAGCATCTTTCTCAAAGCCAAGCAGTGAGCCAAGATATACATAACGACTCACATATGATGTTTAATTCCTGCCAAGGAAATTCTAGGCCTGCTATTTAGATTCAAAATTCACTTCAACCTTTGTGTGTGTGCTTATACATTGATTAAACTTGGGAGGCACTGTCATTACCTTCATCATTGTTATCTTAGTTTTGAGGCTTTAGATACTTTTGTAGGACTCAGCTCCACCTTTAATGCATCTACTTTTTCTTTCAAAAATTGTGAGGCTGGAGAGATGGCTTAGTAGTTTAAAGGCACTTCCATGCAAAGCTTGATGGTGTGGGTTCAATTCCCCAGTCCCTACATAAAGCAGAAAGTGATGCATGCAACTGGAGTTCATTTTCAATGGCAGGAGGCCCTGGCATGACCATCCTTTCCCCATTTCTTAAATAAATAAATAAATATTTTATTTATTTGATATATAGAGAAAGGTAGAGAGAGAGAGAAAGAGAGAGAGAGAAAGAGAGAGAGAGAGAGAATAGTGTGCTAGGGCATCTAGCCACTGCAAATGAACTCCAGATGCATGTACCGCCTTGTACATCCAGCTTATATAGGCACTGCAGAATCAAACTTGAGCCCTTTTGCTATGCAGGCAAGGGCCTTAAACTGTGAGCCATCTCTTGCTCCCATAAATATTTAAAAATTACATTTTCGCCAGGTGTGGTGGCACACGCCTTTAATCCCAGCACTCGGGAGGAAGAGGTAGGAGGATCACCATGAGTTCAAGGCCACCCTGAGACTACATAGTTAATTCCTGGTCAGCCTGGGCCAGAGTGAGACCCTACCTCGAAAAACCAAAAAAATTATATTTTATGTTTCATAAAACTTTTGTTTATCCAATGATATTATTAAGAGAGTGAGAAGGGAAGCTACACTATAGAGAATATCTGAAATGCGTTAATATGACAAAGAAGTTACATCTGGTAAATATAAAGGATTCTTATAAATAAGAAAAAAGTTGTTGTAGTGACAAAAATATATTGGTAAGAAAGCTGGAAAAGCAATTAATGAAAAGTATACATAAATCAACAATAAACTTATTAGAGAGTGCTCAGCAGCATTTGTGATTAGAGAAGTACAGAATAGAGACAGAATAAAATGCCACTCCATTCACTATTACAGTTAAAATTAAAATGATGAATAACAAGTCCCAATGAGAATATGGAACAGTTTAAAATAATAACTTATTTTAGTCTTACATACAAATTAGCAAACCACTTTTGGAAAGCTTTTGGTAGTGCTTTTAGAGAAATTTTAATTTGGGTAAAATAAGCTGATAATAAATTATTTGGAATCATTTTTAAGTGTCCAGCTTAATGATTTTCTACAGTCTTTACCATCAGCTTCTAGAACACTGCTTTTTGCAAAATTTTTCTTGTTTCTCTCCATCTGCAGCTCCTATAAACTTCTATTCTACTTTCTGTCTCAACGAATCTTACATGCTAGATACTTCATATCATAGACTAATATACATAGTATTTTTAAATTTATTTTTGGTTTTTCTCTTTTTTATTGACAACTTCTTTAATTGTAGACAATATCCCATATTACTTCCCTCCCTCCCCCCACTTTCCCCTTTGAAACTTCACTCTCCATCATATCCCCTCCCCCTCTCAATCAGTCTCTCTTTTCAGTTTGATGTCATGATCTTTTCCTCCTATTATGATGGTCTTATGTAGGTAGTGTCAGGCACTGTGAGGTCATGGATATCCAGGCCATTTTGTGTCTGGTGGAGCATGTTGTAAGAAGTCCTATTCTTCCTTTGGCTCTTACATTCTTTCTACCACCTCTTCCGCAATGGACCCTGAGCCTTGGAAGGTGGGTTTGAGATGTTTCAGTGCTGAGCACTCCTCTGTCACTTCTTCTCAGCACCATGGGGCCTCCTGAGTTATCCCAAGGTTGCCACTATCTGAAAAGAGAAGCTTCTCTAACCAAAAGTGAGAGTAGTATTAATATATGGGTGTGGACATTAAGAGAAGTACTTACTGGGCAGTTTGGTGAGCATAGTATATACATTTAGCATGACATCAGCAGACATTACATCCTTAGGGCTCATGACTACCCCTGTTGTAGATTTTCAGTATCAGGGATGTATTCCCTCCCTTGGAGCGGGCCTCCACTCCAGTTAGAGAGAAGTTGGTTTCCCCCATAACAGACATGCCACTATTGCACCTGTTGGCTCATTTGGCCTGGCTGGCCAAATTTAAAGCTTGCAGTGTTCACTGTTGAGTACCTTCACTGGTGTTTTCTCTCTCTCACTGAACTGCATGCAGTGTAGCTTTTTCCAGCTTTCTGTCAGCTAGTCCACATGGAGGAGGCTTTCAGCTCAGCTCCAGCAGGATTTCTCAGTGAACTTGCAGCCCAAATATAGGGAGTCTTCAGCAATAGGGTCTTACCATCTATTCCTGGTAGGAAACCAAGGGCTTCAGCAATGGCCTATAATGTTTTAGGGGTATTTGTAACCTCCCCGGCCAACAACTCACTGGAAAGTATCCCATCCCTGCCACTGAAAATTTTCTAGTAACAATCTATAGTTTCTGAGTATTCCATTGCCCAGAAAAGTAGTTTTCCATATGACTTATTTATATTCTCTTAGATTTTGATTAGCCCTCCCTCCACCTTTTCTTTACTCATTCTCTTCCCCTGACCTCACTTAGGCATTTTCACCCCTCCATTAATCTGTTCTTCTACTTACATATATACAATACCATTCTATTAAGTCCCCCTCCCTCCCTTTCTATGCCCTTTATATCCCCTTTATAGCTTACTGGCTTCTGCTACTGAGTTTTATTTTTTACTTACATAGGAAACATCCTCTGTTCTTGGATCGGAAGAATCAATATTGTAAAAATGGCAATCCTACCAAAAGCAATCTACACATTTAACGCAATCCCCATCAAAATTCCAATGGCATTCTTCATGGAAATAGTAAAAACAACCCAAAAAATCATTTGGAAGCACCAAAAACCTTGGATATCTAAAACAATTTTGAGCAACAAAAATAAGGCTGGTGGTATCACCATACCTATTTTAACCTATATTACAGAGCCATAGTAACAGAAACAGCATGGTACTGGCACATAAACAGACATGTAGATCAATGGAACAGAATAGAGGACCCTGATGTAAGTCTGGGTAACTATAGCCACCTGATCTTTGACAAAAATGCCAATAATACTCATTGGAGAAAATACAGCCTCTTCCTCAAATGGTTCTGGGAAAGCTGGATATGTATCTGTAGAAGGATGAAAATAGATCCTTGTCTCTCCATGCACAAAAATCAAGTCCAAGTGGATCAAAGACCTTAATATCAGACCTGAAACTCTAAAACTTCTAGAGGAAAAAGTAGGGAGAACCCTTCAACATATTGGTCTTGGCAAAGACTTTCTGAATATAACCCCAATTGCTCGGGAAATAAAATCATAGATCAACCACTGGGACCTCATGAAATTATAAAGCTTTTGTACAGCTAAGGACACTGTGAATAGAGCAAAGAGGCAACCTACAGAATGGGAGAAAATCTTTGCCAGCTATTCATCTGACAGAGGGTTAATATCTAGGATATGCAAAGAACTCAAAAAATTAAATAATAAGAAATCAAACAACCCAATTAAAATGGGCTATGGAACTAAATAGAGAGTTCTCAGAAGAGGAAATACAGATGACATATAAACATCTAAAAAATGTTCTACATCCCTAGTCATCAGGGAAATGCAGATTACAACTACTTTGAGATTCCATCTCACCCCTGTCAGATTGGCTACCATCATGAAAAGAAATGCTTATAAATGCTGGCGAGGATACAGAAAAAGAGGAACCCTTCTACACTGTTGGTGGGAATGCAATCTGGTCCAGCCATTGTGGAAATCATTGTGGAGGTTCCTGAGACAGTTAAAAATAGATCTACCATATGACCCAGCTATACCACTCCTAGGCATATATCCTAAGGACTCGTCTCACTACCTTAGAGATACTTGCTTGACCATGTTTATTGCCACTCTATTCACAATAGCTAGGAAATGGAACCAGCCTAGATGTCCCTCAACTGATGAGTGGATAAGGAAGATGTGGCACATTTACACAATGGAGTTCTACTCATCAGTAAAGAAAAATGAAGTTATGAAATTTTCTGGAAAATGGATGGATCTGGAAAGGATTATACTTAGTGAGGTTACCCAGGCCCAGAAAGCCAAATGTCACATGTTTTCTCTCATATGTGGATCCTAGCTATAAATGATTGGACTTCTATGTGTTTTTTCAAGGTAGGGTCTTGCTGTAGCCCAGACTGACCTGGAACTCACGATGTAGTCTCAGGGTAGCCTCAAATTCATGGCGATCCTCCTATCTCTGCCTCCTGAGCGCTGGATTAAAGGTGTACACCACCACACCTGGCAATTTTTTTTTGACTTGTTTATTTCACATATCTTAATGTCATTAAGGTCCATCACATATAAGCATGTGTCACATTGTCCACTATATTGTGGATGAAAAACACACACACACACACACACACACACACACATATATATATATATCTCCCACATTTTGTTTCCCAACCATCTATCAGTGAATACATGAGCTGTTTCTATCTTTTGGCTTTTGTGAATAATATTATATTAGAATTATATGGATCAGTATACTTAAGATTTGCGTTCTTTGTGTGGTTATCCATTATTTTTTTTATGTGAATGCACTTGTGTGAGCAAGCAGGTGAAGAACAGAGGACAACCTTGGGTGTTGTTCCTCAGACACTGTCCACCTTTTTATGAGAAAAGGTCTTTCATTGGCCTTGAACTTACCAAGTAGGATAGACTTGCTGGCCAGAAAGCCCCAGGGATTTGCCCTTCTACACTGCTGTAATGGTGGGATTGCAATTACACAGCACCATGTTTGTTTTTGTTTTTTTTATGTGGGTTCTGGAGATCTGACCATTGTCCTCATATTTGTGCAGTAAAACTTTATTGACTACAGTATCTTCCCAGCTCCCCAGCCCTCCATACTAATTTAAAAAAGGAAGATGTGCTGAGGGTGTAGCTCAGTGGTAGAGTACTTGTCTAGCATGGGCAAGGCCCTGGATTCAGTACCTAGCACCATAAAAGTATGGTAATTGGGCTGGAGAGATGGCTTAGCGGTTAAGCACTTGCCTGTGAAGCCTAAGGACCCTGGTTCAAGGCTCAATTCCCCAGGACCCACGTAAGCCAGATGCATGAGGTGGCACATGCATCTGGAGTTTGTTTGAAATGGCTGGAGACCCTGGCGTGCACATTTTCTCTCTCTCTCTCTCTCTCTCTCTCTCTCCTCTCTTCCCTGCCTGTATCTCTCTCACAAATAAATGAATAAAAGAAATTAGAAAAAAAGTATGGTAATTGTCAAGCAGTCTGAACATGTTTTACCAAATGGCAGCATCACTGAAATAAATATACATGCTACTACTGTGAAGAGACCACTTTCATAGGACCATGTTTGTTTTTAGAGACAGACATATTACTATATCATCTTGTCTACTAGGTTCTATTCAGAGTCTACAATCTAAGAAACCAAAGCAAGTCTGGTTTTGCTGGCAGTATGAAAAGATGGTGATTTAGGATAAGATTGTGGACTTTGGCCTTTGTAAACCCCTGTACATTGATTCTTAACTAGTTTAATGCTAAACTTGTTAGTATTAGATTGATATTAAAGAACTCAAAAATATTTAGAACACTTCCATTCTAATGGATGTCTTAATTTTACTAGTAATTAAAAAAAATAAAGCTCTGCCTTTCATTCTCTTTAAGGTTGAAAGGTGACCATCTGAATTCTATTTAACAGTACATTTATGTTTGGTTCTGGTTCAAAATGTTCCTTTAATCATGAAAAGGAGAATTATTTTTGGATGCTATACATTGTATGCTATTCCAAGCCATTTCCAAATTGTGAACATTAATTTTTTTGTGTATATCAACCTTTCTTTAGCTGTTCCATTGATTTGGCTTTCTTCCCATAATACACTAGAAAAAAGTTGGCACCAGTTTTTGTTTGTGAAGAGCCTTCAGTTTCAGATACCAGTTTCCTACCAATAAATGTGCAGAAGACTATTAGATGTAAAGTTGCAGCATATGTTCCAGAGAAAATGATAAAGATCTTCACATGCTACTGCAGGTCTACCTGGCTGTCATTTATCAATACTTACAAAACAAAAAAAAAATTCTTGCCTTTTTTTCTCCACATAAAAGATGGAAAGGCACTCAATAAATGCTATCTCTCTTCTATAATGAGTTAAAAATAAACCCTGTTTTTTAAAAAAACCATTTTCTGACATATATATAAATGTAATATACTGTATTTTGATCTTATTCTCCCCAATTACACTCTCTTATTCCCTCCCTGCCCACTAAAATCCTGCTTCTTCTTAACTGATCCCATCCTATTTTCTTGTCTTTTTTTTTTTTTAACTTACTGTGTTAAATTAAGGTTGCTTCCATGATCATGTGTAAGAGGTTATTTACTGGAAAACAGGCAACTTGCCAGGAGCTGCATCACCAAAGAAAATGTCTCCTCCTCTCCCAGAAACTAAGCTAAGGTTTAGCTAATAGTTCAAACCCTAAGGGTTTTATTTTTTTAAAATATAAATGGCAATAATCTGGATGCTCAGATACTGACTTTATTAGCACTAATGCCTGCTTTGAGGATTTAGTTTTAGCTCTATTTTCCAAGGGAGCCTGCTAACTAACCTCCAGAATTACTAGGCACGTGCCCATGCACTCAGTACTGAATTGGGGTAGATCTCCTTCTGTAACCCATGTATATCCTCCAACACTGAGAAACAGAAAAACTCATTCCATCTCCAGGGAGGATTGGTTCCAAGAGGAAAAATAACAGAATCAAAGCAATGTTGCAGTTATTTTCAAATTTACCAGTCAGCTATGGCAGTCTATATACCTTTGGCTGGGTGAAGTGACTCACACCTTTAATTTTAGCACTTGGGAGAAAGAAGGACAATCAGGAGTTCAAGGTTATCCTTATTTATACAGCAAGTTCAAGTTTGAAGTCAGCCTGGGCTACATGAGACCCTGCCTTAAACAAAGCACATGGGGGTTTTTAGTAGACCCACTAAGCTCACTTCCAAAAAGAGAGATCAGAAGTTTCCAGAGTTATTCCCAATTCAAGTGGCTCTTTTTAAAGCTTTTGAGTCGTGGCCTCACTATAAAGCTCAGAAGGCATCATGTTCATAGTCCTCTTGTGTCAGCCTCCCAAGTATCTGATGGTACACAATCATGCATGGCTCCACTCCCATACCTTTTACCATAGAATCCTGTTCATTACCTCATCCTAATTGCTACAGAAACATGTAAATAAAACACAAGGTATAATAAAACTTAAAATGGGTTGATACTCTTTTATGACGAGTCATAACACTATCCATGATTTTTATCATTTGTTTCTAGAAGCATAAACTATAAACTCAAGAGCAGAAAAAAGTTAAATTATATCTTAGATAAATCAAGGTTTGATATATATAGTTTTGGTTTTTCAAGATTGGGTCTTACTCTGGCCCAGGCTGACCTGGAATTCACTATGTAGTCTTGAACTCACAGCGATCCTCCTATCTCTGCCTCCCAGGTGCTGGTATTAAAGGTGTGTGTCACCACACCCAGCATGAATATATTTTTAATTGAGCACTTATTATAGGAACATATTGCAAATTGGTCATATTCCCATCAAGTTATACTCTTAATGTTCTCTCTCCTCTAACCCCATTCCATGAGAGAGTCCTTCTCAGTGGGGTTATTGGTAATTGGTAATAAAGTATTGTTCAATACTTTACTGTGAGTCATGTATGCAACAATCAGTCTCTGTGTGGGTGACAATGTTTCAGAGTATACTTCTCACTCTGTGATCTTACATTTTTTCTGCCTCCTCTTCTCTTTTTCAATCATCTTTAAGAATTTGAAATGTTGAGGAGGAGCTAGGGATATGACTCAGTTGGTAAAGTGCTTGCCTTGCAAGCATGACGACCTACATTTTATTCCCCAGCATGCATATTTAATTTTAAAAAGCCAGGTATGACGGCACATACTTGTAATACCAACACCGGGGATGCAGAGATGGGTGGATCCCTGGGATTCACTGGACAGCCTGTCAAACCTAATTGGTGAGGTCTAGACCACTGAGAGACTCTATTTCAAAGGAGATGGTTGGTATTCCCAAGGACCAACACCTATGGTTGTACTCTGGCCTTTGCATGCATGTTTACATACATGTTTGCACACCTCTGCACAACCATGTACTCCCTGCCACACAAACACAACTATAGAGACACAAAGAATTTGAAGTATGAAACATTAATGGTCTATTGAAAATCAACCCTCAAATAGTGTCAGAATACTTTACTGTTCAATGCAAAGTATAATGCATAGATAATATCAAGGAATGTACTATAGCTTTAGTGTATAAAACATAAACTTGCCATGTATGGTGGCTCACGCCTTTAGATTCAGTACTCAGGGGACTGAGGTAGGAGGACACTATGAGTTCTAGGCCAGCTTGAGGCTACAGAATGAATTCCAGGTCAGCGTGGATGAAAGTCAGACCTAGCCTCAAAACAAACAAACAAACAAACAAACAAAAAACAACACATAGACTTTCAATTTTTTTAAATATTATTTACTTTTCAGAGACAGAAAGACAGAATGGTTGTGTAGGGCCTTTAGGCACTGCAAAAGAACTCCAGATGTGTGTGCCCCCTTGTGTGCCTTTGTGACATTGTGCGTTTGCATCACTCTGTGTCTGGCTATGTGGGACTTGGAGATTTGAACATGAATTCTTAGGCTTTGCATTTCTCCAGCCCACATAAACTTCTGTGGGGTATTTTTCAAGGCAGGGTCTCACTCTAGCCCAGGCTGACATGGAATTCCCTATGTAATCTCAGGCTGGTCTCAAACTCACAGTGATCCTCCTAACTCTATCTCTTGAGTGCTGGGATTAAAGGCATGCACCACCATGCCCAGCTTGATAGACTTATTTTTTAATCTAAATCTCTGTACTTTTTCAGAATACTTCTCATGTAGGGAATGGAGAGATGGCTTAGCGGTTAAGGAGCATGACTGCGAAGCCTAAGGATGCCAGTTTGATTCTCCAGGTCCCATGTAAGCCAGATGCACAAGGAGGCACACACATCTGGAGTTCGTTTGCAGTGGCTAGAGGCCCTGATGCGCCCATTCTCACTCCCCCCCTCTCTCTTTCCCTCTCTCTGTCTCAAGAAAGAAAGAAAGAGAAAGAAGGAAAGAGGGGAAGGAAGAATACTTCTCATTTAAAGAAACCATAATTATATACATCACTGGTGCATGCTACTAGTCTGTTTCTCAAGACTTTTCTAGGCTAGTTCCTGATAGCACACTGACAGAAACAATAAAAACACAAAAGTCATGTATTTCTTGAATCTTGACCCTGGCAGCTTTTCTCTTGCTTTCCATAACTACATCAGAGTATGCTAGAATTCATGCCCTAAAGGGAAGCAAGTCATGACTCATTGGAACTGGGGTTATAGGCATGAGCCATCCCATCTAGACACATTTCTTTTATGTCCTTCACCTAACTCCTTTGGACCTCAGTCCATCAATTAATAACATATATTTTTAATATTTTTTATTTATTTATTATTTATTTATTGGCAAGGAGAGAGAGAGAAAGAGAGAATGGAAGTGCCAGGGTCTCTAGCCAATGCAAACAAACTGTAGATGCACACACCACTTTGTGCATCTGGCTTTATGTGGGTACTGGGGAATCAAACCTGGGTTGTTAGGCTTTGCAGGCAAGTGCCTTAATCGCTGAGCCATCTCTCCAGCCCCAGTTAATTTTATTTCTTCTATATCTTCAATTAGCTTCTCCATTAGATCTTTTCATTCAGGATACCTTATGCTCAGATCTCTGTGACCTATAAGAACCCCAATGGCATTTTTGTACATTTTACATTCCTCCTCACTACTTCCTGGGCTTTTTTTTTTTTTTGAGGTAGGGTCTCCCTCTCTAGCCCAGGCTGACCTGAAATTCACTGTGTAGTTTCAGGGTGGCCTCGAACACATAGCAATCCACCTACCTCTGCCTCCCGAGTGCTAGGATTAAAGGCATGTGCCACCATGCAGGGCCTGACCTTAGCTATTTTAACAGTAGCATTTCTAGAATATTAGTATTCTTTTTAATTGAGAATTTTAATGCACATCCCTCACTCACCTCTACTCCATGGAGCACCCTTCCAAGCAGTCCTTCTGTTTTGATGTCTCATTCTTTTTGTTCTCCTCTGTCTTCTGTGTCAAAAAGCATATGAGCTCAATATTATGCACATGTTGGGGGAAGTCAAAACACCTACTGTGAGGTTATGAATGCACTGACCAGTTCATGTCCAGAGGACAGTGCCCTAACATATTCCTTCCCTCATGGCTCTCAGAGGAGGACTAATGTTCATTACTCAGTATTGATCTCTGTTTTTCAATTTCTTTTTACATCCTAACCCTACTTAAACTTGCATCCACCACAGACACATCACCAACAGGTCCTTACTATTATCAATGTATGAAACCCTGGTTACAACATTTAGTAAACACCTTCACGACTTATATTACTTGGTTTTGTTTAATTTAAATTTTATTTTTACTTTAATATATAATATAATGTCAGTGCTATGTAAATACAGTACTGAGGAAATGATGATGATGAGAAAAAATGTACATATTTGGCCTGGCGTGGTGGCACATACCTTTAATCCCAGCACTTGGGAGGTAGAGGTAGGAGGATCACCAAGAGGTCAAGGCCACTCAAACTTCATAGTGAATTTCAGGTCTGCCTGGGTTAGAGCAAGACCCTTCCTCAAAAATAATGCACATGTTCAATTCAGATGCAACCCCCTCCTCTTACCCCCATCTCCCTTGTCCTCTTTTCTAGCTGTATCCTTCCACCACCAGGGATTCTCTCTTCTTTCATTTCACATGTGTTCCAATATCCTCTCCTACTGTACTGCTGAAAGTGTCATTTCTTCATCTCGTGGGCCCATTTCTAGTTTCCTGTCTTCTGCCCACATCCATACCAACTTAGTACATATATTTTTAACAATTTGAATCTAGGATCTGTATATGAGAGAGAACTCTTTTTCATCCTTGGTTATCTCACTTAATATAATATTTTCCAGTATCATCAAAAGCACAAATGACCAATAAATATTTTGAAAAGTAATCACCATCCTTCACCATCAAGGAAATGAAAAATAAAACTATTCTGAGATGCCATATCACTCGTCAGAATGGCTAACATCAAGAAAACAAATGACACCAAGTGCTGTTAAGCATGTGGGGAAAGAGAGTCACTGCTAGTGGAGTATAAACTAGTGCAGCTACTACAGAAATCAGTGTGAAGGCTTCTCTTATTTGATTTTGGTACCATTAACAAACATTCTTGGGGGCCTGGAGAGATGGCTTAGCGGTTAAGGCACTTGCCTGTGAAGCCTAGGGACCCTGGTTTGATTCCCCAGGACAGATATAAGCCAGATGCACAAGGTATCTCTAGTTTGTTTGCAATGGTTAGAGGTCTTGGTGTACCTATTCTCTCTCTCATTCCCTCTTTCCCACACATTCATATAAAAAAGGATTAAAGTTGGATTCCCCAGTACCAACATAAGCCAGATGCACAAGTTGGCACCTTCATCTGGAGTTCGTTTGCAGTGGCTAGAGGCCTTGGAGCACCCATTCTCTCTCTCTCATAAATAAATAAATAAATAAATAAATAAATAAATAAATAAATAAATAATTCTTAATTAAATTAATTTCAGAAAAAGAAATAAAACATTCTTGGCCATCTTTTTTTTGAGGTAGCGTCTCACTCTAGCTCATGGAATTCACTCTGTAGTCTCAGGGTGGCTTCGAACTCACAGCGATCCTCCTACCTCTGCCCCCCCACCCCCCGAGTGCTGGGATTAAAGGCATGCGCCACCACACCCGGCCCTTGACCATTGGTTTTATGAGTGATCTTTCTACTTTCAGTGTGTTTTTTATTCTCAATCTACTTTGGGGCCTCTTTTATCTAAGTCCATGTCTTAGATATTAGAATATCATGTTTTTTAAAATCTCTTCCCCCTCTCAATTATTCTCTTCTATTTTGACGTCATCATCTTTTCCTCTTATTATGAGGGTCTTGTGAGGTCATTGCATTGTAAGCAGTCCTAACCTTCCTTTGACTCTTACATATGTTCTGCCACCTTTTCTGCAATGGACCTCAAGCCTTGAAAGGTGTTATAAAAATGGTTCAGTGCTGAACACTCCTCTGACATTTCTTCTCAGCTCTATGGTGCTTTTTGAGTCATCCCAAGGTCACTGCCATATGAAAAGAGAAGCTTCTCTAATGAAAAGTGAGAGTAACATTAATATATGGGTATGGACGTTAAAAGAAGTTCTTACCAGGCAGTTTGATGAGAATAATATAGCAGGCATTACAACCCTAGGGTTCATGACCTTCCCATCATATGTTTTCAGTAGCAGGCATGTATTTCCTCATGGATCAGGCCTCTAGTCCAATTAGTAAGCTGTTGGTTTCCCCAATAAAAGATATGCCATATTGCACCCATTGGCTCATTTGGTTTGGCTGGTCCAACTTAAGATTTTCAGTATCCACTGTTGTTCATCTCCACTGATGACTTCTCTCTCCCATAGAGCTGCGTGCAGTATAGCTTAGCTTTTTCCAGCTTTCTGTCAGCTGGTCTACACAGAGGAGGCTTTCAGCTCTGTTTTGGCAAGATTTCTCAATGACCTTGTAGCCCAAGTAGAGTCTTCTGCAATAGTGGCTTACCATCTATTCCTAGTGGGAAACCAAGAGCCTTGGCAATGGTCTGTAATGTTTTGGGAGCATCAGGGACCACCCTGACCAGCAACTCACTGGAAGGTATCACATTCCTGGTACCGAAATTTTTCTATGGTTTCTGGGTACACTATTGTCCAAAAAAGTAGGTTTCCATATGGCTTTTTCAAACCCTCTTAAATTTTGATGAACCCTACCCAATCATTCCTTTACTCATTCTCTTGCCCTGACCTCACTTAGGTGATTGCACCCCAGTAATCTGTTCATCTACTTAAATATATGGAATACAATTGCCTTAAGCCCTCTCCTCCCCCACTATAGACCCTTTCTACCTTACTGGCCTCTGCTACCAATTTTAGCTCCAACTCACATACAAGTCTAAAATTTGTAGCTAAGATCCACATATGAGAGAGAACATATGGTGTTTGGCTTTCTGGGCCTGGGTTACCTCTCTTAGTATAATCTTTTCCAGATCCATCAATTTCCCTGTAAATTTCATAATTTCATTTTTCTTTACTGCTGAATAGAACTCCATTGTGTAAATGTACCATATCTTTATTAGCCATTCATTAATCAAGGGACATCTAGGATGGTTCCATTTCCTAGCTATTATGAGTAGAGCAGCAATAAGCATGGGTGTGCAAGTATCTCTAAGGTAATAAGAAGGATATATGTCTAGGAGTGCTATAGCTGGGTCATATAGTAAATCTATTTTTAGCTCTCTCAGGAACCACCACACTAATTTCCACAATGGCTACCAGTTTACATTCCCACCAACAGTATTGAAAGGTTTCTCTTTTTCTGCATCTTTGCCAGCATTTATTCTCATTTGTTTTCTTGATGACAGCCATTTTCATGGGAATGAAATCTCAAAGTAATTTTATTTTATTATTACTTTTTTTGTTTTTTTTTCAAAGTAGGGTCTCACTCTAACTCAGGCTGACCTGGAATTCACTATGTAGTCTCAGGGTGGCCTTGAACTCATGGCAATCCTCCTACTTCTGCCTCCCAAGTGCTGGGATTAAAGGCGTGCGTCACTATGCCCAGCTCAAAGTAATTTTAATTTGCATTTTTCTGAAGGCTAAGGATGTAGAACATTTTCAGATGTTTATAGACAGTTTAGATGTTTATATTTAGATGTTTATATTTCTTCTTTTTTAATTAAAAAATATTATTCATTTATTTACTTGAGAGAGAGAGAGAAAGAGAGGAAGAGGCAGATAGAAAGAGTGAATGGTCATGCTAGGACTCTAGCCACTGCAAACTCCAGATGCATGTGCCCCCTTGTGCAGCTGGCTTACATGGGTCCTGGAGAATCGATCCAAGGTCCTTAGGCTTCACAGGCAAATGCCTTAACCACCAAGCCATTTCCCCAGCCCTGTATTTCTTCTTTTGAGAACTATCTATATAGATCCATAGCCCCCTTTTAAATTGTGTTGTTTGATTTCTTATTATTCTGTTTTTTGAGTTCTTTGTATATTCTGGATATTAATCCTCTGTCAGTTGTATAGCTGGCAAAGATTTTCTCCCATTCTGTAGGTTGCCTCTTTGCTCTATTCACAATGTCCTTTGTTATACAAAAGCTTATTAACTTCTGAGGTTGCATTGGTTGATTAGTCATTTTATTTCCTGAGCAACTGGTGTTAAATTCAGAAAGTAGTTCCTATGCCAGCATGTTGAAAGTTTCCCCTACTTTTTCCTTTAGCAGTTTCAGAGGTTCAGGTCTGATATTAAGGTCTGTATCTCTTGAGATGATTGTGTGATTTTTGTTCTTCAGTCCATTTATATGGTATATTATGTTTTTCTTTTTTCTTTAAATTTTTTATTGACAATTTCTATACTTATAGACAATAAAACATGGTATTTCCCTCCCCTCCCCCACTTTCCCCTTCACAACTGCACTCTTCATCATATCCCCTCCCTCTCTCCATTAGTGTCTCTTTAAATTTGATGTCATCATCTTTTTCTCCTATTATGAGGGTCTTGTGAAGGTATTGCTAGGCACTGTGAGGTCGTGGATATCAAGGCTAATTTCTGTCTGGACAGTTGCATTGTAAGGAGTCATATCCTTCCTTTGGCTCCTACATTCTTTCCACCCCCTCTACACAATAGACCCTGAGCTTTGGAGTGTGTGATAGAGATGATTCTGTGCTGGACACTCCTCCGTCCCTTCTTCTCAGCACTATGTTGCCTTTTGGGTCATCCCAGTGGTCATCGCCATCTGAAAAGAGAAGCTTCTCTAACCAGAAGTGAGAGTAGCATTAATATATGAATATGAACATTAAGTGTAGTGCTTTCAGTGCAGTTTTCTGGGAATAATATATACATTTAGCATGTATTCCCTCTGTAGAGCGGACCTTCAGTCCAATTAGAGAGCAGTTGGTTTTCCCCCAAATCAGACATGCAATTATTGTACCCGTTCAATCATTTGTCCTGTCTGGCCAAACTTGAGGCTTCCCGTGTCCACTGTTTTTACCGCTGATGATTTCTGTCTCCCATATGGCTCCATGCAGTGAAGCTTTTCCCAGCTTTCAGTTGGCTGGTCTACAGGGAGAAGGGTTTCTGCTCAGCACCAGCTTGATTTCTCAGTGAACTTGCCACTCAGACAAGTGAAGTCTTCGGCAATAGGGTCTTGGAGCCTTTTTCTAGCTTACTAACCTCTGCTACTGAGTTTTGGTTCCAGCTCCCACACAAGTCTATTTGTAGCTAGGATTCACATGTGACGTTTGGCTTTCTGGGCCTAGGTTACCTCACTTAGTATAATCCTTTTCAGATCCATCCAATTCCCTCCACAGATGAATTGATAATAATGATGTGGTATGTTTTTCAATTTGCTTATGTTGAACCATCCCTGCATCACTGAAATAAAGCCTATTTAGTTGGGGTGACTGACTTGGAACTCACTCTACAGCCTCAAACTCACATTCTCAGTAATCCTCCTTCTTCAGCCTCCCAAGTGCCAGAACTAATGTCATCTGCCACCATGCCCATCAGCACTAAGGAAACTATCAACTGAATCAAGAGACAACCTATAGAATAGGAAAAAATCTTGGCCAGCTGACTCAGTTATTATTATTAAACCTAAAAGAGGTTTGTTATATAAAATATAGAAAGAACTTGAAAAACTAAGCCATAAAAATGTGAAATAATCCAATAAAAAATGAATCATGGAACTTAACAGAGTTCTCAAAAGAAGAAATACAAAGGACCAATATTTTAAAAATGGATCAACATCTTTAGCCATCAGGGAAATGCTAATTAAAAGAACTTTAGGGGCTGGAGAGATGGCTTAGAGGTTAAGGTGTTTGCCTGCAAAGCCAAGGGATCCCGGTTCAACTCTCCAGGACCCACGTAAGCCAGATGCAGAAGGGGGCACATGCATCTGGAGTTCGTTTGCAGTGGCTGGAGGCCCTGACATGCCCATTCTGTCTGTCTCTCTTCTCCTTATCTCTATCTCTGCTTAAAAATAAATAAATAAAAATATTTTTAAAAAGCAACTTTAAAATTCCATCTCATCCATTCAGAATAGCAACCACCAAATAATCAAATGACCAAAAAATTCTGGCAGCGATGTGGGGAAAGAGGAACCATTATTCACTGTTGGTGGAAGTGAAAATTGGTACAGTCACTATCGAAAAAAGTGTAGAGGTTTCCCAAAAAGCTAAAACTAGGTCTATTATATAAGCCAGCTATACCACTCTTGGGCATATATTCAATGACTCTATCCTCCCACAGAGATACTTGCTTATCCATATTTATTGATGCTCTGTTCACAATTGCTAAACCATGCAATCAGCCTTTATGCTCATCAAGAAATAAATAAGTAAGAAAGATGTGGTACACATACACAGTGGAGCTTTATTCAGAAATAAAATCCATTCAGTGGAATGGAACTCATTGCTGGAACTGGGAAATAAGTCAAAGCCATGTACAAAAAATGAGCTCAGTCTCCAAGATCTAGTGGCCACCAAATGTGGGCTAGAAGAGAGCCAATGCATATAAAGTTCCCTCCAAAACATATACGGTTGGTTATCCCTTCTATCTAGTACTAACTTCTCTCTCCGTTGGAGAATTTGCTTATCTCTTTTCAGGTGGACAACGAACCTGAAGGGAGGATCAGCTAACCACACCTCACCAGCTGAAACCATAGAACAACGCAGGGGAAGGGCAAGAATACAGCGCTCAAGGCGATCACAACACCAGAAAAAGGTTGAAGGAGATAAACACAGAGAACATCCAACACCAGTCATAAGCCAGATATCCAGAGACACAGAGGCTCTCAAAACCTCATCAAGGAAGCAGAACTAAAATGACCCCAATGTGGCTCAGGGAAACTCGCGGAAGAGGGGGCGGAAAGATTGTTAGAGTCACAAGTTGGGGCATTATGCACAGAGACTGGGGCCTATCCACCAGAACTCTTGAGCAAACTCACAATGCATGATAAACATTCCCCATTGATGAGGGCCCCTTTGAAAGTGGGAGGAAAGGGAGGAGGACAATGGAACCAATACTATGAATGTAAAATCAGAATAATATAAATAAAAAATATATATCGATTAAAAAAAATCTAAAAAAAAAAGAAATAAAATGGAACTTTGAAATTCATAGGAGAATTGATTGATCTGGAAAATACTGTACTAAGTGAGATAACTCAGGCTTAGAAACAAATCTTGCATGCTTTTTCTCTGGAACCTAGCCTTGAGTCTTTATTTATTTATTCATTTATTTATTTTGGTTTTTTGAGGCAAGGTTTCACTCTAGTCCAGGTTCACCTGGAATTCATTATGTAGTCTCAGGGTGGCCTTGAACTCATGGTGATCCTCCTACCTCTGCCTCCCAAGTGCTGGGATTAAAGGCGTGTGCCACCATGCATGGCTCATACTTTGAGTTTTTTGATCCATATGTAAGTTGGAGTAAGAGTCATTAGTAGAGGCCAGAAAACTAGAAAGGGGCCATGAAGGGTGAAGAGGTGGAGGACTTAAGAGGAGGGAATAGTAGATATGTGAATAGAGAAACAGAATACAGGGAGTAGAAAGGTCCAAGTTGGGTCAATGGATGGGAATAGGAAAGAGGAGTGGTGAGGGAGGATTTCACAAAACAAAGTCCTGAATAAGCCATATTAAATCCTACTTCTTCGTCAAATAATTAAAAACTACAATTAAAAAGTAGAGATAGTTTGGACAGAAGTACCCTGTGTGATTGGAGAATGTTGTGCCAGAAGCCAGATATTGCTATAGGAAAATCAAAGTACCGAGGGTGGGACATCATCCTCACCCCAGGATATTGATGGTCAGTGAGGTTCATGAGACCTCTAAAACAGTATAGGCTGTTGCCAATGCTCTTGGTTTCCCAACAGAACTCAATGATAAGACCTTACTGCTTAAGTCCATATGTTTCAGTTGTAGAACACTGAGAAAACAAGTTGAAATTGAGCTGGAAGCCTCCTCCCTGATGACTAGCTGTCATAGTGCTGCAAAGCACTATGCAGGCTGCTGGAGGAGAAAATTCATCAGCAGTATTAACCAGCAATGGATCCTGAAAGCTATGCAACTGGTCACCCACGTAAGCTATGCCCACTAGTGCAATAGTGACTTGTCAGTTATGGGGCAACCAACTGTTCTCTGATTGGATTTGAGGCAAACTCTTCCTTGGGAGGAAATCCGTGCCTGGTACTGGAAGGTCAAAGGCCTTTTAGTGGGGCAGCAACCATTGTTCTTTGGCTATGTAGATACATTGTACCCATCAGCTTGCCCTCTAAATGTTTTGTTTATTCTTTTTTATTTTTTTTTAATTTTTAATTTTTTTGTTCATTCTTATGCTCATAAATTAGTGCTATTCTCATCTTTGGTCAGAGAAACTTCTTTTTTTTCAGATGGTGGTGACTACTGGAGGGATCCAAGAGTCATTAAGGTCATGAGAAGCAGTAACTCAAGTGCTTAGAACTGGATGAAACACTTTATCATACCCACCAAGGCTCAGGGAACATTGCTGAGGAGGTGACATAAAGAATATTACTAGTTGGGGCTGGAGAGATAGCTTAGCTGTTAAGGCATTTGCCTGCAAAGCCAAAAGATCCGGGTTTGATTCTCCAGGACCCATGTAAGCCAGATGCACAAGGGGGCGCATGTATCTGGAGTTTGTTTGTAGTGCCTGGAGGCCCTGGAGTGCCCATTCTCTCTCTCTCTCTCTCTCTCTCTCTTTCTCTCTCTCTCTCTCTCTCTCAAATAAATAAGTAAATTAAATATGTTTTAAAAAAAGGAAAAAAAAATATTACTAGTACAGTTCTCACCACTGGCCAGAGAAGCCTGGTTTTTTGAAATGGCTGTGGATACTGGGGAGACCCAAAACTCATCAAAGTGCTAAAAATAAGAGGCTGTTGAGAGCTCAGTGCTAAATGAGAAATCTCTAGAATGCCCTCCAAGGTTCAAGAAACATGATGGAGAGGAGGTAGAAAGAATGTAAGAGACATAGGGTGGAGAGGAGTGCTTTGAGTCACTATCCCGTTGACATGAAGTGGCTTCACAACAGATTTCACTAACTCTATAATACATTTAACCCGTCAACATTTTCTCATAGATGATAGATAAGGGCATGTTAAAAAGAGAAGAGCTGAACAGAATGTCTTCCATTATGTCAAAAGTCAAGGGAGGGCTGGGGAGATGGCTTAACGGTTAAGGCGCCTGCCTGCTAAGCCTAAGAACTCGGTTCCATTCTCCAGGTCCCACGTTTAGCCAGATGCAAAGTGACACAAGGGTGCAATCCCACACTTGACCACAAGGGGGCTCACACATCTGGATTTCGTTCACAGCAGCTGACCAACTGCTGGCGCGCCCATCTCTATCTGTCTCCTTCTCCCTCTCTCTCTGTCTGTCTCTCTCCAAATATAAATAAAATAAAAAATTTTTTAAAAAAAGTCAAGGGAAAGCCAATGTTAAGTCAATCTTTTTTCCCCAGTTCTGTAACCTAGAGTATGTGTATTTTCAGGAATAAATATGCTGTTAATCATGTTTAATATATCAAAATAAAGTTATCCTTGAGTACCTGTTCTATGTACTCAGAGAAAGCTAGAAAAATGGATGTGATTTGCATTACATTGATGGTGAGGACTTTGAGAACTTTGTTCATATACTTGCTGAAAATTACTTCCCTACTGCTTTTCTGTCTGTTTGATAAGATAAGAAGTCTTTGCACCTGGGACGTGCTTTATGCTTTTCTACATGCCCATTGGCAGTAACTGGTCCAGATTACCATCATCTCACACATTATTGCAACATATTTCTAACTCATTTACCTGGCTCAGCCTTTTACCCTTTACAATCCATTTTTCATACTGCAAACAGTGATCCATGTAAAACACAAATCTGATTATGCCACACACTTAGTTAAAACTTCAATGCCTTACTGCATTGTTAGGATAATGTCTTGCTTCTTTATCATGGCTTTAAAAACTCCTCATGATTTTCCTCCTTCTAAAGTTTTTAGTTTCATCTACTACAATCTTTAAGCTTCAGCCACCCTAAAATACTTGTAGATCCATATGAGTGATAATTTTCCCCCTCAGGTCACAGTGCCTTTGCACATCTTGTTTCTACAGCTAGCATTGTCATTGCACATTCTCATGACACAGAGTTGGTGAACTTTCCTCTATTCTACAAGGCTAACTCAAATTACCTTCTCAGTAAATCCTTCCCTAATAAGTGATCCATTATCTGTTTCCCATTTTCTATACAGCTTCACTGCAGTACTTTCCCCATCATAACATAAATATATGTTTGTACATCTATCTCTGAATCCTATATATGAGCTCTTTTTTTGCCTGTTTGAGTGCTTTATTATGATAATTTTCATGATTTTGCTATCATTAGCTATACATTATCATCTACTATTTGCATCAGATCCTACTTCCTTAATTAAACCTCTACGCAATACTTTTAAAACTTGGAACCATAATTGTAACATCAACAAATATAAAATATTTTTGTGAGTACAATATGTTACTACTTAAGATGCATTACAAAATATTGAATTTTACAATATTTTCAACTCTCTAATTTCAAAAGAATCCCATTCCTGGTAATAACGATAACAAATTTTATACTATATTCAAAATTAAAATTACCCATATTCTAACACTGAGAAATGAGGTAAAACATTGTAAATCTACCTAGATACACTCAACAATGACCTCATGGACAGCATTTAATATATAAAAGCTTACCTTTTGTTTGTTCGAAGACATGGCTATTTGAACAATAACTATTAAAGGATTAGAATATCAAGGCTAGAAAGGATTTGGAGGCAGAAGGTGTGTTCACTGGAAAATTCTCTACACCATTTTTAATCAATGATTTTAGTTTTACTTCAGACATGAAAATTATTTACAGATAGGAATTTTAGTCAAGATAAAATAAAAAAATAAAAAATAAAAACATCCTAAATATTAGCAGAAAATATTTCTAACATTTAAAGTCATGTAAAAATATTTTATTAATTTAATTTTTAAATTGATTTAATTAATAATGCATGCTACAATTAGTTCAATCAGTAGCATTTCTGCTCTTTATATTTTAGATGCATATAATGAAAACTAAAGGAAGTAAAAAGAAATATTAGTTGATCAAAAACAAATAAAATTTGAACATCGAAAGAGTTTTTTTTTAATTTGGATCTTGAAAATATCTGACATACTAAAAATACCTGGGAGTCAAATTTTGTCATTATTTATCTTTCAGAAAGTGAAATAATGGACAACTGGCTTCTTTGTATTTTATGAAGAAAAAAAAATGACCTTTATTATACTTGGCTGTATGACAAGCCCTGTATTTTCAATATCAATACAGTCTGGAATTCAGCCTTCAATCTTAGAGTATCTCTATTCTGTATCAATATACATTTTTACCTAGATAGACTAAGCACTTCATTGTATAATTCTGGTGCTCAAATGTTTAACATATATTCTTTTATGTTAAAAAGCCAGTGGTTAGCTCTTAAAAAAAAGATTCATTTGAGAGATAAAGAATGGACACACTAGCCACCTACTACTGCAAATGAATGCAAGAAATATGTCCTGGTTTATGCATCTGGCTTTATGTGAGTACTGGGGAATTGAACCCAGGCCATTAGGCTTTGCAAGCAAGTGCCTTTATCTGCTGAGCCATCTCTCCAGCCCATGAGTTCTTGAATGTAGAATTTAGGGTTGACCTTCCTCCTACTTTGTTCTCTTAGCACTGCACATCAAGTGTGTGCTCACGAATGTTGTTTAAATTAACAGATTATTTTCTTACTTAAGGATCTCATCTCCATTAGATTGACCTTGACAATGATCCTCTGGCTTCTCAGCTGGATTAGACACAGTCCTTTCATAAGAAAAGATGAATTCAAATGTTCTGTCAAGTGTTTGTAATTCTGTAGTCTACAAATAACCATTATAGTTTTGTCATACCTTTAGCAGTACAGAAGCAAAGAAAACTATTTGCTCCTTATCTGCCTTTCAGTTGTTTCTAAATATATCCTCTAGCTCTTCTTGTTTCCAATAAAGAAGATATGCCTGAGCTTTTATGGGTTATAAAAGACCATAAACATTTGTATTTAAATCCAGAAAGGACACTTTGCTTTGCACATATAGGAAATCTACACATATGCATATTGCCTTATTTAATAGCTACAAATACCCTGTATGATACTGTCTTAATTTTATAGGTAAGGAAATCATAGTTCAAAGAGACTAAGTACCTTGTTCCAAAAAATTGGAAGTCTTAAAAGTGTGGACCAATTCGATTAAAGAAAAAAATTATTATACCAGGCAAAAGAGAAACATGTCTTCAAAGAAGCAAGTTGAAAGGGGAATGAGGGCTGGAGAGATTGCTTAGTGGTTAAGAGACTTGCCTGTGAAGCCTAAGGACCCAGGTTTGATTCTATAGTACCCACGTATGCCAGATGCACAAGGTGGAGCAGGTGTCTGGAGTTTGTTTGCAGTGGCTGGAGGCCCTGGAACACCTATTATTTCTCTCAGAAACAAATAAATAGAAATAAAAAATATTAGAAAGGGAATGAAACTCTGTTTTGTTCAATGTGTTATATTTCAAAATACCAAGAATAGATTATCATTTCTGAGTCTTTATAGAATAAGGAGCATGGAGTCAGAGAGCTAGGTTTGTTTCTCATAGCTACATATTTCTAATATTGTGAACTGTTAACAAGTGATGGAACTACTCGAGATTATGTTTTCTTATTGTTAAAGTGGATATACTTAATAAAAAGGCAAAGTATATTAAACTTTAAAAAACAGAATATGCTTGGATGTTTGTATTTCAATCAATATTCTGTTACTGTAACAAACACCTGAGATGATCACTTAAGAGAGGGGGTATTTATTTTGTCTCACACTATTGGATGGTTCATTCTACAATTTGTTGGCTGCGTTGCTTTTGTACTTCAACTGGGGGTGGCATACATCATGGCAAGAGTGTGCGGTAAAACTGTTCGCTTCATGACCAGAATGGGAAAGAGAGAGGGAAGAGGGGACTCACTTTGCCCTTAGTTTTTCTTACTATGCTCTTCAAGGCATGCTTCCAATGACCTAAAAATCTCTCACTACATCATGTCTCTTAAAGATACCAGCATCTTCTAATAGCACCATTTGGAAACCATATTTTAAGACAATAGCCTTTGGGAAACATTTTAGATCTAAATTAAAGCAGAGTGCTTGTAAGATTAGGTGACTTGCTTTTTATTTTTTAACTATATATTTTTAATATTTATTTATTTATGAGAGAGAGAGGGGGGGAATGGGAATGCCAGGGACTCCAGCCACTGCAAATGAACTACAGATGCATGTGCCACCATGTGCATCTGGTTAATGTGGGTTCTGGGGAATTGAACCTGGGTCCTTTGGCTTTGCAGGCAAGTGCCTTAACTGCTAAGCCATCTCCATAGCCCATGACTTGATGCTTTAAGTGTTTTTTTATACTTCCTTTCACATCAGATATTACTATTATTGCCTTGACTCAGTGCAAAGGCCTCAATCTAGTTACCCCTCTGTTAAATGCTGGTCATTCTATCCCTGACCACAGCCAGACTGTACAATCCTCCCTCAACCCCCCACACTCCAAGGTCAGTGAAGATAGTATTGTGAATGTCCTAAAAATAGTCTCTTCAGCTAATGTAAGCAGAGAGCATTCACAGTGACTATAGCCATAGTTCTAATTATGATAGAAATGATCTGAGTGCCAGTGCCAGGAGGTCTGTATGTGAGCATCCAGTGTTTATTTCTAGACAGGTGGAATGATACCAGATAGAGCAGTTGGACGCAGCTGCTCTAATGGGAAAGGGAAACATATCTATTTTGGGATAATTAGACCACACAGGGGCTTGAAACTTAAGGTTAAATTGAGGCAAATTTATTTGAACTTGAGAGTAACTGCTAGACCAGTGTAGAATGTGAAAGTATTGCTTTGACTGTTACCTTTTATCCAAAGAGGCCATCATATCCCCTGTGATCAAAACTTTCCAAGGTTGGTTAACCTGTTGCTCACTGTGGATTCCATACTGGAAAGAGTATTAGGTAGTGGAAATTGAGGAATGCAGGAATAAAATCGAATGGAAAACACACACACATGAGTATAGTCTTTTCAGAAATTTTATGTATACATTTCATGCCAGACAAGTGCTCTACCACTGAACCACATGCAGAGCCCTCAAACTTTTGACACATATTTGTATAAATTTGAGGGAGAACTATGAGTTATTTTCATACATGTTGACATTCTGCATTTGAATTTACCAAATTCATCTTTAGCAATTTTTTTTTGTTTTTATCTTTGGTTTTTTGAGGTAGGGTTTCACTCTAGCCCAGGCTGACCTGGAATTCACTATGTAATCACAGAGTGGCCTTGAACTCACAGCGCTCTTCCTACTTCTGCCTCCCGAGTGCTGGTATTAAAGGCATGTACCACCACACCTAGTTTATCTTTAGCAATTAAAAAATATTTTTATTTATTTATTTGCAAGTAGAGAGAGGAGGGTAGAAGAGAAACAGAGAGAATGGGCATGACATGGCCCCCAGCATCTGCAAACGAGCTCCAGATGCATGTGCCACTTTGTGCATCTACTTTTACAAGGGTCCTGAGGAATCGGACCTGGGTCCGTAGGCATTGCAGGCCAGTGTCTTAACCGCTGAGCCATCTCTTCAGCCCATCTGTAGCAATTTTGACCTTTCCATTTTCATAGTTCTTAAAGAATAGGATCCTTTTTATGATCTGTGGCAGAAAATAATTAACTGTATTTTTAACATGTGAGACAATAATTCTTACTGGTGAAGAAAATAAATATTTAAAAATTACAACATGTCAGAGTAAAGTCAATTGAAAAACCTGACATTAAGTGGAATAGTTTTCAAAGATCAAATGATTAGATAAGGTTTAAAAATCAAATGGTTTGCTTGTTTACTAACATACTGTGAGATTCCCCTCCCTCTTAGAGATGTAAGAAATTAACAAAACCAGGGCTATGCTAGCATATGGAGGTGATTTGTTTAGATGTATATCTGGACTGGAGCCATTTGTAATCCCATTGTAAACTCTGAAGCTCCTGCACTTTCTTGTTTCAAAATATGTTCTCCTCTACTTAAACACAAAAATCAAATTGGAATTGTTCTGAAAGATATCACACCAAGGGCAGAGAAACACATCACTGCCAAGAGTTTGGACATTGGATTATACCAAATCTGTCTGACTTTAAACTCATGAACTCTCATATTTAAATCCAACATAAGTAGTTTGCTTTTTTCAAGTTCCTCTAAGTTCAGAAAATTAAGACTTCCTCTTCTTCAGGATGAAAAAAGGCTTAAAACCTTGAGAGGTTAGAAAATGTCTTGAAGCTCTTCATAATTGAGCGTAAGTGAGTCCAAGCCATATGGATTGCATTTCCTATCTTACTTTGAACACTGAGGGGAAAAACATGTTTGGCAAACTGGTTCATTTTTTTTTCAAATCCAAATATGTTACTTTCACCCATGATCCCCAGGTCATCCTACATCCCAGGAATGTTCCCAGGGCTCTTCAGTCTTGAAGTCTGCACTTCTTAAGAGGCCCATCTTCTTCAAGAAGCCATTCCTGAGTGACTGGAAGAGACATTGCAAATGCTTTCTGTTCCTCACTGGGTAGTATAACTTTCAAGACTCCTCACCAGCCCTTTGCTTATGTATATTCTTAGTTGTGTGTGCTAAAGGCTTATTGTGTTCAAACATAATAGCATGTCATTTATTCTACCTTGAACAATCATTTATCATGTAATGGAGTCCAAAGTTTTATGCTTAGGTTAGCACACTCTCACATTGTTCTCAATGATGCAACCTTGTATTGAAGAGTAAAGGTAGCCCTGGCTAATCATCATCAAATGAAACGTAACCAAGAAGAGGGAACTGGAATGGTCTGACCAGAGGAAGATGTCTCTTTATGATGGGATCTGACAGGTTCTTAAAAGTCTCTCTTACAAGTATCAGGCTCAGGGTTGGAGGGATGGCTCAGTGGTTAAATGTGCCTGATTATAAAACCTGCTTATAAAGGGTTCAATTCCCCAGCATCCATGTAAAGTTAGATGCACAATGGGGTGCATGTGTGTAGAGTTCATTTGCAGTGGCAAGAGGCTCTGGGGCACCCATCCTCTCTCTCTCTCTCTCAAAAAAAAAAAAAAACAAATAAGTATCAGATTCAATTTTTTCAATGAATAAATGATTTTAAAATACAAATAGCTCCTAAATTATACAGTAGCAATATTTTCTTTACACTCAATTATTAAATTTTACACATTTATACATATGTATTTCAAGAGAAATGGAAAAGGAATAAGAACAATTTTGGTAGTATATGCAGTATAGGTTTCATTTTAAGATACATATCAGGAACTTGGTATTTCAGTGAGCAGAGGGTAGGAGAAAGAGAGAAAAGAGAGAAAGGAAAAAGACAGAGAATGAAGAATAAGAAATAATGATAGAATGAGATGGAAAGGTACTTAAATTAGAATTTGATTATGTTTAGGATTTTAAGCAAAAATCCATAGAAAAGAACTCAAGATAGGAAGAATTGCCTATAATATTTTTCATGTCTGTTTTATTTCTCCATCTCTCCAGCCCCCTATTTAATTTCTTTCCCTAGTAAACTTCTAAGTGTAATTTTGGAGGCTGGGGAATTCACTAACTCTTCCCATTTGACACTTATGCCATTCCTAACTCTCACCTCAACAATGAACTAACTTTATCCCAGAAGGACCATTCCCTTCTTTGTTGATTGATTATAGAGGCCATTAAAACTCTTGCTGTGGGGGCTGGAGAAATAGAGCAGCAGCTAAAAGTACTTTCTTACAAAGCCTGATGGCCCAGGTTTGATTGTCAAGTACCCACAGAAAACCCGATGTACAAAGTGGTACATGTGTTTGGAATTCATTTATAGTGGCAGGAGGCCCTGGTGCACCCATGTTCATTCATTGGTTTTCTCTGTCTCTATCTCAAGTAAAAGAATAAATAATTTAAAAAAAAAACCTTTTACTGAACATGGTGGTTGTTCTCAGAACTATGTTAGGCAGTGTCAAGGATGTGCAATGTTGGTAAAGAATATAATGACTTTGATTGTTCCACTTGGAAAAGCAAAGCCTGCATGTGGACATAACTTAACATCTACATGCCAAACAGGATAAATTGAAGGAATAAAGTGTTTCCATGTAAGCCCTAGCACCCCTATCAAATGCAACTTGATTATGATTGAACAAAGTTTTAAAGAAAACAAAAGGGTATATTGCTTTGTACAATAGAATTTGAACCTAGAAAGTAACGTAGTAACGTTGTCTTAATTTACCTCATTTCACATTTTTTAAAGATTTTATTTTTTATTTATTGATGTATTAGAGAGAGGGAGGGAGGGAGAGAGAGAGAGACAGAGAGAGAAAGAGAGAGAGAATGGGCACTCTAGGGCATCCAGCCATTGCAAACGAACTCCAGATGCATGTGCCACCATGTACATCTGGCTTACATGGAACCTGGAGAATCGAACCAGGGTTCTTAGGCTTCACAAGCATGTGCCTTAACTGCTAAGCCATCTCTCCAGCCCTCATTTCATATTTTTAATAGACTCTCTTCTATATCTTCCTTTACTCATTTCCTAGTAACTTTCTTAGAACTCCTCTTTTAGCATTTTAAGGAGCAGTGATGTAGATTGACAGATCAGCTCAATAAATTTATTTGAAACTGAGAGACTAAGGATGTTAATTATCTGCGATACAGCTTTAACACTGTAGAAAACCTTAGGCAGAAATCATGTTCATTGTTGGTGGCTTGTTTAAACTTCCTTCAGGGATTGAAGAGGGAGTCAGCCTCTGATGTGGGCAGTGAGTCTTTGTGAAACTATCCAATGAGAATAGTGACATTTGATAAGAGCACATTGAAATTTCCTATCCAGAAGAGGAAATGAAACCATGGTGAAATGGAGATTCGAAAGCCCAGATGAAGTAATGAAGAAGGTAATGCTCATCTTATTTTGACTGACATTAGCAAACATAGACACTATGGTAAGACTGTGCTTTATACTACTTTATATGCATCACCTCCTTCAATGAACACAAGTTTATGATTCATTTTGCCAAAGAGAAAACTAAGTTTCAGCAATCAAGTGGTTTTGCCAAAGTCATCAAGCTAGTATGCAGAAGTAGATACAAATCCAAACCTGTCCAGCCCTATTTATAAACACTTTAGTAGACTTCCACCAATAGACTCACCTCTTCTTGGCCCCAGTTATTCATAAACTGGAGGAGTAAATGACTACATTGCTTATATTGCAATGTGTGTATCTAAGGAATAATTACTTGCAGAACAGGAGTTACTGAGAGTAGAGACAGACTTCAAGTTCTGCATTTAAAAATATCCTTTTCCATGTCTTTGCTCAGGTACAATGACTGTGTTTGCTGATGAAGATGTGAAGAAGGTGAATCACATAGAGCATGCTGTGGAAGCTTAGCCTAATGCTTAAGGAATCCATTGCCATAACTTTTGAAGACAAATGAAGAAATGTAGGATGTTAGTTTGATTTTTTAAAAATGTCTGTACAGATGTAATTGCTGTCTTTAAATATATGCTAGGCAATCACATAGAAGCAGCATAGTATTTACTTTATCTAGCCCTAAAAGAAAAACAGAAATAATGAGAAGCTAGTAGGAGAAGGTAAATTCTAGGTTAATAGGAAACTTCTTAGGCATCATGTAGCATTTCCTAACATTACTTTGTACCTTGTAACATTTTAGAAATCTAGTAGAGCCTATGAACCCTTTTCAGAATAGTGCTTTTAAATTATAAAGTAAAATGTGTAAGCTCTCACAGAAAATTATTTATATCAAAATGTCATTAAAATCTTTAAAAAATCAAAGATGTTGACAATAATTTTGAAGTAACATGAAATTCACATTTTTAGTGGATAATACCACTGGGTTAACATCTATGCTCACAATAGAAGCAATTATTTTTTCCATCAAAGTTTATGGCACTCCTGAGATATTCCATGCTTAATATCTCCTGAGTTAAGAATGTCCAGCAGTATAATGTATTGCCACATGAAGTTGTAGATTTTCTATCATAGGAATAAGTTTGGATTAATTTTTTTGGAAAATTTTGCCATGTAGACTGGCCATCCTTGAACACATCATCTTCATGTCTCGGTTTCCCTCATGCTGGGATTTTAGGTGTGTTCCATCACACCTGATCCACACAAGTAGTTTTTAAAGAAAAAATGGTGGGCCGGGTGTGGTGGCACATGACTTTAATCCCAGCACTCAGGAGGCAGAGGTAGGAAGATTGCCTTGAGTTCGAGGCCAGCCTGAGACTACATAGTGAATTCCAGGTCAGTCTGGGTTAGAGCGAGACACTACCTTGAAAAACCACAAAACAAAGAAAGAATCTTGGGAATGTTTACATAGGTTTCCTACTGTAGTTACTGGGTGAGATTAACTCTTTAGGGTGCTATTCTGTGCTCAAAACTCTTTAATGATTATTATTATCTGTGTCATGGGTATTTTTCATTTTAAAACAACAGAAGTCTTTCCTTAAAGTTGTCTTCCACAATCTTCACCAAACTAAATAGCAAAAAGGGGGGAGATTTGGTTGAAGTGGAAATGAAAGCCCCTGGTCTCTGTCAGCTTACCCTCATCCTAATTTGCCTCTTTCTCCCTGGAAGAGTGCAGAACAGCCCTAGAGTTAGTTATTCAATACAGATTCTTTAGATTTGCATCCAAGACCTTACAGAACCTTACCTCTCACATGCTGGTCATCAGTGTACATATTGTTTCTAAATAACCTACAAACATTCCTGGCACCACACCTTTGTTCACACTGCTCCCCAGTCTGGAATGCCCTACACACCCTCCATCTCTTAGACATTCCACTACACTACAGTCTCCCTCAAGATCTTATTAAGTTCCACTTCCTCCTAAAAGTATTCTCTGATGAATCACTCTTGGTGATTGCTTTTTCATGCTAATATATTTTAATAATACTGCCTAGTTGACATAAGTTTAATGTAGCTCTGCTTTTTGTCACCATGTCTAATTCTGTCTTCTCACCAAGAGAACAGGCAACTGGAGCTCTTAGACACTGTATCTCTGGTGTCCAGTAAACTGTCCTGCTTAAACAGATGTGGAATTAGTTCAGAACTATGAAATTTATTTTGTACATTTGTCTAATTTCTCTAAAAATTCACAAGTTTTTAAATAGGGACTCTCTTAGACATTTATTCAGTTATGATTTCTCTAGCATCTTCTGTGATTCTGAAACTACAGGAATTTCAAACTGGCCACAGAAGGATTTAGACAGGAAAGATGTTGGATAAAGGCCACTTAGAAGGGTGGAAAACAAGATTTAATGTAAAAAGAGCTGAATCTGTTCTTTGGAAAGAATACTTACGCTAAGAAAGAGGTACAGAAGGGAATATTGGAAAAGGAAGGAGCAGGCTGAGACATGATTAAGAAAAACAAAGGTCAAGATGTCAGCAAAAAGATAACACATGTCATGATGACAGAGATCTACAGGGATTTATTAACATGGACATTTGCTTTTAGCAAAAAAAGCAAGGATCAGACCCTTCTCTTACTCAAAGGTCAAACAGACATATGTGGTCTCAGCTTAGAATTTCCTTTTAGCCATTGGATTCTTGGTTAAGACGCCCGGCTTTTTCACTCAGTCCTTTAAGAAATATTTGGAGATATCCAAATTCTCTGTAGAAACACAGTAAGAAATGTATCTGGGTCACTGACATCTTAATGTCTACTTTGTACATGTTCAAAAATCCAATTGAATCAGAACTCCTTGTTGAAGACTTAACTATTGTAAGGCACGGTGATAATAAGTAAATTAGTTCAGGGAAGGAAACCTGCAATTTCAGTAGAAAGGTACATAGGTTAGGATAATAAGGTATGATGATACAATGCTTCCAAGAAGTTATGAGTGAGAATTCACAATAAAAATTTATAATGTCTGGCGCTTGCCTGTGAAGCCTAAGGACCCTGATTCAAGGCTCGATTCCCCAGGACCCACTTGAGCTAGATGCACAAGGGGGTGCAGGCATCTGGAGTTCATTTGCAGGGGCTGGAGGCCCTGACATGCCCATTCTCTATCTACCTCTTTCTCTCTTGGTCTGTTGCTCTCAAATAAGTAAATAAAAATAAACAAAAAAAATTAAAAATTTATAATGCCAAGTGCTTAACCCTGTGATGGGCACTGGTTTGTGTGTTTGCCAAGTGTTATCACATGCCTAACAACCCTTTGAGTGCATAGTTTTCACTCTTATATTACAGACAGCAAAATTGAGGTTCCAAAACTTTAACTGACATATTTTAGGTTAGATATCCGGTATGGATGGTAGAATGGCAGTGTTGGAATTTTCATCCCACTTAGTTTGGCTTCAGCTGGTGCTCTTTCATGTGGCTTACACTGCCCCGGTATACTGTTTTACTGTCATACATCACTCCCAGTTGACTAGAAAGAAAGAAAACAAAGGAGAAATAGATTTATTCTTTGAAAGAAACTGCTAATAAAAAAAGGGGTCAGGGAGTTTGAGAGCCAGAAAGCCAGAAAAAAAATCCCCAATCTCACTTGAGCCAGCTGTTTTTTTTCCCATCATATTTCAATATTCCTCCCATGATTCCTGAGGATACTAAAAGAAATGCCTAGTAGTGGCCAATCTGATTTAGGTCTTTCTTTTCATTTTATGCAGTTCTTGGGGACATAGAGCTAACAAGCCAGCATAGGAAAGATTTTTAGCAGAACTAAAGATTATTTTCATGATAGGATAAATCAGCTGGGATAATTAGACAATGTCTGGCTCTTTATTTGTTTAGGCTGGAGAATACTCCCAAGTAGGAGTTTTATGAAATATATTAGGTCAAAGCAGGAGAAGCCAATGGTCAAAAGGGGAAAGAATTCTGCATTTTCTGTTTCTGGACTGTACTTTTATATAGCAGCCTTAACTTCTCATTAAACCAGAGATATCAGTAAGATTCACCTCAAACTCTGAGTTAATGAATGCATCATAATTTACCTCAAGAAAATATACACGGGTACTGACAAGGAACTCAAGTACTTTGTGAACCTACTTAAAAGGTTCCTATAAATTCAGGTGGCCTCGGGGCCATTTATTAAGCACAGTAGTAGTGAGGTGGCTCCCACCTGATGTTTAAGGCACTTCATAGCAAAAGTTTCTTCATTCGGGCAAGCCACTTCCTTCTGATCTTTTCCTCCATGTCCACACCCTCAGATTATCTTTTTAATGGAACATGCACAGGCATGTTTCCTTCTAGGACATAATAAATCTTTACTATCCCATCCTACTGCCTTCTTATCCCCCCCTACACACATGCTGTTTCCTCAATATTCTTTGCTACTTTTCTGACTGACACAATTCACCACACCCATCCTGAACCTTGAGGCCATATTACTTCCTTTTTGGCATTAAGGTAGAAGCTGACATTTGTTTATAAATAAAGCCATCATTTTTCAGCCCGAAAATGAGCTCATGCTACTCGAGGGAGAAGAAAAGCAAGTACATATTTCTCAAGCTGGGAAATCTCTGCTTTCTTTTTAAAATCAACTTTATTGAGGGAAAATTTTCAAAAGGTATATACTCAAGTACATTTTGTTCCTCTTAAGATATAAAGCATAACATCATCCCAGAAAGAATTCTGCTGGGTTTTTCTAAAAGTACATTGAACCCATAGATCAGTTTTGGTAACAATCAGAAGTTTCCAATTATGATCATGGTAGATATCCCCATTTATTTAGACTTTTTTACTTTTTTCTCAGGAGTTTTCTTGTAATTTTCAGTGTATAAATCTGATACACATTCTAGGAAATTTATTTCTAAATATTTTTATGCATATTAAATTGAATTAAAATTCTTTTTACAATCATTTATTGTAATTATATAGTACTACTATTCTATTAATTAACCATGTTATTGTGTATATCATTCCCTAATGGCTGTTCCTTTTTATCATTATTATTATTATATTACTATTATTTTATTTGAGAGAGAGAGAGAGAATGGGGGCTTCAGGGCCTCTTGCAACTGCACATGAACCTCAGACTCATGCACCACTCTGTGCATCTGCCTTTATATGGATACATCAAGCATGGCTAGCAAGTGCCTTTAACTGCTGAGCCATCTCTCCAGCCCAGCTCCTTTTTACTGGAGTGTGTTTATAATAAATGTGGTGTGTGTGTGTGTGTATGTGTGTGTGTGTGTGTGTAGACGTGTGTATACCATGCAATGCATGCAGAAGCCAAAGAAGAACATTGGATGGCTCTCTTCTATTATTCTTCCGCCTTATTTTCTTAAGATGAAGTCTTTCTCTGAACCTGGATCTTACTAGTTTTTTGTTCTAATTGACTGACTAGTTTGCCCCAACAACTCTCCTGTCTTATGAATTCCTCAGCACTGGTGTTTACAGACATGCATGGCCACACCCAGCTTTTTTTTTTTGGTTTTTCGAGGTAGAGTCCCAGGCTGACCTGGAATTCACTCTGTAGTCTCAGGGTGGCCTCGAACTCACGGTGATCCTTCTACCTCTGCCTCCTGAGTGCTGGGATTAAAGGCATGCACCACCATGCCCGGCCCCACACCCACTTTTTTAACAATTTTGTTTTCATTTTTTTAAGGCAGGGTCTCACTCTAGCCCAGGCTGGCCTAGAACTCATTCTGTAGCCCCAGGCTGGCCTTGAACTCTTGGTGACCCTCCTCCCTTAGCCTCCAAAGTGCTGGGAGTAAAGGCATGCACCACCACAGTTGGCTAAAAACTTTTTAATGACAATTTTCATACATGTACATAATGTAATTTGATCATAATAGCCTCTCATTACCCTTTGTTCCCTTGTCTTTACCCCTTCCACTGAACCCCTTCTTCTTTCCAAGCAGTCCTTCGATTTTTGATGCCTTTTTTGCCCCTCTTCATCATCCATATCAAAAATGTTGATGAGCTCAATATTGTACAGATTTTGAAGTAAATGGCCACAGTCCTGAATTCAATGGTCATTTTATATCAGAGTGATAGTGTCCCAAAGTACGCCTCCACCTCCACTGCTTCGTACATTCTTGCAGTCCCCTGGCTTCCACAGTGTTCTCTGACCTTGGATGGGGTGAAATATGTTTCATGTAGTGCTGAGCACTGAACAGTTACTTATTCTTAGCACTTTAATGAATTTTGAATCTCCCAGGTATCTACTGCCATCTGCAAAAAGAAGCTTCTCTGACCAAAGGTGAGAGCAGCTTTAATCTGTGAGAATATTCAATGAACACAACATATCCATTAGGAAAAAATAAAAACAGGGCTGGAGAGATAGCTTAGGGGTTAAGGTGCCTGCCTGCTAAGCCTAAGAAATTCCATTCAATTCTCCAGGTCCCACCTTTAGCTAGATTCAAAGTGATGCAAGTGTGCAATGCTGCACTTGCCCACAAGGGGGAGCATGCATCTGGAGTCATTCACAGCAGCTGAGAGGCCACTGGTGTGCTCTCTCTCTCTCTCTCTCTCTGTGTGTGTGTCTGACTCTCTCCAAAAAAAGAAAACACAGTAGTAGCTTCCTTTCTAGGGCCTATGACCTTTCCTGCCATAGGTTTTAGAGTAGGTTTTCAGTACAATACATGATTTCTCTCCTTTGGAGCAGGTCTTAGATCCAATCAAGAGAGCAGCTGGTAAGCCCCATAACAATAATTCTACTCTTGCATCAGTGAATATATCTTGCTTGGCTGATTGATTGTGTAGCATGCAGGATGAACCCACCATTGGTTAAGACTGTTGATGACATTTTCTCCAAGTGGCCTACATAGCACTTTCCAGCACTATGACAGCTAGCCAGCAGGGAAGAGGCTTCCAGTTCCAGGTTGATTACTCAGTGTCCTGTCATTACACATGGGGTGTCTTCAGCAATAGGTTCTTCCTATACAGTTCTGGTGGGCAACCAAGAGTCTTGGCAACAGCCTTTAATGTTTTGGGACTTCAGGGGAATCCCTGACCAACCATTTACTGGGAAGTATCTCATCATTATGCCCAGGTTTCATGTGGGTGCTAGGGATTGACCTCAGATCCTCATACTTGCACAGCAAGTGCTCTTACCTGCTGAGACATCTCCCAAACCTCTCCCTACAATGGCTCTTAAATTTTTAGGGGCTGGAGAGATGGCTTAGAAATTAAAGGTACTTGTTTGCAAAGTCTTATAGCCCAGGTTGGATTTCCCAGTACCCATGTAAAGCCAGACACACAAAGTGGCATATGCATTTGGAGTTCGTTTGCAGCAGCAACAGGCCATGGTGTGCCCATTCATACACACTCACACTCTCTCTCTAATAAATACTTGTTAAATGATCATTTTTAGCTATTTGTTGCTTGGTTAAGTGTGGTTTTCTTTCTTGTTTGGTGTTAACATGTCATTTAAGCTTTATTTGTAATTTGCACATAATCATCCATGTTTATGAAATACATAATGATATTTCAATACATGTATCCAAGGTATACTGATCAAATAAATGTAATTAGCATTTTCATCACTGTATCATTTCTTTATATTTGATACCTTCACACTCCAGCCTTGTAACTCTCCATGAAATATATAATAGGCTATTGTGAACTACAGTCTCCCTACTGGGCCATGGAACACTAGAAATTTTCCAACTAACTTTGAATTGTTAATTGTTATCCTACCTCTCTCATCTTCCTAGCTTCTAGTAATTACAATTTCTACTCTTTTCTACTTTTTGATTAACTTCTTTTTATTTTTGTGATTTTTTTCATAGTTAACCTGCTGGAGTTCTCTAAGCTCTGGGATGAGGGCTTTTGTTTTTTACCACATTTAAGAAATTCTAACCAGTCCCCCCCAAAAAAAAAAACTTCCTGTCACCTTCTCTTTCTCATTACTTGGAGAGAGAAAACTATAATGTTTAGCTCTGTTTCTTTATTAAAATCATATTTCCCATTAGCGGGGTGTGGTGGCACCCACCTTTAATCCCAGCACTTGGGAGGCAGAGATAGGAGGATCAGTGAATTCAAGGCCACCTTGAGAATATAGAGTGAATTCCAGGTTAGCCTGGGCTAGAGTGGGACCCTACCTCGAAAAACCCAAAAAAAAAAAAAAACATTTCCCTTTATATCTTTGGGTATGTTTTTAATATCTACTGTAAAATCTTTGTTTATTAATTATAAAACCTGAGCATTTAAGGGTATTTTATATTGACATTTTAAATTCAGGGTTATATTTCCTTCTTTGTATGTTTCACTCATCACAAACCCTGTTAGATATTTTGTATAATATAAACTGTCAGTTTTGCTTATCACCTTCCTTCAAATTATTTTGGAAGCCAGTTACTTCACTGGCAATTCTCTTTGCATTTATGAGGGCTTGATTATAGGCTTGGTTAGGATGAGTCCAGTGTAGCTGTTACCCTATAGAATGGTCTTTTTTCTATTTGCCTGGCTTTTGTGATGTCATAGCTGGGAATGTTATTGAAGTCTTTCTACTCTGGTTCTGGTAAGCCTCTAACATTTGTGACCACTGTGGAGCCCTAAGAATTTCTGTTCCATTCTCAAGTCTCAGAGAGCCTCTTGCTTCTATGCCTTGCACAATCCTACTTTGTATATGTACAACCCAACCCTTCCCCAGTGACTCATGGGAAACCCCGACAGAGGTATCTGTGAATCCTGCTGCACACCTCTTTCCTTTTTATTTCCCACGCTGTCTCTCGTCAAACTGTCTCACGTCAGTAGGATTGTAAAAGCACATTTTGATTCTACTTCCCCGTGTCTTACTCTGAATATTGCCTGGAGTTAAAGAATCAACAGGAATATAAGGTGCGCCTTTTAGGCTTTGGTTTTCTGAGTGACCAGAGTCTTACACTGCCCATTTCCTGACACCTTAAGACAATTGTTTTACATTATTTCTGATTCTATAATTTCTTTAAATAGTAGCAGGGTGTGTTTGCTACCTGTTATTCTGTCATAAACAAGCAGAAGTCTTGCTGTTTCCTTGTGCTGCACTGTATTTGTTTCTTAAGCATTGCTTTTATATAACCCTACTTCAAGAACTTGGGAGTCTTGCACTTGCTAGGCATTAAATTATATCCCCAGAACCCCTCTGCCAAATGTTTACTCTTTGTTTTGATATGGGATCTCAATAAGTTGATCAGGTTGGCCTGAACTTGCAATCTTCCTACCTCTAACTTCCAAGTAGCTGGGTCCTACCAGGCCAGTTATTTTTTTGTTTTTTATTAATTAGGTAATACTAAATGAGTAAGCCAGGATCCAAACTCAGACCTTCTAATTCTTTATTTTAATTTATTTATTTATTAGAGACAGAGAAGAGGAGAGAGAGAGAGAGAGAGAGAGAGCACACCAGGGCCTCCAGCCACTGCAAACGAACTCCAGGTGCATGCACCACCTTGTGCATCTGGCTTATGTGGGTTCTGGGGAATCGAGCCTTGAACTGGGGTCCTTAGGCGCCACAGGCAAGCACTTAACTGCTAAGCTGTCTCTCCAGCCCCAGACCTTCTAATTCTAAATCTCGTGTGCTTTCTATTCAAGTAGATTTCTTGACTTAGTGATTTGATAGGTGCTGAAGAGGAGCCACTGCACCCAAATCTCTTCCTCCACTGTCTAGTGCGGAGATGTGAAGAATTTGCCAGCTAGTATTCTTTTTTTGAAGTTTAACATTCATAAGAGAAATTCTAAATGGTTTCATAACAACCAGCCCTTTTACAAACTAGAAAGGATCTTGGCAATTGTTCATAACAGCACTTTCGTTCTGACAAAATTTAGGCAGAAACTAAAACAAGTTCATTGATCAAGACCAAACATCCAGTAAACAGAAGAATTCACACATGAAACAAATTCTCTTATCTTCTTACCACCATACTGTGTTGTCTTTTTAAAAGATTTTTTTCTCTTTATTTATTGGAGACAGAGAGCGGGAGAGAGAGAGAGAGTTAGAATGGGCATTCCAGACCCTTTAGCCACTGCAAACGAACTCTAGACACATGTGCCACCATAATTTGGGAAATTGGAACCTAGGAAAAAAAGAGCATTTCACAGTTATAATTTCCACCTGTACTTGAAAAGTTAATGATGACATCAGTAATGGTCATCCGTGGGTCTAGGTGTTTTCTGAGAAGTTTCTGTTTCTAACTCAGACAAGAAAAGCTGTACCTGAGCAGGAAACTGTCATCACTACAAGAATGTGAGAGGTGAGCCATACATACCTCCCTCTAGGAAGTAATTTCTTCTCAACATAGTGACGACATGGCAGAAGCCTGAAGTGTTGAAATTTACATGACTCATGGGATTTTAAAGTGAAACATTGCCACTCTTGCTTATGTATCAATTATGATAGCCACTGTGATATTATTTCAAAGCCTTTCTGATATTGCTATGAAAATGATGAAGTTAACTTCCCCGTAAATTTCTTTTATTAGATTTCAAATATTCAGATACCAGAGTCAAATTTTAGTTGTTTTGCATTGTTTGATATGCATACTTATCACAAACCGTGCCATAATCTCTCCACCTTCTAGAATTTTCTTAATTTTTCCTATCCTCTAGTAATGGAAATAAAAACCTAAATTTTAATCCACCTGATTTTGCCATCAGACAATTGCCAAAATTACTTGAACCCTTCTTTTTTTAAAAATTTATTTATTTATTTATTTATTTATTTATTTATTTATTGGAAGGGGAAAGAGAGAAAGGAGGTATATAGGGAGAATGGACATATCAGGGCCTCAAGCCACTGCAAATGAACTCCAGATGCATGTGCCATCTCATGCATCTACTTGAGCCCTTCACAATATTGGGTACAGTTAGCTGGACATCCTAACAGTTTTTCTTCTTCAACTATCATATCTAAAGAAGAGGTTATGGATTTGCCTCATATTTTTAGTTTCATTAATGAAGAGACATGGGAGTTTTTTTTTAAAGTATTTATTTGAGAGAGACAGAGAGAGAAGGAGAGGGAGAGAGAAAGAGAATTGGCATTCCAGGGCCTTTAGCCACTGCAAACAAACTGCAGACACATACACCATCTTGTGCATCTGGATTATGCGGGTCCTGGGGAATCAAACCTGGGTCCTTTGGCTTTGTAGGCAAATGCTTTAACTTCTAAGCCATCTCTCCAGCCAAAGACATGGAATTTTTAATTCATATGATTTATGTGTATTCATGTGTGTGAGTACAGGCACATACATTCCATGGCACACATGTAGAGGTCAAAGAACAACTTTTTGGTAACAGTCCTTACCTTCTACTTCCTTTAAAGCAGGGTCTTATGCTGTTCACCCTTGAATTTTTGCCAGGCAATCTGGCCCCCTAGCTTTGGGCAGATTCTTGTGACACTGGCAAACTTCCTACCCATAGGCTTGGCTGGGATTAATAACTCCTGCTACAGAATCTGACTTCTTACATGGCTGCTGGTATTCTGAGCTCTGAGCTTGGTGCTCATGTTTGCATAGCAAGCACTTTATCCACTGAGTCATCTCCCCAGATTGAAACATGAGATTTTAAAAGTATTTTAAATGTATTTATTTAAGAGAGAGAGGGAAAGAAAGAGAGTATGGGTGTGCCAGGGCCTCTAACTTCTGAAAATAAACTCCAGATGCATGTGCCACCTTGTGCATGTATACTGAGGAATCGAACCTGGGTCCTTTGGCTTTGCAGGCAAGCACCTTAACCACTAAGCCATTTCTCGAGCCTGAAACATGGGATTTTTATCAACTTGACACTAGGTAGGTAATTGTGTCACACAGACAAGATTAGTACAAATAGTCAGAGGCTGACTGATATGGGTTTAGTACACTATTTCTTAAACTTTTTTTTTGTTCATGATCCCTTTTCACCTAAGAAATTTTCTCATAACCCCAGATATGCAGGCATAAAAATAAATATTCAAATCAAACATTTATCCATAATTCATCATAAAGAAATTTATTTTATAGAAGAGATACTACTTGGAAAGAATTAGGGATGCAGTGGAGGTGTAATTTTGAGGGGGAAAAGGGAGTGAGTTTTGGGAGGGGATTATGATCATGGTATATTATCTATATTTATGGAAATTGTCAATAAAATTACAAAAAAGGAATTTATTTTAAAACAATTCTTTGGGGACCAGAGAAATGGTCTAGCCATTAAGATGCTTGCCAGTGAAGCCTAAGGACCCAGGTTTGATTCCCCAGTACCCATGTAACCCAGATGTGCAAGGTGGCACATGTGTCTGGAGTTCATTTGCAGTGGATGGAGGCCATGGCTTACCCATTTTTTCAATCTCTTTGTCTGCCTCTCTCTCTCTCTCTCTCTCTCTCTCTCAAAATAAGTAAATACATAAAATATTTAAAACAATTCTTTGGGACTGGGGAGATGGCTCAGCAGTTTAAGGTGTTTGCATGCCTGACCTATAGGCCGGAGTTCACTTCTCCAGATGCCACTTAAAACTAGATACACAAAGTGGTGCATGCATCTAGAATTCATTTGCAGTTGCAGGAGCTCCTACTGTGCCCATACTCATACTCTCTCAAATAAATAAATAAATCTTTAAAACATAATTCTTTAGTGTACATAGAATTCTACCCTTTAAGATGAAAGCCATTTTGCATACTAATGAGGTGGATATGCTTATTTTTAGATTAAGAATTAAATCTTGGCTGTTTATTTGATATAGCAGGATACAGAGCATCTTTAATGTTCTTCAAATTTGGCTGGAAATTTGATTTTATCATCCTCAATGCTGAAAATGCCACATCACATAAATATGTAACAAAAATGGCAGAGATGAGCAGGAGAGATTGCTTAGCGGTTAAGGCACTTGTCTGCGAAGCCTAAGGACCAGGTTTGATTCCCTAGTACCCACATAAGACAGTTGCACAGGTGGTGTATGTATCTGCAGTTCATTTGCAGTGGCTGGAGTCCCCGGTATGTTCATTCTCTCTCTCATCAATCAATCAATCAATAAATGAATAAATAAAATATTTTAGATTAAAAAAATGACAGAACCTGGTGTGGTGGTGCATGCCTTTAATCCCAGCACTTGGGAGGCAGAGGTAGGAGGATCGTCATGAGTTTGAGGCCACCCTGAGACTACATAGTGAATTCCAGGTCACCCTGAGCTACAGTGAGACGCTACCTCAAAAAAACCAAAAAACAACAACAACAAAAGACAGAGATATATTTAGGATTATTTCAGATATTGTTGGAAATTCTGTCCTAATCCAAAGTCAAAAATGATTTAATTTTGCTGCTGCTGTTGTTTTGAGGTAGGGTCTTGCTGTAGTCCAGGCTGACCTGGAATTCACTATGTAGTCTCAGGATGGTCTTGAACTCACAGCAAACCTCAGCCTCCCAAGCAATGATTTTTTAAAAAAATATTTAATTTTTATTTATTTATTCATTTGACAGAGAGAAAGAGGGAGAGAGAGGGAGAGAGAATGGATGTGCCAGGGCCTCCAGCCACTGCAAACGAACTCCAGACACATGTGCCCCCTGGCACATCTGGCTAACATGGGTCCTGCAGAATCAAACCTGTGTCCTTTGGCTTTGCAAGCAGACACCTTAACTGCTAAGCCATCCCTCCAGCCCTGATTTTTTTTAAATGAAACTCACTTCAGAAACTCAAACAGAATTTTTTTAAGCTCAACAATTACCAGGTTTGGCTTTTTTTCCTTTTATTTATTGATTGATTAATTGATTTTATTGACAACTTCCTTAATTGTAGACAATATCCCATGGTACTTCCCTCCCTCCCCCCATCTCCCCTTTGAAACTCCATTCTCCATCATATCCCCTCCCCCATCAATCAGTCTCCCTTTTCATTTTGATGTCATGATTTTTTCCTCCTATTATGATGGTCTAGTGTAGGTAGTGTCAGGCACTGTGAGGTCATGGATATACAGGCCGTTTCGTGTCTGGAGGAGCACGTTGTAAGGAGTCCTACTCTTCCTTTGGCTCTTACATTCATTCTGGCCCCTCTTCCACAATGGACCCTGAGCCTTGGAAGGTGTGTTTGAGACGTTTCAGTGCTGAGCACTCCTCTGTCACTTCTTCTCAACACCATGGTGCCTTCTGAGTCATCCCAAGGTCACCACTATCTGAAAAGAGAAGCTTCTCTAACCAAAAGTGAGAGTAGCATTAATATATGGGTATGGACATTAAAAGAAGTGCTTAATGGGAAGTTTGGTGAGCATAGTATATACATTTAACCAGACACCAGCAGATGTTACCCCCCTGGGGCTCATGGCTAACCCTGTTGTAAGTTTTCAGTATCAAGGATGTATTCCCTCCCATGGAGCGGACCTCCAGTCCAAGTATAGAGCAGCTGGTTTCCCCTATAACAGACATGCCACTATTGCACCCATTGATTCATTTGGTCTGGCTGGCTAAATTTAAAGCTTGCTGTGTTCACTGTTGAGTATTTCCACTGGTGTTTTCTCTCTCTCATGGAACTGCATGCAGCATAGCTTTTTCCAGCTTTCTGTCAGCTGGTCCACATGGAGGAGGCTTTCAGCTCAGCTCCAGCAGGATTTCTCAGTGACCTTGCAGCCCAAGTATGTGGAGTCTTCAGCAATACAGTCTTACCATCTATTGCTGGTGGGAAACCAAGGGCCTCGGCAATGGCCTATAATGTTTTGGGGTATTTGTGACCTCCCTGGCCAACAACTCACTGGAAGGTATCCTATCCCTGGCACTGAAAATTTTCTAGTAATAATCTATTGCTTCTGAGTGTCAAACAGAATTTTGTAAAGTCAAGTAGTCTAATACAAGACAATGTAAAGATATATTAATTTGATACATGGTAAAGAATAACAGTAGATATATGGTGTCATTTTCCATAATTAAACCATTATGTTTCTATAAGAGCAGAAAAGTTTGAGCGCACAACACAAACTCTAAAATTTCATAACATACAATAATATTGAATCTGAGCTGAGGTATTTCAGGCAGCTTTTGTTGGCTTTCTGTGATATGATGGTATGTACAATGTTAAGTGCATATGTTGTGGGCTCAGAACCAAGGCTGCAATGAAGTCGTGCAATAAAACATGGGTGAGTGCAGCCAGGAACACCTCATATTTATTATGTGATTAATATTGATTTGTTTTTTTTTTTTTTGGTCATTGCACATTAAGAGACCTTTAACTGTTGCCAAGTTTTTTTGTGATGACCATGTTCACTTATGGGGTCACAATTCACAGTATAAGAAGCTGGAGTTTGACATATGGGATCCTATAACATCAATACCAAAGTGTAATCTCCTAGCATTTTTCACATAAATTAGTCTGAGAAATGCTTATCTACATCTTTGTACTCCTCAAACTTCAAGTGGAAAAATAACAAATGTGAAGTGATCCAAGAGCTATAGATTGAATTATCAAGCTCAATAACAAGAACAGTATAATAACTTAGATTTTTATTAGTTATGGACATACTCAGTGTGTAAACAGATGCCTGCCCCCCCAAAGGGACCCTCCTAGTTGGGGATGCCACTTATCCCCATGGAGAATGTGGATTGTGCATTGTGGGGTAGCCATCAGTTATGGGGAAGAGGCAATGTCTCTGTGCATAATGTCCCAACTTGTGGTTCTAACAATCTTTCCACCCCCTCTTCTGTGAATTTTCCTGAACCATGTTAGGTTCGTTTTAGGTCTACTTCAGTGATCTCTAGACACTTTGCATGTGTTCATTATTTTTGTCTATTTAATAATCCTTGGATACAGTTACTAGTCTTCCCTTTTACAGATGAAGATGTTCTGTCCCAAAGTAGTTAAGTAATTTGTACAAGGCTGAGGGACACTTGTCATGCGGCTTGGCCCAGAAAGCACATGGATAGCTTACATATAGAACCCTACTTCTGGCCAGGTGTGGTGGTACACGCCTTTAATCCCAGCACTCTATGATTCCTTCCACTTAGTCTAATAGTTAAAGCAGGTGGAACAATATTGAATAATTAGTGACCTGAGTTTTGGCCCCAGTCCTTCCATTAGTGTGTCATGCCTGGTCACACTAAAAGTTAGTTTATTCACTTAAAAATTCAATACAAATTAACCACTTAGTGTGTGACAGGTACTGTACTAGGGGAATAGTGATTAACAAGATAGATACCTGTTATGACAACTCACTTTGTCAAAGGAGACAATCCCCGAGGTTTTCATCTGGAGCTAAGGATAAACAAGGTCGTCAGTACGCTCTAGGTAGTATGTATTGGAATGTGATGACTAAAATGCCACTCAATGAACTGGATTAAAAATGTTTCAATCCTGGACTCAAAACTGACACAGACCTGAGCTGTTTTATGACTACATGACTCCACAAGTCATCTCCTAGATGCTAATGTAAAAATTACCTCCAGGGCAGGACTGCCAAAATATATTTCCCTGCTCAGTGCATGCCTTGGAACAAAAACCATAATGATGGCTATAGTCCTTTATTCTACTTCTAAAGACTCGGGCAATCAAATCTGGAAAGAAATGTTTATGAAAAGCTGAGCTCAGTGGGCAAACAGTGGTTAAGTTGCTGAAAACCCTATCGACTGTCAAAAGAAGATCCTAGGTTAGGCCTCAACTGACCCCACCTTTATTCCAGCCACGCCACTAACTCACAGGGATCACTTATTTTCCTCTGCTTCCCCAACCACAAGTTTTAGGGCAGCTCCCTCTCATGAGTACATTGCGTCTTATGTGTTATAGTTAGAGCTATATGACTAATTGTACAGTCTGTATTTGGAAATGGTCTGAGATAGAGCTATATAGATGCAGGCAAGGGCCAAACCATGCCCTTTGACAGCTTAGTAATTAAGAGTGAGTTTCAGGGGCTGGAGAGATTGTTTAGTGGTTAAGGCGCTTGTATGCAAAGGCAAAGGACCCAGATTCAATTCCCCAGTACCACATAAAGCCAGATGCACTAGTGGCACATGCATCTGGAGTTCATTTGCAGTGACTAGAGGCCCTGGTCACCCCCCTACCACCACCACCAAAAAAAGTAAGTTCCAGGCTGACTGAAAACTGTTTGATTTACTTTCCTCAGAAGTCTACCTAAAAGAAGAATCAGAATGTTCTTTTACATATAAATTCATTCATGTTTATACAATAACATAATCTATCCACACTACTTCATTTTACAGATGAGGAAACTGATACCTAGAAAAATTAGCCAGAAGCTGGGTGCGACAGCTCACGCCTTTAATTCCAGCACTTGGGAAGCAGAGGTAGGAGGATCTCTGTGAGTTCAAGGCCACCCTGAGACTACATAGTGAATTCAAGGTCAGTCTGGACTAGAGTAAGACCCTACCTTGAAAAACCAAAAAAAAAAAAAAAAAGTAAGAAAAATGAGCTGGAGATGGCTATGTTGGGCAATGGATAGCTCAGTGGATGTCTAGTGATGAAAAATGAGCTAGTATGCCCAATATTAGTCTGCATTTTTAAGAAAGCATAAAGATTATTGTTATTTCTCAAAGTAAATGAGTATAATTCTGGGAAAATATAATCCCAGGCTTAAGTTTAATCATCCAATTTCTCTGAATACTTACTTAGACTTCACTTTTCTCAGTGTGATAACAAAGTACCACTTTAGCAGGTTCAGATGATAGTATGTCACTTTGGTGAGGAGGAGTGACAGAGAAGATCAGTGGCTTCTAATACTGGCTGCGAGGAGCTGAAGAGATGGTTCAGCAATTAAGGTGCTTGCCTGCAAAGCCTAATCACCTGGGTTCGATTTCCCAGTACCCACGTAAAGCCAGATTCACAAAGTGGTGTATGCATCTGGAGTTCACTTGTAGTGGCTAGATTCCCTGACATGACCATTCTATTTCACTTTCTCTCTCTCTTTCTCTCTCTGTGTGTCTCTCTCTGCTTGCAAATAAATAAAAATATTAAAAAAACTGGTTTTCATCACTGAAAGAGAGTAACTCTTTCACAGGAAAAGACACCAAGAATATTCTGCACAGAATGAGAATTCTTGTCTTGCATCTCTTAGCCCCTGATCCATGCTAAGTGGTAAAGTCTCCCAGCAGTAAGCCTGTGCCATATCCACTCAGTGCAGCCACCAGAAGATGCTGTCATGGATTGACTTCTCTCTTCAGTACTGAGTCATGAATAATATCATATGGTGGTCAGTTGAGGCTAATGCAACTGTACAATTTTGCTATGAGAAAAGTAATAACTCTTGAAACAGCAGCTTCATAAAGGCACCTGGAATATGTCAATGAGTATAGTCAATTTGTAATGCATCTTGGAGAAATACTTCAGATAATATGAATAACCCAATTCCAACCTATGTGCAGCTAAAAATCTTCTCTGCAATATGAATGAGCTTGGGATTTTATTTCCTCAAAATTAGACTCATGTATTTTTGGAAATACTGATATTTTTAAAAATTAGAATTATTTTGCACAGATCATGTTCAGAGGTCTTAGTTTTTTGGCTTGTAAAATAAAGATGTCCTTTTCTTTTGAAATTATGTGTATAGGTCACAATATTATATGGCATTCTGACTCTTTCAGGCAGATGTATGAGAATACTAAATAAGCCAATTTTGAGTCGGTCTTGTACTTTAGATGTCCTTCTCTTTTGCTTGTCTACATACTTGGGTTTCTCCCTCAATCTGGAGCTGCAGGTGTTTTTTGGTCATTAAGTTAGAGATTCATCAGTCCCTGACCCCTGAAGACTAATTAGATGCATGTAGCATGCCCAGCTTTTAAAGTGGATTCTAGGGAGTCAAACCTGGTGGTCTCAGGTTCTGTCAGGCTTTCATGCCTAAGTGGCAAGTGCTTTTAACCCCTGAGCTATCTCCCCAGCCCAAGAAATTTATTTTTATTGGCCTATAATAACTGCACTTATTTATGGGGTATAGTATACAGTTTAAGACTCGTGTATAATGTGTAATGGTCTAAACAAATCAGGATAATTAATATCTCCAATTTCTTAAACACTTAATATTTCTTTATGATATGAATGAAGCTCACTCAAAGACTTCTTTGTAGGTCTCTCTAAAACATACCATTAGTTATGGTGAATTATAGTCACTTAACTATGCTCATTTTGTATTTTGGTACCCATTATTTGACCTCCCTCTTTTTGCTCTTCCCTTATTCTTTCCAATATCTAGAAACACTATTCTACTACTTCTATGAATTCATCATTTTAGCTCCAACATATGAGTAATAATTTATATTACTTGTGTAATACAGTATTATTTGAGCTGGAGAGATGGCTCAGCAGTTAAAGGCACTTACTTGCAAAGCCTGATTGTCTGGGTTCTATTCCCCAGGACCCACATAAAGCCAGATGCACAATGCGGCACATGTGTCTGGAGTTCATTTGCAGTGACAAGAGGCCCTGGAATACCCATACTCATTCTCTCTCACTTTCTGTCTCTCTCTTTCTCAAGTAAATAAATATTAAAAAATAGAGGGAGCTGGACAAACGGCTCTGAGGTTAAAGGTGCTAGCTTGCAAGCCTGATGTCCTGGGTTTGATTCCCCAGTACTTATGTAAAGCAAGATACACAAAGTGGTGCATGCATCTGGAGTTTGTATTGGTAGAAGGGTCTGGCTCACTCATTCATTCATTCTCTCTTTCTGTTTGAAAAATAAATAAATAATAAAATTATTTTTTAAAATACAGTATTACTCAATCTTGAGTGAATGAAAAATTATGATGTTTTGTCGTTTGTGGGAACATGTATGTAACTGGATACATTATGTTAAATGTAAGAAGCCACACAAGAAATGTAAATACACTATATTCCTTTCTAATAATACCTTAATAATTACATAATGGCCCATTTCTCGATCATATGTGTTTAATTCTTATCCAACAGTTTGCTTTTATGAAAAATTAATGAGTACTATTGCATAGATTTTTCTATATTTATTTATTTCTCTTCTGGGATAAATTCATAGCATAATATGGCCACTGTGGAATGACTGGCTATGTGACATGATTGTCCAGAGCATAAGATTTCCTTCTATGTTCTTTTGTGGTCTGAAACCATTTGACTATTTGATCTTCCCCTAAGTGTTGGGAATTTCTCAGTTAAATTCTTAGTTAAGCTTCAGTATTTCTTTTAGCTTTGTTCAAAAACATCCTAATGACATGACCATCAAATTGCTAATAAATGGTATATGTAGTAAATGCACCAGCTTTTATTAGGCATGTAAAATGTATTTAGGAACATGCTAGCTTTATGTAGATTATTGAAGTTAATATTCCTGATTTTCAAGACCTTGGTGTGGCAAAGCAAAAGCACACAAACAACAACAAAACCAAAACCAAAATGAAACAAACTAGAATTTCAGTCCCAAGAAGATATTTAATGATGTTGGTATTTATTTACCTCTATAGAATGACAAAAATATGGTCTTAGTAAGCACTTCTCTTAATGTCCATAACCATATATTAATGCTACTCTTACTTTTGGTTAGAGAAGCTTCTCTTTTCAGATAACGGTGACTTTGGGATGACTCAGAAGGCACTATGGTGCTGAGAAGGGAAAGAGGAGTGCTCAGCACCGAAACATCTCAAACTTACCTTCCAAGGCTCAGGGTCCATTGCAGAAGAGGGGGCGGAAAGAATCTAAGAGCCAAAGGAAGAGTAGGACTCCTTACAATGTGCTCATCCAGACACAAAATGGCCTGGATATCCCTGACCTCGCAGTGCCTGACACTACCTACACAAGACCATCATAATAGGAGGAAAAGATCATGACCTCAAAATGAAAAGGAAGACTGATTGAGAGGAGGAGGGGATATGATGGAGAGTGGAGTTTCAAAGGAGAGATGGGGAGAAGGGAGGGAAGTACTATGGGATATTGTCTACAATTAAGGAAGTTGTCAGTAAAAAATAAATTAAAAATAAATAAATAAATAAAAATAAATAAATAAAATAATGGTCTTACCCAACTTATACAGGACTGTTGTATAGTTTTAAAGATGTAAAATATTTACTATGACTTTTTAGAATGTTTAAAAAGCTATAAAAAGAAAATTACTAGTATTATTTTTATTTTCAGTAGTATATAATTGTTTACACTTTCTGCAGTATTGAAAATCTTTGGTATTTTAAGCAAATCAGTGTAATTGATTCTATGTCTGAGATGATTCTGATGTCTTTTCTTTCCCTCATTTTGAAAGAGGTTATTAAATCTTGTATAGAATGGAAAAATATGATTATTATTTCTACCATCATTGTTCCTGGTAATGAAAAATATACTGATGAATATATGAAGAATCATGGGGTGTCACCTAATTAGACTGTAAATTCTACACATGAGTTGTCTGACAGCATTTAAATGTTATTGTGACTTTTTGAGACTTTACTTTATAGTCATGTATTAATATTTTGTTTAAATGAGCATTTAAGATACTCCCAAACTCTCAGGATTGCCTTAAAATGTATGCTACTCATGAATGAAAAAATTTAAACCATGGATCTTTCCACAGAATTTCTTTTCTTTGTGATCTTGTGTGGGTTCTTGTCATTCCTGTTCCCTGGGGTCGTTGGCCACTGATGTCCCAGGCACAGAAGTTGGGGGGAAACAACAGGGTCCTGGAGCAGCAGGTGAGTGTGACAATGGGCAATGAACACCTGGGAGATCATTTGATGGACAGCACTCATTTATTCAAAAGGGGAGTGGGTTTATAAACACTTGAGGAAGGTTGAGATGGCACATATAGACTATATGGTGATCAGATACATAGTTTATGGGTTGCTTTCTAAGTGGAAGAGCTAAGTAACTTCAAAGCTGTGAGGGAGGAGCTGTGAGATGGTGGAAAAAGCTACTGTGATTTCAGAACTGTGGGGAAGGAGCTATGAGAAAGATGGCAGAAAGGCTACTGTGATTTCAGAGCTGTGGGGAAGGAGCTGTGAGAAAGATGGCAGAAAAGCTACTGTGACTTCAGAGCTGTGGGGCAGGAGCTGTGAGATAACAGTAATGGTGGAAAAGGCTATGTGACCTCAGCCACATAAGGGTCTCTTGGACAGCTTAGCCACAAGGTCAGGAACTATGGAGGAGGGGCAAAGCCTGACTTACGGGATAGTCAGATGTTTTTGGGCAAGGGGGGAAGGCCTCGCCAGTTCTGCTCACTCTGGGAGATGGCAGGGCACACTACAACCTTACCCGAGGGTAGGAAGGCCAGCCACAGTTGCCAGGGTGGGTTCCTGATGATAAGGCCAGCTGCAACTCCCACAGCCCAAGGTCCCCAGACATGTCCAACAGTTCAGGGCAGCCTCCTCACAGACCCAGCCCATTTTTAGCAATGCCCAACAGTCTTGCCCCTTCTGCTTCGAATCCCATTGTCTCCTCTCACCTTCCTGGAAAACTTCTGCTTACTCCTGAAGATTCAAATAAATATGCCTCTGGAAGTCTTCAATGACCTATATAGGCTGATAATTTCCTGTTCCCTATTCCTACAGCATTTCTTGTATACCTTCATTAAAGCAGTAAAGCAGTCAACATATTGCTATAATTATGTGTTTCTTCACTGAGTCCTCAACTACATGTGTGCTGTGCAGGAAAAGGACTACATTCTATCTATATTTGACTATTTAGAAAATAACAAATATTGTCGGGTGTGGTGGTGCATACTTTTAATCCTAGCACTTGGGAGGCAGAGGTAGGAGGATCACTGTGAGTTCAAGGCCACTGAGACTACATAGTGAATTCCAGGTTAGCCTGGAGAAACAAAAACAAAAAAAAGAAAATAAATTATTTTATGCACACATTGAATGAATTGACTCTATTATGTTCACTCTTGTTGATACTGTTGATACTGATACCGAGAATTATCGAATTCCATGGCACCACTAAAAGCAGTATTGCATAGTGCCAGGAGAGGGTAGTAGAACTGTTTCCTAAGAAGGGCCCATAATTATTTTGAGTAGAAACAGAAGCTAGAATAATAGTTTTCAAACTTGGAGTCAAGTAGGAAGCCTTGACAATTATCCATGCCTGACTTCATCTTAGACCACTTTTAAGTCAAAATATTTGGCATTAATAGATATTTAAATGTTTTCTATGTGACTTTAATCTACTGCTAGGGTTGAACCTTGATGAGTTTGAAGGATACCAGGATTGTCAGCTTTTGTTCTAAAGCAAAAATGGAGAGGAAATAGGGTACAAGTGTAAAGTTAACCCAAGTCCAGAAATAACATCAAAGTTTCTATACATGCATAAAGTATGGAGGGTTCCAGCACACAGGTGACAGATTACATGTTCAGGAATAACAGCTAAATGGGATTTGGCAATCAGATATGCATGATCATAGATTGTCAGAGACCAATTTCTAATCCTGGCAATCAGTTGCAAAGATCATATATTTCTTATGAACCATGGCTTAAGTTTATCTAGCTTGACAGATTTATAGGGTCACAAGGTGGCACCTGCATCTGGTGTTCCTTTGTGGTGGCTAGAGGCCCTGGGGCACCCATTCTCTCTCCTTCTCTCTCTCTTTCTCTCTTTCTCCCTCTCTCTCCCTCTTTCTCATTCTGTGTCAAACAAATAAATAAATAAATATTAAAAAATAAAAAATTAAAAAATAAAAAAGGAAATTTAGGAAAACACAACTAGCTATAAATTTTTTTTCCTTGTTCCATTCCTCCTAATCCTTTCTTCCATCTTCTAGCTGTCACTGACTTCCAAAAGTTATGAAAAGATTTTGAAAATGAAGATACAATGACTCAAGCTGATTACAAATTTAAGTAAATCCATGTATAGTGACTTACGCTTGCATTGCCTCTACTTTGGAGGCTAGAGCAGGATTATTATGAATTTTTGACCAGACTGGGATACAGAAGGAGAGTCTATAACAAAGACCCAAACCCAAATCCAACCAAACCCAAATTTAAGCAGACTGACAAATTCAGTGAAAATGAGAAAGTAAAAAAGAAAAAGATTTGCAACGTGTGCCAAATGCTTTCCTATGTTCTCCATATTCTTTGGTTGATTTTAGTACCTAATTTGTGTGAGATATTATTTAGTTACAGCCAAGCAGGCATTTATAACGTGTCAATATTTACATTCATTTCATTACAGAAATTTTATGACATATATGATCGGCTCAAAATATCCCTCTCAGAGAGTGCTTAAATGCAGTAAGAGAGAAACAACTCACTACATACAAAGGCAATTCTTTCAGAATTACCTCAGATTTCTCAATGGAAACCTTCAAAGCCAGGAGGGCCTGGAATGGAACACTTCAAAGTCTACAAAACTATGGCTTCCAACCCAAGAAACTGTACCCAGCAAACTATCCCTCATAATAGATGGTGAAATGAAAACTTTCCATGAAAAAGTCAACTATATGATTATATGAACACAAAGCCAAGCCTACAAAGAATACTTCAGGGAATATTCCATACAAAAGAGTCAAATAACCAATCTCAAGAGTCTACAAGAAGAAGATCACAAAAACCAATAGAACATGCTCAAAAAAGTACAAAACACAAGAAATCACCAAACCCCATAAAGCAACCCATCATGGCATGGATTAAATTGAACCTCAAAGTTACAACATTAAACATTAATGGTCTTAACTCACTCAGCAAAAGACACAAGTTAACAGGGTATATTAGAAAAGAATGGATCCTTATATCTGCTGTCTTCAAGAAACCCACCTCACCACTAAAGACCTTCTTAGGATGAAAGGATGGAAAATGACATTCCAAGTAAATTAAAATAAGAAACAAGTAGGTGTGGCTACATTAATATCTGATAAAATAGACTTCGAACCAAAAGTAATCAAAAAAAGGAAAAAGAAGACATCTGACAGAGGGTTAATATCTAGGATATACAAAGAACTCAAAAAATTAAATAATAAGAAATCAAACAACCCAATTAAAAAATGGGCTATGGAGTTCTCAGAAGAAGAAATACAGACGGCATATAAACATCTAAAAAAAAAGTTCTAAATCCCTATCATCAGGGAAATTTACATTAAAACTACATTAAGATTCCATCTCACTCCTGTCAGATTGGCTACCATCATGAAAACAAATGACCATAAATTCTGGAGAGGATGTGGAAAAAGAGGAACCCTTCTACACTGTTGGTGGGAATGCAATCTGGTCCAGCCCTTGTGGAAATCAGTGTGGAGGTTCCTGAGACAGCTAAAAATAGATCTGCCATATGACCCAGCTATACCACTCCTAGGCATATATCCTAGGACTCATCTCACTACCTTAGAGATACTTGCTTGACCATGTTTATTGCCACTCTATTCACAATAGCTAGGAAATGGAACCAGCCTAGATGTCCCTCAACTGATGAGTGGATAATAAAGATGTGGCACATTTATACAATGGAGTTCCACTCAGCAGTAAAGAAAAATGAAGTTATGAAATTTGCTGGAAAATGGATGGATCTAGAAAGGACTATACAAATGGTTAACACACACTTAAGAAAATGTTCAACATTCCTAACCATTAGGGAAATGCAAAATAAAACAATTATGTCTCCGGGTGTGGTGGCGGATGCCTTTAATCCCAGAACTTGGGAGGCAGAAGTAGGAGGTTCACCGTGAGTTCAAGACCACCCTGAGAATACATAGTAAATTACAAGTCAGCCTGGGTTAGTGTGAGACCCTACCCATCAAGGTTGTGAGCCACTATTGCACTGGCGTGTACATTCCATCAGGGTGCTTGCTTCTGAGTAGCTTAGACCTTTCATTGCACAGCCTTGGTGGGCAACCAATAGCTTTCTGATTGGCTAAGAGTTCCCCTCAGTGTAAAGGAACCCATATCTGGAATTGGGAACCATATCAGAATCCTATGGAGACAAAGATTATACTCTCCAGTGTCAAGTTCTCACTAGTCTTTGGCTAAAAGAGGAGTTACATACATCATATGCTCCCTAAATTAATAAGGCTTATCCCATTTAAACTATACTGACTTCACTCTCCATTGGAGAATCTGTTCTTCTTTTTCAGAAGGTAGCAAGACACAAGGAGATTAAACTACACCTCACACCTCAGCCATGCCACAGCTGAAACCACAGAAGAATTGGAGAGATGAGCAAGAGTGCTGCTTCCATGGTTAACCTGAAAATCAGTGCCAGGATGAAGGAGACAGACCCTGAGGATACTCAACACTTACCAAACCAGAGATCCAGAGGCTCCTAAGAGCTCCTCACTGAAGTAGACTTAAAAATCACCCACCACAGCCCCAGGAATTTTGCGGAAGAGGGAGTGGAAAGATTGTAAGCCACAGGTTGAGACATCATGCCCAGAGGCATTCTCTCACCACCTCTCAAATAAACTGACTGCTGTTCCCACAATACAAAACCCAGAACCCCATGGGGAATAACTGCCACCCCACTGAGGAGGGTCCCCAGCAGAATGGGGGTAGGGATGAGGGAAAAGAGGGTACCAACACATGATGTATCCATACGAAATTTGTTTTTGGTTTTTGAGGTATGGTCTCACTCTAGCTCAGGCTGACCTTGAATTCACTATGTAGTCTCAGGGTGGCCTCGAACTCACGGCAATCCTCCTACCTCTGCCTCCTGAGTGCTGGGATTAAAGGCATGCACCACCATGCCCAGCAAATTTGTTGTTTTTAATCATAATAGTAATAATAAAAAAGTTATTAGATCAAAAAACATCCCTCTTAAAGCAAGCACTTTGAATTGTATTCAAGACACAAGAACCTGCCATTTATTTCCTGTGTTTGTTTAGCTGCATCACAGTATCTTCCACAACAATTAAATATGTAATGAAGTATTACAAAGACTTAGTAGTCACTGCATTTGAGAATAAGTAAGTCACTAGTGATATTGTAGTTGCAATAAATGGGGTCATAGCCAGATTACAAAGTGCTAAAAAGAATGTAGGTTTTTAAACAAGCAATAGGCACCGACTTTTGGGTATTTTTAAAAACAAGTTTAGAAGTAAAGAAAAATGTAAGGTTGGGTATTAACTGGAGAAAAGAGTAGTTTCAAAGGAAAAAAATTGGAATATTTTTGAATTAGAATTAAAAATCAGAAGAAGGATCCTGGCTTGGTGGCGCATGCCTTTAATCCCAGCACTTGGGAGGCAGAGGTAGGAGGATCACTGTGAGTTCAAGGCCAGCCTGGGACTACATAGTGAATTCCAGGTCAGCCTGGGCTAGAGCGAGACCCTACCTCAAAAAAAAAAAAAAAAAAAAAACAACAAAAAAAATCAGAAGAAAATTATAGTTGAAGGTAAAGCTCAATAGAGAATAATTAGCCACGGAGATGCCAATTGTGTCTCAGTTTCTACTCTCCCTTTTCTCAGTAACAGAAACGCCAATCTTGTGTGGGTTTATGTGAAGGCATACTGACCAACCCCCTCTGAAGCCTTGTATGCCTACGTGAGTAAGCCATGGGTTCATGGAAGGTGAGCAGAAGCTTTAAGTACAATTCTAGAAAGTGCTCTTAAAAGGAAGGATTTACAACCCTCTTCTTTTTTCTGCTTCTTGTTGTTTGGAATGTTGGTCTAATGGTGAGAACTGTAATAATTGGTTTGTGAGATAGATTTTTATTCATTTATTTATTAAAAGGGATGGAGAGAGAGAGAGAGAGATAGACAGAGAGTATGGGCATGCCAAGGCCTCTAGCCCCTGAAAATGAACTCCAGACATGCACATGCATCCATGTGCATATGGATTATTTGTGTACTGCAGAATTAAACTTGGGTTGTTAGGCTTTGCAGGCAAATGTCTTAGCTGCTGAGCCATCTATGAGATAGATTTTGAGGTACATACAGTGAGTTGGGAGTAGTGAAACAACATAGAAGGAATTTAGAATTTGGGGACTTACGGTTGTGGAGTTAATATACAAATCTTGGGATGCTTATAATTACTTTAGGAGGAATATTCTATTTTATTCAAATCACTGGTATTTGGTGTTCGGGGCAGTGGAATCTCATTCTAACTAATACAGTGGACAACTGATACAGTAATAGCACTGAAGTTAATGCATATGGGTTTGATATGAGGTTTCCTCAGCCAAGAGGAAGGATATCCTTTACTTTTACCTGAGACAGAATGAAAGGAATAAAGAAGGATTGAGGTTCTTGTATGTTTTCTTTTTTCAAGATAGGGTCTCACCCTAGGCCAGGCTGATCTCGAATCCACCATGTAGTCTCAGGCTGGCCTTGAACTCATGGCAATCCTCCTACCTCTGCCTCCTGAGTGCTGGGATAAAATGTGTGTGCCACCACTCCCAGTTACTTTAAGCTTTTTTGAAGACAGGGTTTCACTATGTAGCCCAGGCTGACCTGGAATTCCCTATGTAGTCTCAGGCTGGCCACAGACTCGCAGCAATCTTTCTACCTTTACCTCCTGAGTGCTGAGATTATTTTTGAATGTTTTTGATGATGAAATAAATGTTATGCTATGTGGCTTGTCATCTGAAGGTAATGAGGAACTTGTCATATAAAGGTAGGGGGAGATTAGAAAAGAGAATTTTTAAAAAATATTTATTTATTTATTTATTTATTTATTTATTTATTTATTTATTTATTTGAGAGAGAGAGAGAGATACAGAGATAGGCAGGGAGGAGAGAGAGAGAGAGAGAAAGAGAGAGAATGGGTGCACCAGGGCCTCCAGCCACTGCAAACGAACTCCAGATGCATGCACCTCCTTGAGCATCTGGCTTACGTGGGTCCCGGAGAAGCGAGCCTCGAACCGGGGTCCTTAGGCTTCATAGGCAAGCATTTAACCGCTAAGCCATCTCTCCAGCCCTAGAAAAGAGAATTTTAAAAATCACTTTAGGGGCTGGAGAGATGGCTTAGTGGTTAAGCCAGATGTGCAAGGTGGTGCATGTATCTGGAATTCCTTTGCAGTGGCTGGAGGCCCTGGTGTGCCCATTCTCCCTCTCTCTCTGCCTCTTCCTCTCAAATAAATAAATAAAATATATTAAAAATCACTTTAGATAAGTACTAGTCAACATGTGATCCCCTGGATCAATATCATCATCATTACCTAGAATTTTGTTAGAAATGTAGAATTTTAAGTTTTATTCATTCATTCAAAATAAAGTTAGGAGCCTGGTATGGTGGCACATGCCTTTAATCCCAACACTTGGGAGGCAGAGGTAGGAGGATTGTTGTGAGTTCAAGACCACCCTGAGATTACATAGTTAATTCCAAGTCAGCCTGGCTAGAGTGAGACTCTACCTTGAAAAAAACACAACCAAAATAAGGTTAGAGCTAGGGCTATGAAATATGCTTTTAACATGATATTTTAGAGACTTTAATTACATTCATGTTTGAGGAATAGTGGTCTGTGAAAAGGACTGTGAGGGAAACTTCATTAGAAATGTACAAATGTTCATGTTGTGAGATGTGAAACTGCTACTGAAGTTCTGAGATGATGATCATGTTATTGATGGTGAACAGTTATCTTAAACTGTTTGAAGGAAGATAGAGCAAGAGAACAGAGTTGGAGTTATTTTCTAAATTATCCTATGACTTATCAGAGCTAACTTTAAATGATAACCCTGTTAAAAACATAGTTCTTGGATAGTGTGCATTAAAGTTTTAAAATATTTGTGTCTGGTAATTCAAGTGTACATAAACAACACATAAAGCAGAACTGTTAAAACATAATTTCAGTCAATTTTCTATTCTTTTATTTTGGTTTGACTGTGATAAAACATTAGAGAATTAAAACTAAAAATTGGCTGTCCTTTTCTGACACTTAAAAACATTATTTATAGGAAGGATTAAAGTTTAATGGCCCAGAGTATGAATCATGTGCCTGTTTTGATTATTTTCTTTCTCAGTAATTGAATATTTTTTATTGGGCTATCATGAACATTGCAAAGCTTTTCTTGATTGTAAATTGGCAAGTTAAAATTGTATATATTTATTTTCAAAGAGCCTTAAAAACATCATCAGGGCTGTAAAATACATGTAGATTTATTCACATTTACACTGATATCCTCTTCTGCAATGTTTAAAAACATGATAGCTGACATAAAGTTTCTACTGTACTAACTTAAATAAACTCTCCAAATCCCTCACATTTCTAACTGCTAAAATGCATAAAAATAAAATGGCATGCCTCTGAGTGAAAAATAAACTCACACTGCTTAACTCTTAAACATTGAATTTGTCTTTGACATAGAATTTGGGTGAAAAGTCAATTATTTGATGTAAATCTGTTCACTCATCTCATTATACTTTAAAGACTATGGGGGCATGTCAAATAAAAATTAATATAGCAAAAGAACACACAGATAAGGAAGAAGTATTTTGTTTATATGAAACTATTCTGGTCATAAGACCAAAAAAGAAAAATAGGAAAGGAAGTATGACCTATGGCAAATATCTATTTATTTGTGATCATAATCAGCTTCTTGTCCTGAGTTTCTATAGATATAGGGTTTAAGCTGTTATATATGTACAGTGATGCTTGTTAAGATATATTCCTTTTTATCCCCTCAGTGCTGGGAATCGAACCTAGGACCTTGTGCATGAGAGGCAAGCACTCTACCAATTGAGCTACATCCCCACCTCTCCCTATATTCTTTTATAGTGTTTTAAACCAATTCTTTGCAATAGCCAAATGCACTTAAATTGAAATCTATACATCATGGGAAATGTATAGTGACTTAAAGTTTCTAAATGTGGTACTATTGGTCTCTCCAGATCCAGGAAGTATTGTCCTCAGCAGGGACTATTTTGTGACATGATCATTGATCATGGAGTCATGCAAAAAATAGTTTAAATAGGATTGAGTGGGGTCACAGTGTATCAATATCCTATAAATCTTTGTTCCAATACTGCTTTTCTTTCCATTAGCTTGTCTACTGATGCTGGTGAAACATTTCACATGTTGTACTATGGATAGAATATTTTTTAGTGAAATAATGAGCCTCTAGTAGAATAGTATATAACAATACCATCTTCAGCTTATGACTCTACTAGCTAGAGTTCATGTATTCAGAGAACTTGTAATAATAGCACTTAATAGTCAATGTTATTTTGTCCTATGTAGTGCTATAAGGTTCACATGAATTATTTCTTAGGTGTCACAATAGTTCTGTAAAGTATGCACTATTATTTATCCTATTATTATTATTATTATTATTATTATTATTATTATTATTAGTTGTGTTGGGGATGGAGCCACGCTCTACCACTGAGCTACTTCTGCAGCCCATGTAGATCCTGTTATGATTTTAACTCAAAGATGAGAAAACTAAAGCTCAGATAGGCATGGTGCTCACACTTACAATCCAGTCACTCGGGAGGCTGAGGAAGGAGGATTGCTCTGAGTTTAAGACAAGCCTGGGGCTACAGAGTAAGTTTCAGGTCAGCGTGTGCTAGAGTGAGACCATGTCAAAACAAAAAAAAATCTAAAGCTTAAAGAGTCTCAGAGGTGTTCAGTTTCATAGTGTTGATTGGAATCAACATTGACCTATCCAGATCCCTTGATTTGAAATGCTACTTCACTAAGTTATTTAATTATAGATATGATTGGTGGTAGTAGTAACTTGAATTTTACTGTTTTTACTCATATTGTGCATAAAATAAAATGATGTAAATACACTGTTAATTCACCGATTGACAGACCAGACAGATCCTTGGATATGGTGGATAAATTGGCCTGTCAATTCAGTCACAGTATTTAATTGTGTAATTTGTGGGACGATGGAAAGAAGCAGACTAAAGCCTTCATGGATATTTTACTATAATTCTTCTTCAATGGCTTTGAGTGGTAAGCATACTTCCCTGACTGGCCTTTTGAGATGAACTTACCATTTCTTTCTTGTCTGGGGAAGAACCTCACTTAGGATATTTCTGCAGATAGATTCTAGTACAGAAAACTTTTTCTTGAGGACTAGAATTTTAATTTCACCTTTGTAAACCAAGTACAATATAGGGTATATTTTTAAATTTATATTTAAACAAACATCTAGTTTGATGCTAGAATTAGATAGTGCCCTCTATGTTTGCTTTCTAATCACCCTGTAGTTCTCAACCAAAAAGATCAGCTCCACCCTGCATTTAATTGTGTATAAATTTGTCCATTTTCTACCCCTAGAATGCAAACACTGTGAGGACAGAGACACTGTCATTCATGTTCCTAGTGGTATTTTCAGTAGCTTTCATGATGCCCTGAAAAGAATAATTACTAATTTTTAATGAGATAGTAATGACATATTTGATTTCTTTCTAAGTAGTTGGTGTTTCTCCTGCAGAATTGCTATCCAAAGCATAGAACAGAGTGTCATGAGCAGGAAAGTGCAGTGGGTCTCAGCTTCAACTGAGAAGCTTTTCCAGATATATTGAAAAAGAAAAAAAAAGCCTCAGCTCTCCCAGAATATATAGGATGATTCTAATTGGATAAGTTTTGTTAAACTCTCATATTGTGCACCTGAGTTTCTTGTTAAGATGTAGGTTCTTGTTCAATAATTTGGGTTCGGTACCTCAGTGATGTCCATGCAACTGATTCATGAACCATATGTTAGAGAGCAAAGAGCTACAGGGGAAATAACCAAAAGATTTAGGGTCCTATAAGGTCCTATAGGACTGCAGTGTCAAGTGATGTTTAGAGTCAGAAAGATAAGCTGGGCAAACAATCATTTCATATGTTAGGCACTGAACAGCAATTTCATGCATTATCTCACAGCTAAGATGAGAACATGATGTGCTACAGTGAGGCAGGATGATACAGAAATAGAAAGTGCAACATCTGCCTTAAAACTCACATTTTCTGTTTCTTTTGCCTTGCCAGTCCTGCTCAGTACATGGCTCCTGATGTTCAATAGAAGTATGTGCACATTTTTACAGTAAATATTTAAGGGCAGATTGGAAGTGAACATTTAGATATTGTCAACCATTGAGATTTGGCAATCATAGGCACAAACAGAGGCCCAATATCTGCTTAGATGATTAAAAGCCTCAGTAAAAAAAATTGCTGTGAGATTAGAATTCTCTTAAAGAAAAATTTACTAAGCTGGAAAGAACAGAAGATAGGAGGGAATAGCTGCTTTCTCTGCTCTTTTTTTTTTTTTTTTTTGAGGCAAAGTCTTACTACATTTCTAAGGCTAGCTTTGAAAACCTGCTCTATGACACAGGCAGGCCTTAAACTAGTGATCCTCCTGCCTCAGCATCCATGGAGCTGGGATTACAGGTCTGTACCACTAGACCAAGGTTTATTTTCTCTGGATTTTATAGAAAATTAATTTGGGGGGATAAAGATAAATCCAGAACCATAGAACCATAAATGGTATTTTGGCTTTATGGTTTTATCCATCTATCAAACTACAACATGGAACACCATGGCAAGGGGACTATCATCCTAAATTTGCAAGGTGCTACCTTGAAAGCAGTGCTTTTGTATTATCTTGTCAGCCTATCATCAGTCTCTTTGCCGTTTTTCCTCTCTTTTTCTGTGCAAGGTTATATACTTGATAACACTCTCATATTCTTTCTGCATGTTGTTTGGATGTTTTTGTAAGTCGGAGTCCATATGTACACCCATCTGTTGGATATATTCCAGTTCCTATTGGAACTCCCCAAGTACTAAGTACATACACCTTATAAGTGGGTTCTCATTCTTGCTCCTTTTGCACAGACATAGTCTGTTTTGTTTCTGATGTGTAACCTCTCCCCAAATTCGTACAGCATTCCTTGTGTAAGCCCTTGGTCTCCGTTTACTAAAAAAAAAAAAAAAAAATAGTCCCAAACATTTTATTTATTTTCTTTATATGTAGTCTCATGTAGACTAGTCCTGGAATGTACTATAGTGGTGGTATGCATGCTGTGATTCTGTAGTCTTTTTGTCTGCACTCCTTTCTTTTAATTTTCTTGTGCTAATTTCATTCCTGTTACTAGTGTCTTCTTCTTCCAACACCTCCCTCCCCCCACACAAGGATCAGCTGGATGATTTAGAGCCTAAGTAACCTTTTGCATTGAGATTAGAACTCATTTACTCAACTATTGACAGCCATTCTTTTAAAAATATTTTATTTATCTGAGAGAGAATGGGCGCGCCAGGGCCTCTAGCCACACACAGCAAACAAACTCCAGATGCATGCACCACCCTGTGCATCTGGCTTACATGGATCCTGGGGAATCAAACCTGGGTCCCTTGACTTTGCAGGCTAACATCGTAACTGCTAAACCATCTCTCCAATGCCATTCTTAAAGAAAAATTTACTCTGCAGGAAAGAAGAGATGATAATGAGGAAATATCTATATCCTCTGGTATACTATATCTTCATAATGTACACTGTAGTATGTTCTGATATTGTTTTAATTATCTTTTTTCTACTCCTACCCACTTACACAATGTACCTCTTTCTTCCGTGCCTTAGTAAAGCATCTTCAAATGGAGTATTGCTTCTTGCAGCAACAATATGTATCACTGAACACTCTATATCTATATCTAGAAGACTTTCATTCTATCCCAGGCTGACCTTGAACTCAAGACAATCCTCTTACCTCATGCTCCAGATTACTGGACTAATAAAAGGTGTGTACCACCTTTTCTGATTTGTATTGTATATTTGTTACATGCTATTCACTATGAAAAGTACATTTGAGAGCTGGGCGTGGTGGCGCATGCCTTTAATCCCAGCACTTGGGAGGCAGAAGTAGGAGGATCACCGTGAGTTTGAGGCCAGCCTGAGAATACAGAGTGAATTCCAGGTCAGCCTGGGCCAGAGTGAGACCCTACCTCAAAAAACCAAAAAAACAAAAAAAAAGTACATTTGACTTGTTTTAGCCATATCCATATAGTACATTGCTAGATTAGTTACTTTTCTTGTGGTTGTAACAAAATACCTGACAAAAGAAGGAAGGAAGGAAGGAAGGAAGGAAGGAAGGAAGGAAGGAAGGAAGGAAGGAAGGATATTTTGGTTCACATCTCATCTCATCTTGATTCCATCATAGTGGGGAAGAGATAGCAGCAGGCACATGAAACAGTTGGTCACATTCAATCCACAGTCAGGGAACAGGGAAAAATAAATTCTGGTGTTTTCTCCTTTTTTATTCAGTCTAGGAGCCCAGCCCATGGAATGGTGCTACCCATAGTTAGGATGAATCTTCCAACCTCAATTAACCTAAACTAGAATATCCCTGATAAACATCCCCAGAGCTTCAGATCTTGTCAAGTTGACAATCAATACTAACCATCACATGTGCATATATGAAACATTTTCATTATTCCCCTGTTGATGATTTCATTGCATTCATTAAATTTTCCTCTATTTTGTTAAAAGTACTTCATTAGGAATTTTATATAACACCATAGGTACTATTGCTTATGCCTGTAGCCTGCCTATAGGCATCTAGTTTTTTCCCTGTAGTCTGTAAAGTTTATTGTGGCCACAGTTGAAATAAGAGTCACTCCCACATATATCACACATGATTGATGAATTTTAACTTACAAAGCAAAGTTAAAAGTACCCAGGATTATGTGCATTTGCCAGTGAAATAGCAACAAATGTCTTTTTCTCTTCTCAAGAATGCATATTAGGGTTGGAGAGATGGCTCAGAGGTTAAGGGCACTTGCTTCGAAGATCCAATGTCCCAGGTTCAATTCCCCAGTTACCCATGTATGCCAGATGCACAGAGTAGCACAAGTATCTGGAGTTTGCAGTCATGGGAAGCCCTGGGGTACCCATTCTCTCCCTCCCTCCCCCCTTGCAAACAAATAATAAATAAAAATATTTTTTAAAAAGAATGCATAAAGTCACTGAGATACCTTGCTGGAGTTGACTGAAAACCTCTTCCCCCTGTAGACCAGCTAACCGAAAGCTAGAAAAAGCTACCTGCATGTAGGTCTATGGGAGAGAGAGAGAAGTCATCAGTGGAGATAAACAACAGTGGACACTGTAAGCCTTAAGTTTGGACAGCAAGGACAAGTGAGCCAATTGATGCAATAGTGCCATGCTTGATATGGGGGAAACCAACCACTCTCTAATTGGACTGGAGGCCCATTCCACAGGAGGGAATACATGGCTGATACAGAAAACCTATGAAAGGGGAGGTCATTAGCCCTAGGGATATAACACCTGCTATTGTCTGGCTAAATGCATATATTATGCTCACCAAAATGCCCAGTAAGTACTTCTCTTAATTTTCATACCCATATAATAATGCTTCTGTCAGTTTTTAAAAATTTTTTTGGAGAGAGACATGGGGCGGGGGGAGAGGAAGACAGAGATGGGTGCGCCAGCAGTGTCTCAGCTGCTGCAAACGAAATCCAGATGCGTGTGCCCCCTTGTGGTCAAGTGCAGCATTGCACCCTTGCTCACTTTGCATCTGGCTAAACATGGGACCTGGAGATTGGAACTGCTGGAGATTGGAACCAGCGTTCTTAGGCTTAGGAGGCAGGCACCTTAACCCCTAAGCCATCTCTCCAGCCCTACTCTCAGTTTTTATTAGAGAAGCTTCTCGTTTCAGATGGTGGTGACCCAGGGATGACTCAAAAGGCACCATAGTGCTGAGAAGAGGTGACAGAGGATTGCTCAGTCCTGAAACATCTCTATTACATCTTCCAAAGCACAGAGTGCATAGCAGAAGAGGTGGTGGAAAGAATATAAGAGTCAAAGGAAGGGTAGGACTCCTTACAATGCACTCTTCTAGACAAAAAATGGCCTGGATATCCATGACTTCATAGTGCCTTGAACTACCTACACAATACCCTCATAATAGAAGGAAAAGATTTTGACATCAAAATAAAAGATAAAATAATTGAGAGGGGGAGGTGATATGATGGAGAGTGGAATTGCAAAGGGGAAGTGAGGGGGGAGGGAATTATCATGGTTTATTGTCTATGATTATAGAAGTTGTCAATAATTTTTTAAGTATGCATATTAGATTGCAAAGAGTTAAGTGATATGCAGAGACACCTGAATATGCATGTTCATTGCTGCTCTATTCACAAAAGTTCAGTAATAGAATCAACCTTGATGTCCAACTGATGACAGGTAATGAAAATGTATATATATACAATGGAGTTTTATTTGGTTGTAAAGAAAAATGAAGTTATGTATTTGGGAGGAAATTGAAAGGAATTATAAAACATATATACTAACTGAAGTAACCTAAGCCCATGAAGAAAAAAATTACAAGTCATGCAGAGGAGGTGGTGGAAAGAATATCAGTACTGTTCTCACTGCTAGCCAGAGAAGCTTATCTATGGAGATGAGGGTAGACACTGAAGAGACTCAAAATTCATCCAATTTGAAAATAAGAGATGTTGAGAGCTCAACATTAAACAAGACATCTCTATCACACCCTCTAAAGCTCAAGGAATACTGTGGATGAAGAGGCAGAAGCAATGTACAAGTCCCAGGATGGGAAGGAGTACTTTGGGTAATGGTCATATGGACATGAATTCACGGTTGCATTCATGACCTCATGGTGGCTACCAATACCCCTACAAGAACTGCACTGTTCTGAGTCCATCATCATTTTGACATGGAGGATGGAGGAGGAGAAAAAGAGACATCAAAACAGAAGGATTACGTGGAAAGAGGTGACTGCTCTGTGGAAGAGGAGGAGGGATAAAAGAGGGCAATAGGATAGTAGTATGATCTAATTACAGTATTTCTTGTATTAAAATTATTCATAAAAAAATTAAAAATTGAGGCTATAGAGATAGCTCGATACTTAAGACACTTTCCTGCAAAGCATAATGACCCTATATATGACCCATAATGATCAGCTCCCAGTACCCAGGTAAAGACAGATGCATAAAGCATACATCTGGAGTTCATTTGCAGCAGCTGGAGGCCCTGGACAACAGGAAACATGTAGTATGAAAAATAGAAAGGAGGCTAAGTTGTGTGGTTGGCATGGGGGGTGGGCGGGGCAGAAGGGGAATATGGGAAGGGAAACAAAAATTAGTTTTAAAACAACATAATGAAGCCCAATTCTTTGTATGATAATAAATTTTTTAAATAAGGGCCTGGAGTGATGGCTTAGTAGTTTAGGAACTTGGCTGGGAAGCCTAACAACCCAGGTTTGATTCCCAGTACTCACATTAGCCAGCTGCACAAGGTGCCTGTTGCAGTCAGGTTCACAGTGCTGGCAGCAATCACCAAACCAAGAGCAGCTTGTGGGGATAAAAGAGGTTTATTTTGGCTTACAGGCTTGAGGGAGAAGCTCCATGATGGCAGGGGAAAACAATGGCATGAGCAGAGGGTGGACACCACCACCTGGCCAACATCAGGTGGACAACAGGAACAGGAGAGTGTGCCAAACACTGGCATGGGGAAACTGGCTATAATACTCATAAGCTGCCCCTGACAATACAACACCTCCACGAGGCTTTAATTCCCAAATCTCCATCAGCTGGGAACCTAGCATTGAGACCACCTAAGTTTATGAGGGACACCTGAATCAAACCACCACATTCCACCCCTAGTCCCCATAAACTGATAATATACATGATAGAAAATACAATGCATTCAGTCCAGCTTTCAAAGTCCCACATTTTTTATCAATCCTAATGATATTCAAACATTCCTATAATTCAAGGTCTTTTAACTGAGCCATAATACCAAAAAAAAAATCCCCCCAAAATCCATAATGGCACAGAATAAACACACTACAAAAGATGGCATTGGGCATAGCAAAGAAATATTCAACATACAAAATTTAAGCAGGGTAAACATCAAACTCTGTAGCTACAAGTCCAACAACTCTATTCAGTGACAAATCTCCAAGTCTGATAATTCTAACCAGCAACAAGTCTCTGGAGTTCCAATTCCACCCCTCCAGCTGGGCTACTCACAGTCCTGAAAAACTTCATTGGGGCCAGCAGCTTTCCTTAACAGCCGGTTTGTGGTCCCAGCATCTCCACAGGGTCTCCACTGCAAGCCACGGTCCATCCGCACGGCTCCATTGGGTCTCCATGCAGGCATCCAGCAAACCTGCTTCATACTGCCCATAGCCATTTCCAAAACATAAGACCATGTTGCAAACTCAGTGACCCTCTCTTTCCTGCATTTCTTATACTCCACAATACCAGGTAGGGTGTTAATCCGGGGGGGGGGATAAAGCAGACTTTGAAGAACAGGACACTCCTTGAACACTCAGGCCCCTTGAAAAGAGTCTATATTCTTCCTGTTGCCCCAGTGCAGGTCAACTGGCCCATTCTCAAAGGTTGTAATCATTCAATTGCAGCTGAATGGGCAGCAGTTCACCCAAAGATTTTCATTTTTTTCTGTCATATCCCTCTGCTCACACCAGTCCATTTCTACGCAAAGCAACCCTGAAATTCTCAGGACATGGACATAACAGCAAGCTTATCAAACAAACTGCTAGCCCAGTCCAAGCAAAGCTCTTTCTCACCCTTACAAGCCAAATATCACAGACCTAGTTCTTACTGCATTCAGATCTTTCAATGATGACCAGAATAGTCCATCAAGCTGTACTTACAGCTCAGCCTGAGCTAGAGTGAGACCTTACCTCCAAAAAGAACCCCACAATTTTCAAATGCTAACATTTTATTACTCTTGTTATTGGATATACTTCCTAACTGGTCATAATATAATCAAAATTGTTGATATAAAACAAAAATGATAGTAACTGATATTATTTAGTTTTGTTTTTCAACAAAATTGTAGGACTCTACCCTGATAGATAGATGGTGCTTAATAAGCTATATGTTTAAGTAAATAAAAGATAGATCAAAGGCCATATGTTCTGTCTCATATGTGGATCCTATCTTCAAATGTTTAGGTTTGTATGTGAGTTGGGATAAAAGTTAGCATTAAAGGACAGGAAGTTTGAAAGGGGCTATGAAGGAGGGAGTAGAGAGAAGGGCTTACTAGTAGATATGTAAGTAGAGGGGCAGAATACTGGGCATGAAATGGTATAGGTGGGGTCAGGGGAGGAGATGCAGAAAAGATGGAAGTGTGAGCAGTGTTAATCAAAATTTAAGATTAATAGCCAGGCGTGGTGGTGCACACCTTTAATCCTAGCACTTGGGAGGCAGAGGTAGGAGGATTGCCATGAATTCGAAGCCACCCTGAGACTACATAGTGAATTACATGTCAGCCTGGGATGGAATGAGCCCCTACCTCAAAACAACAACAACAACAAAAAACAATATTAATGATTAAGACATATGGATCTATGTTCATGAGGGTGATTGGTCTGTAATTTTCTTTTTTAAAAATATTTTAAAATTTTTTTTTATTAGAGACAGAGACAGGGAGAGAGAGAATATGTGTGTGTGTGAGAATGGGTATGCCAGGGTCTCTTGCCACTGCAAACGAACTCCAGATGCATGCACCACCATGTGCATCTAGCTAACGTGGGACCTGGAGAATTGAACCAGGGTCCTTAGGCTTCACAGGCATGCACCTTAACCACTAAGCCATCTCTCCAGCCTTGTAATTTTCTTTTTTTTTTTTTTGTTCTGTCTTTGTCTGGTTTTGGTATCGTGGTGATGCTGGCTCCGTAGAAGGAGTTTGGTAGAATTCCTTCCTTTTCTATTTTGTGGAAAAGTTTGAAAAGCAGTGATGTTAGTTCTTCCATGAAGGTCTGGTGAAATTCACCAGTGAATCCATCTGGGCCTGGACTTTTTTTTACTTGGAAGACTTTTTATAACTGCTTGAATCTCCATAAATGTTATAGGTCTATATAAATGGTTTATCTCATCTTGATTTAATTTTGGGAGGTCATACGAATCAAGGAAATCATCCATTTATTTCAGATTTTCAAATTTAGAGGTGTATATATTCTTAAAGTAAGTCCTTATGATTTTCTGAATTTCTTTGGTGTCTGTTGTAATGTTGCCTTTTTCATCTTTAATTTTATTAATTTTTGTCTCTTCTCTCTTTCTTCTGGTTAGATTTGCTAAGGGTTTATCTTGTTTATCCTTTCAAAGAACCAAGTCTTTGTTTCATTGATTCTTTGGATTTATTTATTTATTTTTTTGGTTTCTATTTCATTAATTTCTGCCCTGATCTTTATTATCTCTTCCCATCTACCGATTTGTGATCTTCTTTTTCCAAGGCCTTAAAGTGAAGCATTAAATTGTTTACTTGTGAACTCTCTAATTTCTTAATATAGGTACTTAAAGCTATAAATTTCCCTATTAGGACTGCCTTCATTGTGTCCCAAAGGTTTTGGTATGTTGTATTCTCATCATCATTTGATTCTATGAATTTATTGATTTCCTTTTTAATTTCTTCAATGACCATATTCATTATTCAATAGTGTATTGTTTAGTCTCCATGAATTTTTGTATGCTCTGTAGTTTTTCTTGTTGCTGATTTGCAGTTTAATCCCATTGTGTTCAGATAGAGTACAAGGGATTATTTCAATTTTCCTGTAAAATCAGGAAAATTAAGGATGGAATGTTGCTTTAGATATCTGTTTCCAATGTTCCATGACATCATTTAATGCAGATGTCTCTCTTTTATTTTTGCTGGGATATTTATGATTTAAATTACAATTGTGTTTGGTGTTATCTGTGACTTTAAATCTAATAGTGTTTGTTTGAGAAATTTATATATTTAGGAATTTTGAAGAGACATCTATAAAAATCTTGGATACAAATTGGAAAGGCAGAGATTTGTTTGAAATACCATTTTCCATCTTTCAAGTTATCATTATTGGGCAGATTTATTTGATTGTGAGAGATTGAGAGTGATAAACACTTTTTTGGTTTTGTATGCAAACTGGCATTTGATATTTTATTTTTTTGTTTCCTCATCTGTGTTAAAGGACCCACATTTTCCACAGTAATTTCCTTTAGCCTGTTTTGCTGTGGAATCCCAGGATCAAGTATTCTTGGCTGACAGCTGTTATCATGTCTGGCTAAATGCATAATTATTCACCAAACACATGCACTACAAGAATAATTTTAGTTTCAGAAACTTCAGGCAGTGACCACTGGAATCCCAATAAAGTGCCTCATTCATAGGATTGCCTCATTCTGTCAAAATATTGTGGAATAAAAAGCCAAAGGAAGGGTACCACTCCTTAAACTGTCCAGAGAAATTTAGGAATAAACCCCTCAAATAACAGAAAAGCTGACTTCAAAATAAAAGAGACACTAATGGAAGTGAAATGGGGAGGAGGGAAATATCATGGTTTATCCTACAATGAAAACCTTTCTGTCAAAACATTCAAGATAGAAATTGGTGTGAAGAAAAGGTCAGCCTGGACCAGCAGACCCTATTGGAGAACCTTCCATGATGTTGTAGGAGTGGATAAAACTTCCTGAAGAATACCCCAGCACAGCCAGAATCTTGTTTTCTAATGTTCCAGAAGGTTAAACAATCACTGGTTGAAGTTTTTGAACCATTGTATTTTATCCAGCATGTCAAACAGAGCATTCACCCTGATCAAGTTTCTGGTCAACATGAAATCAAAAATTTACACTATAACCAAAGCCATTTAGATTACCCACAGAATGGGAGAAAATTTTCACCAGCTATAAAAACTGACAGAGGCCTAATTTCTAGAATCTACAAAGGACTCCAAAAATAAATTGTGAGAAATCAACTCAAACAACCCACTCAATCAAAATGGGGCAGAGAACTGCATTCATAATTGCCTCAAGTTCTCAGAGGAAGAAAAACAAAACAGCAAACAACATTTAAGAAAATGTTCAACATCCCTAATCATCAGGGAAATGCAAATTAAAACAACTATGAGATTCCACCTTACCCCAGTAAGGATGGCTAACATTAAAAAAAAAAAAAAACCAATGGCTAACATTAAAAAAAAAAAAACAATGAAAACAAATGCTGGCAAGGCTGTGGAGAAATAGGAACAAGCTTTCACTGTTGGTGGGAATGTAAAATGGTTCAACCATTATGGAAAGCTATATGGAGACTCCTGAAAAGGATGACCATAGACCTACCAACAGATCCAGTTATTCCCTTATTGGGCATTTACCCTAAAGGCTCCAAGCCTCAGATCAGAGACATTTGCTCAACCATGTTTATAGCTGCTCAATTCATAATAGCAAAGAGCTGGAATCAACCCAGATGTCCATCACTAGATGAATGGAAAACAAAGATGTGGTATATCTATACTATGGAAAGATGAAATAAGGAAATTTGAAAAAAATGGTTGAACATGGAACAGATCATCCTCAGTGAGCTCACCCAATCACAAAAAGATAATCGTCACATGGTCTCATTTATCTGTCACTCCTAACCTGAATCCACCTGATATGTTGCCAAGCCTAATAAGCACTCTGAGGACCAGACAATAGGGAGGACGGGATGGGGGAAGGGTAAGGGTGGGAGGGAGGGAGAAAGTGGGAGGGAGAATAAGGGTGGGGAGACACAAATAGGGACCCAAAAGGAAATGATACTATAAAACCCTACATTCTGAACAACAAGCTAAAACAGTGATCCTTCAGCAGGCCCACAGAGGGAACACCTGAACCACAGGAAACTGGAGAGAACATCATGAAGACCAACCTTTTCCTTTTCCTCTCTCTCTCTCTCTCTCTCTCTCTCTCTCCCTCTCCTCTCTATACTCACTTTCTCTTTTATATTATCTACCTTTTTCTTCCCTCACCTTCCTTGGCACTGACTTATAACTCCCAGTACCAGCACGGGGTTAACTTTCACAATGAGCTGTTGATCCGAGACACCTACAAGGTTTCCCAAAAAAGACAGATTTCTGTCAGAGTTCTTGATGACCCACCAAAGGATAATGGTAAGACCCTACTGTCGAAGACAGCATATGTGTGAGACAAAACATGGAGACCTGGTCAGAATCTGGAAGAGGGTCAGTCCCCAGACAGTTAGCTAGTCTAGTGCTAGAGGGTGCTACATGAGCAATTAGGGAAAAATGGCTGACATCTGTCCAAACAACTTGCAGTCTAAGCTACCCAGCAGGAAACAACCTGACGTAATGCTCAAACAAGTGCAGCAGTGGCACACAGCCATGGTGGGTTACCAACTGCTCTTGACTTGGCTAATAGATCCACTCAGTGGAATGGAACTCATTGCTGGAACTGGGAAATAAGTCAAAACCATGTACAAAAAATGAGCTCAGTCTCCAAGATCAAGACACCACCAAATGTGGGCTAGAAGAGGGCCTATGCATATAAAATTCTCTCCAAAATATCTATGGCCATCTCATCTATCTAGTACTAACTTCTCTCTCCTTTGGAGAATTTGATTATCTTTTTCAGATGGACAACAAACCTGAAGGGAGGACCAGCCAATCACACCTCACCAGGGCCCCAGCTGAAACCATAGAGTAATGCAGGGAAGGGCAAGAGTACAGCGTTCTTGGTGATCATGACACCAGAAAAAGGCTGAAGGAGATAAACACAGAGAACATCCAACTCCTACTAAGCCAGATATCCAGAGTCACAGAGGCTCCCAAAACCTCATCACTGAAGTAGAACTAAAATGACCCCAACGTGGCTCAGGGAAATTCATGGAAGAGGGGGTGGAAAGAATGTTAGAGCCACAAGTTGGGTCATTATGCACAGAGACTTGGCCTAACCCCCATAACTCTCGACTACCCCCACAATGCATGACCCACATTCCCCATTGATGAGGGTCCCTTTGGAAGAGGGAGGACAGGGAGGAGGATAATGGAGTCACCAATTTGACTGTAAATTTAGAATAATATAAATAAAAATAAATTATTTAAAAAATAAAAAAAAAGAAATTGCAGAAGATACTAGGAAATGGGAAGACATTCCATGTTCCTGGATTGGAAGAATAAATAGTGTGAAATGTCAATCTTAATCAAAGCAATCTACACATGTAATGCAATCCCCATCAAAATTCTAATGTCATCCTTTACAGAAAAAGAACAAAGAATCCTAGAATTTATTTGGAAGCACACACACACACAAAGCCTGGAATGACGTAAATAATTTTGAGCAACAAAAATGAGGCCAGTGGCATCACCATATCTGATTTTAAGCTATGTTACAGAGCTATAGTAACAAAAAACTGCATGGTAATGGCAGAAAAACAGACACATAAATCAATGGAACAGAATAGAGTATCCAGATGTAAGTCTGGCCAGCTACAGCCACCTGATCTTCTCCAAAAATACTCATTGGAGAAAAAGACAGCCTCTTTAACAAATGGTGTTGGGAAAACTGGATATCCATAGAAAGAAAGATGAAAATAGATGCTTATCTTTCTCCATGCACAAGAATTAAGTCCAAATGGATCCAAAAGTTTAATATCAGACCTGAAAATCTGAACCTGCTAGAGGAAAAAGTAGGAAAAACCCTTCAACATACTGGTATAGGCAACAAATTACTGAACATAAATATAACCCCAGTAGCTCAGGAAATAAAACTACTAATCAACCACTGGGACCTCATGAAATTACAAAGCTTTTATAAAGCAAAAAACACTATGAATAGAGGAAAGAGACAACCCACAGAATGGGAGAAAATCTTTGCCAGCTATATATCTGACAGAGGATTAATGTCTAGGATATACAAAGAACTCAAAAAACTAAATAATAAGAAATCCAGCAAGTTAATTAAAAATGGGCTATGGAACTCAATAGAGAGTTCTCAAAAGAAGAAATAAAGATGGTGTATAAACATCTAAAAATGTTCTACATACTTAACCATCAGGGAAACACAAATTAAAACTATTTGAGATTCCTTTTTACTCCTGTCAGAATGGCTATTATCAAGAAATCAAATGACAATAAATGCTGGCAAGGATGGGAAAAAGAGGAACCCTTCTATACTGTTAGTGGGAATGTAATGTGGCACAGCCATTTTATAAATCAGTGTGGAGATCCCTGAGATAACTAAAAACAGATTGACCATATGACCCAGAAATACCACGCCTAAGCATATATCCTAAGGACTCTTCGTACTGCCTTAGAGATACTGGCACACCCATGTTTATTGCTGCTCTATTCACAATAGTTAGGAAATGGAACCAGCCTAGATACCCCTCAATTGATGAGTAGGTAATTAAAATGTGGTACATTTATATAATGGAGTTCTATTCAGAGGTAAAGAAATATGAAATTTTCAGGGAAATGGATGGACCTGGAAAGGATTATACTTAGTGAGGTAACCCAGGCCCAAAAAGCCAAGGGCCACATGTTTTCTCTCATATGTGGATCCTAGGTACAAATGTTTGGACTTGTATGTGAGTTGGAGTAAAAATCTGTAGCAGAGGCCAGTAATCTAGAAAGGGACTATAAGGATGAGAGGAGAGGGAGGGACTTAAGGGGATGGTATTGTATCTATGTAAGTAGAGGAGCAGATTACTTGGGGTGAAAATGCCTAAGTGTGGTCAGGGGAAGAGATTGAGTAAAGGAAATGTGGGGGGAGGGTAAATCGAAATCTAAGAGGGTATGAATAAGCTGTATGGAAATCTACTTTTTTGGACAGTAGTGCACCCAGAAGCCATAGAGTGTTGCTAGAAAAATTTCAGTGCCAGGGATGGCCAGGGGGGTCCCTGGTACCCCCAAAACATTACAGACCATTGCCAAGGCCCTTGGTTTCCCACCAGGAATAGATGGTAAGACCCTATTGCTGAAGACTCCACATACTTGGGCTGCAAGGTCACTGAGAAATCTTGCTAGAGCTAAGCTGAAAACGCCCCCCCCCCATAGACCAGCTCACCAAACTGCCCAGTAAGAATTCTTAATGTTCATACCAATATATTAATTCTACACTGACTTTTTGTGAGAGAAGCTTCTCTTTTCAGGTGGCGATGACCTCTGATATGACACAACAGGCACCATAGTGCTGAGAAGAAGTGACAGAGGAGTGCTCAGCACTGAAACATCTCTATCAGACCTTCCAAGGCTCAGAGTTCATTGCAATAATGGTGGTGGAAAGACTATAAGAGCGAAAGGAAGAGTAATACTCCTTACAATGCAATCTTCCAGAAACAAAATGACCTGGATATCCATGACCTTTCAGTACCTGGCACTACCTACACAAGACCTTCATAACAGGAGGAAAAGATTCTGACATCAAAATAAAAGAGAAAGTAATTGAGAGGGGAAGAGGATATAATGGAGATTGGAGTTGTGAAGGGGAAGGTGAGGGGGAGGGAATCATTATGGTTTACTGTCTATAATTATGGAAGATGTCAATGGGAAAAATTAAAAACAACAAAAAAGAGAGAGAGAGAGTTGGGGCTGGAGAGTTGGCTTAGTGGTTAAGGCACTTCCCTGCAAAGCCTAAAGACCCAAGTTTTATTCCCCAGTACCCATGTAAGCCATATGCATAAGGTGGCTCATGTGTCTGGAGTTTGTTTGCAGTGGCCTGAAGCCTTGGTGCACCCATTCTCTCTCTCTCTCTCTCTCTCTCTCTCTCTCTCTCTGTGTGTGTGTGTGTGTGTGTTTGTGTTTCTTTCACTCTCTCTCATTCATAAATAAATAAAATATTTAGAAAAAAACAAAAAGAGAGAGTCTGGGCAGAAGTGTCCTATTGGTGTGAATAATGCTATACCCAGAAACCTTAGATTGTTAGAAGAAAATTTCAGTGCCAATGGAATATCTCTGTTGCTCCTAAAACATTATAGACTATTGCCAAGGCTCTTGGTTGTCCACCAGAACTAGATGGTAAGACCCTGCTGCTAAAGACTCCACATGCTTAGGCTGCAGGTCACTGAGAAATCAAGGTGGAGCTGAGCTAGAAGCCTCCTCCCTGTTGACTAGCTGTCAGGATTCTGGAAAGATCTATGAAGACTGTTGGGGAAATAAATCATCCATGGTGTTAATCAGCAGTGAACCCTGCAAGTTTTATGGCTTATCAGACAGGCCAAATGTACCACCTGGTACAATGGTGGCATGTTTATTATGAGGAAACCAACTCCTATTTGATTGATTTTGAGGCCTGCTCCACAGGAGGGAATTCATGCCTGGTACTGAAGACCTAATCAAAAGGCTTGGGCAGTTCTAAACTATAGGAGAAAATTTCTACCACTGTTTAGCTAACTAGAGCTATTATGCCCACCAAACTGCCCTCTATACACTTACATTTATGTCTATATATTAATCCCACTCTCAATTTTGGTTAGAGAAGCTTCTCTTTTCAGATGTTGGTGACCACTGGTGTAACTCTAAATTTACCAAAGTGTTGTGAAGAAGTGACAGTGGAGTGTTCACCACTAAGTAAAACAACTGCAACACATCAGGGTCCATTGCAAAAGGGGTGATGGAAAGAATGTAAGAGTCAAAAGAAGGGTGGGACTTCATACAATGGTGTATCCAGACACAAAGTCGTCTTGTTGTTTATGATCTCACAGTGGTTGATGTTAACTACAAAAGACCTGCATAATAGAAGGAAAAATAAATGATGACATCAAAATAGAAGAGGGACTCGTTGGAAAGAAGTAGGTATTCAGTGTAGGGGGGATTTGGGAGGTGGAAAAGAAGAGTGGTGGGAGGAGATTATGATAATGGTATTTTGTTTATATTTATAGAAGTTATCAAAACATTTTTTTAAAAAGAGACATAGGTAGGCAGTATCCCCATCAATACACATAGAGATATATTCAGCACTTTAAAAATTATTTAAAAAAATTATTTGAGAGAGAGTAAGAAAGAGGCAGATTGGCAGAGAGAGAGAGAGAGAGAGGGAGAGAATGTGCATGCCAGGGCCTCTAGCCACCATAAACAAACTCCAGATGCATGGACCACCTTGTGCATCTGGCTTACAGGGGTAGTGGGGAATCAAACCAGGGTCCTCAGGTTTCACAGCAAGCACCTTAATTGCTAAGCTATCTCTCCAGTCCCTAATTTTTTAAAATTTATATATATGTTTTTCAAGGTAGGGTCTCACTCTGGTCCAGGCTGTAGTAGTCTCAGGGTGGCCTCGAACTCATGGAAATCCTCCTACCTTTGCCTCCCAAGTGCTGGGATTAAAGGTGTGCACCACCATGCCCGGCTAAATTATATATTTTTTGCAAGGAGAGAGAGGGGGAGAGAGAGAGAGAATGGGTATTCCAGTGGCACTTGCCACTGTGAATGAAGTTCAGATATATGTGCTACTTTGTGTATCTGGCTTTATGTGGGTACTGGGGAATCAAATCTGGGCCATCAAGCTTTGCAAGCAAGTTCCTTTAGCAGCTAACCATCTCTCCAGCCTTACTCAACACTTTTACTGGAGTTATATATTACTGTCATAAGCCTGGAGTGAATAAAGAAGAGAATTTGTTTTTTTAATAAATATTTTATTTATTTATTTATTTGAGAAAGAGAGAAAGAAGCAGATAGAGAGAAAGAGAGAATGGGCATGCCAGGGCCTCCAGCCAGTGCAAATGAACTCCAGACACATGTGCCCCCTTGTGCATCTGGCTTACGTGAGTCCTGAGGAATAGAACCAGCGTCCTTAGGCTTTGCAGGCAAATGCCTTAACTGCTAAGCCATTTCCCCAGCCCCAACAACTTATTTTTCTAATACCAAACCATTATTATTTTTAAGGAAAGTTAAAGTTTTGACATTGATTTGGCCTTGGTTGCATCTTCTATATAACTTCTTTAAAACTTGGAAATATTAGAAATCTAGATATTCATTCACAGATTTAGTTCTATATTTATTGAATACTTATGTTCTAGTCATTGTCATACAGGCATTATGAGTAACATAGTGGTCTTGTCATTGGCGATTTTACATTTTTTGGAGGAAGGAATATAATGCTAAACAGGGCAATGAGTAAGCATATGATAGGTGAACTGCCCCTGACTTAAGGAGGATAGCTAAAGATAAATCCTAAGAGAGGTGACATTTATGTTAGGACCTTAACGATGAGTAAGTAGGAATGGTGTGGAATGGTTCCTGTCAAAGTAATAGCCCACTGAAATTTTAGAGCACGTCATTTTCAAGGAACCAAAATAATTTCATCAGAGCTAGAGTATTAGGTTTTAAGTGAGGAGTGACCAGAGAGTTTAAAACATAAAAGATGGGTGGAGAGATGGCTCAGCAATTAATGTCCTTGCCCTTAAAGCCTAATGACCAGAGTTCAGTTCATCAGTACCCATGTAAAGCCAGATGCACAAGGTGATGCATGCATCTGGAGTACATTTGCAGCAGCTGGAGGATCTGATATACCCATTCTCTCTCTGTGCCGTTCATGGTGCCATATGCCTTTAATCCCAGCACTTGGGAGGCAGAAGTAAGAGGATTGCCATGAATTCAAGGCCAGCCTGAGACTACATAGTGAATTCCAGGTCAGCTTGGGCTAGAACAAGACCCTAACTTGAAAAACCCAAACAAGCAACAAAACAAAACACTTTATATGTCAGGATAAGAAACTGAATAGTGTATGCAGATTGAAGAAATTGTTTTGTTTTTGTTTTTTCAAAGTAGGGTCTCACTCTGGCCCAGACTAACCTGGAATTGACTACATAGTCTCAGGGTGGCCTTGAACTCATGGTGATCCTCCTACCTCCTGAGTGCTGGGATTAAAGGCATGTGCCACCACACCTGGCCAGATTGAAGAATTTTAATTAGGAACAGGAAATGACTATATTTTCTTTTCTAAACCACTGGCTTCTGGAACTGAACTGATGGAAAGAGAATAGAATGAGCAGAGGGAAAATCAGTTAACTGGCTAGTGATCCAGATGATTATGGTGAGAGTAGTGATTTTTTATGGGCCTTTTCTAGCTTCAGTGTGGGCCAGGTTCTTTTTGCTCCTTCAAACCAGCTGTCTCTTAGATTCTCAGTTTAACCCTCCCCATTTTACACTCTAATTCCATGTTTAAATGAAATGAATGCAGATTTGTGGCTCATTCATATTTTCTATTAAGGTTTTTCCAAAATCAGTCATATTTTCTTTCCACATGTAATTTGGCACACAATCTGTTTCCCTGCATCAATAGTCTTCCTTACACCTAAATGCCCTTGTATGTTTTGCAGGGTCAGCTCTTCCAGGACAGTCTATAGAAGGGAAAAGCAAAGAAGGAAAAAAACTGTTAAAAATAAGGAAGAGATACAAGGCTTGGGACACATTTGTGGAAGAGGCAGGAGAAGGAGAGCAGTGTTGTGGAATGCTGCCTTTGGACATGACATGACCATTACATTAGAATTCACAGTGGCTGTCATTCTTGATTCTCTTTTATTTTATAATTCTCTTTTATTTTTAATTGTTTCATAGCTATGTTTATATTCCTCTTCACTTATTATTATGTACACATGTTTCTTCTACCTTGGATATTTGACTAGATTAGATAGGACACTATATTTTCTTGAAAATTTAACAGTGTTACTTATTTTAGTACTTGCTGTTTCTTTTCTCACCAAATCCTACATTTCTTTTTTTAAGAACATACTTTGTATGGATGCATCATGTATAGGTATCATCTTTTCCCTCCTCCCTGCCCCCATTCCACCAGGGGCCCTCCTCACTGGGGTTGCTGGTATTACCCATGGGGTTGTGAGTTATGTATTGTAGGAGCACCAGTCAGTTCCTAGGGGGAGTCAATGCCTCTGGGCATGGCATCCCAACCTGTGGCTCTTACAACCTTTTCACCCCTATCTTCCACAAAACTCCCTGATTGTTTTTTTTTTTTTATAAGACAAACCTCAAAGTCCATAGTTTTTACTATATTCAGATCTTTCAACTCTGACAAAAACAGTCCATCAAGCTGTATTTACAGTACTGCAAGGCATCTATTAGGCCAAGGTTTCAAATTTGTCTGCATTCCTCCTGCAAAGCAGTTCCAAAAGGCAAAAGTCACAGAATCAGGTTTATAGCAGTAATGATATTACTTCGCGGTACCAATTTTCCTGTTGCAGTTAGCTCCACATTGCTGGCAGAAAACACCTGACCAAGAACAGCTTGTGGGAAGAAATGGTTTATTTTGGCTTACAGACTAGAGTGGAAGCTCCATGATGGCAGGAGAAAACAATGGTATGAGCAGAGGGTGGAAATCACCTCCTGGCCAACACAAGGTGGGCAACAGCAACAGGAGAGTATGGCAAACACTGGCAGAGGAAGCTGGCTATAAAACCCATAAGGCTGCTGCCAACACTACACTGACTCCAGGAGGATCCAATTCCCAAATTGCCACCAGCTGCAGACCTATCATTCAGAACATGTAAGTTTATGGGGGAAACCTGAATCAAACCACTACAGCTGTAGACACTGAGGAGACTTAAAACTCACCAAAGCAGAAAATCAGAGGTTGCTGAGAGCTTAATAGTAAAGGAGATCTATAACATGCCCTCCAAGGCTCAGTGATCATTGAGGAAGTGGGCAGAAAGAATATAAGCACCGCAGGGTGGAAAGGTATACTCTTAGGCATTGCTCTTCCCACAGGGACTGACTGGTGCATTTCACAGTGACTACCAGTAACCCCACTGAAGATGGCCCTTAGTAGAATGGAGGTGGGGGAGAAGGGACAAGAGTATAACCTGATGGGAATATGACCAATTTGCAATGTGTTCATATACTAAAGTTCTCTCTCTCTCTCTTTCTATATATATATAAATTTTGCCTATAAGCCAAAGTGTTTCTACCTGTTTCATATTGTATTTCTAAATGTTCTTTTTTGTTTGCCTTTTGAGGTAGGGTCTCACTCTGGCCCAGGCTGACCTGGAATTCACTATGTAGTCTCAGGGTGGCCTCGAACTCTCAGCGATCCTCCTATGTCTGCCTTCAGAGGGCTGGGAATAAAGGAGTGTGCCACCACACCCAGCTCTAAATGTTCTTATATATCTTCTTTCAATGTATGCAAGTTAGTTCCTGACTCAACAAATACACTTCTTATTGAAGTAGTTTTTCTGTTGCTACTGTGACAAATCACAATTTAGCAGTTTAAAACAATATATTTATTGTCTCACAGTTCTGCACCTTGGAAGTCTTGGGTGGCTTGACTTGTTTTTCTGCTCCAGTTTCAAGGAGGCTAAAATCAAAAGGCGGGCTGGCTGAGCACTTACACGAGCCTCTGGGAAGGACTCACAATTTTATTTAGTTCACTATGGCTGAAGGAATGAGATCTGTTAAAGTTTGAATCTGTAATGTCTCCAAAGGCTCATGTGTTAAAGGCTTGTTCTCCAGCTCTAGGACTGACTATGGGAAGCAGTGGAAGCTTTGGGAGGTGGGGCCCACCTAGTTGAAGGAAGTAAGTTATTGGGATGCTATGCCTTTGAAGAGTAAATGGAACCCTGGCTGCTTTCTCTCTCATTTTACTTCCTGCTCCCAGGGAGGTGAGGTGCTCCTCCACATTCTCCTACCATGATGCTGTGCCTTACAGTAGAGCCAACTCCAAACCTTGAACCAAAAATAAAATTTTCTTACTTTGTTAATTTGTCTACTCTTTTGTCAGGAAAGCTGACTAATACAAAGCCTCTTTGTTAGCTATTAGCTTCTAGAAGCCACTGTCCTAATTTAAATATTGCACAATGTACACATGTATCAGATCATCACATGTTTATAAATATAAAATCAGATCCTGTACTTTTTTCCAAATTAATGAATAACTTCATAAAATACTGACTTCTCAGTGTTATAATGAGGACCAGGTAAGATTAAGCTTATAAATGGCTTAGTACAGTATCATCATTGTTCTTTTTTCTTTCATTTCTTTGCCTTTGTGCCCTATAACCAAAACTCATACTTTCAGAAATATTCTAAAGGTTGAGCCTCATAAAGAAAGCCCTACTTTTCAATTCTCTTTCACCTTCTTGACTCAATAGAGTCTTCATCAATAACATATTACATGATTATAATGGGTAGGAAATTAGTTCCTGAATTAACAAAATTCTTTGATTCTGATATGATATGAGTTCTGCCCTCAAGTTAGATCTTACCATATTGGCCTGGTGGCACATTTCTGTAATCCCAGCATCTGGTATTCTGAGGCAGTAGGATTGCCAGTTTGGGTTACAGTCTGGGTTACATGAATAGCAAGTTTAAGCTAGTTGGGTCACATAGTGAGATATCTCAAAATACAAAACTAAACAAAAAGAAGATAAAATTTATAATCAATGGTACCCTACAAATAGCTAGGCATGGTGGCACACAACTTTAATCCCAGAACTCAGGAGGCAGAGGTAGGAGGCTCACTGTGTGTTTGAGGCCATCCTTAGACTACAGAGTGAGTTCCAGGTCAGCCTTGCCTAGAGTTAGACCCTACCTAAAATAAACAAACAAAAGCCGAGATTACTCTTAAATTAAATACATGGTTTTGAAACCTTTGTATAAAACAGACACATAAACAGTCACTAGAAATATGCAGGATTTATGATTATTTATGAACTTTCAAATGAAAATATAAATGTTATCAGATTTGAATTTGGAGAACACACGACATTTGGAGTCAAAGGGAATGACAGGTTCAACAGGAATGTTTTAAGAAGCTTCTGTTCACTGGATACTAATGGTGTATCTAACAGCACCAAGTAATTATTGCACATGAGATGCAATTAGAAAGAAAAATAAAGCAAAGTATGATGGTGCAAACCTTTAGTCCCAGAACTCCTGAGGGAAGGCAGAAATAGGAGGATTGCAGTGAATCTGAGGCCAACCTAGAGCTACAATATGAGTTCCAGGTTAGCCTGAGTTAAAGTCAGACCCTATCTAAATCAAAAACAAACCAAAGCAAACCAAACAAAACAAAACAAAACAAACAAGGGCTAGAGAAAGGTACTTGCTTGTGAAGCCTGATGGCATGGGTTTGATTGCTCAGTATGTACATAAAGCCAGACATCCCAAGTGGTGCATGCATGCATCTAGAATTCATTTGCAGTGATAGGAAGCCCTGGCATGCCCATTCTATCTCTTTGTCTCTGTCTCTCTCTCTCTTTCTGTCGGTTTCCAAATAACAAATAAATAACATTTAAAAAATAGAAATAAGCCAGGCGTGGTGGTGCATGCCTTTAGTCCCAGTACTTGGGAAGCAGAGGTAGAAGGATCGCCGTGAGTTCGAGGCCACCCTGAGACTATATAGTTAATTCCAGGTCAGCCTGGACCAGAGTGAGACCCTACCTCAAAAATCAAAAAACAAAGCAAAAAAAAAAAAAAAAGAAATAAACCAGGCATGGTAGTGCATGCCTTTAGTTCCAGCACTTGGGAGGCAGAGGTAGAAGAACTGCCATGAGTCCGAGGCCAACCTGAGACTACGTAGTAAATTCCAGGTCAGCCTGGGCTACAGCAATAGCCTACCTTGAAAAACAAAAACAAAAATGAAAATAAAGTTTGGAATGCTATTATTTCAGAATGAAAACCTCTCAATAATATATGTGGGTGGCCATGGAAAAAGAATCACTAGCTGCTTTTCTTTCACTAAGCAGCCAGAGGAAGAGGGCAACAATTTCATTCACATCTGTTTTTGAATTTCAAATGTGGACTTCAGTTACAAGAAAAATCAGAGAATTGAAGGTGTTTAGAGTTAGAAGAGATTCAACTTGCTTAGATATGAAACTGAGGCACTGACAAGTTAAGTGGTTTGCCTAAGATAACGAAGCTAGTCTGTGAAAGATTGGGAACTAGAATTCCAGATGTAGTTTTTTTTTTTTTTTACTCAGCCACATTATTCTCTCTTTTGCTAAAGTATTTACTGTGAAGGAGATGTGAACATTACATGTAATCTACTGCTTTGCCAGGACAAAAACATGAAATTAAAAATCCGTTTGTGATGAGATCACGTCTCTGAGTGGTTGAGAATAATACTTTGTTTTAGTCCTTCGGATGGGAAGCTTATTCCCAAAGCCATGACAAGGAAAGGCAAAAAGAAGCCTTGTTTTGCAGGTTAGGATACTACAAGGAAGAAAGAAGAGACACTACTATAAAAGGATATAGTGTATGAAAAGTAGTTCAATTGACAATAACACTGTGTTTTGTGTGTGTGACTAGAGAATTAATTTAAATTGTGACCCTGAGGAAGTACCTTAATATCTCTAAACATCAGGGTTTTTTATATGTAAAAATTATATCCCTTAGGTCTCTTGCAATTGTTACAGATAATTTCAAAACATTTAATTTCTGACTCTAGCAGTTCCTTTCTCATTGCTGGGGCAAAAACACAAACAGAAGTGTTTTATAGAAGGAAAGGATTTATTTCCAACTTTACAGTTTTAAGGAGAAGTTTCATTGTGGTGGGGAAAGCATGGAAGAAGCAGAAAGCCAGGTGTCACCTCTCATCAGGTCAGCAGGGAAGAAGTACAGAGAGTGAGCTAAGTGTGGCCAGCAGGACTGGGCTATATTGCCCTAAGGCCACCCCCAGTGACACACCTCCAGAAAGACTCTACCTCCCCAAATCTCCACCAGCTAGGGATTATGTATGAGGCTTAATCACAAACACACCAGGATATGGGGGACATTTTACCTTCAAACCACCATACTCACATAAGTAATTATTCGTCTAAAGGTGGCTATTATCACTAGTGTAAGTTCATTTATCTGTGATTGCTTTTTGTGATCTAACATAATTTTTAAAATTTTGTGTGTGTATACATGTGGACTTGTATGGATGAGTTGGTGCCATAGCACATGGGTAGAGGTCTAAGGACAACCCTGGAGCATTTGCCCTCTATTTCCACCTTCTTTGAGACAGGTTCTCTCATTGTTTGGCTGCTACATACTCTAGTCTAGCCAATCCAAAAACTTCTAGATTCTGTTGTTCCACCCCCCCATTGCCATAGGTGTGCTGGGATTATAGATGTATACACCTACACCACTGTGAATACATCTTTACATGGGCATTGAGTAATTAAACTTCAGCTGTCAGGCTTGCAAGCAAGCACCTTTAAGAGCTGAGCCATCTCTCCAGCCTTGTCTCTACTGGTTTTAAATAGCAAAAGAGACTTGCATCTTCATTAAAATAGTTAAAGACATCCTGGGGGAAAGGGTACGTTGGTAAATGGATTCAGCAATATGTTATCACTGCCAAGTGGATGCAAACAGGCCACTTGATTCTCTGGTGAAAAGAGAAATTATAAATTATATAGGAATTTATGAGTAACCAGCATGCAGTTTTCCTCATTTGTGTAGGAAGAATATATCATAGGTTTTTTTTTTCTATTTTTGTTTTGTAGTGGAGTCATTTCCACTTGTGCTCTCAGGCACAAAAATAAAATCTGGAGGGCTGGAGAGATTGCTTAGTGGTTAAGGCATTTGCCTGCAAAGCCAAAGGATCCTACTTTGACTTTTCAGGACCCATTTAAGTCAGATGCACAAGGGGGTGCATGCATCTGGAGTTCTTTTGCAGTGGCTGGAAGCCCTGCTGCACTCTCCCTCTCTCTCTCTCTCAAATAAATAAAATATATTTAAAAAGTAAAATCTGGTTATCGATTGGGAAAGAGAATGCTGAGGTGAGCCTTTAGAGACTGGGATTTGTTCTGCAATTCATAAACTTGTATATAAGACCAATTATGCTGAGCAATCTTTTACTTACAGCAAACAAAAATCAATGCAGATACATCCAGACACACTTTCAAAACATTTATTTCTCTATTTGCTTGTGTGTAGTTGGGTTGCCAGGGTCTCTCCCCACTGCAAACAAAATGCCAGACACTTATACCACCTTTTGCATACTGAGCCATCTCTTTAGCCCCTACAGACACTTTTAAGATGACCCCTGGAGGTTGGGTAACTAGAAAAATGATCCAAATGTCTCTTATTTCTAGGCCCACTGGTAGTCTAACAAACATTTATTGGGTACCTCTTTGGGGTTGGTCACTGCGCTGGGTACTGTGGAGTGCTGACATGCTGTCTTTGTCCTTAAAATAACTGATTAATTTAATTGAATACTATGTGTACACTCGAGAGACAGCTCAGCAGTTAAGGCATTGGCCAACAGAGCCTGACAACCCTGATTCAATTTCCCAGTGCTCACGTAAAGCCAGATGCACAAGGTGGCCGATGTGTCTGGAGTTCATTTGCAGTGACTGGAGGCCCTGACATGTCCATTCTCTCTGTCCTTCTTGTCTCTATCTCTCTTTGCTTGCCAATAAATAAAAAATTATAAAAACTGTGTTGATTTTATGCTATATGCTTCATATAGAGATATGTTAGTGAGCACAATGGGCAAGGTTCAGCCTTCAAATAATTTGAAATCTAATGGGACATTTAGTCAACTGTGTAACTTACACGTAGGTACTAGGACGTAAACTGGAAAATAATGAGAACTGTATTAAATTCTTTTTCCCTCTGCCACCTTTGAACTCTATGGGTATCAGGCCTGATTTTACAATTTTAGATTTTTAAACTTTTTTGTTTGTTTGTTTGTTGAGGCAGGATCTCAAGCTGACCTGGAATTCACTCAGTAGTCTCAGGGTGGCCTTGAACTCATGGAAATCCTCCTACCATTACGTCCAAGTGCTGGGATTAAAGGCATGCACCACCATGCCTGGCTTTAAACCTTTTTCCTTTGAAATTACAACTAGTAGTGTCTGAGCATCTACAATGGTAACTATATAAGTATGAATCTTGGTTTTTTTTTTTTTTTGAGGTAGGGTCTCTCTGTAGCCCAGGTTGACCTGGAATTCACTATATTGCTCAGTCTGGCCTCAGACTCACAATGATCCTCCTAACTCTGCCTCCTGAGTGCTAGGATTAAAGGCGTGCACCACCATGCCAGGCCAAATGCAAGTCTTATCCTAAAACATACATGGAGCCAGGCATGGTGGTGCACACCTTTAATCCTAGCACTTGGGAAGCAGAGGTAGAATTGTCATGAGTTCAAGGCCACCCTGAGACTACATAGTGAAATCCAGGTCAGCCTGGGCTAGAGTGAGACCTCAAAAAAATAAATACATAAAACATACATGGTTACATTTTAAAATAATTTTGGGGGCCTGGAGAGATTATTTAGCAGTTAATGCTTTGCCTGCAAAGCCTAAGGAACCAGGTTTGATTCCCCAGTACCCACATAAACCAGATGCACAAGGTGGCACATGCATCTGGAGTTCGATTACAGTGGCTAGAGGCTCTGGTGAGCCCATGCTCTCACTCTCTATCTGTACTTTTCTCACTCATTCTTTCCCTCTTAAATAAATAAATACAATCTTGGACTGAGTAGATGGCTCAGGAGAAGGTGCCTGCTTGTGTAAAATATATTCTTAAGTGAAAGTTTTATTGTATCATTTGCATAAATCAGTCAGAACACAGTGAAAAGAGAATTTAACATATGACCATGACTTTAAAGTGTTTTGGTATCCTGAGAGCACGTAGGGGTAGACCCTGATTTTAATCTGAGAATACTTCTTTGAGGAACTGACATTTGACTTAAGATCTGAAGGTTAAGTGCTAAATAGATAAGAGCAGGAATCTTTCCACGCAGCAGAGACAGCATGTACAAAGCTCCTGAAGCAGAATGAGTGATAGCAGCTCTGCAGAGCTCAGAGAAAGGTCACTGTTTAGAATACAGAACCGAAGAGAAAATAGGCAATGAAATTAGGCTAGGTAGGCACAAGTAGGGTCATGCAGGTCATTTTAAATCTAAATTTTCTTTCCTAAGTAGGGAGGGGATCACATCAAGAGTTTCAAGCAGCAGAAAGCAATGGTGTCACACACCTATAGTTCTAGCACTCAGGAAGCAGAGTGAGGAGGAATAGGAGTTCCAGGCCAGCCTGGGCTACAATAGTGAGACCCTGTCTTCAAAATGTTTAAAGAATGGACTCTGGATGTAGAAATGGCTTAGCTGTTAAGGTATTTGCCTGTAAAGCCAAAGGACCCAGGTTTGATTCCCCAGGACCCAAAATAAGCCAGATGCACAAGGGACACATACATCTGGAGTTTGTTTGCAGTGGCTAGAGGCCCTGGCATGCCCATTCTCTATCTGTCTGTCTCTCTTCTCTCTCTCGATCTGCTTGCAAATAAATAAATAAAAATTTAAAAAATATTTTTGTAAAAGAATGGGCTGGATCAATGGTTCAGCAGTTAAGGTGTTTGCCTGCAAAGCCTAAGGACCCAGGTCCGATTCCACAGTACCCATGTAAGCCAGATGCACCAGGTGGCTCATGTGTCTGTCATTCGTTTGCAGTGGCTTGAGGCCCTGGAGTGCCCATTCTCTCTCTTTCTCTCTCTCTCTCTTTCTCTCTCTTCTTCTTCTTCTTTCTCTCTCTCCCTCTTAAATAAGAAAAGTTTAAAGTAGCTGGGTGTGGTGGTGCACACCTTTAATCCCAGCACTTGGGAGGCAAAGGTAGGAGGATCTCCGTGAGTTCCAGGCCTCCATGAGACTACAGGTCAGCCTGGGCTAGAGAGAGACTCTACCCTCTAAAAACCAAGAACAAAAGTTTAACAAAATAACAGAGGACATGATCTGCTTATTTTTTTGTTTCTAAAAACATAATTTTAAAGCCGGGCATGGTGACGCATGCCTTTAATCCCAGCACTCAGGAGGCAGAGGTAAGAGGATCGCCGTGAATTCGAGGCCACCCTGAAACTACATAGTGAATTCTAGGTTAGCCCGGAGCAGAGTCAGACCCTACATTGAAAAACCACCACCACCACAACAAAAAAAAGACCCCACATAATTTTAATCATGAATACAGAAAAATTTGTTGGTGGACAAATGTGTGAAAAGAGGTGCCAGGGGGCTGGAGAGATGGCTTAGCAGTTAAGGCACTTGGCTGCAAAGCCAATAGACCCTGGTTCAGTTTCCCAAGATGCACAAGGTGGCACATGCATCTGGAGTTCGTTTGCAGTGGCTGAGGCCCTGATGTGCCCATTCTCTCTCTCTCTCCCTGACTCCTTCCCCTTCTCTCTCAAATAAATAAATAAGAATAAAATATGTAGAAAAAGAAAAGAAAAGAGGTTCCAGGATACAAGCTAGGAGGGTATTCTCTTAGTTTAGACAAGGAATGATAAAGATTTCATCCAGAGTGGTAGCAATGGAGGTGGACAGCAAGAACTATATTTGCTTAAAATAATAACCCCATCTCACCACTGATTAGTTCTTATTCCTTCAAAATACTACCACAGTGTAGTATGCCTGAGACCTTAGGTTCAATTCAAGTATTTGAAAAAAAAATACTACCACAAAATTTTCATTCTTTTCACTTTTTTTTTGTTTGTTTGTTTGTGTTTCAAGGCAGGGTCTCACTCTAGCCCAGGCTGGTCTTCAGTTCACAATGATCCTACCTCTGCCTCTCAAGTATCTGTGGCATGACACCACAAAATTTCCTCCCAAAAAACTTCTATTAAACCCATAAATTGTTCCCTTAGCCTTAAGAGGTATTATCTGCTTCCCAATGTTATTGTTTATGATATCTTGATCCTCCCTTTATGCCCTTTCACATATGTGTACAGTTTTTTTTATATTAAATTCCCTTCTAATTGAGTTCTGACTGATATATTCATTCCATACAATAAATTTTTAGTTTGAATTTTAAGAATATATTTTAAGGGTCTGGGCAATGACTCAGCAGTTAAAATCTGCAGTCTGTGTTGTATGAAAGGAGAGAAGGTTAGCTCCCAGTGACAAGGATGGAAGAGGCCCTTCTTATTTCCACCTACTTTGACATTTTGGCCCGCATAATCCCAGCACCAAGGCAGAGGTAGGAGGATCGCCAATTACTACCCTGAGACTACAGAGTGAATTCCAGGTCAGCCTGGACCAGAGTGAGACCCTACCTTGCAAAAAAAAAAAAAAAAAAAAAAAAAAAAAAAATCTGCCAGTCTGAGATTCTATTTCACATTCCCATAAAGCCCAACAGAGAATACAATTACAGCAAATAAAACCCATGCACATTAAAATAAAAATATATTAAATATATTAAAATGTCAGCCTGAGCTAGAGTGAGACCCTACCTTGAAAAACCAAAAAGAATATATATAAAACAATGTATGTTTTGTGATAAGACTCATATTTTTTAATGTTGCCATTATAGAAACTTATATTCTACAAATTGTAATTTTAGGCAAGTTTAAAGAAAAGAATTTTAAAAATAAAAAATGCAGCCAGGAGTGGTGGTGCACGCCTTTAATCCCAGCACTCTGGAGGTAGGAGGATTGCTGTGAGTTTGAGACCACCCTGAGACTCTGAAATTACAACTAGTAGTGTCTGAGCATCTACAATGGTAACTATATAAGTATGAATCTTGGTTTTTTTTTTTTTTTTTAAGGTAGGGTCTCTCTGTATTTGAGGTTGACCTGGAATTCACTATATTGTCTCAGTCTGGCCTCAGACTCACAATGATCCTCTAACTCTGCCTCCTGAGTGCTAGGATTAAAGGCGTGCACCACCATGCCAGGCCAAATGCAAGTCTTATCCTAAAACATACATGGAGCCAGGCATGGTGGTGCACACCTTTAATCCTAGCACTTGGGAAGCAGAGGTAGAATTGTCATGAGTTCAAGGCCACCCTGAGACTACATAGTGAAATCCAGGTCAGCCTGGGCTAGGATGAGACCTCAAAAAAATAAATACATAAAACATACATGGTTACATTTTAAAATAATTTTGGGGCCTGGAGAGATTATTTAGCAGTTAAGGCTTTGCCTGCAAAGCCTAAGGAACCAGGTTTGATTCCCCAGTACCCACATAAACCAGATGCACAAGGTGGCACATGCATCTGGAGTTCGATTACAGTGGCTAGAGGCTCTGGTGAGCCCATGCTCTCACTCTCTATCTGTACTTTTCTCACTCATTCTTTCCCTCTTAAATAAATAAATACAATCTTGGACTGAGTAGATGGCTCAGGAGAAGGTGCCTGCTTGTGTAAAATATATTCTTAAGTGAAAGTTTTATTGTATCATTTGCATAAATCAGTCAGAACACAGTGAAAAGAGAATTTAACATATGACCATGACTTTAAAGTGTTTTGGTATCCTGAGAGCACGTAGGGGTAGACCCTGATTTTAATCTGAGAATACTTCTTTGAGGAACTGACATTTGACTTAAGATCTGAAGGTTAAGTGCTAAATAGATAAGAGCAGGAATCTTTCCACGCAGCAGAGACAGCATGTACAAAGCTCCTGAAGCAGAATGAGTGATAGCAGCTCTGCAGAGCTCAGAGAAAGGTCATTGTTTAGAATACAGAACCGAAGAGAAAATAGGCAATGAAATTAGGCTAGGTAGGCACAAGTAGGGTCATGCAGGTCATTTTAAATCTAAATTTTCTTTCCTAAGTAGGGAGGGAATCATGTCAAGAGTTTCAAGCAGCAGAAAGCAATGGTGTCACACACCTATAGTTCTAGCACTCAGGAAGCAGAGTGAGGAGGAATAGGAGTTCCAGGCCAGCCTGGGCTACAATAGTGAGACCCTGTCTTCAAAATGTTTAAAGAATGGACTCTGGATGTAGAAATGGCTTAGCTGTTAAGGTATTTGCCTGTAAAGCCAAAGGACCCAGGTTTGATTCCCCAGGACCCAAAATAAGCCAGATGCACAAGGGACACATGCATCTGGAGTTTGTTTGCAGTGGCTAGAGGCCCTGGCATGCCCATTCTCTATCTGTCTGTCTCTCTTCTCTCTCTCGATCTGCTTGCAAATAAATAAATAAAAATTTAAAAAATATTTTTGTAAAAGAATGGGCTGGATCAATGGTTCAGCAGTTAAGGTGTTTGCCTGCAAAGCCTAAGGACCCAGGTCCGATTCCACAGTACCCATGTAAGCCAGATGCACCAGGTGGCTCATGTGTCTGTCATTCGTTTGCAGTGGCTTGAGGCCCTGGGTGCCCATTCTCTCTCTTTCTCTCTCTCTTTCTCTCTTCTTTCTTCTTCTTCTTTCTCTCTCTCCCTCTTAAATAAGAAAAGTTTAAAGTAGCTGGGTGTGGTGGTGCACACCTTTAATCCCAGCACTTGGGAGGCAAAAGGTAGGAGGATCTCCATGAGTTCCAGGCCTCCATGAGACTACAGGTCAGCCTGGGCTAGAGAGACTCTACCCTCTAAAACCAAGAACAAAAGTTTAACAAAATAACAGAGGACATGATCTGCTTATTTTTGTTTTAAAAACATAATTTTAAAGCCGGGCATGGTGACGATGCCTTTAATCCCAGCACTCAGGAGGCAGAGGTAAGAGGATCGCCGTGAATTCGAGGCCACCCTGAAACTACATAGTGAATTCTAGGTTAGCCCGAGCAGAGTCAGACCCTACATTGAAAAACCACCACCACACAACAACAAAAGACCCACATAATTTTAATCATGAATACAGAAAAAATTTGTTGGTGGACAAATGTGTGAAAAGAGGTGCCAGGGGCTGGAGAGATGGCTTAGCAGTTAAGGCACTTGGCTGCAAAGCCAATAGACCCTGGTTCAGTTTCCCAAGATGCACAAGGTGGCACATGCATCTGGAGTTCGTTTGCAGTGGCTGAGGCCCTGATGTGCCCATTCTCTCTCTCTCTCCTGACTCCTTCCCCTTCTCTCTCAAATAAATAAATAAGAATAAAATATGTAGAAAAAGAAAAGAAAGAGGTTCAGGATACAAGCTAGGAGGGTATTCTCTTAGTTTAGACAAGGAATGATAAAGATTTCATCCAGAGTGGTAGCAATGGAGGTGGACAGCAAGAACTATATTTGCTTAAAATAATAACCCCATCTCACCACTGATTAGTTCTTATTCCTTCAAAATACTACCACAGTGTAGTATGCCTGAGACCTTAGGTTCAATTCAAGTATTTGAAAAAAAAATACTACCACAAAATTTTCATTCTTTTCACTTTTTTTTGTTTGTTTGTTTGTGTTTCAAGGCAGGGTCTCACTCTAGCCCAGGCTGGTCTTCAGTTCACAATGATCCTACCTCTGCCTCTCAAGTATCTGTGGCATGACACCACAAAATTTCCTCCCAAAAAACTTCTATTAAACCCATAAATTGTTCCCTTAGCCTTAAGAGGTATTATCTGCTTCCCAATGTTATTGTTTATGATATCTTGATCCTCCCTTTATGCCCTTTCACATATGTGTACAGTTTTTTTATATTAAATTCCCTTCTAATTGAGTTCTGACTGATATATTCATTCCATACAATAAATTTTTAGTTTGAATTTTAAGAATATATTTTAAGGGGTCTGGGGCAATGACTCAGCAGTTAAAATCTGCCAGTCTGTGTTGTATGAAAGGAGAGAAGGTTAGCACTCCCCTTGACAAGGATGGAAGAGGCCCTTGGGTCTTACAACACGCATACGGTTAAGGCATTGCCACCTACTTTGTGGCATCTAACCACTGTTTGGCCGGGTGTGGTGGCGCACGCCTTTAATCCCAGCACTCGGGAGGCAGAGGTAGGAGGATCGCCAAGAGTTCGAGGCTACCCTGAGACTACAGAGTGAATTCCAGGTCAGCCTGGACCAGAGTGAGACCCTACCTTGCAAAAACCAAAAAAAAAAAAAAAAAAATCTGCCAGTCTGAGATTCTATTTCCCAGACATTCCCATAAAGCCCAACAGAGAATACAATTACTGCAGCAAGAGACCATGGCACACCCATGCACACGCACACGTACAAATAAAAATATATTAAATATATTAAAATGTCAGCCTGAGCTAGAGTGAGACCCTACCTTGAAAAACCAAAAAGAATATATATAAAACAATGTATGTTTTGTGATAAGACTCATATTTTTTAATGTTGCCATTATAGAAACTTATATTCTACAAATTGTAATTTTAGGCAAGTTTAAAGAAAAGAATTTTAAAAATAAAAAATGCAGCCAGGAGTGGTGGTGCACGCCTTTAATCCCAGCACTCTGGAGGTAGGAGGATTGCTGTGAGTTTGAGACCACCCTGAGACTCCATAGTGAATTCCAGGTCAGCCTGAGCTAGAGTGAGACCCTACCTGGAAAAAACAAACAAAAATAATTCAAAAATGGGTGGCTGAGGAGACAGCTATGTGGTTAAAGGTGCTTGTTTCTAAAGGCTGCTGGCCAGGGTTCAATTCCCCAGTACTTACATAAAGCCAGATGCACAAAGTATCACATGCATCTTAAATTTGTTTGCAGCAGCAGGAAGCCATGACATGCCCATATGTCTTCTCTCTCTCTCTTGCACATGTGCTCTCTCTCTCTCTCTCTACCTATCTCTCCCAAATAATTTTTTTTTAAATCCAAAATGGTAAAATCAGGTCTAATGCCCATGCATTTCAAAGGTGGCAGAGGGAAATGGAATTTAATACAATTCTCACCACTTTCCAGTTTGTATAAGGTGGAAAAAATTCCCCAAGGTTCTAGAGATGTTCATTGACTTGAAAAAAGAATTATATAATGGAGGTAGTTTAGTTAACAGAGCCAGATTTTCATTTCATGAATCTATTGTTTAGTCTGATACACTATGACATATGTGAACAATCTGCCTGACTTCTTACGGCTGTGTTATTGGAAAACAGCAAAATGAATCAAAATGGACTTGACCAGTGTAATTCATATGTTTATGCATGTTTTTTAGACTTTCATTACCTGGAATGTAATAGTGCCCAAATGTTGGGGTCCCTCCTAGGGCCAGCCCAGGAGGGACAGCAGGGTCTCTGCTGAGTTGGGGGTGAGAGGCGCAGAGTCACAACACAGACTCTGGGAGTTGGGTGGAAGCAGCAGAGGGCAAGATGCAGCAAGCTCGTTTATTCAAGGAAGTGTAGGGGGTTTTAAGGGGTTTTGCTGGCCTATAATTGTATGAGGTGGTCCCCTTCTTGTGACCAATGACAGCGGGTCCCCAGGCAGATCATCTCGTAGCAGGTTTCTCACAGCAATCCTCCTACCTCTGCCTCCCGAGTGCCGGGATTAAAGGTGTGCGCCACCATGCCAAGCAGAAACAATTTTTTAACCCTATTTCAGCTGTGCAAAGGGGATCATGTCTGTAACCCCAGTGCTTGAAAAGTTAACGAAGGGGGGATTTCCATGAATTTGAGGCCAACTTAGGCTACAGAGTGAGACCTTTTCTTAGAAGTCCAAAAAATAGGGGGGGAAATGCTCTAATTTATAACTTGTTAACATCATAACTTCTTACTGTGATCTATTGATGGTATGCAGTCACATATTCCAAGCATGTTCCAAGTTTCCATGGAAACAGAATATTGACATATCTCAAATTCTCATTAGTAGGAGAGAAGCTACAAGCAGAAAACAAAACAAGACAAAACAAAACAAAATAAAAGAAAAAAACCGGATGGGACATAATTTGGAGGCAAGAGTGGGGCTAAAAGAAATAATGCTTATCTCAGATGAATGAACTGTACCTTTGACACCAAGTTTTCTCAGCATTTTCTAAAGAAAGAGCATTTAAACCCGATTGATACATCAGTCCTTCTCGACACTGGCTATGCATTAGAATCACCTGAGGAGATAGAAAGCGATGCTCAATTTAGACAGATTGCATTTGACTTTTTATAGTTCACTCCTTAGTATCCATATTTGCTTTAAAAAAATTCAGGAGCCGGGGGTGGTGGCACACTCCTTTAATCCCAGCACTTGGGAGGCAGAGGTAGGAGGATCGCAGAGAGTTCGAGGCCACCCTGAGACTACATAGTTAATTCCAGGTCAGCCTGAACCAGAGTGAGACCCTACCTCGAAAAACCAAAAAAAAAAAAAAAAAATCAGGGTCAGGAGAAATGGCTTAGTCATTAAGGCACTTGCCTGTGAAGCCTAAGAACCCAGATTTGATTCCCAGTACACACATAAGCCATATATACACAAGGTGACACATGTGCCTGGAGTTCATTTGCAGTGGCTAGAGGCCCTGGTGCCCTTTCTTTCTATCTGCCTCTCTCTCATTCTCTCTCTCTTACATAAATAAATAAATGAAACAAAATTAAAAAAAAAATTCAGGAACCACAGCAAGACTTCTGATCAATATGGCCCACTCAAGGCCAGGTGTGGTAGTGCATGCCCTTAATCCCAGCACTCAGGAGCAGAGGTAGGAGGATTGCCGTGAGTTCAAAACCACCCTGAAACTACCTAGCCAAGTCCAGGTCAGGCTGGGCTAGAGTGAGACCCCTATCTCGAAAAACCAAAAAAAAAAAAAAAAAAAAAAAAAGATGGCCGACTCATAACCATGTTAAAGTTCAGGGGCTGATATCAGGCAAGATTTGGGGAGGCTACAGTACTAGTAGGTCTTAAAGGACCTCCACTGGGTGAACACAGGGGTGCACATTCAAGAATCTGTGGATTTCTATATACTCTCAAGCACAGCTAGGGCGCAACCACAGGCTCGGGTGGGCTGGTGCCTAACACAGACCACTGAGTTTAGGCCAGCAGGGCAATCTGGTTGGTGATTGGCATTCCTCCATGCCCCATTTACCCAGCAAGGTAACCAACCCACTGAATTTGGACACATAGTGTGGGAAGCAGGGCTCAAGCTTCCATGCCAGTAACTCTGGCCTGGGTGCCAGAAGTTCCCCTTGCACTTATCTCTGTGCCACCTCCCACTCCCATTTGCCACACACCACTGCCCCCACCCCCGTCTGCCACTCACCATATCCCCATACCTGGGGTCCTTACAATGCCAGAGCCAAGGGCCATAGTTTTGCCCCATCCCAAGCTACCAGTTTCTGTGCCGCCATCCCCACTGGGTTCCCAGCTGCTACAGCCAGGGCCCATGCCTCTGCCCAACCCCACCTCTGGCCCCTGCCTGTCCCCACCGTGCCAGAGCCAGAACCCAAGCCCATATTTCTGTCCCACTCTGTGGCACTGGTCCCCACTGTACCAGAACTAGGGCCCATACCTCTGCCCCACTGCATGGCACTTTCACCCCTCCCTGCACCACTGACCTCTGCATGCATCCTCAGAGTGCCAGGGGCAAGAACCACCCTTTCACTCCATTCAACTCTGCCTTTCCCTGCTAGAGCTAGGGCTCACATTTTGGCCCCATTCTAAACCACTTGTCCCTGTACCTCTGATCCTTGTAGGTTCCCACAGTGAAAGTGCTAGGACCATGCTTCTTCTGCCCCATCCCAGCATCCAGCGCCTGCAGGTCCCCACCCCATGCCCCTGGCCCCTGAGTGTCCTCATATCACCAGCCTAAGCAGACTTTTTGGTTTCTGCTTTCTCCTCTGATTATGCCAAGCCACACCATTGGCTGCCTCTGCACACCTAATCCCCACACCAGCCATGTCTTCAGACCACCTTCTGGCCTGGTTCCTGGCTCTCAGAGGCCCACCTACCTTCCCAACCCTCCTCCACTTCCCTGCCACCAACATCCACCTATCAGCCCCCTGTCAGGAATATTCTGACAACTACCCATGAGAGGGTACCAGTGCTTCCTCTACAACCTGCTCAGCTGGGGTACACTGGAGGAGCAGGGGCAAGTACTACTGCTCCTGAGCCCCAAAGGTAAGGCACTGCTGGGATAGTAGGCTGAGGAAATGCTGGACCTCAAACCACGGCTACTTTATCAGCCACCAGCCCAGAGTTGCTGGTGCACATGCAACCTTCATAATCTCCATATGTGGATATAATACCACCCCTACTTTAAGCCAGTTCAAACCAAAAACAGAACACAAAGGGCAAATTCTTGCTTCCTCTTTGAAAAAAAAGTAAGACTTTTATCCCATTGATGGGTAGATCACAACACACACACACACACACACACACACACACACACAAAATGCAAAACAACAAGCTGAGAGGTCTCCACCAAGTTTGCCAATACCCACAATGGAAGTCTCCAATGAAAACATAGAGGAGAGAACAGACATAGAACACTAACATGAAAACACAATAAGCTATGTGACCCTGACCAAGCGAATCACTGATCTGGAAGCAAACCATCAAAAAACCAGCAATTGCATAAATGAAATGCACACAGCTTTAGTCAGTAGGCTTAACTTAAAGGAGGAAATCCACAGACACTTCAAAAGAGAGATAAACAAAGGTGAGTCATAAAATAAAGGATCTCAATAACCAGCTGATTAAGCTTAATGAAGACATGATTAAATGCAAGAATGAATTCCAAAAAGCATCAAGGAAATCAAACCACTACCTGAAACTGGAACTTGACAAAGGCATGGATACTATACAGACAAATGCAACAGATAACAAAAATCAAATAGAGCTTGTAAAAGCCTCTCTAGAAACTCTCACTAACAGAGTTACGCATGTGGAGAGCTGAACCTCAGATCTAGAAGACAAGACAAAAGAAATCCTCAGGGGTCCAAAACCTTTGATAACATAAAACATCATGTGCCCAGAGCCAGGCAGGAGGCAGAGGTAGGAGGACTGATGTTAGTTGGAGGATACCCTGAGACTACAAAATGAATTTCAGTTCATCCTGGGTTGAGTGAGACCCTACCTTGAAAAACAAAAAAAAAAAAAAAAAATCATGCAAGCTGGGAGTGGTGGCGCATGCCTTTAATCTTAGCACTCAGGAAGCAGAAGTAGGAGGATTGCCACAAGTCTGAGGCCACCCTGAGACTATATAGTGAATTCTAGGTCAGCCTGAGCTAGATTGAAACCCTACCTCGAAAAACAAAAACAAACAAACAAAAAAAAACAAAAAAACAAAACAAAAAAAAAAGGCATGTGAACATGAGGGAATTGTGGGACACCCTAAAATGACCAAACATTCAGATCATGGGAATACCAGAAAGGGAAGAAATTAAGCCCAAAGGCATGGAGACCATATTCAACAAAATGATTGGAGAAAACTTTCCAACTCTCTCAAAAAGAGGCCCATCCAGATACAAGAAGCTCACAGAACACCAAACAGACTGGACCAGAGAATAAACTCTCCAAGGCACATCATAGTTAAAACTTTAAACAATGAAAACAAAGAGAGAACACTAAAAGCAGCAAGAGAGAAGCAACTCAGAATCACCTCAGTCTTTTCAATGGAAACCCTGATAGCCATGCTACTGTACCGAGAAAAAGTATCCCTCATAATAGATGGTGAAAGGAAAACCTTCCACAGTAAAACCCGGCTATATGACTATATGAACAAAAAGCCAAACCTGCAGAAAATACTTGAGGGAATACTCCACATAGAAGAGTCAAACAACCAATCTCAAGAGCCTACAAGAAGAAGATCACAAAAACCAAAACTAGAGCAGGCTCAAAAATGTACAAAGCCCAAGAAAGCACCAAACCTCATAAATCCTCCAACATGGCAGGGATTAAATTAAACCTCACAATTATAACCTTAAATATTAATGGCCTTAACTTACCCATAAAAAAGACAGAAGTTTACAGGGCGGATCAGAAAAATGGACCCTTATATCTGCTGTCTTTAAGAAACACACCTCACCACTAAGGAGTGACACTTCCTCAGGGTAAAAGAATGAAAAATGGTTTTCCAAGCAAAGGGGAATAAGAAACAGGCAGCTTTTGCTATATTAATATCTGACAAATTGACTTCAAACCAAAAGTAATCAAAAAGTACAAAGAGCCGGGTGTGGTGGCATATAATTTTAGTCCCAGCATACAGGAGGCAGAGGTAGGAAGATGGCTGTGAGTTCAAGGCCAGCCTGAGACTGCATAATGAATTCTAGTTCAGCCTGGGCTAGAGTGAAACCCTACCTCGAAAAACCAAAAAGAAAAAAAAAAAAACTACAAGGAAGTCCACTTGGCCACATTTTACTCATCAATGGAATGATCCAACATGAGGACATCACAATCATAAATCCATATGCACCACATTTTATAAAACAAAACCTGCTTGACAACAAACCAGAAATAAATTCCAATACCATCATAGTAGGGGACTTTAATACTACACATCATCAATAGACAGATAATCAAGCAGAAAATCAACAGGAAAATAATAGAGCTTAACAATACCATAGATCAACTAGACCTAATGGCCATCTACAGAACCTTTGATCCCAGTTATACAGAATACACATTCTTCTCAGCAGTGCTGCTTCCATGGTGAGCCTGACAACATGGACCAAGGTGATGGAGACAGACACTGAGGATACTCAAAATGTACCAGAGCAGAAATTCTGAAGCAGCTGAGAACTCAACACTAAAGTAGACTTAAAACACACCTACCAAGGCTCAGGGAATTTTGTGGAAGATGGGGTGGAAAGATGGTAAGAGCCACAGGGTGGGAAGGAATGGATATCCAGAGACCTATTCCTCCCCAGAATGAATGACTGCTGCTCTCACAACTCATCACCCACAATACCATGGCGAATACCAGTAATCCCACTAAGGAGGGCCAATAGTGGAGTGGGGGCAGGGAGAAGGGAAATGATGGTACCAACATATGGAAAGACAATTAAAAATTCAGGGGATTATCACCATGGTATATTGTTTATATGTACGGAAGTTGTCAATAAAAACTGAAAAAAACTTCCCTATTAATGATAATCAAAATCTTATCTTCCCTGAAGTAACATCACTGTTCTGGATGGTAAGCCTATGGAGAAATACCTCTCTAAACTATTCTTTAAAATGACAATGAAAATTTAGAAAGGACACTTGAGTAATGTTAACAACAACAACAACAAAATGACATTACAAAATCCCATATAAATCCCTCACTAATGCTTTTTGTTTTCTACACTGAGCTTTTAATAGAGGTAGGATGGTAGCTCTTTCAAATTACCAATTAAGTAGATCTTTAAATGCCAATTTAATGTTGGCATTCTGTTGTGAAGTTTGACAGCCAAATGAAGGTCATCCTGAGGACTTGGCCTTAATTGTTGTGTTTGTTTCCCTTGGGTGTTGAAGGATATACTTTGGGGCATCCACATTCAGATCCTGCAATGGCTAATGATATATGCTTGTAAAACAGCTCACCCTGAACTATGTTCAGAATATGAGAATCAAAAAAAAAAAAAAGCTTGCTAAAGCCGGGTGTGGTGACACACACCTTTGATCCCAGCACTCGGGAGACAGAGGGAGGAGGATTGCTGTGAGTTCAAGGCCAGCCTGAAACCTGAGACTATGTAGTGAGTTCCAGGTCAGCCTGGGCTACGGTGAGAGACCCTACCTTAAAAAAAAAAAAAACTACTGTATTTAATAGTTCAAAACTATAAACATACACTTTGATGTCAGAGAAACCAAGGCTCAAATCCTGGCTCTTTTCCTATTATTGGTTGATGTTAGGCAACAATTTGAACTTGACACTTCTTATCTTTCATTTTCTTTTCTCTCAAATGCTAGTAAAGTCAGTTGCTTGCAGATCCTCACTGTTGAGCATGCCTGCTTCTTTAAGTTTTAACTCAAAAAGCACAGCTTTTCCTTTTTTTCCCCTTTCTTTTGATGCCAGGGGAAATCCTAAGCATGTTGATGCTTGCTGCAGGTCCAAACTTTCACAATAAACCTCCTTTACTCAAAGAAAAACAAAATAAAGCAAAATGTGAGTAAATAATAGCATCTAACTGGTAGGTTTTGGTAAAGATCATATATGATAATATACACCATTTTCCTACCCCACTATATCTGGTCAGTTAATATCAACAACTTTAGAAAATCAGTTATTGTTTAGATAAGGATCAATTATATTATGAATCAAATTCCATCCAATTAAGCAAATACTATAGCTAAGTGGGCATCCTAGCCAAAGCCCTTTACTGTTTCAGAATGGAACCTCCTCAGGAGGTGTTTACTCGGATCTTGTAACTTGTTTTTTTAAATCAGCAAGTCTCATCAAGTTCCATATCCTACAGTATTTTCAAACAATAATCCTCCCCCAATTCAGTTAAGAACTTCTATTTGTTCTAGCCTTTTCCTGGTTATAGATTACTAGCATTTTCTCCAGTTCTTAGCACTTTGGACTTAATATTAAATGCCTCTGCTTCAGTGTCACAGCTCTCGAAGAACTCTTTTATATTTACCCTATCACTTTTTCTCTTCCCAACAATCTCATGTAAGAGCTTCTGATATGACTCCAATCCTTTATGACTGAAGCCCTGGTGCATCTGTCTAAACAGTAACTCCAGCAGACCCACCTAGATGGTTTCCTCTAACTCCTTCTGAAGAGAGGATTAAAACTGAAACAAAACATGTGGCTTTGGTATATGCAAGCATCAATTTTAACATATTCACAAGGTGGAGATATTTCAATAAGCCTGTTTAAGTTAAAACCTTGACAAATTATTTAACCAAGTATAGATAAACTACTTATTCCTTCTCAGTTGAGTTTCCTTTCTAAATGTTTGCTACATTGCTGTCATTTATTGTCCCTCTAGTATGTATTAGCTACTGTCGGTGCCACTTTCCATATTTCATTATATCTCAACAATATTATCTGGCCGGTATTATTTTCCCCTTTCCTTTTCAAATAGAAGACATAGTGTGGCTGGGAGATGTCATGTACATTTCCCAAGGTCATACATACAAAATGGCTGAAATTATCACATGTACACTTTTCTGTGTCCCTACTCACCATCCTATACTGCCTTTCAAAGAACAAGGAACACTCACAGCAAAGGAGGGATATGCCACTATACAAAGTAGCCATAGCTTCTGCTCTGAGTGAGGACATATGTATACCTGGTTGTGATGAGTTTTTAACAAGCCCCACTTCAAGTGACAATTTTGCCTCATTTAGGAGTTTCCGCTCCTATGGCAATCAAATCAGTTTTAGACACAAATCACCTAGCCTCAGACTTTCTATGCTATATTAGTATTAGAGATGTCAACTTGTAATACAGCAGGCAGGAGTGGGTGGCTCTTTAAAATTTGTTCAGTTAATGGAAGTGCCTCATCACTTCTTGATTATGCCACCATTTGTTGTTATCTATGTTCAGATGGCAGTCTTAATTCAGAGGTCATGTAAGAAATGCATTAAAATAATAACAGCCATAAAACCTAGGGCATAGTAAATTTCAATGATTACCACTGCTATAAGGAAGAAGCAGCTAGGAAAGTGTTGGCCTGTTTTTTTTTTTTTTTTTTTTTTTTTTTTTTTTTTTTCTGAGCATGTTAGATCCACAAAATTCTCAGGTAGCTATGTGTTCATTTCCACAGAAATGCATCTCCTGAGAGTTCTGATGTCACTTCTGCCAAATCAGGTTAGGAAAACATAATAATTTATCATGTTTCTTAAAACTTTGTTATAGAAAATTGTTGGTGGACAGAGAAAAGTTACTCAAGTCTTTCTGAATGCGGGCTTTTTTTGTTTTTTACTCTAGGAAATATTTCCAAAAAGCTAAACATTCAAATTCAAGACCTATGTAACGGTGTCTTTAAAAAATACATGTAGGTGGGCTGGAGAGGTGGCTTAGTGGTTAAGGCATTTGCCTGTGAAGCCAAAGGACCCAGGTTCAATTCCCCAGGACCCATGTAAGCCAGATGTACAAGGGGCACATGTGTCTGGAGTTCATTTGCAATGGCTGCAGGCCCCAGTGTGTCCATTCTTTCTCTGTCTGATTGCAAATAAACAAATAAAAAATTAAAAAATTAAATGTAGTTCTGGGGAGTTGGCTCAGCCATTGAATAGAGAGCATTGAGTTTTAAGAAGGTAAATGAAAAAGGTCTTATCTAATGTTTCTAACCTGATAAATGCAGATTTTATTATAATACCTGACATTCAGTTTCACTATGAATTTCATCTCTTGAAAGAAGCTTGCAGGTGAAACTGAAGCAGGCATTGACAAACCAGTACCTACAGAGACCAACTATAAGCAAAAGGTAGATGTGCTCTGTGTCCTGTATCTAATTCACTGCTGACTTTTAGTCTTTCTTCTTTTTAGAAATATTCTATATGACTCTCATTTGGCCAAGTAGTAGTGCAGGCCACAATTGTGAGAAATTTACTCTGGGCACTTATGGTAGAACATATTTGAATGACTGAAGTTTGGGAATGATTTACTAAACTACTTTATAAAATTTCTAGACTGCTTCTTTAATAACATTTCTCCCTTCATTTGTATTTTTATTATTGTAATAAACATATAACAAAAAATATCATCTTAGTCCAGGCGTGGTGGCACATGCCTTTAATCCTAGCACTTGGGAGGCAGAGGTCGGAGGATTGTTGTGAGTTCTAGGTCAGCCTCAGACTACATAGTGAATCCTAGGTCAGCATGAGCTAGAGCAAGACCCTACCTCAAAAAACCAAAAATAGCCAAGCGTGGCGGACAATGCCCTTAATCCAAGCACTTGGGAGGCAGAGGTAGGAGGATTGCTGTGAGTTTGAGGTCTCTCTGAGACTTCATAGTGAATTCCAGGTCAACCTGGTCTAGAGCAAGACACTACCCTGGAAAACAAACAAAAAACCAAAAAATAAAATGTCTTAGGGTTGGAGAGATAGTTCAGTGGTTAAAGGCACTTGCTTGCAAAGCCTGATGGCCTGGGTTCAATTCCTCAGTTCTCTGTAAAACCAGATGTATAAAATGGAGCATGCATCTGGAGTTTGTTTGCAGTGGCAAGCGGCCCCTGGTGTGCCCATTTACCTTTCCCGATCTTTCTCTCTCTCTCCTTGCAAATAAATAAATAAATTTTAAAAATTATCATCTTAAGAAGGCGGGTGTGGTGGCGCAAGCCTTTAATCCCAGCAATCGGGAGGCAGAGGTAGGAGGAGCGCCATGAGTTCGAGGCCACCCTGAGAATACAGAGTGAATTCCAGGGCTAGCGTGAGACCCTACCTCAAAACCCTCCCCCCAAAATATATCATCTTAACCATTCTTAAGTATACAGTACAAGCTTTTTAATTATATACATACTATTGTACAACAGATGTCTAAAACCTTTTCAATTTGGAAAGCCACAGCTTTATACCTACAGTGTAGAAATTCCTATTTCCTCTTCTTCAAGGTCATGGGGAACCACTATTCTCTGTTTTGAAGCACTTGAGTACTTTAAATACCTCATTAAATGGAATCACGAAGCACTTGCCATGTTGTGACTGGACTGGCTTATTTAACTTAGAATAATGTCCTTAACTTTCATTGATATTATAACACATGTTAGCCGAGTGTGGTGAGATAGACTTGTAATCCCAGCAATCAGGAGGCTGAAGCATAAGGGGTATCATGAATTCAAAACCAGCCTAGAAGGATGTTTTGTGTGGTGTCTTTCCTGTACTCCCCTCCCCCCTGCCATTTCTTTAGGGTGGCTCCTATTCTTCCATCTTAACCAGAAGTCCTGATCGCTGCTCTTGATTGGCAAGAATCAGTCATCTGCTTCCAGAACCTCTAACCTCTTAGCTTTTCCCAAGGCCTATATATTATCACCAGAAACTGCATATCTGCTTAGGATTTCTATTTAGTTTGCTTTTCTTTGTGTATTTCCTTGAAACAGTGTTTTTTTTTATATGCATCTTTCTTGGTATTGTAAAGTCCTTAGTCATAAAATAACCTTATTTAAATCACAAGAAATGTTCCCAGATCTAGTGTTGTGTGTCTAACAATGGCCCTTATGTAAACCATAAGGAGTGTTCCCAGATCTAGTATTTATGTGTGCTTAACAATGGTGAATTCAGTTTTTATCCATTTACATTAACTTCATACTACTACCCTTTGAATTCTCTTCTGTTGCCACAAACACCAATAATTCATAGGTCTCCAATGGAAATTATTTTCTATGTTCCTACATAATCTCACCAAAATTAGCCTTAACTCTCCAGCCAATTTTTCAACATTCTGTACAATAGAATCTTTCCTTATTCTCTGAAATTTTCCATTACTTGCTTACGTGTGCACCTTGCTTTCAAGCCAGCCAGGGTTATTTGCTTGTCTTCAAACATGCTTTATTTGTTTTAGAACTGCACACCTTTGTCATTATCCCTTCACGGAAGAAACAACTAGTACCTATTAAATTTTGAATGTTGAAAAACTCTGATCTTAAAAAGCTTTGTTCAAAGTTCTAGTGGGTGCATTCACCTCAATTCCTTGCAAACATCCTTTACTCCTTATCAGAAAGCCTATTCTCCTTTTTAAGTAGTACACACACTTTGCTACAACAATCTGTGTATATGTGGTACTGTGATTGTGCTTATGGTGTCTCCTATGCTAGAATCTTGTGAACAAAGCAGAGTCCACCAATGTCTATAAATCAAGGAAAAAGAGGTATTTGGGTGCTTAGGAGAAACTTGGAAGGATTTAGGAAAGCACTGCAGATAAATTTGGAGTAGGGATCAGAATTTAATGGATGATACACATGGATTTTCTTTTCTTGTCAAAGTTCACCAGTACCTTGCATAGAGCAGGTAGGTGATATACATTTGTCAAAGGAGTAATTACACGAGAATCAATGGATCAGTGTATCTGTGTGTATCTGTATCAGGGTTTGTGAGTTGATCACATTTGTTCTCTCTCCATTGGGACAGGTTTGGAACAACAGAAGGTCATTAAAAAAGAAAAGAAGCACTCTTTCTGTCTCAGACCGCCCTTGCTCAGTGAGGAACCACCGCCATGTCAGTGCATCTGCAATGGATGGTGGTACGGAACTACTCCAGTTTCCTGATCAAGAGGAACAAGCAGACGTGCAGCCCCGAGCCCAATAATCTGAAGGCCCGCAACTCCTTCCGCTACAATGGACTGATTCACCACAAGACAGTGGGAGTGGAGCCCGCCGCTGATGGCAAAGGTGTCATCGTGGCCATGAAGAGGAGATCCGTACAGTGGAAGCCAGCTACCACCTATGTGAGGACCACCATCAACAAAAATGCGAGGGCCGCCCTCAGCAGCGTCAGACACATGATCCGCAAGAACAAGTACCGCCCTGACCTGCGCATGGCAGCTATTGGAAGAGCCTGTGCCATCCTGTGCAGCCAGAAGCCTGTGGTGGTGAAAAGGAAGTAGACCCGCCTCACTAAGAGCTCCTAAGTCCCATGCCCCTAGAAGCAATAGAGTCCACTGACTTTCTCAATCAAAAAAAAGGGGGGCTGGAGAGATGGCTTAAAGGATAAGGCGCTTGCCTGTGAAGCCTAAGGACCTAGGTTCGACTCTCCAGGTCCCATGTAAGCCAACTGCACAAAGCATATGCATCTGGAGTTTGTTTCTAGTAACACCCATTTTCTCTCTTAATCTCTCTTCCTCCCTCTCTCTCTAATAATTAAATTATTTTTTTAAGCCTGCTGAGGTGGCACATGCCTTTTATCCCAGCACCCAGGAGGCAGAGGTAAGAGTTCAAGGCCACCCTGGGCCAGAGTGAAACCCTACCTAGAAAGCCCCCCCCCCAAAAAAAAGAAGAAGAAGAAAGAAAGCCTGAAAATAGGTGTTAGAAGAAAATAAGTCACCTGTCTTGCAATTTTGCCCAGCTAAAATAATAACCCAAGGGTCTGTAGATGCTATTCAAGCTTGAAAAGTATTACTTTAGGCTTGTAAGCTTTGTTATATTTCCCAAGGTAGAACTCCCTACAGGAGAACACGAACTATTTGCACCTAGATCTGGGCATTCTTTCCTTGAACATTTAATACCATTTAATTCATACTTTGCAAGAGAACTTTATTATTTCATTCTGATGGCTCTATCCTAAGGTCTTGCAATATCCTTTAGGCAAAATATTGGAGTCTCATTCTCATTTATTTGAAGTTTTCAAAGTGTGTGTGTGTGTATGTATTTGAGACAGAATCTCATTTATTCCAGGCTGGCTTCAAAACTCAGTATGTAACTGAGGATGACATTGAATATCTGATTTTTCTGCCTCCACCTTCTGAATACTGGGATTATAAGTACCACCATGTCTGGCTTATGTGGTCCTGGAGTGGATATTAGGGCTTTCTGTGTACAAGGCAAACACTCTACCAACTCAGGTACATCCCTAGCCCCAATGTATTTTTAAATAAATCATATCTAATGCTATGTAAGTTTTTGCTTTATTATAGAAATAATCAATGATTCAATTTAGGTAAGAGGAGTAAGTAATACATATAAGGAATGTTGCAATATCACCTTAACAACAAGTAAAAATAAAATGAGAAATGAAAAGTGGGTCTGGATTCTTTAGGGTCTTAGTAATGTGAGTAGAAGAGAAAATTCAACTGACCAATAAACATATGAAAATATGCTAAACAAAATGCTAAAGAAATGAAACTAAAACACTATTCACAATTCATAATTACAGAAATTAAAAACTAATGTAGTAATGCCATTGGAATGTGTATAGAGAATAATCGGGGAGCTTCTATTAGTAATAAGAAAGAACCACCTAATGAAACTCACATACATACAACACCTCCCAGCAAGTATAAATAGTTATTGTACTATATCTAGGTGTATATTAGAGTGGAGTCCTCACTCATGAACTCAAGGAGGCATGTACAATAGTGTTCACTTGTACAATAATTGTGGCACTTATTCCACGCCTACTTACTGAGTGCTTGCTGTATGCCTGCCACTGCTGTTGCCAGTAGGGCTACATCATTGAACAAAGAAGACAAAATTCCTGTCCCTGTCTCACGGAACTAACATTCAGGTAGAAAAAAATATTGTTGAAAAGAAAGTCTAAAAGAGTATCAAGTAGAAAATGAAAATGGACATGCTCTTTCAAATGATAGAACACGGTAAGAAAGCTGAGATATTGAAAAACTAGACATGTATCATTACTTTTGTGAGAAAGCCAAGTTGTAGAATAGTATTAGTATATAACATTATGTAAGTGTTATTAGTTTATGTGTGTGTGTGTGTGCTATGCATAAATGTGTGTATGCACATTTGTCTTGTGCATGGGGGAGAGGCTAAAGGTCAAACATTGGGTACCTTCCTCAATTGTTCTCTACCTTAGTTTTTTGAAACAGGACCTCTTGATGAACCTGAAGCTTACTGATTATTCCAATTAGACTAGAGTAGCTATTCAGTGAGCCCCAAGGATCATCATTTCTCTTCCTCCCCAGAGCTGGAATTATAGACACATGCCATTCCACCTGGCATTTATGTGGGTGCCAGGGGCCTGAACTCAGGTCCTTATGCTTGTGTGGAGAGTACTTTACTATCCATTGAGCCATCTTCCAAGCCCATATGTAAAAGTTTAAAATGAAATAATGCTATCTACTTTGTAGGCATAAATATATTCATGTAAACATATTAAGACAAGAAAGAGAATATAAAAATGCCCTCTCATCTCATAATATTGGCTGGTTCTGGCAAGAATATATTTGTGAATGAAGACATTGGCTGAAGTAAATTTGGTAGGAGAACAAATGCTACTACAGTATTCCCTATGATTTTTATTTTATTTTGAAAAGGGCAAAGCTGCTGGGTGCATGTGCAAAAGAAATTAAGTCAGTATGTCAAGAATCATGCCAAGAGGCATCTGCACTCAAATGTTCACTGCAGCACTATTCACAACAGCCAAGAAATAGAAGCAATGTATATTTCCATCAACTGATGACTGGCAAAAAAAAAAAAATGGTGACACGTATATAGCATGGGATAATGTTTTTGACCTAAAAAAAAAAAGATTGAAATCCTGCTATTTGCAACAAAATAGATGGAATTGCAGACTGTTATGTTAGACAATACAAGCAAGGTACAGAAATACTAGTATTGTAGGATTTCAGTCATATGTGGAGTATATAAAAGTTGATCTCATAGAAATTGAATGTAGAATGGTGGTTACCAGAGGCTGCAGAGAGCAGCTGGGAGAGAGGGATGGGAAAATGTGGGACAAATGGAGCTAAGTTAGAGAGGAGCAAAAATATATGCATGCTATTTATTACACAGTAGGGTAATGCACTGTACATTTCAAAGAGCTAGAAAAGAGGATTTTGACAATTTTCTCTACAATAAATTGACATGTTTGCTGGGCATGGTGGTGCATGCCTTTAATCCCAGCACTCAAGAGGCAGAGGTAGGAGGAGTACCATGAGTTTGAGGCCAGCCTGACCCTACATAGTGAATTCCAGGTCAGCCTGGGCCAGAGCAAGACCCTACCTTGAAACCCTCACCCCAAAAATCAACATGTTTGAGGAGTGTGGTAGTTTGAATATACGTCCCCCAATATATTCAGTGTTTTATTAGTTTATAGTTTGCATCTGCAATCACCTTGCTAGAGGCAATATCACTGGGGGCTGGTCTTAAGGTGTGGTGATGGGTTTGAGATTCCATTGTAAAGATATGCAAAGTGTGCCTAGCAGGAGTTCCTGAAGTGTGCTGTGTAACTTTTTGGGCTATAGTTTTGCTCTGTGTGCTGTGTGGCTGGTTGGTTTTTCTCTCTTGCTTGGATCTGTGAAGGCAGGCCAGCTTCTTCTGCCATTATGGAACTTCCCCTGGATCTGTAGAGCTTTAATAAATTATGTCCCTTCCTCCATAACTGTGCCTGGTCTGGAAGTTCATCTCAGCGAACCTGAAGCTGTCTGCTACAAGGAGATATGTTTAACTTGATTTAACCATTTATCCATATATATATATATATATATATATATATATATATATATATATATATATATATAATGGCATATGATACTTCATTAATATCTATAATTTTAATGGTTTATGTATTAGTTTAAATTTTTTTATTTTGTGGCCTGGGGAGATTGCTCAGTGGTTAAAGGTGCTTGCTTGCAAAACCTCCTGGCCCAGTTTCAATTCCCCAGGATTCACATAAAGCCAGATGCATAAAATGGTGCATGCATCCAGAGTTCATGTGCAGTAGCAAGAGGCACTGGATACACATACTCTCTATTTTTGCAAATAAGAAATATAAATAAATAAATGTTCCTATTCTGAATAGGTTCTTTTTCCTTAAAATGAATTCTAGAAAAATAAACACCAAAAAGTAATGAACCAAAGTAAATCAATGAATGAAAAATGTTAAATAAGTAATATGTGATTTCTTCCTCCTTTGCCTTGCTTATCTTCTTCCTTTCAGTAGGGCCAGCACAGCATGTAGGAGCACAGCATTTTTCATGGTGACACTGATACCTCACCACGTCTCAAATCAGCTGTTGGAAGCAAATGCAATGCTAATATCACCTGTCACAAGTAAACTTACTATCTGACTCATCAGGTTATGGCTCCAGGTGAAAAGTCTATCACCACTTCTGCCTATCTCAGCTTTTGGACGAATCTTTCTGTAATTCATCACCGATACTGTCCATCCAATCGTGATTATTGTAGAGATGATGCTTGATTTATGGCTATGAAACAAGTCAGGAGATTATAGAGGATAAACTTACTGGAAATATGAAATTATCTATAGAATGTGTTGATTTTTTAGTACTGTGAACAATATTAAATATTTTAATTTTAAATCCGGGCGTGGTGGCGCACACCTTTAATCCCAGTGCTCGCGAGGAAGAGGTAGGAGTATTGCCTTGAGTTCAAGGCCACCCTGAGACTACATAGTGAATTCCAGGTTAGCCTGGGCCAGAGTAAGACCCTACCTCAAAAAGTCAAAAGAAAAAAAAACAAAAATATTTTAATTTTAATATGAATTTGAGAAGATTGCTTATTTTTATACATAAGGATGTTCATCACTAACAACACAGAATAAGGGAGGGAAACAGAGAGGTTAGATAGATATGGCTTTTTCAATGCATACACTACCAAATGCTTCAGGTTTTACCTAATAAGTACCAGATACAGCCTGCATATGTGTCCTCATTATAGGCTTATAGAATTGAGTTGGTGTTTGTAGACTGTGTAATAAAGTGAATTCTGGAGAACTGGGTTTTGTTCACTAGCAGAGTGTGTTTAAAAGGTCAGTGATGTCCTGCTGATCAACAACTCGCACAGAGCTCTCAAGAAGTAGTGCAGTGGTGATAAGTGCTTGGAAACACTGTGCCTTTGAAATCATAAGGAACCCAATCTTCATTTTATCTACATTATCAACAAGGGTCCATTTAACTAGAGAGCAAATTGGCTTTAAGTTCAATTCTAAATAAGGTGCTGTTGTGAATATTTATATTTTTGAGAATTGAAGTGTACATTTTGTTAAATCGACCTGACCAACTGTAATGGTTAATCTTCATTGCCAACTTGACTCGATTTAGAATCACTATGGAAACACACCTCTTGATGTGTTTGTGAGGCAGTTTCCCAAGAGGTTCAACTGTCAAGGTGTTGTATAGCAAATTCCTCTGAATTGAAATATTACCTGCTGGAGGAGGTCAAGAAGTTGAGAAAGCTGAAACTTAAAAGGTTGCATGATCACTCCCCAAAAGTTATAGGACCAGCAAGCAACTGTTGAGGGGAAGGCTCTGAGCAGTGTTGTGTGACAATATTCTAAACTTAAAAGGTTGCTAGACCCCTCCCTGATGTTATATAAAGGGTAAACAACCACTTGGATGGAGACTTTGACCAGCCAAACTGCCAGCAAGAGTGCAATGAACTTCAGAGATGCAGCTTCTGTGAGTCATCACCTACGCTGGAGTGGGCTTTTGGAGGATGCAGCTGCCTTTGAGTCATCCATGCTCCTGTAAGTAATTCCTTACCTAGCTCAATAAGTAACCCCAGTAAACTCATTGGTGTACTGTAACTGGTTTTAGTGCAATCATGCTTTTGGACTGTCCCCTACCTGGGGTGAATGAATAGACATGGGTTTCTGTCTCCCTAAGGAAACCTTTCATGAGACAGAAGGGAAGACTCACCCTGAATGTGAATGGGCATCATGCCATGGTCTAATGTTTTAGATTGAATTTAATAAAGGAGAGAAAAAAAGGAAGAAGCAACTTATGCACCAACCAATAATTTACTTTTGTTATAAGCTCAAGAGCATATAGGAAATAAAGGGACTACATAATGAATCTCAGCACTCAAAAGGCAAAAGTAGAACCGGGCGTGGTGGCACACGCCTTTAATCCCAGCACTCGGGAGGCAGAGGTAGGAGGATTGCCAGGAGTTCAAGGCTACCCTGAGACTACATAGTGAATTCCAGGTCAGCCTGGGCTAGAGTGAGATCCTACCTCAAACCTCCCCTCCCCTCAAAAAAAGGCAAAAGTAGGAGGACCACCACAAGTTTGAGGCCACCCTGAGACCTCATAGTGAATTCCAGGCCAGCCTGGGCTAGAGCAAGACCTTGACTTAACTCACCCCCCCCCCCGCAAAGAAAAGGCTGGGCATGGTGGCGCACTCCTTTAATCCCAGCACTCTGGAGGCAGAGGTAGGAGGCCAGCCTGGGAATACAGGGTGAATTTCAGGTCACAGTGAGACCTTACCTCGAAAAAAAACAAAACAAAACAAAAAAGAAAAAGAAGAAAAAGAAAGAAAGAAAGGTATGTATAAGTCCATAAATTAAAGAAAATGGTTCCATTAGCCTCATGTGAGCAATCTGTCCTTACTTCGAGGTCCCACCTTGGCCTTCTCAACTGGTTGAAAAATGGAGATGCTATGTATATTAGATAGCATTCTCTAGAGGAATAGAGCTAATAGAATGAATATATATTATAAGTGGGATTTATTAGATTGGCTGAAAAGATATGGGTAGTTTTTCCAACAACGAATGTCTGTAGGCTGGACAGTCTGAGAACCCAGTAGCTGCTCAGTCTGCAGGGTCTTAGTGGTCCCAGTTTGAACACTGAAAGCCTGGAGGACTCTTGGAGAGCTACTGTCCTTCAACCCACACTGGAAGGCTAAAGAGGCGAGGTTCTGATGTCTGTGAAGGACTACAGCAACAGGGTGGCTGTACATACCAGCAAGTAGCCCTGGGCAGCAAGGTAAAACAGCTGCTTTTTCTTGGAGCCTTTTTATATAAAGTCCACCTCCGGAAGGGCTGGCATTCTGGGGAAAATTCTTCCTTAGTTAATCTTTCCTGGAAATCTCTCAGACCTTCCAAAAAAGGCATGTCTATTACTTGATTATTGATCTGATCAAGTTGACAATAAAAATTTAACTGTTATACTATATGTATCAGGTTTGCCACCCTGGGACTCAGGTAGCCACTTACAAGTTCCAAAACTTAGTAAATTCTTAGTAAAACTAAGAATTGAGAGATGGAACTAACAGGATTGAGAGTCAGCAGTAGGTAACATGGTATTAAAGGCACAGATTTTTATACAAGTGAATGCACCATATGACAACTGGGTCACCTCTTAGAGTTAGTGCTTTAACTATTGCTAATAAGGGATGAATTCAACTTGAAAATGGTCGCATGGGTACGTACTTACACACACTGATGGCACTTTATATGCAAATATTATGCTGCTGTGTGTTGAATTGTCCTAACAGGTGAGAGTTATTCAAGCAATAAATCTGTTTATGTCATGGAGTGATCTCATTAGAAGCCTATTTCCTTTTATGGACTCCTTTGGGGTGACTGAGGTCTAGTTATTTCATATTGAAAATGTGGACTAAACATATTAGGCTTCTTCTTGTCCATTTATATCTCAAGGGGTCGTTGTGTTACAACACGAGGTCAATTTATTTCTGTTCTGAGCTATGTAACCAACCAAGATGATGAAAACATTGCAATGATCTTAGCAAACCTTGTGCTGGTGGCTGACAGATAAGAACATCTTATTCTAAGAATCCTATGAGCATTAGAATATTACAGATCTCTTATAAGTTATTGCCTCCAATCCCTACTGTGGAAATGGAACAATCTTTTTGGGGGGGGGCTGTTGAGGTAGGGTCTCACTATAGCCCAGGCTGACCTGGAATTCAGTATGTAGTCTCAGGCTGGCCTTGAACTCACAGTGATTCTCCTACCTCTGCCTCCAGAGTGCTGGCATTAAAGGAGTGTACCACCACGCCTGGTGGAACAATATTATTTATTAATAATAGTCATCCTAACTACACTGAAAAGCTGTTTCCACTACTCAAAGCTGGCCTGTAATGAACTATCTAAATCAAAAGTACCAGAAAGTTCCTTGCTCTTTTAATCTAGTATTCCAACCATAACAGTGTTGAGTCAATAGCTATTAAGTAGTAGCTGAGTGTAGACAGACATATTTTGAAATTCACTTATCTCCCATAAACTAGATAGACAATATGAAAATAGAATGACTTAAATTATAAAATATTTGCCCTTTTCTATTTTTACCTGAAAACCCTATGGTAGCAATGAACATAATTCAATTAATGATTGTCTCACATACTCATTCCTATTTCATTCTCAAATAGAGGTGGGTTGTCTTTCCATGGTGGGCTTAGGAGCTCTGAGGGAAAACAGAATGTATTTAAGTGGAATGGACAACTTCCACTAAGAGGTATCAAACTTCATCTGGGACCCATATGGGTTTCATCAAACATCTGCACCTTGAAAACAGAGGCCTGATGGCTGTCCCAGATCACCTGCTCATTATGCTTCATCTTGGAATGATGTAGCTCTATATTTTACAAGATTAAATCTTGCATGCTATTTGGTTGCTTATGGCAGAGATTTTAACAATATGATGATTATTGTCTTACTATAACTAGTATTACTGCTAATGTTACTATTATTAATTATATATGCTTAGCAATAAAAGTCCATCAGAAACTGCTTTGCATACCCATCTGACTTAATCCTTGCATCCCTTAAAAGATAAGTACTATGATTATCCCCATAATAAGAGAGGCTCAGAGAGATTAAGTAACTTTCCTATTTAACAATTGAGCTGGATTCAAGTCAAAGTATTTTGATATCAAAGCTCCAGTGCTTAACAACTACTATACCACATTGTATGCTTCCTTTTCTTATACTTTCTTTTTCTGTAGTTCATTTGAGAAACAGAAATGTAGCTGGGGCAGATGGACCTTGCCCATTTGCCCTATTTTTTCCCCTCCTCTACTCTCCTCTCCTCTCCGCTCCTCTCCCCTCTCCTCTCCTCTGCTCTCCTGTCCTCTCCTCTCCCCAAAGAGAGTTCAAATGCTGGACAAGAAGATTGCATTTCTGAGAAACTAGGAAAGGAAGATGCCTGTCTTCAGTAAAGTTCCGTTTACACTTTTAATTAACACAGTATATTGAGACCTTTTCTGATGTGTTTGAGGACCCAGAATGGAAACTTATGCTGCTATATCCTTGTAATGGAAATGTGTTCTGTGCTGACTATCTTCAGAATGAAACACGTGATTGATGCAATATGGACCAGAAGCATAGCCAAACATTCAACTGCTAGAAAAAAAACAAAATGAAAACAATGATCCAAATGAAAAAAAAATAGACTAAAATTAGTTAAAGCACAAATTGGCAAATCCAAGGGAAACATTTAACCTCTTTCCCCAATAATATTAAATACATATGCAGCTGATTAAAAATTTAGTGTGTAAAATTTAAAAAATATCATTATCACTTACTATGCTTGTGATAGGCACTGGAGTCAAGTTTAACTGCAATTCAATGTTATCATATATGACCTAGGCAATAAATAGACCCATAGTTTATATAAATACCCCTCCTGGAATTCCAGTATCTAAAATCATTTCAATTTTGTCTCCAAACCCTATACTATGATCTTAATACAGAAAGGGCAATAGGGCTGGAGAGGCACTTGCCTGTGAAGCCTAAGGACCCAGGGTCTATTCCCCAGTACCCACATAAACCAGATGCACAAAGTAGTGCATGTGTCTGGAGTTTGTTTGCACTGACTAGAGGCCCTGGTGTGACCATTCTCTCACTCGCTCTCTCTCTCTCTCCCACTTTCTTGCTCTTCCTCTTTTCCCTCAGATAAGTAAAATAAAATACTTTTTTTTTTTTGAGGTATGGTCTCACTCTAGCCCAGGCTAACCTGGAATTCACTATGTAGTCTCAGGGTGGCCTCAAACTCATGGTGATCTTCCTACCTCTGCCTCCCGAGTGCTGAGATTAAAGGTATGTGACACCACACCTGGCATATAAAATACATCTTTAAAAAAGGGTAATAAAACATCTGTTGCTGGATCTTTCTCAGATTGAGAGGTAAAAATAAGAGATGGGCGTGGTGATGCACATCTTTAATACCAGCACTTGGGAGGCAGAGGTAGGAGTTCAAGGCCACCCTGAGACTACATAGTCAATTCCAGGTCAGCCTGGACTAGAGTGAGACCCTCCCTCAAAAAAATGTAACTTTACTTTGCTTTCATTTTGTTAGAGTTCAATGCCTGAGATTTAACTGCTTGCACTGCCTCAGTGATAGCTCATCTCCATCATCATCCTGAAAAGTCTGTCTGTCTATCTATCTATCTATCTATCTATCTATCTATCTATCTATCTATATCTATCTATCTATCTATCATGATCATATATTCTTTTTTAAATTTATTTTTATTTATTTATTTGAGAGAGAGAGAGAGAGAGAGAGAGAGAGAGGAGAGAGAGAGAGAATGGACACACCAGGACCTCCAGCTACTGCAAGTGCATCACCTTGTGCATCTGGCTTATGTGGGTACTGTAGAATTGAATCTGGGTCCTTAGGCTTCACAGGCAAGCACCTTAACCACTAAGTCATCTCTCCAGCCCTAATCGTTTATTTTTCTATCATCTACTTATCTACCTATCATCTATCTTCTACCTATCAACTCTCTATTCACTCCATTTTATTCCCATTCCTTACTTCTTTTTACCTCCCCTTACCTTGGGTAGTCATTCAAATGCATTTTATATGTATCACCTTATTTATTCTTTTGCAAATTGCTTACCTGCTATTATTGGGTATATGTATTTCTTAAATTTTAATTGATTGAGGGTTATGTTTGAGGCAAGGTCTTACTCTACACCAAGTTGAACTAGAACTCTCTCTATACTCCAGGCTAATCTCAATTTCATAATGATCCTCCCACCTCAGCCTCCTGAGTGCTAAGATTAAAGGTGTGAACTTCCATACATGACTTAATATTTCCTTTTTAAATAAAAACATTTATGGACCTGTGTATAGTGGTGCATGTAGGAGGTTGAAGTAGGAGGATCATTGTGAGTTTGAGGCTAGCCTAGACTACAGAGTGAGTTCTAGATCAGCCTGGTCTAGAGTGAGACCCTACTTCAATTTTTTTTCTGGGTCTGGTAAGAATTGCTCAGTGGTTAAAAGTGTTTGCTTGAAAAGCCCGACTACTGGGTTTGTTTCCAAGCAAACCTCATAAGGCAGATGCAAATAGGGCACAAGCTTCTGGTATTTGTTTGTAGCAGCAAGAGGCCCTGGAGCACTAACTCTCTCTCTCTTTCTTTCTCTCTCTCTCTCTCACACAAAAACTAAAGAAGTCCTGGGCTGGAAAGATCATTCAGTAGATAAGAACACTTGCTATGGATGCATGAGGATATGAATTCAAACCTTAGCATCTATATTAAATACTGGTTGGTGTCATACGGGCCTGTAAACCCAGTGTTGGAATGGAAAGAAGAAAGGAGATTCTTTGGGGCTTACTAGTCAGTCGGTCTAGCTGAGAAACAGAGAGCTCTAAGTTTACCCTGTCTCAAGGAAATAAGGCAGACGCGCAATAGAGGAGGACATTCAATGGCCTTGGGCCTTGGGCCTCCACATTTGCACACACATGTGCATACACCACACAACACACATACTACATACATATATCAAAATAGATAAGGGCTGAAGGGATAGCTCAGTCGTCAAGGCATTTGCCTACAAAGCCCAAGGACCCAGGTTCAATTCCCCAGGACCCAAATTAGCCAGATGCACAAGGGGGCGCATGCTTCTGGAGTTTGTTTGCAGTGGCTGGAGGAGGCCCTGAGTACCCATTCTCACTCTCTCTCCCTCTTTCTTTGTTAAATAAATTAATTAATGAAAATAAAATATTTTAAAACAATAGATAAGAAGTAGAGAGATGGCTTAGCAGTTAAGGCACTTGCCTGCAAAACTAAAGGACTCAAGTTCAATTCCCCAGGACTCATGTAAGCCAGATGCACAAGGTGGCATATGTGTCTGGAGTTCGTTTGCAGTGGCGGGAGGCCCTTGTGTGCCCATTCTCTCTCTCTCTCTCTGTCTGTCTCAAATAAATAAATAAAAATATTTTAAAAAATAGATAAAAGAAGAGGGGGAGGGAAAATGATGGAGAGTGGAGGTATAAAGGGGAAAGTGTGGGGGGAGGGAATTATCATGGTTTATGTCTATAATTATGGAAGTTGTCAATAATAAAAAATTAAAAAATAGCAGGGCGTGGTGGGGCACTCTTTTAATCCCAGCACTTAGGAGGCAGAGGTAGGAGGTTTGCCGTGAGTTCTAGGTCACCCTGAGACTACATAGCTAATTCCAGGTCAGCCTGGACCAGAGTGAGACCCTACCTTGCAAAACTAAAAAAAAAATTAAAAATTAAAAAAATAGATAAAAGAAATATTTCTGTGTATATGTATTTTGAATTTATATAAATGGCTGTGTGCTGTAGACCTTATTTGGCATTTGATTTCGTATATTTTGTTTAGTGTGAGATTATATATATACACGCACACATTACACATATGAGCATATATATGTGTGTTCATATATATTAATATCCAAAGAATAAAAATAAATAGTAAGTCTTTTCTTCAGCACAACCTGTCCAATTAGTTTTTTTTTTTTTTTTTTTGAGGTAGGATCTTGCTCTAGCCCAGGCTGACCTGGGATTCACTCTGTAGTCTCAGGGTGGCCTCGAACTCATGGCGATCCTCCTACCTCTGCCTCCCAAGTGCTGGGATTAAAGGTGCATGCAAACATACAGGGCTTCTGGTTTTTTGAGATGGAGCCTTGCTTTAGCCCAGACTGACTTGGATTTTATTATATAGTCTCAGGCTGGCCTTGAACTCACAGTGATCCTCCTACTTCTGCCTCCGGAGTGCAATTAGTTTTTTTTGTTGTTTTGGGAGAATGAACACTGCAATTGTGCCTTATAGAACGTGAGTTACTGCTAAACCACAACATCAATTCTGTTTTGAAAAACATAGTGCTGCCAGGAGTGATGGTGCACACTTTTAATCCCAGCACTCAGGAGCAGAGGTAAGAGGTTTGCTGTGAGCTGGAGGCCAGACTTTGACTATAGAGTAAGTTCCGGGTCATCCTAAATTAGAGTGAGACCGAACTTATCTTGAAGAAAACGACAGCTGAGTATGGTTGCGCATGCCCTTAATCCCAGCACTCGGGAGGCAGAGGTAGGAGGGTCGCCATGAGTTCCAGGCCACCCTGAGACTACACAGTGAATTCCAGGTCAACCTGGGTTAGAGTGAGACCCTACCTCTAAAACCAAAAAATTTAAAAAAAAAGGAAAGAAAAAGAAAAAGAAAAAAGCAACAACAAAATAGTGCTTCCCTTAATGGAGGTCCATACATATTCTTGAAGTTGATCCTTTCTATTACTCCTCCAAAATGGGGTATATGTTGACTGACTGTCACACTTGTGGCTATCTTTGTTTGATGACTAACTTTAATAAACCTGGGAAGAAAATATGGGTTTCTTGTAATTGTGGGTTGCATGCTGTGACGTCCATGTTTGCACAGCTATTTGATAATCCCAACTTGTCTCAGCCTGTTAAATGAACAGCACTGAAATAATTAGCAAAATATAGAGAAATGGAGGATGAAGTAACACAAGTCCACATGTGCTTTTTCTCTGTGTTAAGAAACCTGAATTTCAGCCTGGCATGGTGGTGCACGCCTTTAATCCCAGCACTTGAGAGGCAGAGGTAGGAGGATTGCTGTGAGTTCGAGACCACCCTGAGACTACATAGTGAATTCCAGGTCAGCCTGGGCTAGAGTGAGACCCTACCTCAAAAAAACAAAATAAAATAAAATAAAATAAAATAAAATAAAGAAGAAGAAACAGAAGAAGAAGGAGGAGGAGAAAGAAACCTGAATTCCAGCCCTAGCTCAATTTCAAACTCACTCACTGTGTGACTCTGGACAAGTGTTCTCTAGGTCTTCATCGGTCATTTGCAGCATGGCTGTCCAGTGAATGTGAGTTACATGTGTGGCTCTCAATCAATAGTCTGAGTTTTCTCCTTTTCATCTATCCCTCCACTATTCCAGCAATAATTGGGAAAAATAAGCGAGTAGGTTGCTTTTTATCATGAAAGCTGGAAGATGAGAGGCCTAGGAACAGAACAGGTCACTATAGATACCTTTGAGATTCTGTGCCAGGGAGCTAGAGGTACAACTCGACTTAGATAAAACTGTTGTTGGCTGTTGACAAAATTAAGGAACAGAACTGTGTACTATTTAACAAACACTAAAAGTGTCCCTGGAAGAGAAGTGAAGTCTATCAAGCAGGGCAAATGATTTTTCAAAACATTATATTTTTCAAAACATTTATGTTTCAAAGGCAAAACCTTTGAATACACTAGTTTTGTGTTTGTGCTTAAAGCAAGGGTGTATTCAGTTAAATGACTATGTTTGATATTTGTTGTATTCCTATCTAGAAAATACTCGAATGGCTCAAGACAGATGCAGTGACATATTACAAGACTGTTATTAAATGTGTGGCTGAATTTTCTCCACAGATATTGCAACATCCTCAGCCTAATTCTCAAATGTCTGTTGGGACTAGAGGGGGTTGGGAGATCATTGATCCAAGTCTGAAACTGGCTCTGAGTCAGGAAATGGACTGAAAATGCGTCATTGTCCTGGCTAGAGAAGGCCTGCTGCATGACAGGATTTAGCATCACCCCAGCACAACCTTAGCAGGGTGCTTTCCAAGATCATAAACTCGGCCTTTTCCAATTCTATCTCCAGATCCTTGCATCCCTCCTGTGCATTATCAGCCCCACCCCATCTCCCAGGACACTGGGTTCCTAAGAGCCTCATATGTAGTAAAGTCTCTTGCACGCAGTCTTAGTGGTGCTTAGTGCCAAGTCCTGTGCTAGTGGGAATGTAAGTCTTAGACCAAGGTCAAAATTTGGCTGGGATAATGACTGCACATGTGTCCTTGGGAAAGAAATGATCCAAAATCATAATTCAATTGGAGAGATCACCAAGGCCCAGGGAGGTTAAATAATGTACTCATGCTTGTATAGGTAATGAGGAACAGTTGGGATGAGAAAGCCAGTCTCTGACTGCTAATTAGATGTTCCTTGTATAGAGATGATCTTTTTCTCTTGAGAATGTTCAACTACAGTTCTCCATGAAAGTGATAACAGTTACCCCGGTAATAATTTGAGGCAAAAATATGGATTTCTAAATAAGACAAAGGCCTTATTAGTGGGTGGGAACTATGAAGTATGTGACCTTGAACAAGTATATGAAGGTCTTTGCTCTGGCATCTGCCTTGTGTAATATTAATATCACCATTCCATTTTCTTTTGCACTCTGTTAACATAGAATATCTTTTAAATATTTTTATTTATTTGCAAGCAGAGAAAGAGGGAGAGGAGAGAAGAGAGAGAAAGGACAAACACCAGGGCCACTGAAATAGAACTCCTGATGTGTGTGCCACTTAGTGCTTCTGACTCTGCAGGGTACTGGACAATCAAACCCAGTCTGACAGGCTTTGCAAGAAGTGTCTTTAACCACTGAGCAATCTCCCCAGCCCCTAGAAGATCTTTATTTAAAATGCTCAGAGGGAGGATTTAAGGGGATGGTATTGTATATATGTAAGTAGATGAACAGATTACTTGGGGTGGAATGGCCTAAGTGAGGTCAGGGGAAGAGACTGAGTAAAGGTAGGGTGGAGGGAGGGTTAATAAAAAGCTAAGAGGGTATGAATAAGTCATATAGAATCCTACTTTTTTGGATAATGGTGCATCCAGAAGCCATAGATTGTCACTACAATATTTTAGTGCTAGGGATGTGATACCTTCCAGTGAGTGGTTGGTCAGGGAGGTCCCTGATGCCCCCAAAACATTATAGGCCATTGCAAAGGCTCTTGGTTTCCTACCAGGAATAGTTAGTAAGACCCTACTGCTGAAGACTCCACATGCTTGGGCTGCAAAGTCACTGAGAAATCTTGCTGGAGCTGAGCTGAAAACCTCCTCCATTTATACCAGCTGACAGAAAGATGGTAAAAGCTATGCTGCATACAGCTCTATGGAAGAGAAAGAAGTCATCAATGGAGATAAAAACAATGGCCACTGTAAGCCTTAAGTAGGGCCTGCCAGACCAAATGAGTCAATGGGTACAATAGTGCCATGTCTGCTATGGTGGAAACCAACTGCTCTCTAATTGGATTGGAGGCCTGCTCTACAGAAGGGATGCCTGATACTGAGAGAGTCATGAGCCCTAGGGGTGTAACGCCTGCTGGTGTGTAGCTAAATGCAAATATTATGCTCACCAAACTACCCAGTAAGCACTTTTCTTAATGTTCATACCCATATATTAATGTTACTCTAACTTTTGGTTGGAGAAGCTTTTCTTTCCAGACGTAAGTGATATCTGGGATGGCTCAAAAGGCACCTTAGTGCTGACAAGTGACAGAGTAATGCTCAGCACTGAAACATTTCTATCACACCTTCCAAGGCTCAGGATCCATTGCAGAAGCGGTGTCAGGAAGAATGTAAGAGCCAAAGGAAGTATAGGACTCCTTACAATGCACTCTTCCAGACACAAAATGGCCTGGATATCCATGACCTCACAGTGACTGGTACTACCTACACAAGACCCTCATAATAGAAAGAAAAGATGATGACATCAAAATGAAAGAGAGGCTGATTGAGAGGGGGAGAGGATATGATGGAGAGTGGAGTTCCAAAGGGGAATGTGGGGGGGGTTTATCATGGTTTATTGCCTATAATTATGGAAGTTGTCAATAATTTTAAAAAGTTTTAAAAGAGAAATAATAAAATGCTCAGAGGGAGGAAAGGGGAGGACTTAAGGGGATTGTATTGTATATGTGTAAGCAGATGAACAGAGTACTGGGTTTGGAATGGCCTAAGTGAGGTCAAGGAAGAGACTGAGTAAAGGAAGGATCAGGGGATGGATACTCAAAATTTAAAATGGTATGAATAAGCTATATGAAAACCTACTTCTTTGGATAATGGTGTTGCCAGAAGCCATAGATTGTTACTAGAATAATTTCAGTGCCAAGGATGGGATGTCTTCCAGTGAGTTGTTGGTCATGGGGGTCCCTGATGCCCCCAAAACATTACAGGCCATTGCCAAAGCTCTTGGTTTCCCACCAGGAATAGATGGTAAGACTTTATTGCTAAAGACTCCACATGCTGAGGCTGCAAGTTACTATGGCTTCTGGTACACCATTATCAAGCTGGAGCTGATCTGAAAACCTCCTCCCTATAGACCAGCTGACACAAAGTGGAAAAATCTATACTGCATGCAGCCCTATGGGAGAGAGAAGTCATCAGTGGAGATAAACAACAGTGAACACTGCAAGCCTTAATTTTGTCAGCCAGGCCAAATGAGCCAATGGGGGCAATAATGGCATATCTGTTATGTGGGAAACCATCTTCTCTCTAATTGGACTGGAGGACCACTCTATTGGGAGGAAATACATGCCTGGTACTGAAAACCTAGTGAAAAGCCTGTGACAGGGGAAGTATCAGACTTATTGTGTAGCTTAGGATGACCTGAACTACTAATCCTCCTGCTTTTACCTCCTAAGTGCTAGGATTTCAGGCATGCTCCATCACACCCAGCCAGAATTTTTTCAATCTACATTTTTTAAATTATTTATGCACATAATGTGAATACATTCATGTTGGTGCCGATAGCCTCCTCCCTGTCCTCCCCCTGCTGAAGGGACCCTCCTCGTTGGGGAATGTGGGTTGTGCATTGTGGGGGTAGCCAACAGTTATGTGGAAGAGGCAATATCCCTTTGCATAATGACCCAACTTGTGACTCTAACAATCTTTCTGCCCCCTCTTCCACGAATTTCCCTGAGCCACATTGGGATCGTTTTAGGTCTACTTCAGTGATGAGGTCTTGGAAGCCTCTGTGTCTCTGGATATCTGCTTTAGTACTAGCACAAGGGTGAAGGAGATAGACACAGAGAACACTCAACTTCTACTAAAGATTATTTTTTCTTTTGGGGGGTAGGATCTCACTCTAGCCCAAGCTGCCCTACAACTCTGTAGTTCCAGGCTAGCCTCAAACTCACAGAGGTCCCCCTGCCTCTGCCTCCCAAGTGCTGGCATTAAAGGTGTACACTACCATATCTGGCTTAAAATATATTTTTGCAGTGCTTTACTTTTTATAAAAAATATTTATTTATTTGCAAGGAGAGAGAGAGAGAGAGAGGAGAATCAGACAGAGAGAATGGGCACTCCAGGGCCTCTAGCCACTGCAAACGAACTCCAGATGCATGTGCCTCTTGCACATCTGGCTTACGTGGGTCCTGGGGAATTGAACCTCGGTCCTTTGGCTTTGTAGGCAAATGCCTTAACCACTAAGCCATCTCTCCAGCCCCAGTGCTTTACTTTTAACACATTTATGTTTTTATATTTAAGATGTATTGGTTTTGAGCAATATATAATTACATGTTTTTGAATATAGTTTCACAATCTTTGCTTTTAAATTAGGATGCTTGGATTATTTATATTTAATGTAATCATTGACAGTTAAATTGGGTGAATCACTTTCTTATTTGTTTTCTATTTGCTCTGTTTTTTTTCATGGTTCCTCTTTCTTTCTTTTTCTGCCTTTCTCTTTTGGCCGTTTTTGTTTGTTTTCAAGGCAGGGTCTCACTGTAGCCCAGGCTAACCTGGAATTCACTATGCAGTCCCAGGCTGGCCTGGAACTCATAGTAATCCTCTTACATTGCCTCCAGAGTGCTGGCATTAAAGGCATGCTTCACTATGCCTGGCTCTCTTTTGGTCTTTAAAAAAATACTTTTCAATTTACAATTCTTATTTGTTTGTATGTGGGTATGGTGTGTGGGGTGATTTTTTTCTGCCTTGTCTTGTTTTGAGCCAGAGTCTCTTTACTGAGTCTGAAACTTCCAGGACTCCAATAATTCTCAGGGCTCTGCTTCACTGTGGGACTGGGGTTAGAGGCTATACCCATCTATATACATGGGATCTGGGGATTCAAACTCTGGTGGTCTCAGGACCCTCAGACCCTCACACTTTCCCAGAAAGTGCTCTTAGCCACTGAACCAGCTGGAGAGTCCTCAATTGACAATTATCCTCAATTGATAATTCCCATACATGTACATAATGCATTTCTTTTTTTTTTCTTCAAAGTGTAATTTCAACTTTATTTTGTTTTCTGAGAAGACAAGTTTTCTTCAGTCTTTTACGAATCCTGCTCTTTACATGGGCTTTGGTAGCAGTCGTGGAGCAGCACCAGCAGGTCTGAATCTGGGTGAAGTGGTTCGGTCCTTCCGGGCTTCACGAGATCATTCCTGACCACCTTGCTGGGAATTGCACAACTCACACAGTAGTGCAGCTTCACATAGAGCTTGGGAAGAACATAAGTGTCAAAGACACTTGCTTCGGAAATGTCCCTGATGGTGGCAGCCTCCACTATGTTCCAAATGATGAACTTCTTGATGGCCTTGTCCTTGGCAGCACACGGGGCGCAGTTCAGGCAGCGGATAGGCTGCACGTGCCTGAGGCCTTCCTTGGCTCCACCGTTGTTCCTTCACTTCTTTGTCATCTTGGAAGCCAGGGCCAGAAAGAGCTTCTTTGGTTGTTTGAATGAAGGCCTCACTCTAACTCAGGCTGACCTGAAACTAACTTTCAAACCCAGGCTGGCTTTGAACTCATCTTCCTGCCCCAGCCTCCTTCATGCTTGAATTAATGGCATGTACCACCACACCAAGCTGCTTAAAGTATTTTGATGATAATCCTCTTTTATTACTTTCTTTTGTCTCTCATCCCCTCCACTGAACCTTTTCTTCTTAACATTTAGTCCCACTTCTATTTTGATGTCATTTTTTTTGCTCTATTCCACTCTCTACAATGACATGTCAATGGACCCACTATTGCGCAGGCCTTGTGCAAGTAATGAAAGTTGCTGTGAGGTCATAACGCAATGGCCACTTCTTGTTTAGAAGACAGTTTTCCAAAGCACTCCTCCCCATACTTTGACTCTTACATTCTTCATTTTTTTTTATTTTGACAGTTTCATACTTTTGATTTAATGAATTTGTGTGTCAATCACCTGCTCTTATCTCCTCCCCTCCCATTAACACCCTTCTTCCCCCTTAATCCTTATCTTACTTTAATACCTTGTTTTTATTATTTATTTATTTATTTGAGAGAGAAAGAGACAGAGAGAGAATGTGAGTGCACCAAGGCCTCCAGCTATTGCAAATGAATTCCAGATGCAGGCGCCACCTTGTGCATTTGGCTTACGGGGGTACTGAGGAGTCGAATCTGGGTCCTTTGGCTTTACAAGCAAGCACCTTATTTGCTAAGCCATCTCTCCAGACCTCAAACCTTACTTTTTAACTCCATTGAGCTAAATTTAGGTTGCTTTCATGATCATGGTAGAAAGTTATTAACTTTGGAATGTGCCAATTATCACTAGCTACACCACTGATGAACCTGACTCCCCTCTCCCAGCAACCATTAGCTACCATGAGTTACTCTGGAATGTCTGTGGTCTCATGTATCCTTCCCCCATCATGGTTAAATACTGGCAGACTCAGTCTTGTGCTGGAAACCTTAGCTTCCATGATTGATAAGTGTAATAGTCATGTGATATCTAGAGGACAGTGTTTTGTAATCTCTCCTTCCCATTGTCCTGCTGTCACATTCTTTCTGTCCCCTTTCCATGAGGTGCCCTGAGCCTTGAATGAGGTGGTTTAGAAGTCTGGTTTGAAGCTGAGCACACAGTAGTCTCTTATTCTAAGCAATATTTGCCAGCTATGCATTTCCGCATTAGCCACTGACCATTGTGTAAGAAACCTCTGAGATCAAGGTTTCAAGTTGTGCATATCTATGGGAACAAACACAGATATTTAGAAAGCAGTTGAACTTACTGTAGATGTCTAAAGTTCTCTCTTTGTTGTAGTTCTAAAAACTTACCTAGTATATAAATTCTGTTACTGGTGAGCCGGTCTTGGTGGAGCATGCCTTTAATCTCAGCTCTTGGGAGGCAGAGGTAGGAGGATCCCCGTGAGTTTGAGGCCACCCTGAAACTACATAGTGAATTCCAGGTCAGCTTGAGCTAGAGTGAGAACCTACCTCAAAAAACAAAAAACAACAACAAAAATTCTGTTACTGGTAGTCTCTGTCTGGGTTTTCCAGATTCTTGGCATCCTGTTTAAAGAATTGGAAAAGATGAACCCAAAAAGTAAAGCATCAAGAAACTTTATTAAGAGCAAAGTGAAAATACTAACTTTAACACACTGCCAAAAGGGGCAGCAGGCCACCTGAGTGAGAAAGCACTCCAAGACCCCAGGTTGTTAACTGGGGTTTCTCTTTATGGGGTCTAAGGGAAGAAGAAGCTAGTTACTAAGGGATGTAATTTGGGTGGTTCTCTAGTTTAATCGAGAGATTTGGGTTTCATAGCATTTTTTCTATTGCACATGTCCCTTTCCATAATGCATCTGATTTTAATATGCATAGATAGTAAGTAGAGGATTCTCCTTAAAAGTTCACTTGGGGAAAGGCTGGAGTGGTTAAAGGTGTTTCCTTGCAAAGTCTACTAGCCAGGGTTCAATTTCCCAGTACCCATGTAAAGCCACATTGCACAAAGTGGCACATACATCTGGAGTTTGCTTCCAGCAGCAAGAAACCCTGGCCCATGCTTTATCAAATAAATAAATACACATTTTAAATTAAAAAAATATTCACTTAGGGGCTGGAGGGATGGCTCAGCAGTTAAGGTGTTTGCCTGCAAAGCCAAAGGACCCAGGTTCGATTCTAAAAGACCCATGTTTGCCAAATGCACAAGGGGGCCCATGTGTCTGGAGTTTGCAGTGGCTGGAGGCCCTGGCTCGCCCATTCTCTCTCTCTCACTCCCTCTTTCTCTGTCAAATAAACAAACAAATAAAATATAATAAAATATTTTTAAAAATTCACTTAGGGGACACAATTCTTATTTCATATGTGCCCAAAACCAGTCAGGCTGTCCTCTTCTTCTGAATATATCTTAGAACATATTTAAGTAGAAACTACCAAAGGGGAGCCATTAAAGGTTTGTGGGGGGGGAGAATTACTCTTTTGTTTGAAGTGGGGTTTACATGCAGCATGATGCAAGTGGGGCTCCCAGGTTGCCAACAGATTGCTAGGTTCATTATTAGTTAAAGGCTTTAAGGAGGCTATATATTATTTCCAATCCAATATCCACTATGCCTAAGGACAAGGAACATATGTTAATTTCATATCCTAGTCTATGGATCACCTATAGTTCTCTATGTCTTCTCCAGGAAAAAAAAAAAAAAAACATATTCTCTGGTGATGAATCCCACACCCTCCTGAAAACTGGATAAGTGATTGAGAGAGTCTCAGATGGAAAAGAAGGGCAGACACCCAAAGAAGTGCATGCCAATGAGTGAATCATAGCTAATACACAGTGTCCAAAATATACCACAGAGTATAACTTGACCTTTAAAGAAGGAAAATCTTTCCAATGATTGATTCAGCTTATACTCTGAATCTCTCTCAGGCACATTGCAGAGCACTGCCTTGACAGCTCCTGCTAAACAGCCATCCATTCATTCAACGGTTCATCGTATTGATAAATATTTATTCTTTTTTAACTTAAAAATATTTATTTTTATTTGCAAGCAGAGAGAGAGAGAGAGAGAGAGAGAGAGAGAGAGAGAGAGAACTAGAGATCGAAGAGAGACAGAGAAAGAATGGGCACACCAGAGCCTCTAGCCACTGCAAATGAACTCCAGACACATGTGCCCCTTTTGCATCTGGCTTATGTGGGTACTGGGGAATCTAACCTGGGTCCTTTGGCTTCACAGGCAAACACATTAACTGCTAAGCCATCTCTCCAGCCCCAATAAATATTTATTCTGCAAAAACTTTGTGCACATCCCACTATGCCAGGGACTGCAAAGAATATAATAGGATATTCTTTCTTTCTTTCTTTCTTTCTTTCTTTCTTTCTTTCTTTCTTTCTTTCTTCTTTCTTTCTTTTTCTTTCTTTCTTTTGTTTTTTCGAAGTAGGGTCTCACTGTGGCCCAGGCTGACCTGGAATTAACTATGTAGTCTCAGGGTGTCCTTGAACTCACAGCAATCCTCCTACCTCTGCCTCCCAAGTGCTGGGATTAAAGGTGTGCTCCACCATGCCAGGCTACTTTCTTTATTTTTGAACTGTTCACTGGCATCCATCCATGTGCATACATGTACATAATATACTTTGATCACAATCTCTTCCTATTACTTTCTTTTAAAAAATATTTTCATTTATTTGAGACAGGGAGAGACAGAGAGAAAGAGGTAGACTGAGAGACAGTGAGTATGGTGCACCAGGATGCCTTGCCACTGTAAACGTACTCCAGATGCATGCATCACTTTGTACATCTGGCTTTATATGGGTACTGGGGAATCAAATCCTGGTTGTCAGGCTTTGCAAGCAAGTACTTTTAACCCCTGAACCATATTTCCAGCCCCTCTTTCTTTCTTTCTCTCTCTTTCTGTCTTTCTTTTTTTGAGGAAGGGTCTCTAACCCAGGCAGGCCTGGGACTTACTCTGTAGTCCCAGGCAGGCCTGTAACTTACAGTGATCCTCCTACTTCAGTCTCCCAAGTGCAGGTCTTGTCAGGTAATGACAATTGCTGAGATGTCATGAATGCAATGGCAACTTTGTGTTCAGAAGACAGTATTCCAAAGCACACCTCCCTATCAAATGTTCCCTGCATCTTGGAGGGGATTATATAGATGTCTCATTTAGTATTGAGCACTCAACTGTCACTTCTCAGCATTTTGACAAACTTTGAGTCTCCTCAGTAGCCATCACCATTTGCAAAAAGAAGCTTCTCTGACAAAAAGTAAGAGCAGCACTTATCTATGAGCATAAACATAAACATTTAGAGGGTTAAAATGTTATAGTTATTCTTATGAAACACTTGTAATCAAATTATTGCCATAGATAAGGAATGACCCTCAATAGAGTCCTTATTTGTGACATAATTTCACACCAATCTGCACCCAGGAGTCAGATTATTATTAGAAAATTTCCATGCCAGGGATGGGATACCTCCCAGTGAGTTGTTGGCCAGGGAGGTCCCTGATGCCCCTAAAACCTTACACACCATTGCCAAGGCTCTTGGTTTCCCACCAGAACTAGATGGTAAGGTCTTATTGTTGAAGGCTCCACATGCTTGGGCTGCAGGTCACTGAGAAATCAAGCTGGAGCTGAGCTGAAAACCTCCTCACTATTGACTAGCTGTCAGAATGCCAGAAAGAGCTATGCTACATGTAGCCTTTAGGGAGAGAGAAGCCATCAAATGTGTTAAATAGCAGTGAACCCTGCAAGCTTTAATATTGACCAGCCAGGCCAAATGTGCCAACTGGTGCCATAGTGGCATATCTGTAATGGGAGAAAACAACTGCGCTCTAATTGGATTGGAGGACTGGAGATCATGAGCCCTAGGAGACTAGTGCCTGCTGATGTCAGGCTAAGTGCATATATTATGCCCGCCAAATTGCCCTCTAAGCACTTTTTTATGTTTATACCCATATATTAATGCCACTCTCATTTTCAGTTAGAGAAGCTTCTCTTTATAGAGGGTGGTGACCACTGGGGTGACTCAAAAGTCATGATTCAAGGGCTGGAGAGATGGCTTGGCAGTTAAGGCACATTCCTGTAAAGCCAAAGGACACAAGTTCGATTCTCCAGGTCCTACGTAAGCCAGATGCACATGTTGGCACATGCACCTACAGTTCATTTGTAGTGGTTAAAGGCCCTGGTATGCTCATTCTCACTCTCTCTTTTGCTCCCCCACGCCCTCTCTGTCTCAAATAAATAAATAAATAAATAAATAAGCAAATGAATAGTCATGATTCAAAAAAACACCCCTCCCCCAAAAAAGTTGGGCTTGGTGGTTTATGTCTTTAATCCCAGCACTCAGGAGGCAGAGGTAAGAGAATCACCATAAATTTGAGGCCTCCCTGAGACTACATAGTGAATTCCAGGTCAACCTGAGTTCGAGTGAGACTCTACCTCGAAAAACAAAACAACAACAAAAAAATAAAACCTAAAGTCATGATTGTAACTGGGTGTGGTGGCACAAGCCTTAATCCCAGCACTAAGGAGGCTGATATAGGAGGACTTCTGTGAGTTCGAGGCCAGCCTAAGACTACATAGTGAATTGCAGGTCAACCTGGACTAGGGTGAGACCTTAACCCATGTGCTGAGAAGAAGCAACAGTGGAGTGTTCAGCACTGAGGTATTTCCATCACACCCTCCAAGGCTCAGGGTCCATTACGGAAGAGGTGGCTGACAGAATGTAAGAACCAAAGGAAGGGTAGGACTGCTTACAGTGCAATCTTCCAGACACAAAATGGCTTTGATATTGATGACCTCACAGTGGCTGATGCTACCTACACAAGACATTCATAATAGGAAGGAAAGATGATGACAACAAAATAGAAGAAAAAGTAATTAGAAAGAAGGGAATCAATGGAGGGTGGGATTGAGAGGGGGAGAATGGGTGTGGAGATTTTCATGAATATTGTCTATACTTATGTAAACTGTCGATAGAAAGTTTTAAAAAGGGGGCCTGGAGAGATGGCCCAGTGGTTAAGATGCTTGTCTGTAAAGCCTAACCACCCATGTTTGATTCTCCAGTTCCCAGGTAAAGCCAGATACACAAAAGGCACTTGTAGAGTTTGCTTGCAGTGGCCACAGGCCTTGGCATGCCCATACTCTCTGTCTCTCTTCTCTCTCTTTCTTTCTCTCTGCTTGCAAATAAGTAAAATATTTTAAGAAGTTTTTTCAGGGGCTGGAGAGATGGCTTAGTCATTAAGGCTATTACCTGCAAAGCCTAAGAACCATGTTCTACTTTCCAGATCCCATGTAAGCCAGATGCGCAAGGTGACATAAGCATGCAAGGTGGCACATGTGCACAAGATGGTGCATGCCTCTGGTGTTGGATTGCAGTGGCTGGGGGCCCTCATGTGCCAATTCTCTCCCTCTCTCTCTCGCTTTTGCTCTTTCTCTCTCATAAAAAAGAGAAAAGAAAAATAATTTTTTTTCAGGACTGGAGAGATGGTTTAGCTGTTAAGGCACTTGCCTGGAAAGCCAAAGATCCAGGTTCAATTCCCCAGGACCCATGTAAGCCAGATGCACAAAGTGACATATGCATCTGGAGTTCATTTGCAGTGGCTGGAGGCCCTGGCATGCTCATTCTCACTCTCTTTCTCTCTTTCTGTCTGTCTGCTTCTTTCTTTCTTTCAAATAAATAAATAAAAATAAAATATTTTTTTAAAAGTTTTTTCACCTACCACCATCATCCACCAAAAAAAAGTTTTTTTTTTTTTTTAAGGCCAAGGTAGGAGGATCGCTGTGAGTTCAAGGCTAGCCTGAGACTACATAGTGAACTCCAGGTCATCCTGGGCTAGAGCAAAACCCTACCTCAAACCTACCCCCCCAAAAAAGAAGTTTTTTTAAAAAAGAATTTCACACCAATCCATTGCAGATGTTGGGAAGGAAATGAATCTTTAAAAACTTATGATGACTCCTTTTGGTTGTGACTCTGTAGCTTTAATTCAGCCACATTCACACCATATACTTCATAGTAATTACCAAACTTCTACTTTTCACATAGCTGACATGTGAAATTCACACGTTTCTCTTCATGTCCCTGCCATTCAATTCCTATGCCACTCTAGTGGAGTATTGGTATGCATTCCAAGTGATGCTGTTTCTGTCATTTGAGTTCGCTGACTTCAGTCTGTTCTTCTACACGACACTTGATTTTCTAAGCAGCTTACAGACACTGAATCTTTTTTCCCTAGATACCTCATGTGGGTATGGCAACGTGGCCCTAGCTCTAGTACCTTGATTTCTATTTCAGTTAGGCTTTCCCTGGGAGGTAAAAATGGACATTTCTGAGCTTAGACGACAGGCAATGGAGGGTCTGCTTAGGGAATGTTTTGGAAATTTTCTCATTTCTTTGACAAGGGTATACAGTACAGTTAGTATGTACCAGGAGTACAAGCTCTGTTCAAGCTGTAGTCTTACAGGTGGGGGCAGGGTCACAAGCGAGATGGGTTGCTTTTAAAAAGCATAGTCACACATGTAATATCTGTAAATATAAATGTAACTAATGACAGGAAACCTAAGGAAGTAGGCAAGCACTATGATGGAGGGAGAGTGGCTAATAGTTAGATCACAATGGAAATTAGGACTATCTTCTCTAAAGATCTGTCACTTGGGTTTGGAGAGATGGTTCCGTGATTAAGGGCACTTGCTTGCAAAGCTCAATGGCTGGGGTTCAATTCCCCAGTACCTATGTAAAGCCTGATACACAGAGTGTTATGTGCATCTGGAGATCATCTGTAGAGGCAAGAAGTCCAAGCATTCTCTCTCTCTCTCTCTTTCTCTCTCTCCACTTTCAAATAAACAAATATTTTTTAAAAAGATCTGAAGAGTGTTGTGGCAACAGGGGAGGCAAAGGTAAGAGGATTGCAGTGAGTTCAAGGCCAGCCTGAGACTACATAGTTAATTCCTTCCAGGTCAGCCTGGGCTAGAGTGAGACCCTACCTCAAAAAAAAAAAAAAGATCTGTCACTTAAACAGATATGAAGGTTAACCAGAAGTCAGGTACACATAGGTCCGTCTGGTGGAAGAGGGTTAGGTAGATGGAAGAACAAATAAAACAAAGGTCCTTTGGTATGTTAGAGGAACAGAGAGCATGGGGGCTGGAGGATTGTGGATTAGGGAAGAATGACATGAGATAAGGTTAAGGATATGGGCAGAGAACAGATCTTTGATAGTATATTGGAATCTTCCCTGCTGAGAATGGCTGGGATCCAACTCTCTAACAAGACTATCAGATCAAAAGTCAGGAAGCCTATGTTCTACGGCTATTCTACTATGAATTTGCATATCTTATTTTAGCAACTCATTTCATTTTTTTTAACCCTCCTCAATGCTCTCATGGGAAGACAAGAGAACTGGAATGGGATTTCTTTTCCTTCCTTCCTTCTTTCTTTCCCTTCCTTCCTTCTTTCTTTCCTTCCCTCCCTTCTTCCTTCCTTCCTCCCTCCCTCCCTCCCTCCCTCCCTCCCTCCCTCCCTCCCTCCCTCCCTTCTTTCTTTCTTTCTTTCTTTCTTTCTTTCTTTCTTTCTTTCTTTCTTTCTTTCTTTCTTTCTTTCACTTATTTAGTTTTAAATAGGGTCTCACTATGTAGCACAAACTAACCTTGAACGTATTATGTAGCCCAGACTGACCTCAAAGTTGTGATCCTCCTACCTCAGCTTCCTGAGTGTTGGAACTTTGATTGTACTTTCATTTGATCTTTTTTATCTCCAAACTTCTATGAAAATAACATACAAAATTCTGACTAAAAGCTCTAATCTGTGCATTAGATTCAACTGAGCTGCTTCAATCTTGCCACTTTCTTCTTGGAATAGAGTGGTGCATGTGTCTGGAATTTGTTTGCAGTGGCAGGAAGCTCTGATGTGCCCATTGTCATTTTCTCTGTTTCTAAATGAATAAGTAAATAAATAGAAATAAGTATTTTAAAAAGTTTGGGCTGGAGAGATTACTCAGTGGTTAAGGCACTTGCCTGCAAAGCCTAATAACCTAGGTTCGATTCCCCATAACCCACATAAAGACAATGCACAGGGTGGCACATGTGTCTGAAGTTCTTTTGCAGTGGCTGGAGGCCCTGGCATACCCATTCTCTCCATCTCTCTCTCTTTCTATCTCTCCCCCTCTTTATCTCTCTCAAATAGATAATTAAAATTTTTTTTAAAAAGAAATTTGAAGTGGAGCCTGTAGCAAGACAGAAATTGGCCTCGATATCCATGACTTTGCAGTGCCTAGCAATACCTCGCAAGACCCTCAAAATAGAAGAAAAAGATGATGACATCAAATTAAAAGAGAGACTAATGGAGAGAGGGAGGGGATATGATGGAGATTGGAGTTCTAAAGTGGAATGGGGGAGGGGAGGGAAATATCATGTGTTTTTTGTATGTAAGTATAGAAGTTGTCAATAAAAAATAATAATAATAATAAAAGAAAACCAATTGTGATGGCACATACCTGTAATTCCAACACTCAGGAGCCGAAGGCAGAAGGATCATGAGTTTAAGGTCATCCTTGGCTACACAGTTTGAGTTTGAGGCTAGATTTGGCTACATGAGACCTGTCTTTAAAAAATAAAATAAGCTGGGCATGGTGGGGCATGCCTTTAATCCCAGCACTTGGGAAGCAGAGATAGGAGGATCGCCATGACGTTTGAGGCCAGACTGAGACTACATAGTGAATTCCAGGTCAGCCTGGGCTAGAGCGAGACCTTACCTTGAAAAATGGAGAAAAAAAGGATAAAAAATAAAATAAAAGAACTTTGAAGTATATGTAGATGAAATACTGAAGATACTGGGACAAAATTTTCGTATATTTTTTATATATAACTCACATACTATGCAATTCACCCACTTAGATTATATAATCCAGTTGGGCTGGAGAGCTAGCTTAGCAGTTAAGATGCTTGCCTGCAAAGCCTAAGGACACAAGTCTGATTCCCCAGGACCCACATAAGCCATATGCACAAGGTGGTGCATGTGTCTGGAGTTCGTTTGCAGTGGCTGGAGGCCCTGGAGTACCCATTCTTTATCTCTCTCTCTCACTCTCTCTCAAATAAATAATTAAGATCAATAATTCAATAGAGATTTAACCATATTCAAGTGTTGTAGAATGAGCACCACACGGAATTACAGGACATTTCGAATTTCAAATCTGAGTAGTCATTTGTGAACATTTTCACTATCACCTCACAAATCTATCCATCTGACTAAACTACAGCTTTTCAAAGGTAACCACACCTTTAATTTTTTAAAGTGTCATGAGGTAACATTCAAGAGAGTTATCTTTTCTCTTGGAGTTCTATGACAGCTAATTTTAGCGGAGTTCGTTTGTCTCATAGTGCTATCTGTATTGAGTGTAACAACAATACTAGAAAAAGAATTCATCATGGACATGGTAAAACCTTTAGCTACATATATAGGTTGCTTAGACATAGATTTCTATTTCTATAATAGATGGCCAAAATGTCACTGTTGCCCATGAAATGATGCTAAGTGCTGTTTAGTTTGTATGGAGACATTTTAGGAAACCCATAGCCTTAGTTGTTTAGCATCAATAGAACATGGACCACTAGTGCAGTTTTGTTGCCGCTTGCAGGGTTCTTTAGATGATAAACTAAGGCTTTTATTTTCTATTGATCTCTGATTTACCTGATGTGATAGTGTGGCCAGTCTGGGTAAGGATAAAATCTAATTTTAAAATTTGATAGCTTAGGCTGGGTGTGGTGGAGCACACCTTTAATCCCAGCACTTAGGAGGAAGAGGTAGGAGGCTACCCTGAGACTACATAGTGAATTGCACATCAGCATGAGCTAGAGCAAAACCCTACTTTGTAAAACAAAAAACAAAAAGCAAAAACCCAAAAAACATTTTTTGATAGGTTAGGATTCAAATTTACATGCTATCAGCATTTTACACATATAACGTATTTTATATTTTACTTTGAGATCTACTTTCCTAAAATATTTTGAGACTTTCCCAAAAATGTTTAACATAAAGGCAATGAAAAGAGCAAAGTTGGAATATGAGAACAAATTGTGATGTTGATGGTTGGAATTCTCGCCAGTGATCCTTCAGCTAATTACATTCTCATCTGCCAAAGTGCCTAAATCATACATATTTTCTGTAGGCCTTCGTATTCATTCCTATTGATGAAACTATAAATAAAAATGTAGAAAATCAAAATAAATCTGGGCATGATGGCTCCCTCCTTTAATCCTAGCACTCTGGAGGCAGAGGTAGTAGATATGCTGTAAATTTAAGGCCAGTCTGGAGCTACAGAGTAAGTTCCAGGTCAGCCTGGGCTAGCATAGGACCCTACCTCAAAAAATAAAATAGGGTGCTTCCTGGTCTGGGCAATGGATATCCCTAGGGCCCCAGCCCCAACCACCACCCCGAGCACTGGGAGGAAGGAGCTGAAGATCGTGATTGTAGGTGAAGGCGGCTGTGGTAAGACGTCGCTGCTTATGGTGTACAGCCAGGGCTTCTTTCCTTAGTACTAAGCCCCATCTGTGTTTAAGAAGTACATGACCAGCTTGACAGTGGGCAGCAATGAGGTGACCCTGAACCTCTGTGACACAGCTGGCTGACTCCACCCTTGCTATCTCCATCAAGGTCAGTGTCGAGTGTCACCACAGTCACCATTGCTCAACCCAATGGACACATCTTCAACCCTCTCTTCTGCCACTGCAACGCAACAAGTAGACATTATCTCCAGTATGCCACCTGCCAACCAAGAATTCTTTTTGTTGTATATTTGTATTCATTTATTTGAGAGATATTGGGTTGGAGTGATGGCCTCACACTTGAGGTGCTTGCATGCAAAGCCTAGGGTTCAATTCCCCAGTACCCACCCAAAGCCCGATGCATAAGGTGGTGTGTGCTTCTGGATTTCATTTGCAGTGGGTTGAGGCCCTGGTGCACCCATTCTTTATCTGTCTGTCTGTCTCTCTCTCTGCTTGCAAATAAATAAATAACTAAATGAAAGACAAAAAATAAAAATAAATAAAATATGCATTATATCATACTTGGGGTAGGCTAGATGTAACCAAGATTACAATTATCTGTTTATCAGTCCAAATTTGTCATAAAGCATGCTGACTCATCCAAGCACATCCCAGCAACAAGCTTATTCTAGCACAAAAAAGGAGAGATGACTCAGCATTAAATGCTTGCTTATAATGCCTGATGGCCTGGGTTTGATACCCCAGTATCCATGTAAAGCCAGATGCACAAAGTGGCACATGCTTCTGGAGTTTGTTTACAGTGGCAGAGACCTTGGTGTGTCCATATTCTCTCTGTCTGCCTCTTTGGCTCTGTCTCAGATAAATATATATATTTTTTAATTTTAAAAACATTTTAAATATTTTATTTATTTATTTACTTATTTATTTGAGAGAAAGAGAGAGAATGGGCACTCCAGGGCCTCCAGCCACTGCAAACAAACTCCAGTGAGTGCGCCCCCTGTGCATCTGGCTTACATGGGTCCTGGAGAGTCAAACTGGGATCCTTTGGCTTTGCAGGCAAATGCCTTAACCACTAAGCCATCTCTCCAGCCCAATAGTTTTTTAAAGACACTACTCAGAGAGGTACCCACTTGAAGGTTTTCCTACTCAATAGTACCAACAAACATAAAAGAACTTCTTAAATATTTAACAGATCTCCTCTGGGAGATGCTAGGCCTTATTTCAGATCTACTGAGTTAGTGCCTGAATTTATATGTGTCCTGAAGTTTGAAAAGCACCATAGCACATGATCTCTAAAGGTATCCACTGAACTGGAACTTGGAGGCAGAAGTAGGAGGATCACCATGAGTTTGAGGCCAGTCTGAGACTACATAGTGAAGTCCAAAGTCCAGGTCAGCCTTGGCTAGAGTGAGTCTCTACCTTGAAAAGAAAAAAAAAAGGTATCCACTGTAACCACTGGATAAGGTAGTATTTCTGGAATGTTCATATCATAGGTCTGGGCTGGGGTCTATGATTGTGTGTGTGTGTGCATGTATGTATGTATGTTTTTTGTGTGTGAGAGAGAGTCTGGGTATGTGCATTCTATGATGAGGATCAGAAGATAACTTTCATGTCCGTCATTACCCTCTACCTTCTCTTGAGGCAGGGTCATATGTTGTGTACTGCTACATTAGCAAGTTTTGGGAAAATTCTCCTTTCTCTGCTTCTCTTCTGGTGGTAGGTGCAGTGGGCTTCTGAGTCTGGGAATCCAAACTCAAAAGTTTCACAGCAAGTGCTTTATTCACTGAGCCATCTCCCCTGGTACCCATTCTGCACTGATATAAGCTGTAAGATCAGCTCTACAGACCAGAGTTGAGTAATCATGTATTAGTCTTTGAAACTTTTTCTGTAATAAAAACAGATACCACAATTTTATGAGTGCACTGATTTACTGGAATCACTCCCTGAGTTGACTTAGATAGAACATGAGTATGTCTGTTAGCAAGTTTCCTAAAAACTGTTCTGTTTCTTAGAGTTTTGTTGTTATCTGTCCACTCAACTATTTCACAGTAGAATTTATTCTGTTCAAATTAGAAGATCCTATAGAGTAAGAGCAAGCAGCAATCAACTGCCTGTGAATAAGTGCTAAAGGATCCTAAGTAGTGTGTGTATACTGGTGCACATCACCTTGTATTCATCCATACTATTAGAAAGGCAATAATAGGAATAAAAACTCGGCAAGGCATGATGGCACATGTCTTTAGTCCCAGCACTCAGAAGGCAGAGGTAGGAGGATTGCTCAGAGTTCTAGGCCAGCCTAGGACTACAGAGTGAGTTTCAGGTAGTCCTGGGCTACAGTGAGCTCCTACCTTGAGAAAAAAAGAAAAAAAAAACTTTTTCTAATAGAACATAATGGATGCTTTTCTAATTTTGTTTTTGTTTTTCAAGGTATGGTCTCACTCTAGCCCAGCCTGACCTGGAATTCACTGTGTAGTCTCAGGATAGCCTCAAACTCATGGTGATCCTGCTACCTCTGCCTCCCTCCCAAGTGTTGTGGGTAAAGGCATGTGCCACCATGCCTGGCTATCTTTCTAGTTTTGTTGAGATGACTAAAGAACTGGAGAATCTGTTATAAAACTAATGCACTGATATAATTGGCCTCTGTATACAAATATATATACATATAAGTGCATATGATTTATACTTTTGGAAACTTTAGCTTTGCTGTGAACGTTGGAAAAAATATTCTGGTTTCCTGTGTTGAGTTGACAGAAATTAACAGCCATATTGGTCTCAAAATATTGAAATTATTGGTTTTCATTTGTATAGGGAATTAAAGGTATGCACCACCACACCCAGCTAAAGTATTCTATAAATAATAAAAAAAACTATTTTGTTTTCTGTGAGATACAGTATAATAATTCAGCACATTTATACAATATGTGATGATCAATCAGGGTAATTATCATTTCCATTTCTTTTTCATTTCTTTTAACGTACAATTTTCTTTTCTTTATATATATTTGAGAGAGAGAGAGAGAGAGAATGGGCACGCCAGGGCCTCCAGCCACTGCAAATGAACTCCAGATGCATGGGACCCCTTGTGCGTCTGGCTTACATGGATTCCTGGAGAATTAAACTGGGATCCTTTGGCTTTGCAGGCAAACACCTTAACCGCTAAGCCATCTCTCCAGGCAAACATACAATTTTCAAGCATCTTACATATAATTGTTCATAAACTGTATAATATACTATAATAATATTATATAATATATGAATATATAATGTAATTATTGTGAACTATAGTCACCACACTGTGCTAAGGCACACTAGGACTTGCTACTTCTTTCTTACTCCATTGTAGTACATGTTATCTTGTATTTATATGTGTCTGGCTCCTCCCTTGCCAGCTTCTAGTAATCACGTGTGTAAATTCAGATTAGGTTTTCGTAGCTTCCACACATGAGAGAGAACATGTGCTACTTGTTTTTTCGTGCATAACATATTTCACTTAACATTTTGTCTTCCAGTTCCATATGATTTGCTCCAAATGATATAATTTCATTCTTCTTTATTTTTTAATTAATTAATTTATTTACTAGAGACACAGAGAGAAAGAGTGAGAATCGGTGTGCCAGGGCCTCTAGCTCCTGCAAACGAACTCAAGACGCATGCACCACCATGTACATCTGGCTTATGTGGGACCAGGAGAATCGAACCAGGGTCCTTAGGCTTCACAGGCATGCACCTTAACCACTAAGCCATCTCTCCAGCCCTCATTCTTTAAAGAAATATTTACTTGCAAGAAGAGAATGAGGGCAAGAGAGAATGGGTTGCCAGAGCCTAAGTGCCACCACCGATGAACTCTAGACATGTGCTCCACTTTGTGCATCTAGCATTACATAGGTACTGGGGAATCAAACACAGCTCTTCAGACTTTGAAAGCAATCACCTTAACTGCTGAGACATATCTCCAACCCCAGAATTTCATTCTTTTTAAAACTTTTGGGGAGGGCTGGAGGGATGGCTTAGTGGTTGAGACATTGGCCTGTATTGTAAGCAACAAAGCCAAAGGACCCAGGTTCAATTCCCCAGGACCTACATTAGCCAGACGCACAAGGGGGTGCACGTGTCTGGAGTTCGTTTGCAGTGGCTGGAGGACCTGGTATGCCCATTCTCTCTGTCAAATAAATAAATATATTTTTAAAAAAATTTTGGGGAGGGAGCTGGAGAGATGGCTTAGTGGTTAAGGCATTTTCCTGCAAAGCCAAAGGACCCAGGTTCGATTCCCCAGGACCCACATAAGCCAGATGTACAAGGTGGTACATGTGTCTAGAGTTCATTTACAGTGGCTGGCGGCCCTGGCATACCCATTCCCTTTCTCTCTCTCTCACTGTCACTCTTTCTCTCACTCTCTCTCTCTCACTCACTCTCTCTGTCAAATAAATAAATAAAAATAAAAACTTGTTTTTGGTTTTTCAAGGTAGGGTCTCACTCAGGCTGAATTGGAATTCATTATGTCATCTCAGGGTGCCCTTGAACTCATGGTGATCCGCCTACCTCTGCCTTTTGAGTGCTGGGATTAAAGGTGTGCACCACTATGCCCAGCCATTTTTTAATTAAAAAAAAATATTCCTGAGGACTCAGGTTTGATTCCCTAGTACTCACGTAAGCCAGATGCACAAAGTAGCACATGCATCTGGAGTTTGTTTCCAGTGGCTGAAGGCCCTGGAGTGTTCATTCTCTCCCTCCCTCCCTCTCTCTAATAAATAAATAAAATTATATTTAAATTTAAATAAAATACATGGAATGCTTCAAGAAAAAAATAAATAAAATAAAAACTTATTTATTTATTAGAGTGAGTATATGGGCATGCCAGGGCCTCTAGCCACTGAAAATGAACTCCAGACACATGAGCCACCTTGTTTACTTGTTTACTTGTTTACTTGGGTGCTGAATTGAACCTGAGTCCTTAGGCTTTGTAGGCAAGCATCTTAACTGCTGAGCCATCTCTCCAGCCCCAGAATATCATTCTTTATGTGGCTGGATATTATTCCATCGTGGAGCTGAGGAGATGGTTCAGTGGTTAAAGGTGCTTGCATGCAAAACCTGATGACCCAGGTTTGAATCCCCAGGACCCACATGAAGCCAAATACACAAAGTAGTACATATATCTGGAGTTTGTTTGCAGTAGCAGGAGGCCCTGGTATGCCCATCATACTCTCTCTCTCTCTCTCTCTCTCTCTCTCTCTCACACACACACACACACACACACACACACTCCATAAATAAAAATAAGAATAAATCAAAAAATAAAATCAAAAAGGCAAAAAAATTAAAAAGTCATATTGTATGTGTTGGTGTGAATGTGAATGTATGTCCCCTAAAGGACATTTTTTTCAAGGTAGGGTCTTGTATCCCAGGCTCATCTGGAACTCACAAACATATAGGAAACATATAGGAAAATTTACTTGGATTCTCCTACCTCTGCCTCCTTAGTGCTGGGATTAAAGGCATGTGCCCAGGGATTTTGTTTTTTTATTAAGGGTAAGCTTTCTACCTAAGTTTCTAGTAGGTGGCATCCTTCTAGAGCAGGTGTCACTGTGGGTGGATCTTTTAGTCCAGCCCCACTTTGTAATTTTGATAACAGACATTCTAACAAGAGTAATATGCTACCTAAGTTGGATGGCTTCACAGTTAAAGCATTTTCCTGCAAAGCCTAACAACCCAGGTTCGCTTCCCAAGTATTCATGTAAAGCCAGATGCACAAAGTGGCACATGCATCTGGAGTTCCTTTGCAGTGGCTAGATGCCCTGGCATGCCCATCCTCCCTCTCTCTCTCTCTGCTTACAAATAAATAAAATATATTTTTTAAAAAGAGTAATATGGGTTCAAGGTCCATTGCGGAAGAGGTGGTAGAAAGAATGTAAGAGCCAAAGGAAGGGTAGGGCTCCTTACAACGTGCTCCTCTAGACACAAAATGGCCTGGATATCCATGACCTCACAGTGCCTGACACCCCCTACACAAGACCATCATAATAGGAGGAAAAGATCATGACATCAAAATAAAAGAGAGACTGACTGAGAGTGGGAGGGGATATGATGGAGAGTGGAGTTTCAAAGAGGAAAGTGGGGGGAGGGAGGGAATTACCATGGAATATTGTCTACAGTTATGGAAGTTGTCAATAAATAAAAAGTTAAAAAAGAGTAATATGCTATCTCATTATATTTTTTTGAGGCACAGTCTCCCTCGATCCCAGGCTGTCCTAGAACTCACTTTGTGGCTCAGGCTGGCCTCAAACTCATGAAATCCTCCTACCCCAGCCTCCTGAGTGCTGAGTACTGGGATTAAGGATGTAAGCCACCATGCCTGGCCCCATCACAGTTTTTATTTTTATTCCTCTAATGACTAGTGCTATTGAACATTTTCCTATATTTGTCAGACATTTGGAATTCTTCTTTTGAGAAGTATCTATTTAATAATTTGACCATTGTTTTTAAAAAATGAAAAATGCTTTCTTTCTTTCAGACTTTATATTTCTATACAATTGAGGACATTAGGTCAAAACTGTGTGGCCTGAATGTTGTTATGCAGAAAAATGGAGCTAACTGTCTTCTGAAACTTGCTAGCAGAGTATACAGAAATAAACCTTGTAATATTCTTCCTGTGAATACTTTGCACTTCATGATCCCAAATAGCACAAGAAGATCAAAGAAGCAGTTGCTTATTTTCTAATTGGATCATGTGGGCTTTTATTGTTGAATTTGTTGTGTTCCATATGTAGTATGCATATTAACCTTCTGTCAGATAAATATTGGGGAATATTCTCTCAATTCTATAGGTTTTTTCTCTTCTCTCCTTAATTTTTTTGAGGTAGAAAGTTTCTCAGTTTGATTTACTTCTTTTCATCTATTTTTCATTTTTTCCTGTGCTTTTAGTGTCATATCCAAAAGGCAATTGACTGTTCTGATGTGGTGGTAAAGTGAAGTCTTAAAGTGTTTCTCTTGCTTTTTGGCTTTTTTTTTTTTTTTTTTTTTTTTTAATGAGAGAGGTAAATGGTGAGCCAGGAAGCCAGGGCTTCCAGCCACTGCAATCAATTCAGATGCATGTGCCACCTTGTGTACATGGATTACCTTGCACATGCATCACCTTGTACCTCTGGTTATGTGGGATCTGGAGAGTCTAACTTTGGTCTTTAGGCTTCTCAGGCAAGCGCCTTAACTGCTAAGCCATCTCTCTACCCTCCCTTGCTTTTTCTTTTAGTAATTTTATAGTTTCAGGTGGTACATGTTACTCTGTCTTAAGTTAATTTCTTTAAGAGGACCTGGTATGCCCATTCTCTGTCAAATAAATAAATATATTTTTAAAAAAATTTTGGGGAGGGAGCTGGAGAGATGGCTTAGTGGTTAAGGCATTTTCCTGCAAAGCCAAAGGACCCAGGTTCGATTCCCCAGGACCCACATAAGCCAGATGTACAAGGTGGTACATGTGTCTAGAGTTCATTTACAGTGGCTGGCGGCCCTGGCATACCCATTCCCTTTCTCTCTCTCTCACTGTCACTCTCTCTCTCACTCTCTCTCTCACTCACTCTCTCTGTCAAATAAATAAATAAAAATAAAAACTTGTTTTTGGTTTTTCAAGGTAGGGTCTCACTCAGGCTGAATTGGAATTCATTATGTCATCTCAGGGTGCCCTTGAACTCATGGTGATCCGCCTACCTCTGCCTTTTGAGTGCTGGGATTAAAGGTGTGCACCACTATGCCCAGCCATTTTTTAATTAAAAAAAAATATTCCTGAGGACTCAGGTTTGATTCCCTAGTACTCACGTAAGCCAGATGCACAAAGTAGCACATGCATCTGGAGTTTGTTTCAGTGGCTGAAGGCCCTGGAGTGTTCATTCTCTCCCTCCTCCTCTCTCTAATAAATAAATAAAATTATATTTAAATTTAAATAAAATACATGGAATGCTTCAAGAAAAAAATAAATAAAATAAAAACTTATTTATTTATTAGAGTGAGTATATGGGCATGCCAGGGCCTCTAGCCACTGAAAATGAACTCCAGACACATGAGCCACCTTGTTCATCTGGCTTTACTTGGGTGCTGAATTGAACCTGAGTCCTTAGGCTTTGTAGGCAAGCATCTTAACTGCTGAGCCATCTCTCCAGCCCCAGAATATCATTCTTTATGTGGCTGGATATTATTCCATCGTGGAGCTGAGGAGATGGTTCAGTGGTTAAAGGTGCTTGCATGCAAAACCTGATGACCCAGGTTTGAATCCCCAGGACCCACATGAAGCCAAATACACAAAGTAGTACATATATCTGGAGTTTGTTTGCAGTAGCAGGAGGCCCTGGTATGCCCATCATACTCTCTCTCTCTCTCTCTCTCTCTTTCACACACACACACACACACACTCCATAAATAAAAATAAGAATAAATCAAAAATAAAATCAAAAAGGCAAAAAATTAAAAGTCATATTGTATGTGTTGGTGTGAATGTGAATGTATGTCCCCTAAAGGACATTTTTTTCAAGGTAGGGTCTTGTATCCCAGGCTCATCTGGAACTCACAAACATATAGGAAACATATAGGAAAATTTACTTGGATTCTCCTACCTCTGCCTCCTTAGTGCTGGGATTAAAGGCATGTGCCCAGGGATTTTGTTTTTTTATTAAGGGTAAGCTTTCTACCTAAGTTTCTAGTAGGTGGCATCCTTCTAGAGCAGGTGTCACTGTGGGTGGATCTTTTAGTCCAGCCCCACTTTGTAATTTTGATAACAGACATTCTAACAAGAGTAATATGCTACCTAGGATTGGATGGCTTCACAGTTAAAGCATTTTCCTGCAAAGCCTAACAACCCAGGTTCGCTTCCCAAGTATTCATGTAAAGCCAGATGCACAAAGTGGCACATGCATCTGGAGTTCCTTTGCAGTGGCTAGATGCCCTGGCATGCCCATCCTCCCTCTCTCTCTCTCTGCTTACAAATAAATAAAATATATTTTTTAAAAAGAGTAATATGGGTTCAAGGTCCATTGCGGAAGAGGTGGTAGAAAGAATGTAAGAGCCAAAGGAAGGGTAGGGCTCCTTACAACGTGCTCCTCTAGACACAAAATGGCCTGGATATCCATGACCTCACAGTGCCTGACACCCCCTACACAAGACCATCATAATAGGAGGAAAAGATCATGACATCAAAATAAAAGAGAGACTGACTGAGAGTGGGAGGGGATATGATGGAGAGTGGAGTTTCAAAGAGGAAAGTGGGGGGAGGGAGGGAATTACCATGGAATATTGTCTACAGTTATGGAAGTTGTCAATAAATAAAAAAGTTAAAAAAAGAGTAATATGCTATCTCATTATATTTTTTTGAGGCACAGTCTCCCTCGATCCCAGGCTGTCCTAGAACTCACTTTGTGGCTCAGGCTGGCCTCAAACTCATGAAATCCTCCTACCCCAGCCTCCTGAGTGCTGAGTACTGGGATTAAGGATGTAAGCCACCATGCCTGGCCCCATCACAGTTTTTATTTTTATTCCTCTAATGACTAGTGCTATTGAACATTTTCCTATATTTGTCAGACATTTGGAATTCTTCTTTTGAGAAGTATCTATTTAATAATTTGACCATTGTTTTTAAAAAATGAAAAATGCTTTCTTTCTTTCAGACTTTATATTTCTATACAATTGAGGACATTAGGTCAAAACTGTGTGGCCTGAATGTTGTTATGCAGAAAAATGGAGCTAACTGTCTTCTGAAACTTGCTAGCAGAGTATACAGAAATAAACCTTGTAATATTCTTCCTGTGAATACTTTGCACTTCATGATCCCAAATAGCACAAGAAGATCAAAGAAGCAGTTGCTTATTTTCTAATTGGATCATGTGGGCTTTTATTGTTGAATTTGTTGTGTTCCATATGTAGTATGCATATTAACCTTCTGTCAGATAAATATTGGGGAATATTCTCTCCAATTCTATAGGTTTTTCTCTTCTCTCCTTAATTTTTTTGAGGTAGAGAAGTTTCTCAGTTTGATTTACTTCTTTTCATCTATTTTTCATTTTTCCTGTGCTTTTAGTGTCATATCCAAAAGGCAATTGACTGTTCTGATGTGGTGGTAAAGTGAAGTCTTAAAAGTGTTTCTCTTGCTTTTTTTGGCTTTTTTTTTTTTTTTTTTAATGAGAGAGGTAAATGGTGAGCCAGGAAGCCAGGGCTTCCAGCCACTGCAATCGAATTCCAGATGCATGTGCCACCTTGTGTACATGGATTACCTTGCACATGCATCACCTTGTACCTCTGGTTATGTGGGATCTGGAGAGTCTAACTTTGGTCTTTAGGCTTCTCAGGCAAGCGCCTTAACTGCTAAGCCATCTCTCTACCCTCCCTTGCTTTTTCTTTTAGTAATTTTATAGTTTCAGGTGGTACATGTTACTCTGTCTTAAGTTAATTTCTTTAAAGAATGTTTTAGTGGGGCTGGAGAGATGGCTTAGTGGTTAAGTGCTTGCCTGTGAAGCCTAAGGACCCCAGTTCGAGGCTCCATTCCCCAGGACCCACGTAAGCCAGAAGCACAAAGTGGCACATGCATCTGGAGTTTGTTTGCAGTGGCTGGAGGCTCTGGCACACCCATTCTCTCTATATCTATCTGCCTGTTTCTCTGTCACCCTCAAATAAATAAATAAATAAATACTTTTTAAAAAGAATGTTTTAGGGCTAGAGAGATAGCTTAGCAGTTAAGATGCTTGCCTGCAGGGCTAAAGGACCCAGGTTCAATACCCCAAGACTCATGTAAGCCAGATGCACAAGGTTGTGCATGCATCTGGAGTTCATGGCGTGCCTCTCTATCTGCCTATTTCTCTGTCTCTCTCAAGCAAAGAAAGAATGGTAAAAATGTTTTTATTTATTTATTTGCAAGCAGAGAGAAATAGAAGAGACAGATGGAGAAAGAGATAATGGGCGCACTAGTGCCTCCAGCCACTACAATGGAACTCCAGATGCATGAGCCACTGTCAATCTGGTTTTATGTGGGCACTGGGGAATTGAACTTGGGTCATTAGACTTTGCAAGCAAGCATCTTAACTGCTGAGCAATCTCTCCTGCCTCAAGTTAATTTTTATTCATTCATTCATTTATTTATTTATGATAGAGGCTGAGAGAGAGAGAGAGAATGGACACACCAGGGCCTCTAGCCACTGCAAATGAATTCCAGATGCCTTGGACATCTGGCTTACATGGGTCCTGGGGAATCAAACCTGTGTCCTTTGGCTTTGCAGGCAAGTGCCTTAACCACTAAGCCATCTCTCCGGCCCCAGAGTTAATTTTTTTGAGGCAGGATCTCACTCTCAGACTGATTTGGAGGTCACTGTGCAGTCCAGGCTGGCCCTGGACTCATGAAAATCTTCCTACAACCTGGGATTGTAGGCATGAGTCTCTGCACTACACAGACATTTTGTGTGTGCACGTGTAGTGTGTGTGTGTGTGTGTTTGTGTGTTGTATTGTGTGTTTGTTTGGTGTATGCGTGTTTATGTGCATATGTGCTTTTAGTCATGTGGAGGCTAGAGGAGAGCAATAGATGTCCTTCCTTTATTGTTTATCCACATATTTCCCTGGGCTTAGGTCTCTCTATGAAAGTGGAGTTTCAGTTTTTGTGAGTCCAAGCAATACTCTGTTCTCTTATCTCCACAGGACTAAGGTTACAGAACAGTGTGACCACATCCAGCTTTTCATGTGAGTCCTAAGGAACCATACTCAGGTGGTTTCAGGCACTCTCAGGCCTAAGTGCCCTTTCCTGCTGAGCCATCTACTCAGCACATAAGTTTACTTTTATATACAGTAAAAGTTGATTTTTATATAGGCCAGGTTTTAGTCTTCTACATATGCATATCCAGGTTTCCTAGCATCACTTATTGAAAAGGCTGCCCCTTCTCCAGTGTTTGCTTTTGGTGACTTGTTAAGAATCAATTGGAGCCAAGCATGGTTGCACATGTCTTTAATCCCAGCACTTGGGAGGCAGAGGTAGGAAGATAACCGAAAGTTCGAGGCCACCCTGAGACTATATAGTGAATTCCAGGTCAGCCTGAGCTAGAGTGAGACCCTACCTTAAAAAAAAAGAATCAATTGGCAATAGATGCATGGGTTTATTTCTATGACTTTTTTTATTTTTGGAGAGAGACACAGAAAGAGACAGAGAGAGAGAGAGGGAGAGGAAGACAGATAGAGAATGGGCGCACCAGCTGCTTCTCAGCCACTATGAATGAACTCCAGATGCGTGCGCCCCCTTGTGAGCAAATGTAACATTGCAGCCTTTCTTCACTTTGCATCTGGCTAAACATGGGACCTGGAGATTGGAACTGACATTCTTAGGCTTAGCAGGCAGGCGCCTTAACCTCTAAGCCATCTCTCCAGCCCTATGACTTCTTTTTTAATGTTTATTTATTTGGGGGGAGAAAGAGTGAGAGAGTATGGGTATGCCAGGGCCTCTTGCCACTAATATATATATAAATTTTTTATTATTTATTTGCAAGCAGAGAGGGGGGAGGGGAGTATGGGCATTCTAGTGTGTATTGCCAGTGTAAAAAACTCCAAATACATGTGCCACTTTGTGTACCCATCCTCTACATAGGTACTGGTAAATCAATCCAAGGCAATCTCTCCAGTCCTTCTGTGACTTCTGTTCAATTGGTGTTGTAGTTGCCATCTCATTGCTGGGACAAATACCCAAGCAGAAGCAGCTTATGGGAGAAATGGTTTCAGGCTTATAGTTTCCAGGAGAAGCTTCATCATGGCAGAAGAAGTTGGTTCACCTAACCATACATCCATAGCAGAGAGACAACAGCCAGCACCACTAAGCAGGATCTGGCTTTGAACATGCAGGATGGGACTCAACCCTAAGGTCTGCCCCTGTTGAGACATTTTCTCCAGCAAGGCTCTTCCTCTCAAACTTTTCACTTAATTAAAAATATTTGAGGCTATGGGGACATTACATTCAATCCACTGCAAATGGTCTATGCTGTTGTGTAGTATTTATGGAAATCAGCTATTTTAATGTCTCTAACTTTGTTGCATGTTTTCAGGATTGATGTGGCTAATCATGTTTTACCACGCTTCCATACAAATATTGAGATTGTTTTCTCTAATTTAGTGAAAAATGTCATTAAAGTATTAGCCCAATCATTCAACACTTATTTACTACAGTGAACTGCAGATAAAACAGAAACAACCTAGGCACAATCTCTGTCTTCATGGAAATGACACTTTTCCGGAAGGGGGCAGACAAAAAAAAAATACATGGCATGAGTAAGATAATTACAGGAGATGATTGCTGCTAACAAGGAGAAAAAAAAAAAACATAAAGGCTGATTTCATAGTGAATGATTAAGGACACCTGGTTTAGTGTCATCAGGGAAGTCCTCTTTGACATGATGACTCCTAATCTGAGACCTAAAAACATGAGGGTGTGAGGTAGAAGAGGAGCTTGCAGAGAAGCCTTGCAGAGGGATTCTGTCTCAAGAACTGGAAATGGTGAGATGGCGTGCTCCAGAAATGGAAAAGACCAATGCAACACTGGATTGCTCATCATCCCTCCTCTGTTTTATCAGGCACTGAACTGCATGGGGTGGGGGAAGGGATCCAGTGGTAGATACTTCAGTGGCTGACATGTGCTGATATTAATTTAGGAACCACTAGGAGCTGGGCGTGGTGGCGCACACCTTTAATCCGAGCACTTGGGAGGCAGAGGTAGGAGGGTTGCTTTGAGTTCGAGGCCACCCTGAGACTACTTAGTGAATTCCAGGTCAGCCTGGACTAGAGGGAAACCATACCTCGAATAAACAACAATAACAAAAAACCCACTAGGACCCCTCCTCATTTGTAACAGGGTCTCTCTTCCTTAGCTGCATTCTGCAGCCCCTTATTGCATACATGCCTTTTATACCTAGGATGAACTCTCTTCAGTATGCGCTGAAAGATGTCTTGCCTCTGGAGATGGAGAATTTCTGAAATTAATCACTTTCCAGAAAAGCAAAACAAGCTCGAGGCCATTGGCCATGATGTTGGTCACATTCATTAACTATCCTGCACTGCTGAAAGAACCAAAGAGACTAAACCATGTGAGTCGGGGGCTGAGGAAAGCCACTACTATGACCATGGTTCAAATAAGATGAAGTCAAAGTAGGACACATTCCCACCCTTCTCTGCATTTATCACTAACAATGTTCTAGAGATCAGTTAGGTTCTAATCTTACCTTGATTATTGCAGTACTCCTTGAGCTGGTCTCCATGCCTACAGACTCCCCTCCCCTTGATAGGGTTCATTCTCCACGTTAACTGTTTTGTATTCTGATGATTTCTGTATATTTAGTTTCTTTCTTTCTTTCTTTGTTTCTTTCTTTTTTTGTTTTATTTATTTTTATTTATTTGAGAGCAACAGACAGAGAGAGAGGCACAGAGAGAGAGAGAGAGAGAGAGAGAGAATGGGAGCACCAGGGCATCCAGCCACTGCAAATGAACTCCAGAAGCATGCACAACCTTGTGCATCTGGCTTACATGGATTCTGGGGAATCGAGCCTCGAACCGGGGTCCTTAGGCTTCACAGGCAAGCACTTAACCACTAAGCCATCTCTCCAGCCCTCTTTCTTTCTTTTTATGAGGTAGGGTCTTTCTCTAGCCCAGGCTGACCTAGAATTCACTTGGTATTCTCAGGGTGGCCTTAAACTCATGGCGATCCGCCTATCTCTACCTCCCTAGGGCTGGGATTAAAGGCATGTGCCACCACGTCCAGCTTATATTTCTTTTCTTAATTGCTATGTTTTAAGCTACCAAAGAAGGAAGACAGTGTTTCATTCTTTTTTCCACAGTCAGTAAAACCCTTCATTGATCCCACAAATATATATTTATAAGTAGAAAAATCCCTATGTAAATATTTCGCTCAACTGCTACAGAAGAGGTATATTTCACTCACTAGACCAATACATAGTTTTCTAAGGTTAAAATCTTCCTGCTAAAGTTCCAGGCATGAAATGAATGGAGATTAAATTCTGATTTCATTTCCTTTTTATTTTATTTATTTATTCATTCATGAATTTATTTATTTATGAGACAGAGAGAGAGAGAGAGAGAGAGAGAGAATGGGCACACCAGGCCCTCTAGCCACTGCAAATGATCTCCAGATGCATGGACACCCTGTGTATCTGGCTTATGTGGTTCCTGGGGAGTTGAACATGGGTCCTTAGGCTTTGCAGACAAGCGCCTTAACTGCTCCACCTCTCCAACCCCAGATTTCATTTCTTGATAATTTTTTCATTTATAGAGCCAAAAGTAAATCATTAGGCCTTGAAGTCTATATTCCTTTCAATCTAGTTGAAAGAAAACTATCCAAAAGGCAGTAAGTAGCCATAAATACAGCTAAAGAAATGTTTTTGGGAAGAAAAGAATCTCTTTTAAATTAGATTTAGATATTGTTTAAAAATAATGTTCAAGGACCAGAGAGATGGCTTAACAGTTAAGGCGCTTGTATGCAAAGTTAAAGGACCCAGGTTCAATTCCCCAGGAGCCACGTGAGCCAGATGCATGAGGTGGTGGATGCATCTGGAGTTCATTTGCAGTGGGTAGAGGCCCTGGTTTGCCCATTCTCTCTCTCTCTCTCTCTCTCTCTCTCTTAAAAAAAAAATTTAAGAAATATTGTTGAAGGCCAGGTGTGGCAGTGCATGACACTTGGGAGGCAGAGGTAGGAGAATCACTCTGAGTTGGAGGCTACCTTGAGAATACATAGTGAATTTCAGTTCAGCTTGGGCTAGAGTCAGACTCTACCTTGTAAAACCAAAAAAATGTTGAGGAGGAGTTCAAAGACATCTCCATGCAAAAGTAGAAATAATTGCATTATGATCCTCTATATACCATGTATCATTCAAGTTCAATAATTTGAATAATTTCAAAAACTCATGGCAAATCTTTTATTTTTCTTTTTTTTTTTTTTGGAAGTATGGTCTCACTTTAGCCCAGGCTGACCTGGAACTCACTCTGTAGTTGGAATTCACAGTGATCTTCCTACCTCTGCTTTTTGGCATTAAAGGTGCGCACCACCACTCCCAGCCTTCATGGAAAATCTTATCAATAACCATATCTGCCAGGCATGGTGGCACACACCTTTAATCCCAGCACTTGGAAGGCAGAAGTAGGAGGATTGAAGTGAGTTTGTGGCCATCCTGAGACTACATAATGAATTTTAGGTCAGCCTGGGCTAGAGCGAGATGCTAATTTGTAAAACAAAACAAAACAACTAAACCAAAACAAAAACAACCCTATCCATTTTGCTCCTTCCTTATTAATCTGAGCCAGTTTATATTTATTTATTTGAGATAGGACATAGGTGCTTAACAGGGCTCTTGCCACTACAAATGAATTCCAGATACATGCGCCACTTTATGTGTACTGGGTGGCTTTACATGTGTACTGGGGGAATTGAAGAAGGGCTAGCATGCTTTGCCAGTAAGCACCTTTAACCACTGAGCCATCTCACTAATCCTCCCTTGTTGATCTGAACTGAAATCAAGATATATTATTTCACCTACAAATATTTTAGTATGACTTTTTTAAAAGAAAAAAAAGATTTATTTAAATTGATAAATAAGGTCTAGGGAAGCTGGATGTGGTGTCACTCACCTTTAATCTCAGCACTCAGGAGGCAGATGTAAAAGGATTACCATTAGTTTGAATCCAGCCTGAGATTACAGAGCAGGATACTACCTTAGAAAACAATAACAACAAAAAATAAGATTTGGGATATTGCTCAGTGGGAGAGTACTTTCCCCACATAGATAAGACCCTGGTTTCCATCTGCAGCACCACAAATAAACTGACCAATAAATATTGTATATATGGGCCTGGAGAGATTGCTTAGTGGTTAAGGCATTTGCTTATGAAGAGTAAAGACCCAGGTTCAATTCCCAAGTACCCATGTAAGCCATATGCACATGGTGGTACATGTATCTGGAGTTTGTTTACAGTAGCTGGAGGCCCTGGTACATCTATTCTCTCTCTCTCATAAATAAATAGATGGAATTGTACATATGGACTGGCACCTCTGCCTCATTGGACCCTGAGACCTGGAATAGAGTGGCAATAAACAAGAATGTGCAAGGAAGTGAGACAAGTCCTTAGGGTAGATGACTAGGAGTGGTATAGCTGGGTCATATGGTAAATCTATTTTCAGCTGTCTTAGGAACCTCCACAGTGATTTCCACTATGACTGTACCAGTTTATACTCCCACTAACAGTGTAGAAGGGTTGCTCTTTTTCCGCATCCTCACCAGCATTTATTGTCATTTGTTTTCTTGATGATAGCCATTCCAGCAAGAGATGGAATCTCAAAGGAGTTTCAATTTGTATTTCCCTGATGTCTAAGGATGTAGAACATGTTTCTAGGTCTTTATATGTCATCTGTATTTCTTCTTCTGAGAACTCTATTCAGTTCTATAGCCCATTTTTTAAATAAGTAAATAAGTAAATATTTTTTAAACTCTCTAATTTGGACTGAAGGCCTGTGTCATGGGAGGGAATACATCCCTGACACTGAAAACCTACAACAGGGGTAGTCATGAGCCCTAGGGGTATAACGTCTGCTGGTATCTGGCTGAATGTATGTACTATGCTGAACAAATTGCCCAGTAAGCACTTCTCTTAATATCCATACCCATATATTAATGCTACTCTCACTTTTGGTTAGAAAAGCTTCTCTTTACAGATGGTGGTGAGCTTGGGATGACTCAGAAGGCACTATGGTGCTGAGAAGAAGGGACAGAGGAGCGCTCAGCACTGAGACATCTCAAACACACCTTCCAAGGCTCAAAATCCATTGTGGAAGAGCGGGCAGAAAGAATGTAAGAGCCTAAGGAAGAGTAGGACAACATGCTCCTCCAGACACTAAATGGCCTGGATATCCATGACTTCACAGTGCCTGACACTACCTACACAAGACCGTCATAATAGGAGGAAAAGATCATGACATCAAAATTACAAAAGAGACTGATTAAGAGGGGGAAGGGATATGATGGCGAGTGGAGTTTCAAAGGGGAAAGTGGGGGGAGGAAGGGAAGTATCATGGGATATTGTCTACAATTAAGGAAGTTGTCAATAATAAAAAAAAAAAAAGATTAAGGCCGGGTGTGGTGGTACACACCTTTAATCCCAGCACTCGGGAGGCAGAGGTAGGAGGATTGCTGTGAGTTCGAGGCCACCCTGAGACTACATAGTGAATTCCAGGTCAGCCTGGACTAGATTGAAAACCCTACCTCGAAAAGCAAAAACAAAAACAAACAAACAAAAAGACCGAAAACCACTTTAATGAAAAAGAACTCAGGAATGAAGTCACTAAATACATTTAGAATATAAATACCATTGGGTGTGGTGGTCCAGTCCTTTAATCATTTGCAGCAAGAGGCCCTGGCATGCCCATTCATTCTCTCTCTCTCATAAATAAACATTAAAAAAACCATAAATACCATGTATTTCTTGCTTAACATCAAATAAATAGTAAACTGTCTCTCTAGGATTCTGGTCGAAGAAAAAAAAAGTCAGAGATGATTACAACTATCAGCCCATTTTGAAAAAAAATTGATATCCTTTCGGAAAATCATATTAGCCCCCATTTTTTTACTTTTCTGTATCTTTGTAATTTAATATCAGAGATTTCTGTTGGTCTTTGTGCTGGTAAACCACCTGTGTGTGCCCCTTGGCTGTCTCCTTGGCATTTGTTTCTATGACTGGATTTCTGTAAAGCTTTGGTAGTAGGCATTATATGGCGAAGAACAGGGCAAATTCATAGGTGATGTATGTATGTATGGCTGGAAGAAGTTTTTTTGAAGATCTCTGGCAGAACTGGAATGCTGTTTAAGGAATGTACACCCTTGCCGCGGGCTGGGTTCCTAAGTGTGAGGGCCAGGTCAATATACCAAAAGCTCAGGAGGTCCCTGAGTGCCTAGCACCTCACTGGGTGGGGCAGGGTGAATGCCTCCAGGCTGGAGCTAGCTGAACCTCCATAGCAAGGTGGGAGCCCTGAGGAAAGTGCCTACCCTTGACCTGATCCCCTGCCACCTGCCTTCCTGATTGGGCCCATCCTTTAGTTGTTTTTCATAGATATTTGTTGTTTGTGTTAATTAAAGGGTTTATTGCTGTTGTTTTAAATGAGCCAATGAATTATTTTTTTCAGTTTCTCAGCTTTATTTTCTCATATAAACATCATCAACAAATATAACACACAAGACAGAAGTTCACTGGAATCTGCAGAATTTTTTTTTCAAGGTAGGGTCTCACTTGAGCCCAGGCTGAACTGCATCTCATTGTAGTTCCATGTTGGCCTTACTGACAGCGGTCCTCCTACCTCTGTCTCCCCGGTGCTGGGACAGTCTTGGGTTTCTATGCTCCTTCATTCGTTATCTTGTCTTATGTATATATCTTATGATTTCTGTTTTCCCACATTGAATGTTTGGTATTGTGCTTGAAAACCTGCTAAGCATTATGCATGAAAATAGGTGGATATTGAACAAGAAAATTGTGGAGATTTTGTCTTCCATTAGACTGGTTCACCTCATTCTCTGATGGACAGCCTGTTGAAGAAAAGACTACTTTGATCTATCTGATCAGGGCTGAGCATCATCTAGGTTGAATTGCAGGCCATTTTTTGGTGTTATTCTATATTTTGTCCTGGACTGAGAAATGTCGCTCTCTAGGGATCTAAACAGAGAGCAGCTGTGTTTACTGGGGCTTCTCATGTTTTATGGGAATGCAGAATTAAGAAACTACTTGAAAACTTGGCTTCAGTCTACATAAGCTCTCTACTTAACTTCTTAGCCTGTTGCCCTGAACAGCAGATTTATTCAGCAAACCTACACAGCAGAAATGAGCAGTGTCAGGGTCACTTCTTTTTGCCTCTCTTTTTCTGCGATATTGGTCCTTAATGTTCCATTTCCTTTAAAGCCCCTAGTGCTATCTTTTTCCTCCTAGTCTTGTGAGTTAGCCAAAGCTTTTTTGGCTTCTCTGTTTCTTAACCACATGCCTTGTTCTGCTTTGCTTGTAAGTGTCTCCCATCCTCTGTGAAGACTGGGCAAACGACCTACTGGGAAAAGCTGGGTTTCTTCCCCTTCCTGGGTTTCTCTTTTCTGAGGTCTTCATCCTCAGGTTCCATTTGTTTTGGCATCTGTCCCATGCCCCTGGGTGTTTTTACTGGGAGTATGAATCTACTCTAGCAGCCCAGTGGAGGTGTGGGCATCATTCAGTCCAATTTAGCAGCATTACTGTTCCTGCTTAAGTCCAGGCTTCAGTAGTAACCAGCAACCTTAAGAGGGGGCTGTTGTAAGCATAGGTTCTGAGATCCATCTGGCTTTCATTCCTTGCTTCTTTGTTTAGAAGCTTTGTGTCCTTATGAGTCACACTCACTTTTTTAAATTATTTTTTTATTTATTTGAGAAAGCAGGAAAGAGGCACACACACATACAGAAAGAGAGAGAGAGAGAATGGGTGTGTCAGGGCCTCCAGCCTCTGCAAATGAACTCCAGACACATGCACCACCTTGTGCATCTGGCTTACATGGGTCCTGGAGAATCGAACCAAGGTCCTTTGTCTTTGCAGGCAAATGCCTTAGGCACTAAGCCATCTCTCCAGCCCCCCCTTTTTCCCCCAGGTAATATGTGTATTTTTCTTATCTATAATATGGGACCGATCCCAGACTATAATTAGAAGGTTTTTAAGATTGAAATACAGGGCTAGGAAGATGACACAGTGGTTAAAGTGCTTGCTTGCAAACCCTTCTGGCCAGCATTCAATTCCCCAAACTCCACAGAAATCCAGAAGCAGAAAGTGGCACATGCATCTAGAATTTCCATGCAGTGGCAAGAGGCCCTGGTGTGCCCATGCACTTTTTTCTCCCTCCTTACATATAAATAAATAACATAAACTTTTTTGTTGTTTTTTTGTTGTTTTGCTGTCTCACTCTTACCCAGGCTGACCTGGAATATACTATGTAGTCTCAGGGTGGCGTCAAACTCATGGCAATCCACCTACCTCTGCCTCCTAAAGTGCTGGGATTAAAGGCGTGTGCCACCATATCTAGCACATAAAATATTTGTTTAAAAAGTATGAGGAGCCGGGCGTGGTGGCGCACGCCTTTAATCCCAGCACTTTAGGAGGCACAGGTAGGTGGATTGCTGTGAGTGCAAGGCCACCCTGAGACTACATAGTTAATTCCAGGTCAGCCTGGGCCAGAGTGAGACCCTACCTCGAAAAACCAAAAAAAAAAAAAAAAAAAGAAAAAGAAAGTATGAAGGCTGAAGAGATGGCTTAGCTGTTAAGCCGCCTGCCTGCAAAACCAAAGGAACCAGGTTAGATTCCCCAGGACCTACATAAGCCAGATGCACAAGGTGGCAGATGTGTCTAGAGTTCATTTGCAGTGGCTGGAGACCCTGGCGTGCTCATTCTCACTCTTTACCTGCCTCTCTCTCTCTCTCAAATAAATAAAACAAAATAAATTTTAAAAGAAGAATGAAGACCGGGTGTGGTGGCACATACCTTTATCTCAGCACTCAGGAGGTAGAGGGAGGGGGATCACTGTGAATTTGAGGCCAACCTGGAACTACACTATGAGTGCTAGGTCAGCCTGGGCTAGACTGAACCCTACCTGAAAAAGAAAAAACAAGCCGGGTGTGGTGGTGTCCACCTTTAATCCCAACACTTTAGGGACTCACTCTAGCCTAGGCTGACCTGGAATTCACAATGTAGTCTCAGGCTGGCCTCAAACTCAAGGGGATCCTCTTACCTCTGCCTCACAAATGCTGGGTTTAAAAGCATGCACCACCATATTCAAGAAAATGGATTTATATGAAAGCATTTTGATTTGTTTTCTTATCTCTGATTAATCACTTATAAGTACTTTGGCTCCAGTGTCTAATAGTACTTAGGTGAATTGTATATATCAACACATTAGTCCTCAAAACTGATGTTTTCGTTTAAAAGTGTATATTCTTCACTATATATCAATGGTAAGAATGCCTTCCATTTTCCTTCTGCGGGGCCCATGTCTAGATATATAGCAAAGATATTTACTTCTTTTTGGCTTAGTTTTTGTTTGTTTGTTTTCTAGTTTGAGTCAAGAGTATCTATCTAGCTAAGGCTAAACTAGAACTCAGTCTATAACCTAAGTTGACCTACCTCAGCCTTGGGAATGTTAGAATTACAGGTGTGAATCAGCTCTGCAGGCTAAGATTTTTTGAGATAGGTTAACAGGTATGATGAATCCTGGGGTAGCTTGAGCTCACATTGAGAATCCAGTCTCAGCTTAAAGTAGTGTTGGGATTAGAGGTGTGTGCCACCACACCCTGCTATAATGCTTATTTATTTATTTTTATTTTTTGGTTTTTTGAGGTAGGGTTTCACTCTAGTTCAGGCTGACCTGGAATTAGTCTCAGGGTGGCCTTGAATTCACAGCAATCCTCCTATCTCTGCCTCCCAAGTGCTGGGATTAAAGGCGTGCTACCACACCTGGCTTATTTATTTATTTTTTGAAGCTGAGTCTCACTCTAGCCCAAACTGGCCTGGAACTATGGTAGATCCTACTCCTTTAGCCTCCTGACTACTGGAATTAAAGGTTTACACCACAACACTTAGCCATGGAATGCTTATTTAAACCTGCATTTTTTCCCCTGAAAAACTGATACACATCTGGCCTGAGCAGCAGGCCTTAGGGGGTATCCAGTGAAAGACTAATTGGAAAGCAACTCTGGGATAGACTGTTTTTAACTGAAAAGAGGTGCGGGACACACCGGCTAGGTTAAAGGAATGGTTGGCCAAGGCAAGAAAGGACAAGGTTTTCTGAACATAGTACACTTGCTTCCACTCATGTTATCCTCTGGCCCAGCCCGTGTGGAATCCTGCCCAAGTCTTAGCCTGAGGGGATCATGATATGGAGTGAAAGCGCCAATCTCTTAGACAGCTAAGAATGCTCTGCGTCAGCAGCCCTTGTACCAGTAGCTTCAGAAGCAACAAAAAGCCAGTGCACTTGTGGACAGGTAGGTACTCTCTCCAAAGCCGACAGTGGCCGAGTTGATACAGGTAACCCCAGGAGACACCGGATCTGGAAGTTGAACTTCTTTCAGGTATTAGCATCAGTTAATGGTCTTTTTGGTGAGAATCCGCCATAGGGCTGTGATTTTTTTTTTTTTTTTGACATTGGTGGTACTAGCAACCTGGTCTGAGAAAGTTGGAGTAGGAAGGAAGTCTGGGGTGGGGGCTGGTGGGGGCTGTAGGATTGCTCCAGAGCACTTTGGAAAAACTTTTCCTGTGGATTCCTAGAACTATCTGGAAAATGTCTGAAGGGTGTTGGAATTTTTATTGAGACTTTGTCATTCCTTTTGACTGTTGTGAAATATCCATCCTAGGCTAGAGTAGCTTGGAGAGTGCTGGACTCAGGAGTAAGGATGGTGCTGTTGGTTATATAGCAGAGACTTCAGTTTTCTAAATATATCAACAGAATATCCAAAATTACCATGTAGTGCGAATGTTCTCCATTTTGTTCCCAAGCTCCAAATGAAGCTGGTAAATATATTAGATGTAACATTAAGAAATAAGGAGTTTAAGCCTGATGTGGTGGCACACACCTTTAATCCCAGCACTTGGGAGGTGGAGGTAGGAGGTAGGTAGGCCACCCTGAGACTACATAGTGATTTCCAGGTTAGTCTGGGCTAGAGTCAGACCCTACCTTGAAAATCAAAACAACAACAAAAAAGAAATGTGGATTTTTTTTTTTGAGGTGGAGTTTCGCTCTAGTCCAGGTTGACCTGGAATTCACTATGTAGTCCCAGGGTGGCCTCCTACCTCTGCCTCCTGAGTGCTGGGATTAAAGGCATGTGCCATCACACCCTGCTGAATTTTTAACTTTTAATCAGTAGTTACGTTTCAAAACATATATACAAATGTATAATCATCCAGTCTGGGCAATTAGTATATCTATCCTCTCAGACATTTATCAAGAAATATGCTGTTTTTAGACAATGCACCAGCAACCGGACAGTCTCATGGGTCTATGTGTATAACTCCTATTGCAATTGGTTTTTTGGAAGCAGATGAAACAACTATATAAGAATTTTAGCCTTGGGACTTGTGCTATAGTCCTGAGTTCAACCTCCACTACTGAAAACAAAATCAATCATCCTTTTAATAACTTGGTTCAGTTTGGGACTCAAATGGTGTCAATGCTGCTTCTTTATCTGCCGTTCTGCCTTTTGGGCTTTTGTAAGGTATGGCAGACCTTTGCTGCTGCCAAAACTTAATTCTAACCTTAAAGAGTAAGCAGATTACTAATCCTTAAAGACATTTTCTGGGCAGGAATTGTAGGTACATAGGTGGATTAATATAATTCTATATCATGCAGAAGGTGGGGTTGAATTGGGTTCTTTCGTTTTTTTTTTTTTTTCAAGGTAGGGTCTCACTTTATTCCAGGCTGACCTGGAATTCACTGTGTAGTCAGTGGGTGGCCTTGAACTCATAGCGATCCCCTTACCTTGACCTCCCAAGTGCTGGGATTAAAGGTGTGAGCCACCACACCCAGCCTGTAAGAAAAAAAATGAGGGGTCAAGATTTTACTCTACTCTAGGCTACTCTGGATCTCATAGCAATTCCTGTACCTCAGCCTTCCTCCTCCTGTTGCTGGTGTTAAAGGATGAGCCACCACACCTAGTAAGAAAATCTTTTGTATTTATTGCTACCTGGCTTTAAAAAAAAAAAAAATCACCTCAGGCGTACTGACTTTTTTTGTTTGTTTGTTTTTTTGAGGTAGGGTCTCACTCTAGCTCAGGCTGACCTGGGATTCACTATGTAGTCTCAGGGTGGCCTCGAACTCATGGCGATCCTCCTACCTTTGCCTCCCAAGTGCTAGGATTAAAGGCGTGCTCCACCATGCCTGTCCATACTGACTTTTTTTAAGGCTTTTTTTATTTATTTGTTAGAGATAGAGGAAGATAGTGAGAATGAGCACGCCAGGGCCTCTAGCCACTGCAAACGAACTCCAGATGCATGTGCTACCATGTGCACCTGGCTTATGTGGGACCTAGAGAAGTGAACCTGGGTCCTGAGGCTTTGCAGGCTTCTTGTTTCTCAATTCTTTCAAAGATCACATCCATTTGTTAATTTTCTTACCAAATGTCTGAGAATATTTACTTTGTGCCACATAATAATCGATTCAGCAAATGGATTTAAAATTATTGCATTATATTTGACCAAGAGAACTATACAATACAAACATGCTCTTCCTTAAGAAGCCAAGAAAGGCTTCTCCTGCCTCAGTTTCCTGAGTGCTAGGATTAAAGACATGAATCACTATGGCCAGCTTTCTGAGTACACTCACAAAGTTGTTGACCAATGTCACTGCTATGTAGGATTCTAACATCTCTCTTTCTATGTGTCTTAAACCTTTCTTGAGCTCTAGCTCCATTATCCCAGCTTAGCTCTACCAGGGATAGCAAGAACATAAACAAGTAAACAACAAAAATTCTACTCTTCCAAGTTCCCTGCTTAATTTGAACCCTTGTTCCGTTTGACTCACTTATTGTTAGTATTTTTTTTTTTTTTGAGGTAAGGTCTCGCTATGGCCCAGGTTGACCTGGAATTCACTCTGTAGTCTCAGGCTGGCCTCAAACTCATGGCAATCAACTTCTGCCTCCTGAGTGCTGGGACTAAAGGAGTGCACCACCATACCTGGTAATTAAAAAAATTATTTAAGCCAGGTGTGGTGGTACACGCCTTTAATCCCAGCACTTGGGAGGCAGATTTAGGAAGATTTCCATGAGTTCAAGGCCACCCTGAGACTCCATGGTGATATCCAGGTCATCCCTGGCTAGGATGAGATCCTATTTCAAAAAAAAAATATTTATTTGCAAGCAGAGAGATAGAGAGGAATAGAAAGTATGAGCATACACCAGAGCCTCTAGCCACTGCAAACAAACTCCAGATGTATGTACCATCTTCTGCATCTGGCTTATGTGGGTACTGGATAATCAAACCGGGGCCTGGAGGCTTTACAGGCTAACACCTTAACCACTGAGCCATCTCTCCAGCCCATGACTTACTTATTTTGAACCATAGTCATCCTTAACTTTGTTTTTTATCTTTTCATGCCTTTCTCCATATAGCCCAAACACCTCTGATGTTTAAAATGTCTTTCATGGGCCTGGAGAGATGGCTTAGTGGTTAAGCACTTGCCTGTGAAGCATAAGGACCCCGGTTCAAGACTCGATTCCCCAGGACCCATGTAAGCCAGATGCACAAGGGGGCGTGTGCATCTGGAGTTCATTTGCAGTGGCTGGAGTCCCCGGGGCAACCATTCTCTCTCTATCTGCCTCTTTCTCTCTCTGTCCATCTATCACTCTCAAATAAATAAATAATAAACAAAAAATAAAATGTCCTTCATGCCAGGTGTGGTGGCGCATGCCTTTAATCCCAGAACTCGGGAGGTAGAGGTAGGAGGATTGCCGAGAGTTCGAGGCCACCCTGAGACTACATAGTTAATTCCAGGTCAGCCTGGACCAGAGTGAGACCCTACCTCGCAAAACCAAAAAAAAAAAAAAAATGTCTTTCATTAGAATGCAAGCCTTAGACATCTTTTTACCATGCTGTTCTTAGAACCTGACAAATTAATGCTTAGTAAATAAAAGTTGATTTCCTGAATGATTTAGTCCATTCACCATCTACTTAGTAAAATTGCAGACTGGAAAAGGCATCAGTACCTTTCTCAATTCCCAAGGCTTCCACATTAGATCTGGCTCACATTACCTCTTTATTTTATGTAATTTTATTTTTTCAGAGTCAGTGTCTTATTCTACTCAGGCTGACTCCCAGGCTGGCCTTAAATTCACTGTGCTTCTCCTACCTCAGCCTCTCAAGGGCTGGAATTAAAGGCATGTGCCATTATTCCTGGCTCACATTACTTCTTGCCTGAACTATTGAGACAGCCTTCTATTGCCTTTCCACCTCTGGGTCTACTTGCTAGAAGACACAGGTGTGAGAGCAGCCTGCCTATTGTTTAAAATATATTTTCTTTTTTTTTTGGAGAGAGTGAGAGAGAGAGATAGAGAATGGGCATGCCAGAGGCCTCTCAGACTCTGTGAATGAACTCCAGACACGTGCCCTCCCTTGTGGGCAAGTATGGCATTGCACCCTTGCGTCACTTTGCATCTGGCTAAATGTAGGACCTGGAGAATGGAGCAGGCATTCTTAGGCTTAGCAGGCAGGTGCCTTAACTGCTAAGCCATCTCTCCAGCCCCAGCCTGCTTATTTGGACCACTCTTTTTTTTTCAAGGTAGGGTCTCGCTGTAGCCCAGACTGACCTGGAATTCACTATGTAGTCTCAGGGTGGCCTTGAACTCATGGCAATCCTCCTACCTCTGCCTCCCAAGTGCTCGGATTAAAGGAGTGCGCCAACACGCTTGACCTAATGTGGCTTTATATAAGAGTCATCCGGGATGTATATAAAATACAGATGCTTGGGGTTTATCACAAACCAATTAAGTTGAATTCTCTGCGTCAACACTGTTATCTGTAACTATGAAAGCTACCTCAAGTGACTATAAGGCACAGTCAGGCATGGGCACTTCTTAAAACCAACTGCACTAGCTTTTCTTTCCTGAATTTGGTTCTTGCATCTTGATTCTTTCACTCTTGCTTAAGTTTTTGCTGTGGCAGATAATTCTCTGTGATTCTATAATTTCTGAGGCTTAATTTATAGAATAAAATGAAGAAATGTTAAGAGTTCAGTTTGATACACTTTGAAAATCCACTTGACCACCACCCCTATAAGAACATTCTCATCACCCACATCAGTTTTGAAAACATAAAGTGTGTACTATCCTTTTCTCTTAATAAAATGCCTATGAGTTTATCTATGTTAAATCCATGTGCAGCACTTGGTTCTTCTTTTATTGTTGAGAAATGCCCCACTGGATAAATACATCACAATTTTTTTCACTTTTTGAGACTGAACCTAACCTCATGTAGCTCAGGATAGCCTGGAATTCACTATATAGCTGAAAATGACCCTGAACTTTGGATACTCCTGTCTCAACCTCCCAAGGGCTGGGATTACAGGCATGCATATGTATATGACCAATAATAACAGTTAGTTATGCATCAATAGCAATAGCAGCCTCTTCAATTTTTGCAGTCATCTGAACAAAATTGGAGATACCCAGAAGGCACCATTAAAAAATAGGTACAGGTGGGGAGATGGCTCAGCAGGTAAGAGTGCTTGCTGTGCAAGCATGAGGGCCTGAGTTTGGTTTGCCAGCACCTTCATAAAGAGCTTGCCATAGCCACACATGTCTGTTACTCCAGTCTTGTGGGAGCGGAGACTGGAGAATCATGAGCTCACTGGTCAGCCAGTTTGAGTGAAAATGGCAGCTCAGAGTTCAGTGAGAAACTGTTTCAAGGGAACAGGCACATGAATGAGAGAAAGAGGAAGACACCTAATGCTCACCACACCACACTTATCAAAGTAAAAAGAAAAAACAACAGAAAACAGTAATGTTCTGTTACTGTTTTTTTTTTTTTTTTTGGTTCACTCTAGCCCAGGCTGACCTAGAATTCACTCTGTATTTTCAGGGTGGCCTTGAACTCATGTTGATCCTCCTACCTCTGCCTCCTAAGTGCTGGGATTAAAGGTGTGCACCACTATGCCCGGCTCCTGTTGTGGTTTTTGGTGCCATTTTTTGTTTGTTTCTCAATCATCATCTGGAATGAAAACAAAACATTCTAGAGTGACATCATTAAAAACAGCTCCAAAGTAGTCATTACTATAGATCATAAGGTAGGTACAAGATAGCTTACACAACTCACAGAGATATGCTAACAGTACTGTCCTACACCTATAACACTATTGAACTGCATTATTGAGATTGGTGCTAATTTTCTATTTATTTATTTGTTTGCAAGGAGAGAGAATGACAATGAGAGAGAGGGGAATGGGTGAGCCACAGCCTCCTGCCACTGCAAATGAACTCCAATTGCATGGACCATTTTGTGCATCTTGCTTTATGTGGGTACTGGAGATTGGACCCAGGCAGCCAAGCTTTGTGAGCAAGTTTCTTTAATCACTTAGTCATCTCTCCAGCCCAGTACTGGGCTCTTCAACCCAGGTCAACATGCTTTGCATGCAAGTGCCTTTAACCACTGAACAATCTTTTCAGCCTTGATTCTAATTTAAAGCAGAGGCTCCATAGTGTGGTTGTGACACAGCTCTATAGACAAATGCTTGTTTAGAAAAGATTTCTTTTATATTTTATTTATTTGATATAGACAGAAAGAGAGAAAGAGGCAGACAGAGAGAGAGAGAAGAGAGAGAGAGAGAGAGAATGAGCATGTCAGGACTTCCAGCCACTGCAAACAAACTCCAGACACATGCACCACCTTGTGCATCTGGCTTATGTGGGTCCTGGGGAATCAAACCTGGGTCCTTTGGCTTTTCAGGCAAGAGCTTTAGCTGCTAAGCCATCTCTCCAGCCCATAGGATCTCTTTTAAATAATCATGCCCTGTTTTGTATCTTTTAAAAAATATGTTATTTATTTATTAGAGAGAAAGAGAGAGGGAGGAATGGTAGAGAATGGGTGTGCCATGGCCTCCAGCCACTGCAAACGAACTCCAGATGCATTTGCCTCCTTGTACATTGAGCCTGTGTCCTTTGGCTTTGCCAACAAGTGCCTTAACTGCTAAGCCATCTCTCTAGCCTTTTGTACCTTTTTTAAAAAAATATTTATTTCATTATTTTTTTCAAGGTAGGATCTCACTCTAGCCCAGGCTGACCTGTAATTTACTATGTCGTCTCAGGCTGGCCTCAAACTCATGGTCATCCTCCTACCTCTGCCTCCCAATTGCTGGAACTAAAGGCATGTGCCACCACGCTCAGCTTTCTGTACCTTTTTTTGAGGTAGGGTCTCATTATAGCCCAGGTTGACCTGGAATTAACTATGTAGTCCCAAGATGGTCTTGAACTCATAGTGATCCTCCTTCCTCTGCCTCCTGAGTGAGGGCTTAGGCATGCACCACCACACCCAGCCTTTTGTACCTTTTTAAAAAGAATTTTACAAAATGAATCTATTATTTTTTATTGACAACTTCCTTAATTGTAGAAAATATCCCATGGTACTTCCCTCCCTCCCCCCACTTTCCCCTTTGAAACTCCACTCTCCATATCCCCTCCCCCTCTCAATCAGTCTCTCTTTTCATTTTGATATCATCATCTTTTACTCCTATTAGGATGGTCGTGTGTAGGTAATGTCAGGCACTGTGAGGTCATGGATATCCAGGCCATTTTGTGTCTGGAGGAGCATATTGTAAGGCATCCTACTCTTCCTTTGGCTCTTACATTCTTTCTGCCACCTCTTCTGCAATGGCCCCTGAGTCTTGGAAGGTGGGTTTGAGATGTTTCAGTGCTGAGCACTCTTCTTTCCCTTCTTCTCAGCACCATGGTGCCTTCTGACTCATCCCAGGGACACTGCCATCTGTAAAGAGAAGCTTCTCTAACCAAAAGTGAGAGTAGCATTAATATATGGGTATGGACATTAAGAGAAGTGCTTACTGGGCAGTTTGGTGAGCATACAGTATATACATTTAGCCAGACACCAGCAGACGTTACACCCCTAGCGCTCATGACTATCCCTGTTGTAGGTTTTCAGAATCAGGGATGTATTCCCTCCCATGGAGTGGGCCTCTAGTCCAATTAGGGGGTGGCTGGTTTCCCTCATAACAGACATGCCACTATTGCACCTGTTGGCTCATTTGGCCTGGCTGGCCAAATTTAAAGCTTGCAGTATTAACTGTTGAGTACCTTCACTGGTGTTTTCTCTCTCCCATTGAACTGCATGCAGCGTAGCTTTTTCCAGCTTTTTGTCAGGTGGTCCACATGGAGGAGGCTTTCAGCTCAGATCCAGCAGGATTTCTCAGTGAACTTGAAGCCCAAGTATGTGGTGTCTTCAGCAATAGGGTCTTATCATCTATTCCTGGTGGGAGACCAAGGGCCTTGACAATGACCTATAATGTTTTGGAGGCATCTGTGACCTCCCTGGCCAACAACTCACTGGAAGGTATCCCATCCCTGGCACTGAAAATTTTCTAATAATAATCTATTGCTTCTGAATGTTCCATTGTCCATAAAAGTAGGTGTTCATACGACTTATTTATATCCTTTTAATTTTGATTCGCCCTCCCTCCACCTTTCCTTTACTCAATCTCTTCCCCTGACCTCACTTAGGCCTTTTCACTCCATTAATCTGTTATTCTACTTACACATATATACTTACATATCATCCTATTAAGTCCCCCTCCCTCCCTTTCTGTTCCCTTTATATCCCCTTTCTAGCTTCTGGCTTCTGCTACTGAGTTTTAGTCCTACTCACATAGAAGTCCAATCTTTTTGAACCTTTTTTTGTTTGTTTTGTTTGTTTGTTTTTAAATTTTATTTATTTATTTATTTGAGAGAGATAGAGATGCAGAAATAGGCAGAGAGAGAGAGAGAGAGAGAGAGAGAGAGAGAGAGAGAGAGAGAATGGGAGCACCAGGGCCTCCAGCCACTGCAAACAAACTCCAGATGCATGCTCCCCTTTGTGCATCTGGCTTATGTGGGTCCTGGAGAATTGAGCCTTGAACTGGGATCCTTAGGCTTTACAGGCAAGCATTTAACCACTAAACCATCTCTCCAGCCTCGTTTTTTTTTTTTTTTTTTTTTTTTTTTTTGAGATAGGGTCTCACTCTAGCCCAGGCTGACCTGGAATTCACTATGTAGTCTCAGGGTGGCCTCATACTCACAGGGATCTTCCTATCTCTGCCTCTGGAGTGAGTGCTGGGATTAAAAGCATGAGTCAACACAGCTCTTTCGTATCTTTTTTTTTGTTTGTTTGTTTGTTTTAGAGGTAGGGTCTCACTATAGCCCAGGTTGACCTGGAATTCACTATGCAGTCTCAGGGTGGCCTTGAATTCATAGTGATCCTCCTACCTCGGCCTCCCAAATGCTGGGATTAAAGGTGTGCACCACCACACCTGGCTTTTTGTGCCTTTTTAAATGGAGACATTTATTCTTGCCCAAGATTAAGGGAATTGGAAGATAAACCAGCATATTGCAAATCACTTCAATTCTTGGGGCTAGGGAGTTTATACCTCTAGGGTCTAGGAAAGGAGTGGGAGACATAGAGTAATAAAGAGAAGGATGATTTATATATTTTCTGGAATGAACATCTATCTGTCTTGGTACCATTAAAAATCCATAAATACCTAGATTCCTTCCAAGGACACAAAGAATCTTAAGTATGTCAGTTTGAGCTCTTTTCTGCTTGAAAATAAAGATAACACATCTTTTACCTCATTTATTTCTCTTTCTAGTTATTGCCATGGACATTTTTGACTATCATGGCACTGGATGGTGCATCACTGAACATGCAGATAGGATTATAATAAAGTTAGAAGTTATCTGGTGATCAGTCTGGCAGCCATTTTAGATCCAGCCAATGTTGGCTAGACCATGTGAAGAACTTCTGGCTTACAGGAATTCTGTCTATAAAGGTAAGGGTGTGGTAGAAATTGTTAGGTCACCTAGGCAGTACTCAGGGTAACAAATTCCCCTCTTCTTATTTTTGCTCTTCATTCACTTGCTACAATTAACAATTGTCACTCTGTCCTTTTTGTAGATTGTGGGAAATAATTCTTTTTGTGTCCTTTCTGCCTTCTGGAGACTGTTGAAATTTCTTTCTCTCTTTTTAATTTACTTATTAGAGACAGAGAAAGGGAGAGAGAGAGAGAGAGAATGGGCACACCAGGGCCTTCAGCCACTGCAAACGAACTCCAGACGCATGCACCACCATGTACTACTGGCTTACATGGGTACTGGGGAATCGAGCCTCAAACCTGGGTCCTTAGGCTTCACAGGCAAGTGCTTAACTGCTAAGCCATCTCTCCATCCCCCTAGGTGCTGTTGAAATTTCTTGGTTTTTCTTCTACATATTTATGAAATATAGTATGATTTTGATCAATATAATTAACATATTCATTAACTCCCATACATTATTTTGTGGTGACAACCTTTGAAATGCATTCTTAGCAGTTTTTACAAATACAAAGCAGTATTATTGATGGTAGTCACCATAGGAAGCAGATTCCCAAATGATATCCTTTTTAAATTATTTTTGAGTAAGTGTACAAATCTATGGGTTTATGACAGAGTACACAATTGTACTTTGCTCATATACTCCCCATCTCCCTTTCTTGCACTGTTTCTTCCCTCCTGCTGATGCCCTTCTTCTTCCCAAATAATCCTCTTTCCACTTTCCAGTCATAGGTATATAATAGACTTAAACATATATACTTAAACACACATAAAAATATTGATTCTGCATATGAAAGAAAACATGCAATTGTCTTTCTTCAAAGTTTCCTATCTTATTGAAGCTTTGTGTCCCAATAGCTGCCTATTTTGTCTCCCTCTTTTTACCCACTACCATTTTACTCATCTTCCTTTAGCTCATATCTTTAAAAAATATTAAATTTACATGTGTGTGTGTGTGTGTGTGTGTGTGTGTGTGTGTGTTGGTGCTTCAGGGCCTCTTGCCATTGCAAACACATGTCAGAGGTTTGTGCCACTTTTTGCATCTAACTTATGCCCAAGTTCACCTTTTAAAATTATTATTATTATTATTATTTTGTTTGTTTGTTTGTTTTCCGAGGTAGGGTCTCACTCTGGTCCAGGCTGACCTGGAATTCACTATGTAGTCTCAGGGTGGCATCGAACTCTCGGCAATCCTCCTACCTCTGCCTCCCAAGTGCTGGGATTAAAGGCATGCGCCACCACACCCGGCTTTATTATTTTGTTTTTTTGAGGTAGGTCTCACTGTAGCCCAGGCTGACCTGGAATTCACTCTGTATTCTTAGGGTGGCTTTGAGCTCACAGAGATCCTCCTAACTCTGCTTCCCGAGTGGGAGTGCTAGCAATAAAGGCAAGTACCACCACACCTGGCTCACCTTTTTATTTTTCTTTCAAGGTAGAGTGTTCCTCAAGGCCAGGCTGACCTGGAATTCACTATGTAGTCTCAGAGTAGCTTCGAACTCACAGTGATCCTCCTACCTCTACCTCCTGAGTGCTGGGATTAAAGGCGTGTGCCACCAAGCTCAGCTTCACCTCTTTTTTGTTGCTTTTAAAAATATTTTTTCTTTATTTATTTGACACAGGGAAAGAGGGAGAGAGAGAGATAGAGAGAGAGAGAATGGGCATGCCAGGCCTTCCAGCCACTGCAAACAAAATCCAGATGCATGCGCCACCTTGTGCATCTGGCTTATGTGGGTGCTGGGAATCAAACCGAGGTCCTTTGGCTTTGTAGGCAAGCGCCTTAACCACTAAGCCATGTCTCCAGCCCCCTTTTCTAGTTTTTTGATTTTAATTTTTTTATTTATTTGAGAGAGAGAGGGAGAGGAAGAGGTAGAAAGAGAGAGAATGGTTGCACCAAGGCTGCCAGGTATTGCAAATGAACTCCAAATGCATGAACCATGAGCATCTGGCTTACGTGGGTCCTGGGGAGTTGAACCTGGGTCCTTTGGTTTTGCAGGCAAGTGCCTTAACCACTAAGCAATCTCTACAGCACTTTCTTTTTTGTGTGTGTTTTTTTGAGGTAGGGTCTCATTCTAGCCCAGGCTGACCTGGAATTCACTATGCAGTCACAGAGTGTCCTCGAACTCTCGGTAATCCTCCTACCTCTGCCTCCCAAGTGCTGGGATTAAAGGCATGTGCCACAATGCCCGGCTCAGCACTCTCCTTTTAGTTTTTAAAGATTTGATTTAATTAATTGATTTGGGAGAGAGAGAGAGAGAGAGAGATCATATCAGGGCCTCTAGCTACTGTAAACTCCAGATTCATGAGTCACTTTGTATATCTTGTTTTACATGGGTACTGGGAAATTGAACCTAGATCCTTAGGTTTGCAGCCAATCACCTTATCCACTGAACCATCTCTCCAACACTTTGTTTTTTTTTTTTTTTTTTTTTTTTTTTTTTTTTGTAGGCAGAATCTCATTCTAGCCCACACTAATCTGAAACTCACTCCATAGCTCCAGGCTGGCCTTGAACTGACTTTGATCCCCCTACCTCAGCTACCAGAGTGATGAGTCTAAAGGAGTGTGCCTCCACAACCACCAGCCTCATCTCTTTTTATGTTCCACTTATGAGTGTAATAATATGACTTTTCTGTACATGATTTCTTTTTCATGTAACCTAGTTTCTTTCAGGTCCATCCATTTTGGCACAGGAGGCAGAATTTAAAGGCTTGATAGCATTCATGCATATGTGCCACATTTTCTTTTTATTTATTTATTATTTATTAGCACATTTGCTTTATCCATTCGTCTGGTGTTGGGTCGCACAGGATAGTGACTGTGGATAATAATAGTGTATTTTTTAAAAGCCAATGGAAAGTTGTCTGGGGAGATGGGTCAGTGGATAAACTCCTTGTAGTACAAAGATGGGGACTGGAGTTTGGATCCCCAGCACACTCAAAATGCCAGGAGGGTGTGGTGGTTTGCCTGCACTCAGCCCTAGGGAGGCAGTAATAGGAGATCCTGGGGTCAAGATGGTTACTTAGACCAGATTATTCAACGAGCTCCCTGTTCAAGTGAGAGATCATGACTCAGTAAGTAAAGTGGAGACCCAATATCAAACATCTACACATGTGCTTGCACACTCACACACATGTGCTCAAACACATGTGAATGCATACATACATAAATATGTACGCACGTGCATACACCACATATACACACACCAAAAGCATTTTGGATTTTGTTTCCATATGGAAATATAAATATTTACAGATATATATATATACATTGTATACCTGTATCAAAATATTACAAAGTACCCATGCATTTGTATGATTTTATGTGGCAGTTAAAGTTTTAAAATTAGAAAAAAAATGAAATCCTGTTATTACAATGAACAGCTCTGGTGCTCTCATTTTCAGAATATCTCTTCTATTTAAGTAAAACAAATATCTGGAGTTTATTTTTTGCTAACCACAGTATGAAGGTATGCAAACATTGATAGCTGGCGAATTCCAAAGCAGTCTTAAGAGGCTAACTTTGTGAGAAGCACAGTATGCCTACATTAACCTCCTAAGGAATGCAACACAAATCTCAATACTATCAAGGTATTGTATAGGAAAAATGTAGAGAGGCTTTTTGAAACATATAGTAAGAAATAGGAGACACGTTCAACTTGGATTTTGAGTAAGATTTAATGAAGAAACCATTTGTTTTCTTGAGCTAGGGTCTCAGTCTAGCCCAGGCTGACTTGGAATTCACTGTGTAGTCTAAGGGTGGTTTTGAACTCATGGCAATCCTCCTACCTCTGCCTCCCAAGTGCTGAGATTAAAGGTGTGTGTCACCAGACTCGCTAAAGAAACTATTTATAGAGGCATAGACAGGGTTAGGAGAAGCCCAAAGCTATGGTGAGGTAGACAGGGACTAGCAACACAGGAGCCCCCACACTTAGATGAGAGAAAGCTGGGTTTATGAAAGGGAATTAGGAGCATCAGTGGGGAGCTGGGTTCAGAGAGACAAATCCTCATTGCTAGTGAGACCACGTGGAACAGAAAGAGGGGAATTGAATAGATTTGGGAAGGGAATGTAGAAGGGGAATTATCATTATATTTTTAAATTGGTTCTTTGGAAAATGATGGGTTTTCATATTCTAGGCAACCCAGTAAGGGCAAACATGTGAGTTAACCTGGTCAGGCTTAACTGGCAGCTTGGGAGTTAACATACTCTATACATCCTTAGAGTTCTTTACAGAAGAACTTGAAATTCTAGGCACTTTGATGCACTGTGTGGTGAAGATTACATTTCCTAGGAAGTAAGTCCTCTACTTGTTACCAAACATTAGATCAGCAAAGTGACACCAGGCAATTATGTTCCTCTACTGAAGTATAAAACTGTTAGAGTTTCATGTAGCACAGGCTGATCTTGAACTTTATATTCATCTGAGGATGGCCTTGAACTCCTGATCTCCTGAGAATTAAAACTAGGATTTATCACATGCTAAATAAACACCTCAGCTTTTAAAGGTTTATTGTTCTTAATAAAAAATAATAATTAAAAAAAGGTTTATTGTTCTTTTAAAATCTGGATTTAAATAATAATGTTTATTAGAAATACACTGAGTTATCATGGTATATTGTCCATATTTATGGAAGTAGACAATAAAAAAAATTAAAGTACACTGCTGGGCGTGGTGTTGCATGCACTTGGGAGGTAGAGGTAAGAGGATCACTGTGAGCTCAAGGCCACCCTGAAACTACATAGTGAATTTCAGGTCAGCTTGAGCTGGAGTAAGACCCTACCTCAAAAAAAAAAAAAAAAAGGTACACTGAGAAATTAGCACCCACTTTCAATAGTTGAAGCATGGTCACATAAAAGCATTACAATAAGTCCTATAGTTCCAGATTTCAGAACTAGGAGCAAGGGTGAAGGTATCCAGGGATGAGCACAATGGATTTTTCCATGCAGACTTTTGATTGCCATGAAGGATAAGGTATCTCTGAACTAAGAGCCAGTGAGTTTAAACTATTCACTGTTGAACTATTTCCAAAGTTTGTTTTGCTAATTTTATGCTACCACTCTCAGATCAAAAGGTGTAGACGGAGGGAGTGACTCAATTGTTTTGTAACTAAGACATGCCTAATCTGACCTAGTCACCTGTAAACTAAGATGGCGAAATTATGTCTGATTTGTATGACAAGTTAAAAAGTCACACAGAGAACATATTTACATGAACCTTCTAATGAGCATATCCATGTTCTCTTTGATATGATAGAGCCTCTCACTTTAGTAGTTTCCAAGAATAGGAAGAGCTCTATTTTTTTTTTTCATGTATTTGAGAAATTCTCCATAGCAAGGAAGGCCCTATATTCAGAGAAAAATTTTCTCTGAGCCTCTTCAATTCAAGGCTAGCAAGTTCTTTCTAGATCTCTTCCCCCTCCTTCCCTCTTTCCCTCCTTCTTCTCTCCCTTCTTCCCTCCCTCCCTTCCTCCCTCCTTTCCTTCCTTCCTTCCTTTAGCTACAGAAAAGTGAAAGGAATGATTATTAGTGAACTCAGTAAAGGACACAGTAGTAGAAACTGTTCATTCTATCCCCTAACAAACCTTAATAGTAATACATTTCTAATTTACTGGTGAAGAAACACAGTTATGTCGAGAACTAATCTGCTTAATATGATAAAGCTAGGATTTGATTCATGAACCTGGTGCTTATGACTTTATGTATCAGGGAGCTTCTATAGCGGTGAAACCTACAGAAAACAACTGGGAGTTTTCCAATTCTAAGAGTTTCTAATTCTTGACAATTGATAATTACTTAGCCATTTAAGTTCAAGTGACATCAAGAAGACAGTGCTGATTAGTGCTCTGGAAAACAAGTACATGTACAGTATGAATACACAAGACTGTTGTTTATGATAGCAAAATTTTGGAAACAACTTTGTTCAACAATGTGTTCAAACTATGTTACATCATTATGAGAAAAAGTTCAATTGTTAAGCTTTATAATGTAGATTTATTATTTATTGACAGGATTATATTTTCACATGTTGAATTGTAAAATTTTTCAAAAGAATTCATACTGGAAATTTCTAGCATGTTACCAAATAAACTGTAATGTTATATTAAAAAGATAATCTATTATTTCCCAAAGGTTCTTTAATGTTTATTTCAGAAGTGCAAAGGTGGCTTAACATTTTTAAAGCAATCAATGAAATTTAAAAATATTTTATTTATTTTTATTTATTAGAGAGAGAGAAATAGGCAGATGAGAGAAAGAGAAAGCGAATGGGTGCACCGCGGACTCTAGCCACTGCAACCAGACTCCAGATGCATGGGACATGTGCTTCTGGCTTACATTGGTATTGAGGAATTGAACCTGGGTCCTTAAGCTTTGTAGGCAAGTACCTTAACCACAAAGCCAGCTTAATTGATGTAATTTATATTAATAGCATCAAGGAGACATTCATATGTTAATTCACTAGATACAGAAAAATATTTGAGAAAATCCAATTCCCATTTAAAATTACAAAAAAAAGAAAAATTACAAAAAAAATGTTTAATCTGACAGTCTGATTTTTCAATCAAACAGCATACAAAATAGGAGAGGGCCTCACAAGGCTCTACTCCTCTTTGAGGAGCCATTGAAAGTTAGTGGTTGCTGGCTGAGGGGGAACATTTTCTTCAGTGGTATGCCATTGGTAAATTGGTCATGCTCTTGTAAACAACTCCTCACCCATGTCATTGTCAGAAATCCTAATCAAACTCATTGGGTAACAAAAAAGGCATAAAAGTAGAAAGAAGACTAGTTGGCAAGAAAATGAGGAAAGTGGAAGTGGGAGGGGAACAGAGAGGGTATCAGGTGTGAATATGATAAAAATACATTTCATACATGCATGAAAATGGCATAAGAAACTCATATTATGTTTTTCGTTTTTTTTTTTTTTCGAAGTAGGGTCTCACTCTGGTCCAGGCTGACCTGGAATTAACTATATAGTCTCAGGGTGGCCTTAAACTCACGGTGATCCTCCTACCTCTGCCTCCCAAGTGCTGGGATTAAAGGCGTGCACCACCACGCCCGGCTTAGAAGCTCATATTATGTATAACTAACATAGAATAATAAAAAATTTAAAGAACAAAAAGAAAGCAAACAGAACATGTTTAACAGTGGAATGCTGAAAGACCCTTCCTTCTCCTAGCTTCTTCACAGTGAAGGAACAGATAGGATTACCAATATCAATCCCTCCTTTTATCATTACACCATCACCATAGGGCCTAGACAGTGCCACATGGCAAGAGAAGTAAGTGGTATCAGGAGTGGAAAAAAAGATATAAAGCTGTATTAATAGGTGAGGTTGTGTATGGAGAAAATGGAAAGAATGTAACAACAAGCTATTGAAATTAAAAGGTGAATTTTTTTTTTTTTTGGTCCAGGCTGACCTGGAATTCACTAGGTAGTCTCAGGGTGGCCTTGAACTCACAGCGATCCTCCTACCTCTGCCTCCCGAGTGCTGGGATTAAAGGCATGCGCCACCACGCCAGGCTCTAAAAGGTGAATTTTCAAGGTCAGTAATACAAGATGAAATATGTAACTTTATTTATGTATGCTAGGAACAATCACAGAAAATGAAAAATTAAGAGATCATTTATAGTATTGTAATCATCAAATACCTAGGAAAAGTCAAGTGAAACATCCAGTATATCAATACATACAATTTTACATAAATAGAGCAATGAGGCAGAATATAGAGAATTCATAAACTGTTGGACACTCATGGCTACTTGATTAATGACAAAAGTGGCACTGTAGTTCATCAGGAAATGATGACCATTTCAAAACATGGTGTTAGATTTATAGCATATTGGGTTAGAAATAGAAAAAAGAAATAGAAAAAGAAATAGAAAAAAGAAGGTCTTACCTTTAGATCATACTATATACAAATTAGTTACAAATGACTATAGATGTAAATGTGAAAGGTGAAACATTAAAACTTCTTTTTTAAAGATTTATTTTTATTTGTTTATTTATTAGAGACAGAGAGAGGGGGAGAGAGATAGAGTGAGAATGGGCATGCCAGGGTCTCTACCCACTGCAAACGAACTCCAGATGCACGTGCTATCATGTGCATCTGGCTTATGTAGGGCCTGGAGAATCGAACCTGAGTTCTTAGACTTCACAGGCAAGCACCTTAACTGCTAAGCCATCTCTTCAGCCAAACAGTAAAACTTTTATAAAAATAGCTTACTTTGGGCAAAGAATTCTTAAAATAGGACAAAAATAATTAATAAAAATTATGCTACAGGGGATGGGCAGACAGTTCATTGGTTAAGAGCACTTGCTTCTCTTTTTTGTTTATTTATTTATTTATTTAATTTGGTTTTACAAGGTAGTTCACACTCTAGCCCAGGCTGACCCAGAATTCACTATGTATTATCAGGGTGACCTCAAACTCATAGTGATCCTCCTACCTCTGCCTCCTGAGTGCTGGGATTAAAAGTGTGCACTACCATGCTTGGCTTGTTTATTTATTTATTCATTTGAGAGAGAAAGAGATAAAGAGACAGATAGAGAGAATGGGCATGCCAGGGCCTCCAGCCACTGCAAGTGAACTCCAGACATATGTACCACATTGGATTACCTGGGTACTGGGGAATTAAGCCTGGGTCCTTAGGCTTTGCAGACAAATACCTTAACTGCTAAGCCATCTCTCCAGCCCCCAACAATTTTTAAATTTTTTGAGAGAGGCAGAGAGAGAGAGAGAGAGAGAATAGGCACATCAGGGCCTCTAGCCACTGCAGAAGAACTCCAGATGCGTGTGACACCTTGTGCAGCTAGCTAATGTGGGTACTGGGGAATTGAACCTGGGTCATTGGGCTTTGAAGCCAAGCACCTTAACCTCTCAGCCACATCTCCAGCCCAGCACTTGCTTCTTAAATATGTGGCCCTGGAAAGACCTGAGGGCCATCTGAGTTTGACTGCCCAGAACCCACATAAAAACCTGGGCATGCCATCCACTATTGTAACTTCAGTCCATGGGGAGGGAAATTGCTTAGGCCTGTTAACCCAAAATGGCAGCTCTATACTTGAGACCCTGTCTCAAGAAAGTATGTGGATGAGCAATAAAGAATGGGACTCAAAATTCTCTGGCCTCCACATTAATACACATGGTGTGCACATGTCTGCACACACATGTAAAATATACCACATTCACATATTTTACACAGACACAGATGCAAAAAATGGTGCTATAAAATTGAGCATTAAGAATTTGTGTTAATCAAAAACATCATTAAAGGAGTAAGAAACAAGCTTCAGTTGGGAGATGTTTATACAAAATATAATAAACAAAGTTGGTGTGTGAACAAAATATCAAAAGAGGCACTCAACAGAGACAGACAACCTAAAAAACAAAAACGTCTGATCAGAGAGAGAGAATGGTGCACCAAGGCCTCCAGCCACTGCAAATGAACTCCAGATACATGTGCCACCTTGTGCATCTAGCTTACGTGGGTATTGGGGAATTGAGCCTTGAACTGGGGTAGTTAGGCTTCATAGGCAAGTGCTTAACCACTAAGCAATCTCTCCAGCCCCTCCATTTATTTTCTTGGGGTAGGGTCTTACTCTAGCCAGGCTGAACTGGAATTCACTATGTAGTGTCAGACTGGCCCCAAACTCAGTGATCCTCCTAACTCAGCCTCCTGAGTGCTGTGATTAAAGGCATGTACCACCATGCCTGGCTTATTTATTAATTTAGTTGAGAGGGAGAGAGAAAAAGAATGTAAGTGCCAAACAAATGCATGCATCACCTTGTGCAGTTGGCTTACATGGGTCCTAAATAATCGAATCTGGGTCCTTGGGCTTTGCAGGCAAGTGCCCTAACTGTTAAGCCATCTCTCTAGCCTTTATTTATTTATTTAGGTTTTCTTTTTTCTCTCTCTCTCTCTTTCTTTCTTTCTTTTGTTTTGTTTTGTTTTGTTTTTTTGGTTTTTCAAGATAGGGTCTCACTCTGGTCCAGGCTGACCTGGAATTCACTCTGTAGTCTCAGGGTGGCCTTGAACTCATGGCAATCCTCCTACCACTGCCTCCTGAGTGCTGGGATTAAAGGTGTGCACCATCATGCCCGTCTATTTTTTTGGTTTTCTGAGGTAGGGTTTTACTCTAGCCCAGGCTGACCTGGAATTCACTATGTAGTCTCAGGGTAGCCTCAAACTCACAGCGGTCCTCCTACCTCTGCCTCCCAGTGCTGGGATTAAAGGCATGTGCTCCTGGCTCCTTTTTTGTTTTTAATATATTTTTATTTATAATGAGAGGAGAGAGAGAGAGATAAATGAGTGTACTAGGGCTTCTAGCTTCTATAAACGAACTCCAGATGTATGCATATCTGGAGTTATGTAGGTACTGAGAAATCCAATCCAGGCCTGCAGGCTTTACAAGAAAACATTGTTAACTGCTGAACTACCTCCTCAGCCCCAAGAAAAACATTTTAAAGAGCACAAACATATATATATATATATATATATATATATATATATATATATATATATATATATATATGAGTTGGGCACGGTGGTTCACACCTTAAATATCAGCACTCTGGAAGCAGAGGTTAGAGGATCATTGTGAGTTTGAGGCCAACTTGAGACTACATAGCGAATTCCAGGTCAGCCTGGGCTAGAGTGAGACCCTACCTCGCAAAACCAAAGTGTGTGTGTGTGTGTGTGTGTGTGTGTGTGTGTGTTTATATAGGGCTTGCAATTTAGCTCTGGTTGTCCTGGAATTACACTGTATAGCCCTGGCTGGCCTCAAACTCAGGACAATTCCCTGACTTCTGCCTCTTGAGTGTTGCAAATATAGGCCTGAGCCACCATTCACAACTGAAAAGAAAAACTTTTTTTTTTTTTTTGACGTAGGGTCTTTCTTTAGCCCAGGCTGACCTGGAATTCACTAAGTAGTCTCAGGGTGGCCTTGAACTCACAGTGATCCTCCCAACTCTTCCTCCCAAATGCTGGGATTAAAGGCATGTTCCACCACACCTGGGTATTTTATTTTTTGAGACAGGGTCTCATATAGCCCAGACTGGTCTTAAACTTTCCACTTCCCATACCACAAAACCCAGTTTATGCAATGCTAGGGATCAAACCCATGGCTTTCATGTAGGTTAGGCAAGCACTCCACCCACTAAGGTATATCCTTAGCCTTCAGAATGGTTTTTGTTTTTTAATTTTTGTATTTTATTTCTTTATTTGAGAGAGAGAGAGAGAGAGAGAGAGAGAGAGAAGAGGCAGAGAGAATGGGCACGCCATGGCCTCCATCCACTGCAAATGAACTCCAGACACATGCGCCCACTTGTGCATCTGGCTTACGTGGGTCCTGGGGAATTGAACTGGGATCCTTAGGCTTCACAGGCAAACGCCTTAACCGCTAAGCCATTTCCCCAGCCTTTTTTGTTGTTGTTGTTGAGGTAGGGTCTCACTATAGCTAAGGCTGATTTGAAATTCACAGTGATCCTCCTACCTTAACTTCTCAAGAGCTGGCATCGAAGGTGTGAGCCACCACTCTGGGCTTATTTCCTTAACCTTGAAAAGAATACTTTTGGTGATACTTTCTGTTTGTTAAAGGTGCATACTGCACAAAAATCACTGAAATTACTTATCTAACAAAATGTGATGTTTTGGTGGGAGAGATTCTTGATGATTTTGGTTTTCTTTGTGCTTTCCCTTGTTGAGAGTGAGAATTCTATGGAAAGAAACATTTGAGCTGGGTGTGGTGGTGCACGCCTTTAATCCCAGCACTCAGGAGGCAGAGGTAGGAGGATCACTGTGAGTTCAAGGCCACCCTGAGACTACATAGTGAATTCCAGGTCAACCTGGGCTAGAGTGAGACCCTACCTCAAAAAAACAAAAAACAAAAAACAAAAACAAACAAAACAACCAGAAACATTTGAACATTATGAAGATTCAGTCCAAATGTTTTTTTTTAATTATTTTATTTTATTTTATTTTATTTTATTTATTTGAGAGAGAGAATGGGCACACCAGGGTCTTCAGCCACTGAAAACGAACTTCATGCGCCCCCTTGTGCATCTGGCTAAGGTGGGTCCTGGGGAATCGAACCTGGGTCCTTTGACTTTGCAGGCAAATGCCTTAACCACTAAGCCATTCCTCCAGCCCTCAGTCCAAATCTTGAACAAACAGTAGAGAACTGTAATAAGCCTGAAACTTGAACAGATTAGAATCAGGCTGGCATGATACGTTAATGCCAGAGACATATCTTAGGGTCTCCTTGGTTACTAGTATTTTATCAATCAGCAGAGAAGTTTATGTTTTTTTCTTTTTTTTTTTTGAGAGAGACGGAGAGAGAGGGAGAGGAAGACAGATAGAGATGGGCGCACCAGCAGCCTCTCAGCTACTGAGAACGAAATCCATATGTGTGTGCCCCCTTGTGGTCAAGTGCGGCATTGTGCCCTTATGTCACTTTGCATCTGGCTAAACATGGGACCTGGAGATTGAAATCAGCATTCTTAGGCTTAGAAGGCAGGCGCCTTAACCACTAAGCCATCTCTCCAGCCCGAAGTTTATGTTTTTTTTTTTTTTTACTGTGCAAGAGCCTACTGTGAAAGGTTTTGTGCCAGTACAGCATATGTCTTTCTTGTAGTACTTATAATATTTGGTTAATACTGATACTGCAAGAAACTGACTTTATAGAAGCTGAGCCAGGAACAGATCATACTCACATTATTCTTTTTAAATTTTTTTAATTTATCCATTTTGAGAAAGAAAGAGGGGCAGAGAGAGAGAATGGTCGTGCCAGGGCATCCAGCCACTGCAGAAGAACTCCAGACACATGTGCCCCCTTGTGCATCTGGTTTACTTGGGTACTAGAGGATCAAACTTAGGTTCTTGGGCTTTGCAGGCAAATACCTTAATCACACTAAGCCATCTCTCCAGCACTTACATTATTCTTGAAGTCCTCAAGAGATCCTTAAAGGTAGTGACTTTACAAAAGAGAATGAAGCTGGCGTGGTGGCACACACCTTTAATCCCAGCCTTCAGGAGGCAGAGGTAGGAGGATCAGATCGCTGTGAGTTTTGAGGCCACCCTGAGACTACAGAGTGAATTCCAGGTCAGCCTGAGCTAGAGTGAGAACCTACCTAGAAAAACAAACACAGAAAAAAAAAGAGTGAGAGAAAGAATGAAAAGAGAGGGGCTTAAAGATATAGGAAATATTTATAACAAAACTTTCAACTGCCAAATCTCTATGTACATTGAAACCAATGTTTTCTTCTTGCCTTTTTCAAGTACATAACTTCCCACTTTGTGGTTGAACCTTAGATATGAAATGTATTGTGATATTTCAATTCAATTGGGTTTTTTCCTTGTTGGTCCAGAAAAAATCAACATGCTGGCTTCGTAATTGTATGTTTTGTCACAAGCCAATTCAACCACACATGAACCAAACAGGTCTAACATGATTTTGCTGGCCAAAGGCCAGCCAGACTCTGCTGCACTGTCTCTACCTCACAAGATTTGAATAATCCAATCCTTGTAGTAGTTCCAGAGTGGCTGGGGCTCTCGAGTTCCATATGCATATGAAATACAGGTGCTTTGGGAAGTTTCAGTATCTTCTGTCATTGTCCTAACTTCAGTTGTCCATGTACAGATTAAAGATTCAATATATCATTTTCCTATTAGAACTATGAAAATTACATTCTACTTAGGCAAGAAGAATATTTAGGAAAGTTATTTCTATGGTTTAGTTCATGAAAATAGATTTCATGTCACTTTGTTTCGCAAATACAAACATCAAAGTGGGAAAAACTGTCAAGCAGATTTCTAAGGGCTTTTCTTTGTTGTTGACGTGATTGGAGGTACCATTTAGGGTTGCTTTTCTTTTTAACCTGATAGATACTTTATTCACATATTTTCATTGAATCCTTATAATGAGTCAATGAAACAAGTACTTTGTTATTGTGCACACTACATTTGAGTAAACTGAGAAGAGAATGCTTAAGTGATTTATCCAAAGTAATTCAGCAAGTGGTAGAGCTGGGATTAACAGTGTGGTGGTTTGATTCAGGTGTCCCCCATACACTTCCATGTTCCTAATGTTAAGTTCCCAGCTGATGGAGATTTGGGAATTAATGCCTCCTGGGGCATTGTATTGTTGGGGGCAGGCTTATGTGTGTATAGCCAGTGTCCCCTTGCCAGTGTTTGGCTCACTCTCCTGTTGCTGCTTGTCTACCTTATGTTGTCCAGGCTGTGATGTCCACCCTCTGCTCATGCCATTGTTTTCCCCTGCCATCATGGAGCTTCCCCTGGAGTCTGTAAGCCAAAATAAAACTTTTTTCTTCACAAGCTGCTCTTGGTTGGGTGATTTCTGCCAGCAATGCAAACCTGACTACAACAAACATAAAGATCCAAATTGCTATAGAGACTGAATTCATGAGCATTTCAATATGTTTTAGATATAGCTAGAAATTCTTCCTTACCTTCCTTTCTTTTTCTTTCTTCCTTTTTTTTTTCCTGAGGCAGGATCTCACTCTAGCACAGGCATGACCTGAAACACATGCTGTAGCCCAGGCTGGCCTGGAGCTCATGGTGATCTTCCTACCTTAGCATTTCCAGTGCTAATTATATGTGTGAGCCACCATGTGTGGCTCTTTCTTTTCATGTTTTCTTTTTTGAGACAGGCTTTTTATATGTAGTCCAGGTTTGCCTTGGAGTCTTGATTTTCCTGCCTCACCTTATTGAGTTCTGAGATTGCACGCATGTGACCTCACAGAAGGCCAAATATGCCTATCTTTTTTTTTTTTTTTTTTTTTTTTTTTTCGAGGTAGGGTCTCACTCTGGTCCAGGCTGACCTGGAATTAACTATGTGGTCTCAGGGTGACCTCGAACTCTCAGCAATCCTCCTACCTCTGCCTCCCGAGTGCTGGGATTAAAGGCGTGCGCCACCATGCCCGGCTCTACTATCTTGTTTTATAAGAATATTTTTATTTATTTGTAAGGGAAGAGAAGAGACAGGAAATGGGCATACAAGGGCCTTTTGCCACTGCAAATGAACTCCAGATGCAAATATGCCTATCTTAATTGTCTTTTAGAATAACCTGGGGGGTTGAGGAGATGGCTCCACAGTTAAAGAAGCTTCCATTCAAGCCTGCCCACCAAGCAAGGAGAATCTAAACGCTATCCAGCAGCAAAAACAAGAAAGACCCAATATGAAAAAGGAAGTTGGAAAGAAAGAAGAAGTGCCCAAGGTTGTCTTTTGACATTTTTGGCATAAGAGCACCAATAAACACATGTGTGCCCCCCTCCCACATATGCAGGAGTAAGAAAAAAATAACAAACAATCTAAAGTAATCTGTTCAGAGAAAGATTAATTTTGTGTCTATAGAACAGGAAATTGAAGACTAGAATGGTCTATTAACTTGTTTAATTTTATACAAAGGGTAGTTAGCAAAAGGAACAGTAAATAACATGTGTGTGGTTCCAGGAACTTCCAACTAGTTTATCTTGAAGACTAATCAGTCATATTAGTTAACCGTAGATATTCCTATAGTTTTGGGGGAAAGAAAACCCTTCTACTATACCTCCTATGCTCTCCTGTATTATGTCCCCTTAACCTCTACTGCCCAACTCATGGATTTTCTTCTCTGTAGTCATTTCTTTCTTTTTTTAAAAATTATTTGATTTATTTATTATTTATTTATTTATGTGTGTGTGTGTGTGTGTGTGTGTGAAAGAGGGAGAGAAAGAGAGAATGGGCATGCCAAGCCCTCTAGCTACTGCAAATGAACTCCAGGTGCATGTGGCACTTTGTGCATTTGGCTTTACGTGGGTACTGGGGAATCAAACCTGGGTCCTTATGCTTCACACACAAGCACCTTAACTGCTAAGCCATCGCTCCATCCCTGGAGACATTTTTGATGGTCAAAACATGATTGTGGTATGGTGCTCCTGTTTACAACTAGGATGAAGCCACAGATGTTGCTAAATATCCTATGGCCGACAAGAATCTTCTCCATAGAACAGCAATTGCCAGTACTAGGAGTGGGGCAAATATGGAGATACTGGTCAAAGGGTACAAGTTTCAGTTACAAAATGAATAAGCTTTGATGAACTAATGTATAGCATGGCAAGTATAGTTAATTATACTATATTATATGCCTACCATTTGTCGGCAGCAAATCTAGTGTTCTTAACACACACACACACACACACACACACACACACACACACACACACAGTTTTAGTCTTGTTCAATGCTATAAACTGGGTAACTTAGCTTTTTTATTATTATTACTTAAGTTGTGTAATTTATAATGAACAGAAATATTTTGATTCATTGGGTCGCAGACATAGCGGTTGGGAAGTTCACAACTGATGGGCCAATACCTGGTGAAAGTATTGATACTGCAGCAAGCATGTTGACAGGTATTATGTGGTTAAGAGACAGGGGAAAGGGCAAATTCATCCTTTGAAGAGCTTATTCCCACAAAAATGGTGTTAATCCACTAGTGGAGGCAGAGACTTTATTAGCTAATCACTTCTTGTAGGTCGCACTGCTTAATGCTGTTACATTGGAGATTAAGTTTCTAAAACATGAAGTTTGTGAGCCATATTCAAACCATAGATTTTACCTTTGGACCCCCAATTCATGTCCTTCTCACATGCAAAAGTCTTATCTTGCATCAACATCAATTCTAACATCCAGAGTCTCATCTGAATCATTTATGAGTGAGAGTCTAGGTAAAATTTATCCTGAAGCAAATTCCTTACCAGAGGTCTCATGACCTAATAAACCCTTTAAGATACCACATCTTAACACTGTTACATTGGAGGTTAAATTTCCAACACATGAACTTTGAAGCACACATTTTTTAAAAATAGCATTATGTGAGTTGATAAATGTGAAGTATAATACCGTATACTTAAATGTATATACTTTTGCCTATCATGGCTTAATAAAGCTGATTTTTTTTTTACTTTTTATATTTTTAAATAAAATTATGTGATCCCAAACACTAATAATGTCAAGGTTGAGAAATTCAATCTGGAGGGATAAGCATAAATTGCCTTACAAAGTTTTTGCATGAGGTTATCTAGGACAATAGCAGTTCTGTAACTACGATGTTATCTTGTAAATTCCAACAGCTTCAGTGCAGCCAAGATGACTCCTGTGAACATAAAGACTTGTCTCAAAGGTTGTTTCACAAATGTTTATAGGATTCTCATGAAAGCAGTTAATAATAATTTACTCAAAGAAACAAGAAACAAACAATTAAAAAGCAAGCCACTCCCTATAAGGAGGAAGAGGAAGGAGATGCTCTGAAACAATATGATTCATACATTAGCTTAGATGTGATGTCATATTTAATATCTTGTGCCATGGCTTATAGATAGTCAAACATTTTGGTTATTTGCGTGGAACTCTAGAACATCAGCAAGTTGCAACAAAAGTCTTTGAGGATGAATATTTTTGGTAATACTGTAAAATAAACAAGTGCACATTGAAATTGCAGCCACTGGCTATAAGTCACTCAGCCTTTCAATAACATCTTTATTATTTTATTTCTGACAATTTCATACACGTATAAAATATATTTTGAGCTGGGCATGGTGGCACATACCTTTAATTCCAAAACTCAAGAGACAGATGTAGGAAGATAGCCTTGAGTTGGGGGCCATTATGAGACTACATAGTGAATTTCAGGTCAGCCTGGGCTAGAGTGAGACCCTGCCTTGAAAAACAAAATAAAATGTATTTTGACCATTTTCACCCCCATGTTACCCTCTCATTTCCATATCCACTGCTTTTTCTTCCCAACTTGTCTTCCTCCTACTTTTACAATGTGTGTGTGTGTGGTTTGAGTTGATTGTATGAGCATAGATGGGGGTTTATTTACCTGAGCATGGGCATGAATGCAATAGCTTCCCATCTATTCTAATCTAATTTATTTTGGATAGGTAAATTGGGCCACCAGATGACTATGTACACTCCCAATGTGTTGAGTTTATCTTCTAAATATTCCTGGGATATTGTTGGTTTATTGTAGGAGGTTCTTGGCTAGATATAGAACCAAGCATAATGTGAGATGTTGGGAAGAGGATTATTAGTTATAAGAAATGTTATCTCTGTTTTAACTTAACACTTTATTCAGTGAAGTATAAAGTGTTTGAGCTGTGATATTAGATAGACCTGGCCTCTGTAGTTTCCTAGTCATTGGAGTAGAATACCTAGCTTCTCTAAGCCTCAGTTTGCTCATCAGTATTCAAGTAGATGTGGTCTATACTATGGCTCCTATACATTTATTGAAACTTGAAACATTGCTATTCTTTTATTTGCTCTAATAGTTACAGCCTTTATAGGATATGTACTCCCTTAAGGCCAAATATCATTCTGAGGTGCTACCGTAATTACTAATCTACTCTCAGCTATCCCTTATATTGGTTTCACTCTTGTAGAATGAACCCAAGGAGGCGTCTCTGTAGATAAAGCCATGGTAACACGATTTTTTGTGGACATAAGGAATATTACTGAAGCAGTACCTTGGGTTAAAAAAATATTTTGGGGTTGCTTCTGTGGATTGTGGTTTTAATTTTTAAAATATTTATTTTTATTATTTATTCATTTATTTATTTATAATTTATTATTTATTTATATTATTCTAATTTTACATTCATAATGGTGACTCCATTATCCACCTCCCTGTCCTCCCTCTTCCAAAGGGACCCTCATCAATGGGGACTGTGGGTCATGCATTGTGGGGGTAGTCAAGAGTTATGGGGGATAGGCCAAGTCTCTGCATAATGCCCCAACTTGTGGCTCTAACATTCTTTCTGCCCTCTCTTCAGTGTGAGACAAAACATGTAGAGACCTGGCCAGAATCTGGAAGAGTGTCAGTCCCCAGACATTAGCACTGCCAGAGGGTGCTATATGAGCAACTGGGGGAAAATGGCCGTCATCTGTCCAAACAACTTCCAGTCTAAGCTACCCAGCAGGAAACAACCTGACGTAATGCTCAAACAAGTGCATTAGTGGCACACAACCATGGTGGGTAACCAACTGCTCTTGATTTGGCTAATAGATCCACTCAGTGGAATGGAACTCATTGCTGGAACTGGGAAATAAGTCAAAACCATGTACAAAGATGAGCTCAGTTTCCAAGATCAAGACACCACCAAATGTGGGTTTGTTTTTTTAATGAGAATAGGAATAATGGCTGGTATACTTATTTCTAGACCTACTTATAAGTAGATGGCAGCTGAGCATAGTAAACCAGTGTACTGAGAAATTCACTCTAAAATCCTTGTGAAGGTTAGATGGGATTATTTATGTAAATTTAGAACACTGTTTTCTTTTTAATATTTTATTGAAAATATATACACTATAACAAGTTCATAATACCCTCCTATCCTCCACCATTTTCCTTCTCCCCATCTCTTCCACTGAACCCTTTGTTCCAACGAGTCTATTTTTTTTTTTTTTTTTAAATATATTTTATTTTGTTTATTTATTTATTTGAGAGAGAGGGAGATACAGAAATAGGCAGGTAGAGAGAGAGAAAGAATGGTTGTGCCAGGGCCTCCAGCCACTGCAAACGAACTCCAGATGTGTGCACCCCTTGTGCATATGGCTGACGTGGGTCCTGAAGAATCAAGCCTTGAACTGGGGTCCTTAGGCTCCACAGGCAAGTGTTTAACTGCTAAGCCATCTCTCCAGCCCCAACGAGTCTATTTTTTTAAAAAATATTATTTAAGAGAGAGAGACATAGAGAGAGAGAGGATGGGCATACCAGGGTCTCTAGCCACTGCAAACAAACTCCAGATGCATGTGTCACCTTGTACATCTTGCCTTATGTGGGTACTGAGGAATCAAACCCAGGTCTTTGGACTTTGCAGGCAACCACTTTAACCACTAAGCAATCTCTTCATCCCACACTAGTTCATTTAGATGTCATCATTTCCCCCCACCTATTATTCAGGTCTTGTGTAGGTAACATCATTGTGAGGTCATGAATGCCATGACCATTCTGTGTCTGGAAGACAGTATTGCAAAGCACCCCTCCTCTTCTTTGACTCTTTTATTTCCTTTTTACTTTCTTTCTCTTTTTTTGTTTTGTTTTGTTTTTATTTTCTGAGGTAGGGTCTCGCTCTAGCACAGGCTGGCTTGGAATGCACTATGTAGTTTCAGGCTGGCCTCAAACTCAAGACAATCCTACCTCTGCCTCCTGAGTGCTGGGGTTAAAGGCATGTACCACCATGCCAGGCTTCATGTGTCTCTTACATTCCTTCCCCTACTTCTTCTTCAATGCACCCTGAGCCTTGCAGAGTGGTCCCCCTTAGGGCCAGCCCAGGAGGGACGGCAGTGTTTCTGGCGAGTAGGGGGTGAGAGGTGCAGAGTCAGCGACACACACTCCAGGAGTTGGGTGGAAGCAGCAGAGGACGAGCTGCTCCAAACTCGTTTATTGAGGAAGTGCAGGGAGTTTTAAGGGGCTTGACTGACCAATCATTGTATGGGGTGGTCCCCTTTATGTGACCAATGACAGTCTTTCTCTGGACAGGTCATCTTGTAGCAGGTTTCTTGTGAGCATGGGAGTGTAGCTGTTGTCACGCCAGGCCTGCATTGTGCCATACAAAGCACTGCTCTCTTGCACCTGATATAGCTCAAGAAAATGTCTTCTGATACAATTTTCACAGGAATTGACTAAAGTTATGAATTGTAATGCATAGAACATTAGAGGATTACACTTTACACTTATATGACAGTTGATTTGGTCCTCTGGAATCAGAATAGCCATTTGTAAAGTTTTTCACAATGATGTTTGCACTGCGATTTTTTGAGGGAGAGAGATACAGAGAGAGACAGAGAGAGAGGGAGAGGAAGACAGATAGAGATGGGTGCACCAGTAGCCTCTCAGCTGCTGTGAAGGAAATCCAGATGCATGTGCCCCCTTGTGGTCAAGTGCAGCATTGCGCCCTTGTGTCACTTTGCATCTGGCTAAACGTGGGACCTGGAGACTGGAACCGGCGTTCTTAGGCTTAGGAGGCAGGCGCCTTAACTGCTAAGACATCTCTCCTGCCAGCACTGCAATTTTTTTTTTTTTTTTCGAGGTAGGGTCTCACTCCAGCTCAGGCTGATCTGGAATTCACTATGTTGTCTCAGGGTGGCCTCAAACTCATGGTGATCCTCCTACCTCTGCCTCCCGAGTTCTGGGATTTAAGGTGTGCACCACCACATCTGGCTGCATTGCAATTTTTTATTACAGTCTGGCATTCTGATAAAATTTAGGTTGTGGATGGAGTTAGAGTATTATACCTAAGAGACAGCAGGTAACAAAATCACTAATTTTAGTTCATGGCCATATCAAGCAAGCCCCTTTAACCACTAAGCCATATTTTCAGCCCTCCCCTTTTAAAAATTAATATTTATTTACTTATTTAAGAGAAGGATAGAAAGATAATGGAGGTACTATGGCCTCCAACCACTGTGAACAAACCCCAGATGCTTGTACCTCTTTGTGCACGTGGCTTTACATGGGGACTGGGAAATGGAACCTGGGCCTTCGGGCCTTGCAAACAAGTGCCTTTAATCACTGAGCCATCTTCCCAGACCCATCATAGCCATATCAAATTTCATTTTCCATAAGATCCTTGAGAGCCATACAGAAGCTTCATGGTTATGGATAGCAGTAAGTTGCATTAAGTATGGGATGCAAATAAATAGGCAAGAGTCACATTTTGGATAGTGTCAGAATTCTAAGAATATCAAGGAAATAATCCATAGTAATTTACAGAAAAGATACTCATCTAGGGCTGGAGAGATGGCTTAGCAGTTAAGGCACTTGCCTGCAAAGCCTAAGGACCCAGGTTCGATTCCCCAGTATCCACATAAAGCCAGATGCACAAAGTGGTGCATGCATCTGGAGTTTGCTTGTAGCAGCTGAGGCCCTGGCATGCCTATTCTCATTCTCCCTCTCTCCTTGCAAATTAATTAATTCATTTAAAAAGATACTCATCTAAATATAGCAATGAGAATTTAAAGGATTTATAAATCACTAAGGATAAGTAAAGTATGTGATACTAATCTGATAGGATGCTGTAAATACTCTTTAAAAGATATTGACATAAGAAAAGGCTGAAGCACCTGGTGTGGTGGCGCACGCCTTTAATCCCAGCACTTGGGAGGCAGAGGTAGGAGGATCGCTGTGAGTTCACGGCCACCCTGAGACTACATAGTTAATTCCAGGTCAGCCTGGGCCAGAGTGAGAACCTACCTCGAAAAACCAAAAGAAAAAGAAAAGAAAAGAAAAGGCTGAAGCCAGGCATGGTTATACAGATTTGAAATCTCAGCTACTTAGGAAGCTGAGGCAAGAGGATTTACAAGCTATGCAGTGAGTTCAAAGGCCAACATGGACTTAACTTAGTGAGACCCTATCTCAAAATGAAAAGTAAAAAGAAGATATAGCATAGTGATAGACCACTTGCCTAGAATGCACAAGGTCTTAGGTTCAAACCTTAACATCACAAAAGGCTCAAAATATAATACTAAATACAAAAATGATGCCTAAAAGACTATTTTTACACCAACATTTATACATTTTGCCAAAGATGAGTGGTTGTATCTGGTTTGATAAATTATGGAAGTTTTTGTTTTTACTTGGAAGTTTTACTTTATGAAAATTTTAAATAACGATTATTTTTATTACAAGGAAGCAAAATGAATACTATATTCTATATAGCTTTGGAGCATCTTGTATTGCGGGGTGGCAGGGGAGTGTGCAGAGAGCTAGTGTCTCACTATGTGGCTGGCCTCAAAGTCATGGCACTCTTCCCACCACAGCCTCTCAAGTGGTAGGATTCTTGATGAGTGCCACCACACCTGCCTTGGAATGCTTAAAGCAGAATTTCACCTTAGTCATGAGGGGTGGGATTGATGGTTAGTTAGGAATAAAAAGAAGAGGACAAATGTGTGAGCTTTGTAGCCTTGTAGCCTCGAAGGAAAAAAAAAATCTAGAGCAACAGCTTCTTTAAGCGCCTAAGTAACAAGTAAGCTATGTCTCACTAATTTAAATAGCAAGCCCGAGTAGCTGCAATTTACCTAATCTAAATATAGTCTATACTCTGAAATTGCCACACCCTGTAGCAGGTTCATGTTCCGATTGGCTGAGAGTAGGTGCAAGCATTTGACACAGTGCAGTGGATGGAAGCCAGGAAGAAGGAAAGGGGAAAGGCTAGAGGCCATAGGGCACAGACTTTGGAGGAATTCAGAAAAGATCCACCCTCCCTTCTGCTACCCAACCATTATCTCAGATGATGTCAACAGAAAGTTAGCCAGCAAAGAAATGCTTGCAACCCTACTTCTTAATCCTTCCAACTTTCAAGAAGTTGACAAGAAGCATAACAAATACTCACTGCTTCTAAATTCCATTTCCTTCTTTGTTGGTTTACGTTTTGGAATATATACATTTTTTCCCCTAGGTAGGATCTCACACTAGCTCAGGCTGACCTGGATCTCACTATGTAGTCCCAGGCTGACCTTGAACTTATAGCAATCCTCCTAGCTCTGCCTCCTGAGTGCTGGAATTAAAGGCATGTGTCCCCATGGCCACCTGCAGTTTATATTTCTATGGACAAACTTCCAGTTTTTACTAAGCACTAAATGACTCTTTTCCAGAAGCTGGTGTGGGAAATCCTTCAAAAGCAGCTGCTGTGACAAGGCCTCTTGTGGTTCTTGTAGCTGCAAGTGGTTCTTTCATGGATGTTTCCCTATACCTCCTGTATTGTGGGTTAAAATGTCCCCACTTTCTTTCTGTCCTCATACAGGTTCTGAGCTGTCAAAAGTGAATGAAAGCCTTTGTGCACCATAGCCCCTATGGAGGGGCTGCTTACAGTCACTTTTGTAAGGCTGTGCCTTCTCAGAGCCCTGAACAATAAAACCCACACAAGGACAAATGACAATTAATTCATATGTTTTTGGTTAAAGAGTTATTTTGGGCCTGGAGAAATGACTCAAGGGTTACTGCACTTGATCTTAGCCAAAAGGCCAAGAAGTGATGACTCAGGGGTTAAAGGCATTTGTTTGCAAAATCTTCCTGTCCGGGTTTGACTCCTCAGTATCCACATAAAGCCATGCATCTAGAGTTCGTTTGCAGTAACAAGAGGCCCTGATACATCCATTCTCTCTCTTTCTCTCTCTTTGTTTCCATCTCTCTTCTCTCTATCAAATGAACAAAAATAAAAATATTTAAGAAAAGGAGTTATTTCCTTATGGATGTGGGAAGTGCAGGATCTTTCTATGAATTTTTTTTGTGTGTTTGCTTACATGTATTCATTTACTCCTTTGCAAACACTGGTCAGTGGCCTTTTCCCACTGCTTTTTATAATTAACTCTAAATTACTTGTTTGAACTATTTATTTCTGAAAGGAATGCTAACCAAATTGCCACTCCCTGCTGAAAACCAAGAGTGACAACAGCAAGGGGAGAGAGAAAGGAAGTCTAACACTGGAGTAGTGAAGGCTATCTTGAAGTTAAGGCTCTCTTTCTCCTTTCTCTCTCTTTTTTTTTTTTTCTGTTTGTTTTATTTTGTTTTCGTTTTTCGAGGTACGGTCTCACTCTAGTCCAAGCTGATCTGGAATCACTGTGGAGTCTCAGGCTGGCCTTGAACTCATGGCGATCTTCCTACCTCTACCTCCTGAGTGCCAGGATTAAAGGCATGCGCCACCATACCTGGCTTCTCTGTTGTTTTTTTAAGGTAGGGTCTCACTCTAGCCCATTTTGACTTGGAACTCACACTGTAGTTCCAGGTTGGCCCCAAACTCATGGTGATCCCCATTCCTCTGCCTCCCAAACGTTAGGATTAATGGTATGTGCCACCATACCTGGTTTAGGGCTCTCTCTCTTGAGGCTTGCTTGGTAGGAGTCTGGTTGCCTTTCAGAGGAAGTCTGACACCATACATAGCATTGGCACAGTGTTGTAACAGGGTTTTGAGGGTTCAAGGAAGGTCTAATTCTCATATGAAGTTCTCTCCAGACATTCCAATAATTTGAGCATTTGTTTATTTACTTATTTTTATTAAAAAATTTTGCTGGACATGGTGGCACACACCTTTAGTCAGAGGTAGGAGAATCACCATGAATTCAAGGACAGCCAGGACTACATAGTGAATTCCAGGTCAGCCTGGGCTAGAGCGAGACCTACCTTGAAAAAACAGAAATGAAATAAAAACAAAATCAATAAATAAAAATGATCTTTTTATTTACTTATTTGTGAGGCAATATGGGAAAGGTGGAGAGAGATTGGGTGCATCAGGGATTCTTGCAACTGCAAACAAACTCCAGATAGCTACCTGTGGCACATTGTGCATCTGGCTTTTACGTGGGTACTGGGGAATTAAACCCAGGCAAGCAGGCTTTGCAAGCAAGTGTCTTTAACCAGTGAGCCATCCCCCAGCCACCATTTGAACACTTAAATTTGTATTACAATTTGGTGCTTGATGATTGATTGTGTTAACACTCTAATTGTCCTTGAGAAAGACTTGAACACACTAGTTAGTATACTGTTTAGTATACTTCCTTTACTAGAAACTAGTTTAATACAATATGATGAAATTATGCATAAAGTTTCTGCTTAGAATGAGCCCACCTATAGAGATTCTACCACAGAGATCCTGAGGCTCTTCATGTTAGTCTATTTGGAAGAATGAGAGAGAACCCCTGCAAGTAAAGAGCATGTCCTGAAATTAAGGAACTAGAGTTTATGCCTTGCTCTCTGCTCACATTAGAGACTTCTGAAAACATGATACCTCACGGAATCCTTGGGCTTTAGGTTCCCTTTTCGTAAAGAGTGGGCAGTGACAGCCTTGCTACATGTTTTATAATATTTTGGGAGAATTATATGAGGAATTATATGGTAAAGGGTGTGTGCCATGGTACAGTTTTCCACTTTCTGCTTAAAGGGGAGAGAAATGTTCCAAAGGCAAGTAAGAATGGAAGGGACTCCAAGATAACAGATAGTCAGAAACTGCAGGACCTGAAAAAAAGGAGACATTGACATCTTGTTTCTTGGTTTAACCTCTGCTTATCTACTGTACTCCTGTCTGTTCCTTATGACTATTTAGGAAACAAGAGAAAATAGTTTAAAGGCCGGGCATGGTGGTGCACGCCTTCAATGAAATAAAAACAAAATCAATAAATAAAAATGATCTTTTTATTTACTTATTTGTGAGGCAATATGGGAAAGGTGGAGAGAGATTGGGTGCATCAGGGATTCTTGCAACTGCAAACAAACTCCAGATAGCTACCTGTGGCACATTGTGCATCTGGCTTTTACGTGGGTACTGGGAATTAAACCCAGGCAAGCAGGCTTTGCAAGCAAGTGTCTTTAACCAGTGAGCCATCCCCAGCCACCATTTGAACACTTAAATTTGTATTACAATTTGGTGCTTGATGATTGATTGTGTTAACACTCTAATTGTCCTTGAGAAAGACTTGAACACACTAGTTAGTATACTGTTTAGTATACTTCCTTTACTAGAAACTAGTTTAATACAATATGATGAAATTATGCATAAAGTTTCTGCTTAGAATGAGCCCACCTATAGAGATTCTACCACAGAGATCCTGAGGCTCTTCATGTTAGTCTATTTGGAAGAATGAGAGAGAACCCCTGCAAGTAAAGAGCATGTCCTGAAATTAAGGAACTAGAGTTTATGCCTTGCTCTCTGCTCACATTAGAGACTTCTGAAAACATGATACCTCACGGAATCCTTGGGCTTTAGGTTCCCTTTTCGTAAAGAGTGGGCAGTGACAGCCTTGCTACATGTTTTATAATATTTTGGGAGAATTATATGAGGAATTATATGGTAAAGGGTGTGTGCCATGGTACAGTTTTCCACTTTCTGCTTAAAGGGGAGAGAAATGTTCCAAAGGCAAGTAAGAATGGAAGGGACTCCAAGATAACAGATAGTCAGAAACTGCAGGACCTGAAAAAAAGGAGACATTGACATCTTGTTTCTTGGTTTAACCTCTGCTTATCTACTGTACTCCTGTCTGTTCCTTATGACTATTTAGGAAACAAGAGAAAATAGTTTAAAGGCCGGGCATGGTGGTGCACGCCTTCAATCCCAGCACTTGGGAGGCAGAGGTAGGAAGATCGATGTGAGTTTGAGGCCACCCTGAAACTACATAGTGAATTCCAGGTCAGCCTGGGCTAGAACGAGACCCTGACTAAAGACACACACACACACACACACACACACACACAGAGAGAGAGAGAGAGAGAGAGAGAGAGAGAGAGAGAGAAAAGAAAATAGTAGAATAAAGGAGTAAACAATCTGAACTCCCCAATATTTTTGTTTGTTTTTCAAGGTAGGGTATTGCTCTAGCCCAGGCTGACCTGGAATTCACTATGTAGTCTCAAGATGGCCTCGAACTCTTGGCGATCCTCCTACCTCTGCCTCCCAAGTGCTGGGATTAAAGGTGTGCGCCACCCGGCCCGGCTGAACTCCCAATTTTGCATAGAAAGTATGTATGTTTCCCACTGGTCAAGTGGTTGGATTGTCTCTTCTAACCAGTATTTAATCCAAGAAGGTGGCCAAATGATGAGGGCATTGTTAGTAGCCAAAGGCTTTGAGGAAGCGTGCAAGAAGAGGAAGCTGAGAGAAGCTGGGAAGAGGTTGGGACTTTAAAAAACAAGCAAATTTGTTTTGAGCTATGTCCTAGTCCAAAAGGTTACAAGTTGATGTCAAAGAACAATGTGGGGGGATCATGTGCTCATATAGCTGCAGAAACTTCCTATGTATCAATGATCTGGACACTGATCATGCAGAGGGCATTGATGACCAGCCATTCAGAGCCAGTGATTCAGTGACAGCTGAGGGCAGGCTGCACCAGTATGTCTTTCCAGCTCCAACCATGCATAGGGAAAAGGATTCCAAAAAGAGAGGTGGGGAATGAAAGAACAGGTTGTATTTCTTCACTACTCTAAGCTCGCTGGGGTGAATTCTTGATGTATTGGGCAGAGGAGGAAGATGAATAGTGAATTGCATGGAACTGAAAATTTAACCACTGAGCCATCTCCCAGCCCAAACTGAGATTTTAATGTGGGTTAAACTAGGCTGGACCTTTCTGTTTTTTCCCCTCAAGATAGAGACTCACCTTTCATTTATTTTTTTCCTTGAGCTAGAGTCTCTAGCCCAGGCGGACCTGGAACTCACTCTGTAGTCTCAGGCTGGCCTCGAACTGTCAGCTTTCCTCCTACCTCTGCCTCCTGAGTGCTGGGATCAAAGGCATGGGCCACCACACTGGGCCTCCTTTTTTAACTTATATTTTTATTTTTTATATATTTATATTGATACATATTTATGGGATACAGAATGGTAATTCAATATACATATATAATGTGTAATGATAAATCAGTGTAATAATGCTGCCATTTTCTTCAACAATAATCACTTTTAAAAAATTTATTCTTTATTTATTTCAGAGAAAAGACAGATAGAAAGAGAGAGGAAAAGGGAGAGAACAGGTGAGCTAGGGCCTCCAACCACTGCAAACAAACTCCAGACATATGTGCCACTTTGTGCATCTGGCATACATGGATACTAGGGAATCAAATCTGGGTTCTTGGGTTTTCCTGGCAAGCACTTTAATGGCTAAGCCATCTCTCCAGTCCAACTTTGTTGGAAACTTTGATTTTCTTCTAGTTAGCTGGGCTTGGAAGTGCATATATGTAATATCAGTTTCTGTGGAGCATAAGGCAGGAGGATTGCAATTGCAAGGACAGCCTGGATTGTGTAGTGAGTTTGAGGCTAGTCTGGGCAACTTAGTTAGACCCTGTCTCAAATTAAAATAACAAAAGGGATGGGGGTGTAGCTCAATAGTACAGTCAATATCCATCACATATAAGGCTCTGTCTGTGTTTAATCCCTATCACCTCAAAAAGTACACACACACACACACACATACATTCATATATACACACATACATGTTGATATAATAGCTACCTTACTGTGTAATAAGCAAGCAAGCAGAATTGGGAGATTTCTTGCTGTCTCCATTTCACATGAGCTTTGCCTTCTTTTTTTCTTTTTTCTTTTTCTGTTTTTTTGAGGCAGGCTCTTGCTCTAGTCCAGGCTGACCTGGAATTCACTATGTAGTCTCAGGCTGGCCTCAAAGTCACAGTGATCCTCCTACCTCTGCCTCGCAAGTGCTGTGATTAAAGGTGTGTGCCACCATGGCCAGCTGAGTTTTACCTTCTTTTCTATTCTTAAGCTCTATAGTATTCTATGTGAGGCTGGAGAGATGGCTCAGTGATTAAAAGTACTTGCTTATAATACTGTACCATAAAATCATTCTTAAATTCAAACACAAAATGGGGCCTGGGAAATGGCTCAGCATATAAAAGTGTTTGCTATGTGTGCAAGAGTATTTGAGTTCAGCCCTCTAGAAGTGATGTAAAGTGGTACCCTATCAGGTACCTAGTGTTCATACCTAGTGTTCAATCCTAGTGTTCATACAGCAAGATGGGAGGCAGAGACAGGAAAATTGCCTGGAAGCTTGAGAGCAGCTAGCCTGATGAGCACAGTGGCAAAAAAGAGACCCTGCCTCAAAAGAGGTGGAAAATGAGGACCAACATCCGAGGGTGTCCTCTGACTCAGTGGTATAGGAACTCTCTCTCCCTCTCCCTCTCAGTGCATGCATGCACGTGCACACACACACACACCCAAACCAGAACTGCCAATCTTATAGAACAGAGAGAGGGATAGTGTCCATTTAGGTCTGAAAAAGCAGGAAGGAGGGAGAATAATAAAGATTCGAAAGATTAGGGTGGACTTTTAAAAACCCATGTGACAAGATGAGAAAGTGCTTTTTGGGTGTTCAAAATGGAGCTGAAGGCTTGTAGAAGCTCAGTTGGTAGAGGGCCTGCCTATTAGGCAAAAGCTCTGGTTTCAATCTTCAGCACCACATAAACTGGGTATGGTGGTACAGGCCTGCAACCCCAGCACTCAGGAGAGGGGAGGGAGAGTGGAGGATCAGAAGTTCAAAGTCATCTCATCCTCAGCTACTTAGCAAGTTCTAGGCCAGACATGAGACCCTGTTTAGAAAATGGAAAGTGACTATAACTGCCTGGTTATGGAAGTAATCAGAAAAGGAAACTGCATGTTTGTACCTACTGCTGTTCAATGATCTGGATATCAATATAGGTGATTTTCTACTTCCTAGAAAGTATGCCAGGTAGAATTAGTAATAGGATATAAGTATCTGTGCCAGAAGAAATTGCTATTTTGTGGATCAATAGTTTTCTTTTCATCAAGAAGTTATAAAATAGCAGCACGAGTACTTTTTCTTAAGTTAGAAAACTAGAACTAATACAAGCTGTATTTCACTCAGAATACCTCATTGGAATAAGCAACTGAAATTGGCAAAAGGATTTGACATAAAAGTATTATGTAAGAGGCTATGTTTTAATTTCTGTATTTTCACATATTTCCTACTAAGTCTTAATCACATCGCTTCCTCATTTCTAGACACAAAAGATCTAGACAAATGAGTCATATCATAACCCACACTGAAGCATTAGCTTGTGTTGCGTAATTACAGGACAGGTGTATTACTGTTCCTAAGCCTGAAAACAACACTATCCCAATAATGTGTGCTCATGGGCAACCTGAGCACCAGTAACTGATGTAACCTCACTGATGTCAAGAAATGAGAAGAATAAAAATAAATAAATAAATAAGTAAGTAAAAAAAAGAAGAATACTGGCTGTATAGCCAAACTTCACTTTATCTGGAAGTTGTCTCACAGATATTGGCATTGATCCTAGTGCTGGTTTCATAAATGGATTTCTGATTATAGGCTGGAAAGCCTATGAAATGGATCCAGTTGGCTTGCACGCAGAATCACCCTTACTCCCTTCAGCAGTCTCCTGAGAGGGATTCTCAAGAATGTAGCCGGGAGAGATCAGCAGGTGTTTAGGTGATATCTATTCAGTCTAGTGATGAATACTAATTACCTTTGCTGTGATTTCAAGAGAGGCTGACAGGGCAGTGGTAGGAGAGAGAAGCCCGGAGAGGGAAGGAAGGGAAAATGGAAGAAGGAATGGGCAAGGCAGGGTGAGGCAGAAAAAAAATAGAGGAAGGGGAAGTAGAATTAAACAAGAGGAAGGAGCGTTGAGAGGAGGGAAAGAAGTCATAGAATAATAATAAAAGGCTGAGCAGAGGAGATTACTTGGGAACAGATCTTTTTTTTTTTTTTTAATAGAACTGAATACCAGTACTACATTTTTGAGCCTTTATAATTTTAGCTATTTCAGTTCTCTGTACCTGTTTTCTTAATCATAAAAATGGGAATAATATCAATTCTGGTTTGAGATAGTTGTTCTGATGTTAGACAATAACATATATACAGAACATGACATGGTAGGTACTCAAAAACATGAATTACTGATAGTATGGTGGTGGTCATTGTTATTAATGTTACAGAGAGTCACATCATTTGTGACAAAGCAAAACAAATTAGTTGTCTTGACACATAGCAAGAAAAGAAATTTCAGTGGTGAAGGCTGCCTCAGATAACCCTCAAGATGTTAATTTTAGAAAAAACAAGAAGCTGGAACATTATCAGGCATGGGAAACCAGAAAAAGAATTACATTGTGTTATTCACACATTCACATTCTACTCTGCATGTCACTTTCACATTAAAGAAATCAGCCAAGCAAGAAAAAGAAAGCAGTACTTCATACGCATGATTGGTTTTGTTTCTAGCATTTCCTTTTACAGTTGTTTAGAATGTAAAGTGATATAATTTAACTCTACTTAGAGAAAGATATTGAAAATGACTACATGAACAGTTTTAGCACTCATATTCTTCTACTGATTTTATCTCCTCACAGGAATCTGGTAGGTAGAATGCAAGGAGGTTTCATAAGGAATTGTTTTATTTTTAAATATACAATAAGGATAATTATTCTTTGGATGATAAGAAATGAATGTTTCCTTAGATGGGAACGCTAAAGATTAAGCACTTGACTTTCTATGGGGCCTGATAATTAAAAGCTACAGTCCATACTTCTGATAAAGTTTACTATATATTTTTTTTTTTTGGTTTTTCGAGGTAAGGTCTCACTCTAATCCAGGCTGACCTGGAATTCACTATGTAGTCTCAGGGTGGCCTCGAACTCTCGGCGATCCTCCCACCTCTGCCTCCCAAGTGCTGGGATTAAAGGCATGCACCACCATGCCCGGCTAAAGTTTACTATTTTGTACAGAAACATCAAGTACATCTTTAGGCAGTGCATTTTAAAGGAGAAATACCATGTCAAAGTGAACGTGTTTTCCTTCCTTAATGTCTCCTTACACTAGGATGGCGTGGCTAGGTTGAGATAAAATGTCTATTCATTGGTACTAACAACAAGTACATGTAGTGACTATATATTCAAAGTTTCAGTTAAAGAAAGGCCTTCTCTGTCCTAGGAGAGAAACTTTAAAAAATATATTTTTGGGCTGGAGAGCTGGCTTAGTGATTAATGTGCTTGCCTGAGAAGGCCAAGGACCCACGTTTGATTCCCTAGTACCCACCTAAGCCAGAAGCACAAGGTGGTGCATGCACCTAGAGTTCATTTATCATGGTTAGAGGCCCTAGTGCACCCATTCTCTCTCTACCTGCAACCTCCTCTCTCTCTCTCATTGCCTTTCTCTCTCACATAAATAAATAAATAAAATATTTAAAAATATTTTTGTTTCTCTATTTGCAAGCAGAGAGAGATAGAAAAGTGACAGAGATAAATGGCATGCCAGGGCCTTCAGCCACTGCAAACTGACTCCAGATGCATGTGCCACTTTGTGCATCTGGCTTTACATGGGTACTGAGGGATTGAACCCAGGTCCTTAGGCTCTGCAGGCAAGCACTTTAACTGCTAAGCTATCTTTCCAGCCCCGGGAGAAATGTTTTGGTTTGGTTTGGTTACTAAGATTTATAAAAATAAAAGGTACATCATACCAGATGGTTAGGAAAATCTCTACATGTTCCTTAGGCTCTGAACTCTATGTGTTTGTTGTACTTTAGGGAAAAATTGTGTCTATATTTGCACCTAAACAATAGTGGTTAAAATATAGCCATCACCTTGAGTACCCAGCAGATTGTCCTCATCTCCCTCAGCTGACTTCAAGCCTCTTGCAGGTGACCCATGTAAAAGACAATGTGAAAGCCGGGTGAGGTGGCGCACGCCTTTAATCCCAGCACTCGGGAGGCAGAGGTAGGAGGATCGCCGAGTGTTCCTGAGACTACATAGTTAATTCCAGGTCAGCCTGGACTAGAGTGAAACCCTACCTCGAAAAACAAACAAACAAACAAACAAACAAAAACAAAAAGACAATGTGAGACTCATATAGGAAGGGGTCACAAATTCTAAGCAAGCTGTCTTTTTTGTTTGTTTGTTTTTTCAAGGTAGGGTCTTGTTCTAGTCCAGGCTGACCTGGAATTCACTGTGTAGTCTCAGGATGGCCTCACATTCTGAGTGATCCTCCTACCTCTGCCTCCCGAGTGCTGGGATTAAAGGTGTATGCCACCACGGCCTGTCTTTTTGGATTTTTCTTTTCTTTCTTCTTTCTTTCTTTCTTTCTTTCTTTCTTTCTTTCTTTCTTTCTTTTTTTTTTTGCTAGCTTCTTCAAGGAGTGCATAAGATAGTGCACTAAGTCTTACTGAGGAGGAAATTAAACAGAATTTCATTCATGTGTAATGTTCCGTTGGATATGGAGGTCCAAATAATGCCCAATTATTCCATGTTATCGTAAATAGTGATACAATACCAGACCTTATGCATCAGGGATGCCCAGTGCACTGTCTTTTATCATTATTATTTTTTATTATTATTTTTTTCAAGGTAGGCTCTCACTCTAGTGCGGGCTGACCTGGAATTCACTATGTAGTCTTAGGCTGACCTTGAACTCATGGTGATCCTCTTACCTTTGCCTCCCAAGTGCTGGAATTAAAGGCATGCGCCACCACACCTGGCCTCTTAAAATTTTTTATATATCTTATTTATTTATGAGTTAGAGAGAGAGAGAGAGAGAGAGAGAGAATGGGTGCACCAGGGCTTCTAGCCACTGCAAACAAACTCCAGACACATGTGCCACCAGGTGCATCTGGCTTATGTGGGTTCTGGTGAATAGATCCTGGGTCTTCAGGCTTTGCAGGCAAATGCCTTAACTACTATGCCATATTTTCCGCTCTATTTTATTTATTTATTTTGGTTTTTTTGAGGTAGGGTCTCACTGTAGCCCAGGCTGACCTGGAATTCACTATGTAGTCTCAGGGTAGCCTTGAACTCACAGTGATCCTCTGACCTCTGTCTCCTGAGTGCTGGGATTAAATGTGTGTGCCTGGCTTCCTTATTTTTATTTTTGATTGAGAACTTTCATATATGAACATGTTGCAAATTGGTTCTATTCCCATCAGATAATACTCTTAATGATTCTTCTCCCCCACTCCCATTCTACTGTGGGGTTATTGTTAATCATTGTAGTGTCAGGAATGTACCAGTCAGTCTGGGAGGGAGGAAATGCCTCACAGTACACCTTCCCACCTGTGGCTCTTACATTCATTCTACCCCATCTTCTGCAATGAGCCATAGAGGGTGTTAGAAATCTTCTGTAGTGTTGAACTCTCAGCAATCTCTAATTTTCTGCAAAGCACTTTCTAAGATGTTGTTCTTAGTTTCTTATAGTCAATTAGAACACAACACAGTAACTGGTTCAGTCAAGATGTTTCTCCATTTTCAAGTATCTTTTTCCTTCCGTTTCCTTATTTTCCTTCTACAGCCCATTTCATGCCATAGGGCCTGTAAAGCTCTGTATGATAGTGCTGATGGGGGCATAAATTAAAAAAAAAAGCTGTGTGGCACCATCCCCTAATACCAAATTTATGATCTGTGACCCAGAAATTCCTCTTTATGTCTAAACCTAAAAGATATATGTCATATAAATAATGTAATATAATATATAAAGTAGGGCTGGAGAGATGGCTTCATGGTTAAGGGGCTTGCCTGTGAAGCCTAAAGTTCCATGTTTGATTCCCCAGTACCCAGGCAAGCCATATGAATAAGGTGACATATGTGTCTGGGGTTTGTTTACAGTGGCTGGATGCCCTGGCATGCCTATTTCTCTCTCTCTCCCCCCCTCTCTCTATTTGCCTCTGACTCTCAAATAAGATATATATATATATATATATATATATATATATATATATATATATATATATATATATATGAAAAATTTACAATGGGATTATTAAAAGTAGTCCCAGTGTGAAACAGTTGAAATGTCCATGGGTAAGTAAATGCTACAGTGTTATAGTGTTAAATAGTATACTATTTACTTCTTTGTTTTTTGGAGACAGGGTCTCACTCTGTCCCAGATTGACCTAGATCATTGTGAGCCACCATGTCTGGCTAGTATACCATTTTAATAATGTAATAGCATAGATATATATATAATGGTAATAGGTGAACTTCAGGCACATGTAATAGTATGGTAGGATCTACAAAAGATAATGATGATTCAAATCCAGTTAATTACAAAAATGTATATATCCTAATTTCCCATTCACTGAAGTTCAATAACTGACAAAGAAAAAGAAGTTACGGTATTACAAGTCAAGGTAACACAGGGACATCTCATGTTCTGGTAATGTTTCTTGACTTTGTTGCTAATTGCACAGGAGTATGAACTTTGTGAAAATTTATTAAGCTATTACATTTATAATTCCTTCAATATAAGGTAGACAATGGAAAAACCCATGTATTTTACAGACTCACCTTCTCACTTTCTCTGTTTAGAAAACAACAGTATAAAAGTTGACAGCAGGGGCTATTGTTCCCTGGCCTCCTTTTCTATTTTATAGAAAAGCTGTGCATTCTCTGGCCATGTGTTATTTTTTCTGTGTCCCTTTCTCATTCTGCAAATTAAATTCAAAATCTTGCATATGCTAGGCAACCATTCTACCATTGAGTTACATCTCCAACCCAGTGATTGTCCTTAAATAAATTTTGCTTTATAGAAACTAAACTAATCAAGAAATAACTGCTGCTGGGCATGGTGGCACATGCCTTTAATCCTAGTACTCAGGAGGATTGCCATGAGTTCGAGGCCACCCTAAGACTACATAGTGAATTCCAGCTCAGCCTGAGCTAGAGCGAGATAGTACTTCAAATAAAACAAAACAAAAAAGAACTAACTGCCAGGTATGGTTGTGCATGCCTTTAATCCCAGAACTCAGGAGACAGAGGTAGGAGGATCAATCTGAGGTTCAGACTGACTACATAGTGAATTCCAGGTCAGCCTGGGATAGAGTGAGACCCTACTTTGAAAGACCAAAAAATAAAAATAAAAAAAATAAAAAAGAAGAAGAAAGAAAGAACTCACTGGGGGCTGGAGAGGTGGTTCCATGATTAAGGTGCTTTCTTGGAAAGCTTTATGGCCTTGGTTTGATTCTCCAGTACCCACATAAAGCCAGATGCACAAAGTGGCACATGCATCTGGAGTTCATTTGCAAGGGCAAAAGGCCTTGGCATGTCCGCTCTCTCTCCCTCTCTCTCCTTGAAAATAAATAAAAAGAAAAGAAAGAAAGAAAAAGAAATAACTCATTAGTATTTTGACTATGAGTAGAGTCTGATAGTTTAATAAAATGGTTAAGGCCTTACACTAAAATCTTTTTTTCTTATACTAAAATATTTTTAAGTATTATATAAAAATATATTATTTATTTATTAATATAGAGAGAATGTGTGTGCCAGGACTTCTAGCCATTGCAAATGAACTCCAGATGCATGCACCAACTTGTGCATCTGGCTGTATGTGGGTGCTGGGGAATTGAACCTGGGTCCTTTTGCTTTGCAGGCAAATGCCTTAGCAATAAGCCATCTCTCCAACTCTAAACTAAAAACTTAAAGGCATAATTTATACATATACTTTTTGTGTGTTAAGAACTTTACAATCAGCCAGGCATGGTGGCATACATCGAAGCCACCCTGAGACTACATAGTGAATTCCAGGTCAGCCTGAGCTAGATTGAGACCCTACTTCAAAAAACCAAAAAAAAGAATTTTACAATCAATTTTTACTTCAGACTAGTGAGGTTTATTCCTATTTCAGTTAGTAACGTTTAAATAAGGATTTTTAGAAGGGGGCTAGAAAACTATGTAGTTGTTCAATAAGGCATTGGGTTTCATGGATGTTTACATGACTTCTTATTTGTACTCATTTCCTGAATGCACATATCTGCAAGAAAGCTTTAGGTAACAAGTCCTCTCTATTTTTAATCACTAAAATAGGATTGGAGGCACTTCCAGGCTTAATAACATAAATTTAATATTATTGAGAAAAAATGTGGGGTATAACTGTTAATTAGTTTTTAATTTTATTTTGTTTCTGGAACAAACTTATAGTTAAGAGCTGATCTTTACTTGCTGGTAACTTATTTCTAAATAACTATATTCTTTTTTTTTTAATTTGATGTCATCATCTTTTACTTCTATTATGAGGGTCTTGCAGAGGTATTGCTAGGCACAGCAAGGTCATGGATATCAAGGCCAATTTCTGTCTGGGCAGTTGCATTGTAAGGAGTCATACCCTTCCTTTGGCTCTTCCATTCTATCCGCCCCCTCTTCCGCAGTGGTCCCTGAGCCTTGGAGGGTGCGACAAAGGTGTTTCAGTGCTGGGCACTCCTCCGTCCCTTCTTCTCAGCACTATGTTGCCTTTTGGATATCCCAGTGGTCATCACCATCTGAAAAGAGAAGCTTCTCTAACCAGAAATGAGAGTAGCATTAATATGTGAATATGAGCATTAAGTGTACTATTTTCCAGGCAGCTTGGTGGGAATAGTATATACATTTAGACAAGAGCAGGCTTTATACCCCTAAGGCTCATGACCTTACCTACCATAGACTTTGCTTAGGTTTTTCAGTACCAGGTATGTATTCCCTCCCGTAGAGAGGGCCTTCAGTCCAATTATGGAGCAGTTGGTTACCCCACGAGTAGACATGCCACTATTGCACCCGTTCAGTCTTTGGGCCTGTCTGGCCAAATTTGAATTAAATAACTATATTCTTGACAATAGCTTTTTCAAAAGCTAATACTATTCAGGTCTGTGGTATGTATGCTTCAAGGAAGAGTTGGTCCATAGTGAAAGTCTGGCCTTGTACAACCCTTTGCATAGCGGCCGTTACTCTTAATTTTTTTAAAAAATATTTTATTCTTTAAATTTATTTGAGAGAGGCAGAGAGAGAGAGAGAGAGCACCAGGGCCTCTAGCCACTGTAAATGAACTCCAGATGCATGTACCACCTTATGCATCTGGCTTATGTGGGTCCTGGGGAATTGAACCTTGGTCCTTTACCTTAACTGCTAAGCCATTTCTCCAGCCCCATTACTCTTAATTTTGAGATGTTTTTGTACAACTAAAGCATAACTTGTTATTTCACTCAAAGTTAACCATCATTTTATTATTGCCCATCAGACCATAGCTCAGGCCTTCATTGCCAAATGCATGAGCAAGGATTCCTTTTTTTCTTGTTATTCCAAAGGTCAACACACCGTTTTTATGAACCCTGGACCTACTCATTCAATTTGTATGGTTCTCTTCCTCTTTTGCCCATTCAACTTCGATATTCCTTTCAATTTCCAAAACAATAATTCACAAACATGATTTATTCAATTAATAAGCCAGACTCCAGAGAAGAGAAAATATGATCCAGTCTTCACATGATCTCTTGGGGGTGCATGCTAGACCAGGTGTCCTTTCATGTGTTTTGTTGCCACTCATTAAAATGGCCTGTTTGTTTCTTTGTTTTGTGATAAGCTTTTATGCAGATGAGGCTGATCTCTCTCTATGTAGTTGAGAATAACCTTGAACTCCTGATTCTCCTGGCTTCTACCTCTCAAGTGCTAGTAATACTGGCATGTACCACCACAGCCCATTCTTAGTCAAATGTTTTCCTTTAAATTAATAAATTTGTATTGGCATACAAAATTAGGTTTCATTATGCTGCATTTCAAAATACATTTTGTTCTGTTTCCCACATCCTTTCTTCCCTCCTTGTGCCCTACCTCCAACATCCCTCTTTTCTTCTTTCATACACCATATTTTCTTTTCTTCTTTCCTTCCCTTTTGTCACCTCTTATTCTTCTCTGTGTCTGCTCTGCATTGGGTTTGGAGTAGGTGTGTGGAACACAGGAAGGATTAAGACAGTCTCCAGATCATCAAAGAAGACAGTCTAGAGGTCTATAAGCAGATGTTTTCACACCATGTGTAAAGGAAGTAGGGTAGCATAGGAATACAGAGGAGAGCCAGCTAAATACAGTCTGTGGTAATACAGAAGGAAATTGTGGAAAGGCCTGAAACAGATAACACCTAAGCAGAGGCTTAAAGGATGAGTAGCAGTTGCCAAATAAGGGGGTAGGTGGGAAATTCCAGGAGAAGAAATAGCAGGAGCAAAGGCACAGAGGTGAGAAACAGCATGTATGGGTTAGGACACATAAGTTCAAGAGTATGAGACAAAGAATGTCAAGAGATGAAATGTCATGCATGGTAATGGAAGTAATGCCTCTTCCAACAACCAAATAGATAATCACTGTAGCAGACAGCTTCAGGTTCACTGAGATGAACTTCCAGATCAGGCACAGTTATGGAGGAAGGGATATTTATTGAAGCTTATAGATCCAGAGGACGCTCCATAATGGCGGAAGAAGCGGGCCTGCCTTCATAGGACCAAACACAGAGAGTGAAACCACAAGCCAAAAAACCACACAGCACAACACCAATCAGGAACTCCAGCTAGGCACACTTTGCATATCTTTAGATTGAAATCTCAAACCCACCACCACACCTTAAGATCCACCCAGAGACACTGCCTCCAGCCAGGTGGCTACAGATGCAAACTAAACACTGAATATATTGGGGGCCATCTATTCAAACTACCACAATCACTAAACTACCTTTCATTTGGGCAGGTGAGATGGCTCAGTGGGTAAAATGCCTGCCATGAAAGCTTGAGGACTGACATTTGGATTTCCAGCAAACATGTAAATGCCAGGTTGGTGTTGCGGGCCCACCTGTAATCTGGGCCTTCTGGAAGCAGAGGAAGGGGGTCCCTGCACCAAGCTATGTAGCTGGATTAGCTGAATCAACAAGTCTTGGCTTCAAATGAGATACCTTGACTCAGTAAATAAAAGGAACACAACTGAGGAAGACACCATATTTCAACCTTCAGTTACCCACATATATTTGAATCCATACACACACACACACACACTAAAAATACATTTTGTTGCTGAACATGGTAGCTCACGCCTATAATTCCAGCACTCGAGAGGCAGAGGTAGGAGGATCTCCATGAGTTTGAGGCCACCCTAAGAATACAGAGTGAATTCCAGGTCATCCTGAGCTAGAGTAAGACCCTACCTTGAACCCCTCCCCCCCAAAATAACTTTTGTTATAAATTTTATGACTCAATCGTTCTAATCTTTTCTTCTTCTTTTTCTTTTCTTTTTTCTTTTCTTTTCTTTTTTTTTTTTTTGGTTTTTCGAGATGGAGGTTCACTCTAGTCCAGGCTGACCTGGAATTCACTATGTAGTCTCAGGGTGGCTTCAAACTCATGGCGATCCTCCTACTTCAGCCACCCAAGTGCTGGGATCAAAGGTGTGAGGCACCATGCCTGGCAAGTGTTCTAATCTTTCAAAAATATTTTTATTTATTGATTATTTATTTGAGCGAGAGAAGGAGATAATGGACTTCTAGCCACTGCAAATGAACTCCAGATGCATGCATCACTTTGTGCATCTGGCTTTTATGTGGGTACTGGGGAATCAAACTGGTCGTTAGCCTTTATGGACAAGTGCCTTGACCACTTAGCCATCTTTTCAGGCCCTAAGTGCATTTTTTTTGTTTGTTTTTCAAGGTTTTCTTTTGCTGAGACAACTCTGGCCTAGACTGACCTGGAATTAACTTTGTAGTCTCAGGGTGGCTTCTAACTCACAGCTACCTCTGCCTCCTGAGCGCTGGGATTAAAGGCATGCACCACCATGCCCGGCTCTCAGTGCATCTTTTTAAAGCCCTTTACACAACCTTCTCCTACATCTAATGTAGACTAATAATTGCTCCCTTAATCTCAGTCTTTAGGCTATACTAGCAATCTATAATACGAATAAATGGACACATGTGTGCTCTCTTCATATATGTGTGTATCTGCATCAAACATGTGCATATAATTTCACATCAGCTTGTGTTATATTCAATATCAAGGTAGATGAAATTTGTTGAGACTTTCTCCTTACAGCCTATTTCCCTTGTGGACTTTATAGTCTACCTGCCTAGATTCCAGAGGGCATATTTCTATTCCAAATGAAAACTTCTTGTTATCCAGTATGGAACAAAGGAGCTATACATAGTCTGAAGAATTTGGCTCTCTCTTATTTCCTCTGTTTACATGGATTTGTGATGTTTGGTAGAACTGTCACCATCTCTTACGTGGACAGATTGAGTTTAAAGCCTTTGAATTTTTTGTGATAACATGCTACATTTTAACAACACGATTATAATCATTATTTCCTCTCTGGTCCAGCTAGGATGTTTCCTTACAGTTTACTTTGTAGGCCTCACCCCGTCTTGCAGAGTGAAGTCCTTTGTTAGGGTTAGAATTTCCCATAAAACCACTCAATAATTTGTTTGTGTTTGGCTTCTTTGAAATACTGCACAAAGCAATCCTTGTCAAAGGTAAAACTGTTCTGAAGGCCGAGAAAGGAGCTTGAGACATAGACTCAAAGTCATTCTTTTCAGGTAGAGCCAGCTGGGTAATGGTATCTTAGTTGGCTACCTTTCAAGATGCCCAGTTTAGGGTCTTTCCCTTTGGGAACAGCATTTGCCCTTGGGGATGAAGAGCTTTCTAGTGAAGGGCAAAACTTTGGGAAATCCGAGGGCCTAAGGCAGTCTGATCTGCTAAGAAAGAGTTTAACAAATAAAATGAGCCTCAGGGTTTGTGTCCCTCCCACCTCTAGCATGAGGGGAGATCAGCACTTGGCCCCAGGACAGAGACTAGGCTGAGAAGTAAGGACAGGAGGAAGCCAGGAATGCAGGAAAGAAGGCAGGATTGCCCGGGCACCTGAACAGCTCTGAGTCAAAAGTTGTCAGTCTTCTTGGCTCTGGCTGCACAGCTCACTAGCTAACAGCCCAGCCCTTTCCTGGGGCTGGGGCAGGGAATTGCTACATGCTGGATTACCTGGGGAAAAACCAGAGCCTCACTTTGGTCCCTTCCGGTAATTGAAAGGACTGGGTATTCAGGAGGGGGAGGAGAGAGCTTCCCTCCATAAATGGTCCCACCCCTGGGCAAGGTGGCTCACTTTGGCAGGTAGCAACGGGGAGTGTGCACCTGCCACCAGTCAAGCTCAGCCAGACTGTGAGAAGAGGCAAGGCGGAGCAATCCAAGGGAGTGAGTGAACCATGGACAAATTGAAGTGCCCGAGCTTCTTCAGGAGCAGAGGGAATGAGGTAGGGGTCTGGGAGCTGCTGGAGGTGTGGAGGGACGGGGAAGGGAACCTAAGAGGGAGGGTTAGTCTCCAGGTTTTGTTTTCTGTGGCTGCTTCTTACTGTGCACATTTCTCTTCCAACTGTTCTCAAGCAGGTCTGATATGTCCCCATAGAGTAGCGGTAAAATCAATTTTTATTCTGGTAGGTAGGAGATTAGGAGCACCCCAGCCTGTGCCTTGTAAGCAGACATAAGACTCAGATTTTTTTGTCCTTCTCAACACCGTGTCCATATGCTGAGGAGAAATGCAAAACATACACTGTCCTTATCTGACCTGAGGAGCATTCCACACCTCAGCAGCTAACAGGTTGTGAGAACCCTCTCCTCAAATCTTCAAGTGCAGAGCGCTGCTCCACCTGGTGGGACAGGAAAATCTGCCCCTACATTTGAGTCTGTGACTTTTAGGAAAACACTGATTTTATGCTCCATGACAGGGAGACAGGCTAAAGTTCTCTTAAGTCCCATCATGCAAGGCTATTAGCACTTAAAAAAAAGTGTCTGAATTAATTTTCATTTTAGTAGACACTACATTTGGTCCTTCTCAAAAATCTAGAATCTCAAGACTTGACTTCTCCCAATTCTCTCCTAAGCTCTTTGTATTTGAAATCTGATTTGTCCAATTTTGTTTGCCTTTCATCCTGCTGTGACATTTAACTGTTTCACTAAACTTGGAATGATCTAAGCTGAAAGAGGAGTTAAAATATGTAGTTGTGGAATTGTATTTTTTTGAAATATTTTATTTACCTGCAAGGAGAGAGGGGGGGCAATGGGCACACCAGTGGCCTCCTGCCACTGCAAATGAACTCCAGATGCATGTGCCACTGTGCACCTGGCTTTAAGTGCGTACTGGGGAATGAAACCCCAGCCTTTAGGCTTTACAAGCAAGTGCCTTAACAGCTAATCTGTCTCTCCAACCCCTGAAATTAGTTTTTATTTGAAGAAGCAAATGTTATTAAGTAAAAACAGCTATCATAAGACTCTTAATTTTAATGAGAATTCCCCATGAATACAGTATTCAGAATTTGTTGTTTCTCACCCCTTCCCCTTTTCTGGAACTCTGTGGACTTGTAAAATTATGCTTTTGTGGAATTTGTGAAAATACAGACTTGTTGATGCCCTTTTTTTTTTCCTCAGAAAATGACTGCTTCATCTGAGAACTTCCATGTTGATGAAAATGATGAGAATCAGGAACGTGGTAACTGGTCCAAAAAGTCGGATTATCTTCTGTCTATGGTTGGATATGCAGTGGGTTTGGGAAATGTGTGGAGATTCCCATATCTAACCTACAACAATGGCGGAGGTAGTCTCTTTTCTTTTTCCTCCAGTTACAAGTGAGGCATGTATAGCCTCTGAGCATAGTTTAAGAGCTAAAAAGAGGAATAAAAGAATTTGCATGAGCAAGAAAGGTTAAAAATGAGTGCGTTTATCATTGGACCATGAGCTACTAGTTTAAGTTTAGAATCTAGCTTCAAAAACTCTTCAGATGTAAATTTGATAAAAGTTTTACATGTATTACTGCTGGGATGATTTGAGATCCAATGTGCTCTTCAACTAGGGCTTTTTAAAATGTGTTCACTAAAAAATTATGTTCACTAGAATGATATTTTGTTTGATTTAGAACTAAGATAAGGCAAGGAAATCTAGCTTTATGAAAAAGCTCAAGTAAATTGTTTGCTTGACTTGAGAAAGGCATTTTTTGATAATTTAAGTGCTGAAAGAAATGATTATAAATTAGTTAAAAGGTTTATTTTTTTTTTGAGGTAGGGTTTCACTCTAGCTCAGGCTGACCTGGAATTAACTCTGTAGTCTCAGGGTGGCCTCGAACTCATGGTGATCCTCCTACCTCTGCCTCCCGAGTGCTGGGATTAGAGGCATGTGCCACCACGCCCGGCTCAAAAGGTTTAATATTTTAAGGTACAATATCCAGTTACATACATTCCAAATTGGATTGACTATGTAGATGATCCATGTAAAATACAATAGGGCTTAGTTCAAGGTCATGTGTTTTATTGTGACTAAAATAATACTGTCTATATCTTGTAGATCATTATGGTAGGTTCAATTAAACACAAGAAAATATACCTTATGTGACATGTAAATGAAAAGCAAGTGAATTGCACAATGCTCCAGTAATGTGGAAACAACTTTTCACTTACACCACGTTTTATTTACTTGTAATTACAGGTTCAATTAGAAGTATAGAGGTGGCATGCCTTTATATTTCATAACATTGAAACTTTGCCATTGTAATTATTTTTTTTTCTTGGCACAATAGGAATTTGTGTGGTGACATTTCAATCACATTTCTTGTTAATTATATGCATCAAAACATCCACACTGACCTCCAAAGACTTAAGAAAGGAGCTCTGTTTATTAAACACTTAAGTATGGGTAGCATAGATTCCCTCATGTAGGACTTAGGTCATCCAGTAGTGGTTTGAGTATAAGTAGTAGCTGGAAAAATGAGTCAGTAAGCACCATTATTTTGGAGTGTATGTTGTAAGGTACATGGGGGTAAAAAAAAGAACTCGGGCTTCTTTCAAGGCTCCATGCTCACTCATATTTACAATCAGCTATACCCTGTGACTTGATACCATACATATAACCAGAAGATGCCATATTTTTCTAAGAAACGAATTAAACTAGATTTAATAGAGAATTATAAAATATAACACAAGTTAAATAATTTTATTTTTTGTATACTACTTTTCCCCATTTCCTCTAAAAATTTAATTAAAAAAAATTAAGATCACATCATTTGGGTAATAGATGATCTAGATTCTCTCAATTGATTCTTTTTTTTTCACCCAAGAATAGAGAGGAACATGAAATTCCAAATTGTCAATTGTTAATAGGTCAGGTTTAAAAATATGGTCAGAACCAGGCATGGAGGCACAGGCCTTTAATCCAGCACTCAGGAGGCAGAAGTAAGAGGATCACCGTGAGTTCGAGGCCAACCTGGGAGTACAGAGTGAGCACCAGGTCAGCCTGGGCTAGAGGGAGACCCTACCTCAAAAAAAAAACAAAAAAAAAAAAAGAAGGTCAGTTTTGGAAAATTACTGAATATTTTTATCTATAGATTCTTTTCAATAGATTATGAAAAAGAAAAAAGAAGTGTCATATAATCATAAAATATAAACCAGTAATGTTAACTCTGTGGCCACTATATTAAATAATTTATTAGATATGGTTATTATTAGCAATGAAATCATGAACCAATAAATAATATGGAATAGAGCTGGAGAGATGGCTTAATGGTTAAGGCTCTTGCCTGTGAAACCTAAGGACCCAGATTCAATTCTCCAGGTCCCACATAAGCCAGATGCCCATGCTGACACATGCATTTGGAGTTCGTTTATAGTGGCTAGAGCCCTGGCATGCTCATTCTCTCTCTCTGCCTCTAATAAATAAATGAAAATAAAATTAAAAACATAATAATATAGAATAAAATAATCGAGTTTTTCAAAGTGCCTGTCTACTGTGGGTTGGTAGTACTATGTTATTGTTCTAGGGGTATTTTTGTTGTATTTGTTCATACTTACCATTGGTTTTCCTTAAACTATTAATCATAGAAGTGATGGTATGCACATGGCAACATCTATACAAACATATTTTTCCTATGGTTTAGTGACTTTCAGGGTTAGTATTAAAGAGACTCAAGTATGAGTATGAACATGTTCTTGTCTAATTCTCAGTATAATCTATCTTACGGGTTGGAAAACATGTAATTCCTAGGTATGATGCTACAGTATTAGAATAAGAAAAATAACTGAAGCTAAATGTTGTAAGAATAAATCAAATATATGTAAGCCCAAAGCCTGATCCTCAACTTTGCCAAGACCTCTAGGTTGTTTGATTAGTATGTTTAACATGTCCTTTTCTCAATTTATAGCCTAGTGAACATTGTTATGAGCAATTTTATATCTTAACACAGGCTGGATTTTTTTAAGTCCAGGGAAGGGCTAGGGAGATTGCTCAGTGGTTAAAGGCACTTGTTTACAAAACTTGGCAGCCTGGGTTTGAGTCCCTAATATCCATGTAAAGCCAGATACACAAAGTGATACATACATCTGGAATTTATTTGCTGTGACAAGAGGCCCTGTCACACTAATTCTCTTTTGCTCCCTTTCTCTCTCTTTGCATGAAAATAAGTAAACATTTTAAAAAATCTGTGAGGGAACTGGTTCCTCTGAAATTGAAAGTGAACTATGCCTTAAAAGTTCAAATTCTTCTTTCAAAGCCAATATCTCATTAACATTGAATGAAGAGCCTTGTGATAGTTTGGAGAATTGTGAACTTAATTTCAACAATTTCTACTCACATATTTAGAAGTTACACCCTAAATGTTAAAAATAATCTATTGATTGTTAAAGGAGAATGAAAGAGAAGGAAACTAATATTGAATATATGTTATGTGCCTACAATATTGTCAAGGGTTTTTGCATAGGCCCAGTATTTGAACCCTAACAAAAACTGGTGGGTTGGGATTATTGTCTTCTATGAGAATGCAAGGTTTATAGATTAGTTAATTGCCCTAGTCTGCATAACTTGTTAGTGATTAGGCCAGTATTTTTATTTAGGTCAGTTTGTCTCTACAACCTGTGATCACTTAACTCCTCTCACTTACTTTTTTTTTTTTTTTTGGTTTTTTGAGGTAGGGTCTCTCTCTGGTTCAGGCTGACCTGGAATTAACTATGTAGTCTCAGGGCGGCCTTGAACTCTTGGCGATCCTCCTACCTCTGTCTCCCAAGTGCTGGGATTAAAGGCATGCACCACCACACCCGGCTTCACTTACTTAAAAAAATTTTTTTTTTATTTGAGAGAGACAGAGAGAGAGAGAGAGAATGGGTGTGCCAGGGCCTTTTCAGCTGCTGTGAACATACTCCAGACGTGTGTGCCCCCCTGTGCACATGTGCAACATTGCGCACTTACATCACTTTTGCATCTGGCTAAACGTGGGACCTGGAGATTTGAACAAGTGTTCTTAGGCTTCACAGGCAGGCTCCTTAACCGCTAAGCCATCTCTCCAGCCCCTCTCACTTAACTCTTTTTGTTTGTTTGTTTTGTTTTTCAAGGTAGGGTCTCACTCTGGCCCAGGCTGACCTGGAATTAATGATGTAGTCTCAGGGTGGCCTTGAACTCACGGCAATCCTCCTACCTCTGCCTCCTGAGTGCTGGGATTAAAGGCGTGCACCACCACGCCTGGCTCTCACTTAACTTTTTATAGGCTGGTGTGTCTGTCTCTGTGTGTGTGTGTGTGTGTGTGTGTGTGTGTGTGTGTGTACATGCTTGCACATGTGAAGGCCAGAGAACAAAGTTGGATGTTTCTCTTAGGAGTGCCATCCAATCACTTCTGTAGCAGACAGCTTCAGGTTCGTTGAGATGAACTTCCAGACCAGGCACAGTTATGGAGGAAGGGATATTATTTATTGAAGCTTACAGATCCAGGGGAAGTTCCATAATGGCAGAAGAAGCGGCCTGCTCTCCACAGGACCAGGCAAGAGAGCAAAAGCCAACCAGCCACACAGCACACAGAGCAAAACTACAGCCAAAAGCCCAGCACACTTCAGGAACTCCTATTAGGCACACTTTGCGTATCTTTACAATGGAATCTCAAACCCACCATCACCCCTTAAGACCAGCCCCCAGTGACATTGCCTCTAGCAAGGTGATTGCAGATGCAAACTATAAATTAATAAAATACTGAATATATTGGGGTACATATATTCAAACTACCACAGCTTCTAAGCCTTTTGCCCAAGATCATATATAAGAATGCCATCCACCTTTATTTGGATAGGGTTTCTCATTGGCCTGGAGATCACCAATAAGGCTACACTGGCTTTCCAAGTGAACCCCAGGAATCCTCATGTCTTGGTTTCCCTAGCCATGGGGTTACAGGCACTTACTGGGGATTGAACTAAGGTCATCATGCTTGAAAAACAATCACTCTACTGTTTAAATTATCACCTTAACCCCTCCCCTAGCTGTTCTGTTGTAAGATTTAGGATGACTTCATTAGTCTTCTCATTTGATAAATGAAGAATCTAAAGTTAATGAAATCAAGTACTATCTCACAGAAAGTAGTAACATTTGAACTTCAAGCCAGAATGCTGTAATATTGGGAGGGAGACTTTAAAATGTTATGCTGATTGTCAAAATGTCATTAAGACTTTGAAATCTAATAGAATTTTGTTCTCTCTCTCTCTCTGTTTTTTTTTTTTTTTTTCTTTTCTAGGTGCTTTCTTGATACCTTATGCCATTATGCTGGCATTGGCTGGTTTACCTTTGTTCTTCCTAGAATGTTCATTGGGACAATTTGCTAGCTTAGGTCCAGTTTCAGTTTGGAGGATTCTGCCATTGCTTCAAGGTGGGTACTGAAGATGTCTCATTATCATCCTATTGGCCTAGATGTATATATAAGCTATCTTTCACTTTGGAGAAGGGAAGCATATTTACAATCTTGACATATTTTATCTCATAGAAGTTGATTACTAAATGATGGATAGCAGAGACTGCAAGTAGTTAGAAAGGAGGGAAGGATGTTGGTCAAAGGATTTATGGTTATAGTTAAGATAAAACCATTCAAGAGGGCTGGAGAGATGGCTTAGCGGTTAAACGCTTGCTTGTGGAGCCTAAGGACCCTGGTTCGAAGTTTGATTCTCCAGGACCCACGTAAGCCAGGTGCACAAGGGGGTGCACGCATCTGGAGTTCATTTGCAGTGGCTGGAGGCCCTGGTGCACCCATTCTCTCTCTCTCTCTACCTGCCTATTTCTGTCTCTCTCTCTCAAATAAATAAATAAAATATTTAAAAAAAAACATTCAAGAGATCTACAATCAAGTTTTTTTTTTGGGGGGGTTGCAAGGTAGGGTCTCACTCTTGTCCAGGCTGACCTGGAATTCACTCTGTAGTCTCAGGGTGGCCTTGAACTCTCGGTGATCCTCCTACCTCTGCCTCCCAAGTGCTGGGATTAAAGGCGTGCGCCACCACGCCCAGCTACAATCAAGTTTTATAAATTCAAGCATCATAACATTGGGACTATAGTTAATGACAATATACTTATTTATTTATTCTTTAAATTGTATATTTATTTATCAGAGGGAGAGAGAGAGAGAGAGAGAGAGAGAGAGAGAGAGAGAGAGAGAGATATGGAGCATGGGCACATCAGGGTCTCTAGCCACTGCAAATGAACTCCAAACGCATATGCCACCATGTGCATCTGGCTTACATGGGTTCTGGGGAGTTGAACCTGGGTCGTTAGGCTTCACAGACAAGTGCCTCAACCACTAAGCCATCTCTCCAGCCCAATGACAATATATTTTACACTCAAAAATCCAGACAGTAGCCATTCAGTATTTTTGCCAACAAGATAATAGTTGAAGTAATGTACTTGGTAGTTAAGAGATTACTCCATTCTACAATGTCTATATACCTGAGGCATCATGTGGCACATAAAAATATATTTTTCTCTCTTAATTAAAATATTTTTCAAAAAGGAGAATGGGGAGATGACTCAGAGACTGAAGGCACTTGCTTGTAAGCCTGCTGACCTGAGTTCAATCCTCCCCAGCACCTATGTAAAGTGAGATGCAAAATGACACATGCTTCTGTGATTCCAAAGGACTATGGTAATGGGAGGCAAAGCCAGGAAAATCTGGAAGTTCATGGGGCCAGCTAGTCTGGCCCATATAGTGAAAAACAACAAGAGGGATCCTGTCACAAAAAAGACAGAAGGAAAGGACAGACTCCTGGAGATTGTCCTGACCTCCATATGTATGCTGTAGCATATGTGATCTTCCATACACATACAAACAAGCATAATTAAGAAAAATTTAAAATATAAACAAAATCTGATATGTTAAGACAAAGAATCATGGGTTTCTGTTTTTCTGTGTCTTTCTCTACCATAGAATTTGAGAGCCAAATGTGAGCTTTTATTTCTATTCCTGGATGCAGATATGGGAGGGGTTATAAAGGACACCTGATACACTTGTCAGAGTGTAATTATTTCCCAAATTTCACCTTTTGAATGATCTTGGTATACAGTCTTGTTGTGAATCACTTTTAAGGCTCTGGTTTTAAAAATACTTCTTATACAAATTTGACTTCTTGCTTTGCATGTATTTTACAAAGTCTTTCTCAGACAAGCTGAAGCATGGGTTACTATTTTTCCTAGTATACTTCTAGTAAATAGGGTACTAGTAAAGATGAAAAATGCCTTGATTGTTATTACACATCAATCTGCCTTCATTGCTAAAGACTCAGTATCATTTTCATATGTGCTAGTTGTTGAAAAATATTTGTAAAAACTTTAATACAGTATCAAAAACAAATTAATAGTGAGGAAAATAGAGTACTGTGCTGGAGTACTGGAACAAGCTACATCAAAAGCCTTAAGAATAGGAGTTATAGGAGTTGGAGAGAATGCTCAGTGGGTAAGAGTACTTACCACACAAGCATGAGGGCCTGAGTTCAATCCCTGCCATCCATTTAAAAGCCAGGAATGATGATGCATAACTGTAACCCCAGTCCCATTTGTAGTGGGGGGAGCAGAGACAGGAGAATTGCTGGAGATCACTGAAACGGACAACTCTGAATTCAGAGAAGCACTGTGTCAAGGAATTAAATGGAAGGGCCATAGAAGACACACATATGCATCTGTGCAAACATGTGCATACACTATACATATACAGTGTATCTACCATGTCATACACCACACATACTCCACACACATGGCAAAAGAAGAATAATCGTTATATTGAGTATTCTAAAGTACATTTTGAAACCATTTCATTCAAGTGATTTTGGAGATTTAAATTCAGATTATTACTGAATTATTATATCATTTGTATACATTCTGAGAAATACTATACTACATCACTTGAAGACATTGATTCAGAAGCTTTCTTTACTGTTTGTCAAAATATTTTATAGCAGCTAGGTGTGGTAGTGCCTTTAATCCCAGCACTCAGGAGGCAGAAGTAGGAGGATTGCCATGAGTTCAAGGCCACTCTTAGATTACATAGAGAATTCCAGGACAGCTTGGGCTAGAGCAAGACCCTACCTTGAAAATCCAAAGAGATATGTATACTTTATTTATTTATTTAAGAGGTGGGGAGAGGATGGGCATGCCAGGGCCACTAGCTACTGCAAATGAACTCCAGACACTTGCACTACCTTGTGTATCTGGCTTTACATGGGTACTGGGGAATTGAACTGTGGCCTGTTTGTAGTGGCTAGAGGCCCTGGCATGCCCCCCCCTCTCACATATATATATATATATATATATATATATATATATATATATATATATATATGTATTTCTCTCAAATAAATAAAAAATAGCAGGGTGTCAGCACTTGGGAGGCAGAGGTAAGGGGATTGCCATGAGTTCGAGGCCACCCTGAAACTACAGTTTATTCCAGGTCAGTCTGGACCAGAGAGAAACCCTACCTTGAAAAACCAAATAAGAAAGAAAGAATGAGTGAATTTTTAAAAATTGGGAAGAAAGCTACATAGAGTTTATCACGCCTTTGCCCCAGACCCCTTTCCCCCAAATGGTGATAAAGAGTTATTTGAAAGAGTGTTTTTATTAAAATCAATTTTGTGGAAATCTAGATTCAACTTTTTTTTATGAATTAGCAAAGTAAATTTCACTTGTTTATTTTAATTCTTCTCTTTTCCAGGTGTGGGAATCACGATGGTCCTGATATCCATTTTTGTGGCAATCTATTATAACGTCATAATTTGCTATAGTCTTTACTATTTGTTTGCCTCTTTTCAAAGTGTATTACCATGGGCAAATTGTTCTTCTTGGTCAGATAATAACTGTAGCAGATCACCTATAGGTAAATTTCATTAATCTAATTTTTAAAATATTACCAACTCCACACCATTCTTTCATATTTTCTAAATAACTTTGTGAATGATTAAATCATTTTCTATCCAATTTAGGAACAATTTCAGGTGGTCCACAGGTCATTAGTTAAAGCAGAATATAGCATAAGTAATCAGAAAATTGTTAATATTTAAGGGTATTCAGGAAGGCTAAGCCATGCCTAGGAGTCCTTCTTGCAAGCATAAGTTCTAAATTGGAGAGAAGGAAGAAATGAGAAAGTGGTAAGGAAAAAGGGATATTCATGATAGTAGTAAACAACATATTTCAGGAAGTATTGGGTATTGTCTATTTCAATATGTTGCTAATCTTTAGGGTAATGTAACAGTAATACCATAGGCTCTAGACAATGTTATAAAGATCTAATAAGTTTCCTATTGGATATTTCAAGGTAGGGTCTCACTGTAGCCCAGGCTGACCTAGAGCTCACTCTGTAGTCCCAAGCTAGCCTTAGACTCACAGCAATCTTCCTACCTCTGCCTCCCTAGTGCTGGGATTAAAGGCATGTGTCACAACCCTTAGCTAAGATCAAATACTTATGAGGGAATTAAAGACATTGGTTTATCTATATAAAAATTCCTTCAATAGCTAAATCGCAACTGAACTGTTACACTATAGCTGTCATTAAAAACATGACCATAGTTTAAAAGGCAGATGATACTCACTACCAAGCTTAGTAGGAAAGATTTGAGATCCCGAATGTACATGGTTTATTCTATTCTTAATTTTTTTTTACAACCTTTGCCAAATAATTGGATAGTAAACTTTTGGGGAGGGTTTAGAGGTAGGGTCTCATTCTAGCTCTGGCTGACGTGGAATTCACTATGTAGTCTCAGGGTGGCCTTGAACTCACAGTGATCCTCCCACCTCTGCCTCCCAAAGTGCTGTTATTAAAGGTGTGTGCCACCATGCCCAGCTTGGATAGTAATTTTTATATTTGAAAACATCCCCTAGAAAAGTACTTTTCAAAAACTAAGCCCATGTCTTTATTTATTTATTTATTTATTTATTTATTTATTTATTTTTTATTATTTAGTATCTGGTTGTAATGTGAGTACAGAAGCAGGAGATATCCAAGCGAATATAAGCTGGGTCACTGGCAACAATTTTACTTGCATTAATGGTACTGAAGTTTTTCGGCCAGGACAGCTTCCTAGTGAACAGTATTGGGAGTAAGTACACTATATGATTTATATTTTAAACATGACATTGAAAAGGTTTTCTAAGCAGCAATAAGATATTGGTCAGTTTCTATCTTAACTAACATAAATAGAAACAAGGAGGTATTACTTCCTTTGATTCAAATGTTTACCTAGCCTAGGAGAGTTGGAATTAGCAGCAAAATTACTTCATAGTTAATAGTATATCTTTTATAAGTTATTCAATTATATGACACTGTAATGATTTATAGGTACTTGCTAGTTAAAGTTAGGAAAATTGCCTTGAAATAATATGTTACTGATTATAATAAAGTTCTAACAGTATACCATTGAATGATGGGTAATATTGGAGGCAAAAATCTCTCTTTCTGCTGTCCTTCATTCATAATTTTACTTACCATTGTCATTATATGGTAAGAATTGGGGTTACTTTTGCTTCTGTTAATTTTAAATCTTCTCTCTTTACTCTCTTTATACCTATCCTCTCCATTGCTTTTACTTAACAACTTTGATTCAGTTGTAGAATAAGGCTTTCCTCGTCCATATGCTAATGATTTATGTGAAAAATCCAAACATAAAATTTCCACATAGTAATGGGATGACTTGTGGTATTTTGAGAGATGTATATATTGCTCAATATTTACACAAAGTTACATATATTTATCCTGTAAAACAATTTGTTATTTCTTTGTGGTAAATCAGAATCCTTTTATTTAGCATTTATGTACAATAGTATATTATTGTAATTCATAGTCACTCTATTGTATGATAGCATGCCAGAGCGTCTTCCTATCTAACTGTAACTTAGTTATTATAGATCAGATGTTCCCTGTTCCTCTTCCCCTCACACTTCCAGGCCTCTGATAGCCAGTATTCCATTTTCAGCTTCTACAAGATTTATTTATTTATTTATTTATTTAGAGACAGGATTTGACTGTAGTTCAGCTGGTCTTGAACTCATAGAAATCCTCTTTATTTCTATTGCCTAATATTCCTAAGTGTTGGAATTATACTTATGAATGGTTAGGCCATGTCCAGCTTAAGAACAACTTTTTTAGATTGGACATATTAGTGAGATCATTTAGTATTTATCTTTTTTTTTTTTTTGAGGTAGGTCTCACTCTAGCCCAGGCTGACCTGATAGTTCTGCCTGACAGAACTGTGTAGTTCCAGGCTACCTTTAAACTCACAGAGATCCTACCTCTGCCTCCCAAGGGCTGGAATTAATGGTGTGCACCACCATGCTCAGCTACTATTTGTCTTTTAATTCCTGGCATAGTTCATTTACTTAATGACTTTTAGATCTTTCCATGTTGCTAAAAATGAGAGAACTGCATCCTTTTATATGGAAAAGAACATTCTATTCTGTGTATATGTATATATGCATTCATAATTTGATGGACACTTAAATGTTTCTGTTTACTGTTAATAATGGTGCAGTATTCGTGGGAATGCAGTTCTCTTTCACATTCTAATTTCAGTTCCTTTGGCATGGTGAGATTGTTGGATTATATGTTAGATCTGCTTTAAATTTTTTAAAAGATTTTATTTTTATTTATTTATTAGAGACAGAAAAGGAAAGAGAGAGAGAGAGTGTGAGACAGTGAGAATGGGTACTCCAGGGCCTCTAGCCACTGCAAACGAACTCCAGACACATGTGGGCCCCCTTGTGCATCTGGCTTACGTGGGACCTGGAGACTTTAACCAGGATCTTTAGGCTTTGCAGGCAAACACCTTAACCGCTAAGCCATCTTTTCAGCCCTGCTTTTAATTTTTTGAGAAAGCTCCATACTGTTTTTCACAACATGATTTAAAAAAAAAAATTATATTTATTTTTATTTTGGAGAGAGACACAAAGAGAGAGACAGACAGAGAGTGAGAGGGAGACAGATAGAGAATGGATGTGACAGCAGCCTTTTAGCCGCTGTGAACGAAATCCAGATGCATGTGCCCCCTTGTGGGCAAGTGCAGCATTGTGCCCTTGTGTCACTTTGCATCTGGCTAAACGTGGGACCTGGAGATTGAAACCAGCGTTCTTAGGCTTAGGAGGCAGGCCCCTTAACTGCTAAGCCATCTCTCCAGCCCTCACAACATGATTTTTAAAAAATAAAATAAAAGAAGTTTGGCCAGATGTGATGGTGCATGCCATGAGTTCGAGGCCACCCTGAGACTACATAGTGAATTCCAGGTCAGCCTGGGCTAGAGTGAGACCATACCTCAAAAAATGAAAACAAGTATTAAATCTTAAAATATCTCCAAATATCATTAAAAGAACTAGGATTCTTGCTACATGCATGTTGCTATTGGAAATCATGATATCTTGGGCTAGAGAGATGGCTTAACATTTAAGGCTTATGCCTGCAAAGCCAAAGATATCTTACAGAGAATCTTTGAAAAAGATGTAAGTAATGGAGTAGTGTTTCAGCTTGATTGTATCTATGAGTATTGAATAAGGAAGTATTTAATAAATTTAAATATTTTCTTCATTACAAAGTTCCTAGTTTGTTTTTAAAAGACAAATGACTCTGTGCTCACAAAAGGGCTTATGTGTTTCAGTAAAGTGGCACTTAAGAGGTCAAGTGGAATGGATGAGACTGGAGCAGTTGTTTGGTATTTAGCACTCTGTCTTCTTCTGGCTTGGCTCATTGTTGGAGCAGCTCTATTTAAAGGAATCAAGTCTTCTGGCAAGGTAATTGGGAGAGCACCTCCGTGACATGTAGTTGCTTTCTAACTTCATTGTAATTCAACAAAATATAATCAAATGCATTTTTTGTATCATGGAAAAATTCAATACTTATAAAACTTTCTAGGTAAACATTCTAATTTAAAATGAATACATAGAATCAATACCACATAACCCACAACCCCATGGGGAATACCAGCAACCCTACTGATGAGGGCCCTCAGCGGAATGGGGCAGGGATGAGGGAAAGGGTGGTTCCAATACATATTGTGTCCATACTAAGTATTTTAGTAATAATAATAATAATAATAAAGCAGGGCTGGAGAGATGGCTTAGCAGTTAAGATGATTGCCTGCAAAGCTTAGGGGTCCCAGGTTCAATTCTCCAGTACACACACAAAGACAGATGCATATGGTGGCACATGCATCTGGAGTTTGTTTGCAGTGGCTAGAGCCCCTGGTGTACCCATTCATCGCCCTGTCTCTGCCATCTCTGTTTCTGCTTGCAAATAAATAAATAATTTAAAAAGAACTAACACAAGAGTTGCACACTTCCTCAAAACACAGACCCTGCTAGCTGGTATAACATTCTGAAGCTTGAGATAAAAATAGTATATTTGCCTGCAAAACCTACAGACTTGGGTTCATTCCCCAGTACACATGTACAGCCAGATGCACAAGGTGGTGCATGCGTCTGGTGTTCATTTGCAGTGGCAGGAGGCCCTGGTATGCCCATTCTCTCTCTCTCTCTCTCTCTTTCTCTCTCAAATAAATATATATTTTTTAAAAATGCTATGCAACATTCTCCTGAATTAACACATTTCAAGCACACTAAACAACTTCTTTGTCACTGAAAGGGCCTCTTCTGCAAAACATTCTGCTATATTTTTCTTCTTAATGATTTTATTTTATTTTTTTAAAGATTCAGAGAGCATACTGGAAACTTAACAACAGGGAATTTTCTCTGGGAAGAATTTTATAGTACCCAGAGAACATTTTGTGTTTTGTTGTTTGTTATTGTTTTTTCTAGGTAGGGTCTCACTCTAGCTCAAACTGATCTGGAACTCACTATGTAGTCTCAAGGCTTGCCTCAAACTCAAAATAACTGTCTTTATAAAAATATAGAGAGAATGGGCAAATCAGGGCCTCCAGCCACTGCAGACGAACTCCAGACACATGCACCACCTTGTGTATCTGGTTACATGGGTTCTGGGGTCTTTTGGCTTTGCAGGCAAATATACTATTTTTTGTTTTGGTTTGGTTTTGATTTTTCAAGGTAGGATCTTGCTCTGACTCAGGCTGAATTGACTATGTACTCTTAGGGTGGCCTCGAACTCACAGCAATCCTCCTACCTCTGCCTCCCAAGTGCTAGTATTACAGGTGTGTGCCACCACACCCTGAAAGCATACTATTTTTATCTCAAGCTTCAGATTGCAGAGGGATGGCCTCAAACTCATGACAGTCCTCCAACCTCAGCCTCCTGAGTACTGGGACTGAAGGCATATGCCACCACGCCTGGCTTGGATAACTTGTTTAAGTCATATATTTGACATGTTAAAAACATATGACCATGTATAGATCAAAGAAATCATTCACATTAATGTAAATACAGCCTCCAAACAAACCAGTTCATCTGGAAGTATTTGTTATCTAGGACAGAAGCAGCATCCTGTTTGTATGTATGCTATTGACCTCTTAAGGAAGCTTTAAGTAGTAAGTGTTCAGTATTCCCTTTCATAGAGCTTTCGTGGGACTTGTAGTTGTACTAGAAGATATTTTTCTTCCCCTTGAGGATTGACTATATACTAAACATTGCAGGTCTTAAAATAATCTTCTCACTCCTATGAAATGGTTAACTGAAAGGAGGCATTTCATTCTCTCAGACATTTATGGGGAATGTTTAAGGAAAGCATTCCATCTAAATTCCAAATTATCACTGTTGATAAATTGTTTATTTATAATATGAGCCCCAGAAATATTGTTCCATATATCACTGTGATTTTGAAAATGGATCCTTTCAGTAATGAGAACAGATATAGGAACTTATGTTAACTTTGGTGTTGATATCATTTGACTTATTACTTTAGAAAATTTTGAGTGATTTACATCACTAATTAAAACTTTAATAATTTTGCTTGTATAAAACATTATACCATGATTTAAAATACCATTAACTTTTGGTTGTTTTATTGGCAGGTGGTATATTTTACAGCTCTTTTTCCCTATGTGGTCCTACTGATTCTGTTAATACGAGGTGCAACTCTGGAGGGTGCATCAAAAGGCATTTCCTACTATATTGGAGCACAGTCAAATTTCACAAAACTGAGGGAAGCGGAGGTAAGATTTAATTTGGATTTAAAGTTAATTGAGATGTCAAACCTTAAAATCAAATATCAAAATATAGTAGCTTGCCAAAATAATGTGTCTATTAGGATATCTAATTTAGTTACATAATATGATACTAATAGTCCCTTATTAGCAATAGAATTTTAAGTCATTGTATTGAATTTTTGAGGTAGGGTCTTGCTTTAGCCCAGGGTGGCCTTGAACTCATGACAATCCTCCTACCTCTGCCTCCCGAGTGCTGGGATTAAAGGCATGCACCACCATGCCTGGCACAACATTGACATGAATTAAATATTCCATAAGTAAAACTATCACTTTTATCAGAAATATAAACATAGCTCATGAATATGAATTGAATAACCTCCTTTTAAATTTAATGTATCTCCAGGTAATGACTATGTGTCATGGGCACATAAAATCCTGTACATTTTTAAGTGCATAGGGCATTAACAATAAGCATAGCTTGATACCGTGCTTCTATAGATACAGCCCAAACATGTTTGTACTTTTGGAGTATTTTTTCGTTTTTTTTTTTTTAATTTTTGCCAGGCATGGTGGTGCATGCCTTTTTTTAAAAAAATATGTTTTACTTATTTATTTGAGAGATAGAAAGAGGCAGAGAGAGAAAGAGGCAGAGAGAGGGAGAGAGAAAATGGGTGTGCCAGGGCCTCCAGCCACTGCAAATGAACTTCAGATGCATGCAAAGGACCAGGATCCTTTGGCTTTGCAGGCAAGCGCCTTAACTGCTAAGCCATCTCTCCAGCCCTACTCTTGGAGTGTTTTCAATATATTCTTGGCACGTATATATTAAGCTTCTGGCCACCTAAACACTCACAGTCATACATTAAATTCAAGGCAGGTTGTGGTAATCTTACCTGCCATACTAATAATGCTAAATGCATAGTAGTTTTGTTTTGCTATTGTCTTCTTAAAATTATTATTTTTTTTTGTTTGTTTGTTTTTCGAGGTAGGATCTCACTCTAGTCCAGGCTGGCCTATAATTCACTTTGTAGTCTCAAGGTGGCCTTGAACTCATAGTGATCTTCCTACCTGTTTTTCCCTAGTGCTGGGACTTTCAATTGACAATTTTCATATATGTACATAATGTATTTTGATCATAATCTCCTGCTATTAACTTTTGCTGTCCCCACTGAACTCTTCTTCTTTTTAAAAACTATTCCCTCTTGTATTTGATGTCATTTTTTTTGCATTCTTGTAACATGTATGATGACATAAGTATTGAATGCAATAGCCACTCCATGCCCAGAAGACAGCATTCCAAAGCACTCCTCCACATCCTCTGCCTCTTACATCTTTTCTGCCCTCTATTCTGTAATGTTCCCTGTGCCTTGGAGGTTATGACAGACATATCTCACTTAGAACTGAGCACTCCAGTCATGTATTCACAGTGCTTTGTGATACTCATGGGCCTCACACTAACTTCAAGCCCTTTTTTTCTTGAGATAGAGTCTCATGTAGTCCAGCAGGCTGTTCTCAATCTTACTATGTCACTGAGGATGACCTTGAAGTTCTCCTCCTCTCAAGTACTGGGATTCCAGGCAGGCATGTGTCATCATGGCCTTATTTATGTGGCGCTGGGGATGGAACCGAGGACTTTCTGCATGCTAGGCAGGTGCTACCAATTTATTGAACTAAATTTCTGGCCCTGGTGCTTTGTTTTCTCAAGACTTACAATCAGGTATTGAATTATTTTTTGTAGAATTTTTTCTGGTAAGAAATGTCAGTGTCAAATTTATCAACTTTTGGTGATAGAAATCTGTCATTTATTTTTTTATTAATTTTTATTGAAATATTTTTATGTATTTCTTTGGGGGAAAGAGAGAGGGAAAAAGGGAGGGAGAGAGAGAGGCCTCTTGCCACAGCAAAGGACCTCCAGGTGCACCACTTTGTGCTTCTGCCTTTGCGTGGGTACTGGGGAATCAAACCTAGGCCAGAAGGCTTTGGAAGCAAGTGCCTTTATCTGCTGAGCCATCTCCCCAGCCCTCTGTTATTTTTTTTAAAAAATTAAAACATCAATTTCTGATCGCTGGTTCCTTTTACTATACCAACGAATTTTCACTCAATAATTAACCACACAAGCTCTAATTATTTTAGAACCATAGCACTTTTATTTTAGTCTTGGAAACTAATATACTTTGGTGTGTCCATAGGCCACTTTAATGCATTTATTAGTTTCTCTTAGGCCTCACTCATTTTATCCTGTTTGTTAACCCCTCCCAACTCAACTCAAAGACCACTATCTGTTAGGTCATTAACATGATAAAATAAATCAATGCACTCTGGATATAGTAAAATGTCATATGAATATGAGTTAATGTGCAATTATTTCAAATACATTAGTGTAGGTACTACATCTGCCTTAAGCAGTAAGTCTGCTATTTTCTTTAAGCATCAAAACTTTGAATATAGTTGAGATACACCTTTTCTATGCTTTAAGTGACTCATACAAGTCTCAGATACCCATACTTTACATTTCTGTTAAACTATCTTGAAACATTTTTATGAAGTTCTTTTTGTTGCTGTTGTTGTTTTGAGGTAGGGTCTCACTGTAGCTCAGGCCAATCTGGAATTCACTGTGTAGTCTCAGGGTGGCCTTGAACTCATGGTGATTGTGGTAGTTTGAATATATGTCCCCAAGTATATTCAGTGTTTTATTAGTTATAGTTTGCATCTGCAATCATCTTGCTAGAGGCAATGTCACTGGGGGCCAGTCTTAAGGTGTGCTGGGTTTGAGATTCCATTGTAAAGATATGCAAAGTGTGCCTAGCAGGAGTTCCTGAAGTGTGCTGTGTCTCTTTTGGCTGTAGTTTTTGCTCTGTGTGCTGTGTGGCTGGTTGGTTTTTCTCTCTTGCTTGGATCTGTGGAAGTAGGCCTCTTCTTCTGCCATTATAGAACTTCCCCTGGATCTGTAAGCTTCAATAAATAATATCCCTTCCTCCATAACTGTGCCTGGTCTGGAAGTTCATCTCAGCGAACCTGAAGCTGTCTGCTACAGTGATCCTCCTACCCCTGCCTCCCAAGTGCTGGGATTAAAGGCGTGTGCCACCACACCCGGCCAAACATTTTGTGAATTTTATATTTGTTTCAGTGTTGCTATTATTTAAAATACCTATACAAATTGGGCATGGTGGCACACACCTTTAATCCCAGCACTTGGAAGGCAGAGGTAGGAGGATCACCATGAGTTCAAGGCCACCCAGAGACTACATAGTGAATTCCAGGTCTGCCTGAGCTAGAGAGAGACTCTACCTTGAACAAACAAACAAAAATAAATAAAAGAAAATAAAAGAATTAATGTGTTCTTAATGTCACTTTGATATGTAGAATCAATAGAATTCTAGTCAAATTCCAGACATAGATAAGTTATGGAAAAATTGTCCTATTGTATAGGAAACAATATTATAATGCAGTACTAATTAAAATTATGTGATTTTAGTGTAGGGGTAGAAATAAAAAAAATCATGGGTACAGAATGGTAATCTCACCTCAATTATAGGGAGATAGTTACAAGAATGTTCAGAGCTTCCATTGTAACAAAAATGTTGAGCAATTGATTATCCTTAATAGGAGAAAGGATACATTGTAGTATTTATAGTGGGGCAAGAGAGAAGTGGAAAAATGGTTAAAACTGCATATTTTATTAAACCATACATATTTGCTTGTATTCAGTAATTTTTTAAAAATATATTTTATTTATTTGCAGCAAAGAGATGCACATGCGTACACATACACACACACAGACGGGAAGGGAGCAAGAGATAGGCTAGAATCCTTGGCACACCCATTCTCTCTTTCCTTGCAAATGAATAAAATATTTTATAATAAAGCTATATATATATATATATATATATATATAGTTTTGTTTTGCTTTTTGAAGTAGGGTTCCGCTATAGCCCAGGCTGACATGGAATTCACTATGTAATCTCAGGGTGGTCTTAAACTCATGGCGATCCTCCTACCTCTGCATCCCAAATGATGGAATTGAAGGCCTGTGCCACCACCCCTGGCCTCATAGTATTTTTTCCTTAGGCTAGGATGAAAGTACTTAGATATTTATTTCATTGTTTTCTAATGTATATTTGTTTTTTTAAAAATATTTTATATTTATAAAATTGAGAGCATATTTTTAAAGTCTCAATTTTCTCTTATAGGTTTGGAAAGATGCTGCCACTCAGATATTTTATTCCCTTTCAGTGGCTTGGGGTGGCCTAGTGGCTCTATCCTCTTACAACAAGTTCAATAACAACTGCTACTCTGATGCCATTGTAGTTTGTTTGACAAACTGCATAACTAGTGTGTTTGCTGGATTTGCTATTTTTTCCATATTGGGACACATGGCTCATATATCTGGAAAAGAAGTTTCTCAAGTTGTAAAATCAGGTATATAATGCTATATATTATTAACTATGATTAACTGAATGTAGCTCAATTGTGAAACTCTGATATAGTTTGTAGAAATTTGTACTCATGATTAAAATTGCATTGTCTGGTTTCATCTTACATAATTTGTTTTAATATATCTCAAGATAGGGTCTCACTTTAGCCCAGGTTGACCTGGAACTCACTCTGTGTTCTCAGGTGGGCCTCAAACTCACAGTGATCCTCCTACCTCTGCTTCCCGAATGCTGGAATTAAAACCATGTCCCACCATGCCAGACTTAATATAATATTTCTTAAATGATCTGAGTGAACAAGAGTACTTTAGGGAATTGTTCAAGAAGACCATATTTTTCTGGATTTTATTTTGTCCTTATTATGCACCACTTCCTGCCCAGGTACAAGTGCAAGAACTATGCTATTATGCTCCATGCATCATGAGAGATAAGTGATAGATAATTATGTATAAATTTCCCTATGTACTATTGTAGTATTGGGTGTAAACGTGTATGCACACCTACATAAAAAAATGGAGATTTAAAAGACTGTGTACAACTGTGTCTGTCTTTCAATGAATCTGATGATTGAACATCCTAAATTTAGAAATATAGCAAGGATTAGTTAATATCTGGGTAAAGATTCTTAGGAAAAAGCCAGGCATGGTGGTGCACATCTTTATTCTCAGCGCTTGGGAGCCTGAGGTAAGAGGATTATGGTGAGTTCAAGGCCAGCGTGGTGCTACAGAATAAGTTCCAGATCAGCCTGTGCTAGAGTGAGACCCTGCCTTGAAATAAACAAATGAACAAACAAACAAAAGGTACTTGGGAAAAGAATCCTAGGATTCTTTAAGTAGTAACTCCTTGTTAACAGTTTATTATATTTAGTAACACTTGACAGAAATGATGATGAATAACACATTTTCAGGACTAGAAGGGACCTTGAAGATCATCTAGTGTCCAGCTCCTCATAGGGGACTGATGTACAGAAATGTTATCTATGTCTTGTTCAAGGTCAAATGTTTACAAGTGATAGAGTCTAGTTTAGTTTCAAAGCTAATTTAGGGAACCTAAGTCGGCCCTGTGGGAATTTAGAGAGCTAAAAGTACTTAAAGCTCAGAACCATACAGTAAAATCAGGACAAATTACAAGGCATTTCTGAAAGAATCGTCAAATAGAAAACATGATTCAGCTGGTTGTGGTGGCTCATGCCTTTAACCCCAGCACTTGGGAAGCAGAAGTCGGAGGATCATTGTGAATTCCAGGCCAGTTTGGGAATATAGAGTGAGTTCCAGTTAAGCCCAGGCTGAACTGTGAGACCTTACATGAAAAAAAAAAAAGAAAAAAAAGGAAAAGAATATGATTCAATTTAAAATCTTATCATACACAATTTTGCAGATATTCATATACTAATTAAATGGCATTACTCATAGTAATTCTGGGTAAAAATATGGAAACAAGATTGAAGACTAAGGTTTATTTCTTACATTTATCATTGTAGATAGTCCTTTTTAAAAAGAATTTCTGGGCTAGGATAAAGTGATTTGATTTAAGTTTCTGGTATTTAAGAGTTGTTCTTCTTCATCAATCTTTGTTGTCGTTATTTGAGACAGTATCATGTAGCCCAGTGTGGACTCACACTCACTAGGTAACTGAGGATGACCTTGAACTCCAGATCCTCCTCTCACCACTTCCCAAGTGCTGAAATTATAGGCATGGTCCACTACACCAGATATCAATCTTATAGTAGAAAATAGGTTAAATAAAAGTATTAGAGTAATCAAATTTCTCATGTGATGTTTTTCCATATAAAATTTTGTATTAGTGGCTTCACTCATATCACTTGTGCACATTAGCACACCAAGTCAAACATTTTGAAAAGTGAATATGAGATAGTTGCTAAAGACAGTACGTTATGAATTGTGTTGCCCAATAAAGATGAGATTTTTGTAGACTATTCCTTTGAAAATGTTCAAATACATGAATTTCCTTGCCAACTAATTTAAAATACCACATTTTTTAGGTTTTGATTTAGCATTCATTGCCTATCCAGAAGCTCTAGCCCAACTCCCAGGAGGTCCATTTTGGTCCATATTATTTTTCTTTATGCTTTTAACTTTGGGTCTCGATTCTCAGTTTGCTTCTATTGGTAAGTAATAACTCCATGGCTAAATAACTCTCATTTTATTCTTGTTTATTCTACTTAAAACCATCCTATATTTTTATCCTATCTACTCTCTAGGTATTATTCACAGAACAATCTTTATAAAGTATTTTAACAGACTTTATATATTCATGCATCTGACTCCCAACAGGAACAAGCATTAATATTTTATTGTATTCACTTCAGATAGTTTTTAGAAAATGAATTGTTATAGGTGAATTTGACATATCTTATATTTCTCTCACAAATGTAGTTTGCACTTTTCCGTAGAGACATATGCTTTTCAGTCCATGTTCATCTATTATTACATAGTCAATAAATAGGATAATTTTAAGTGTTTCATATAAATATGAAGTTTATAGCCTATACATCATTTTGATAATTTTTTACATGTGTTAAGAATCCATGGGCTGGAGAGATGGCTTAGCAGTTAAGCCACTTGCCTGCAAAGCCAAAGAACCTCGGTTCAATTCCCCAGGACCCACATTAGGTGGCATATGTGTCTGGAGTTCATTTGCAGTGGCTGGAGGCCCTGGTGCACCCATTCTCTCTCTCTCAAATAAATAATGAAATGTAAAATATTTTTTAAAAGAATCCATGTTGATACATAAACATAGATTAATTAAATTAGCAATCTCTTACCCTATCAATGGAGATTTTGATGCCTTTAAAAAATTACACACACTGCTGCAATAGCTATCCTTATGTGTGGCTCTATGGTCATAAGCATTTTCCCGAAGGTACACAACCAGAAACCTTGAAACAATTTTCACATCATGTCTTATATAAAACATATTCCTTAGTTTAATCTGTTTATAGGACAAATCCATATTCCTCTGGTAGTTTTTTAAAGTCTTCAAAAAAGTTCAAAGCATGTTTTCAAATCTTTTCACTTATATATTCTTCTATTCTTAGTCAGCTCCCTATTTAATGGACTTACTTCTTTCCTTTTTTTGGTGCAGGGACTGGACCCAAGCACTTGTGTTTGTTAGGCAAGTGTTGTACCAGTGAGCTAACTACACAGTCCCACTTTTATTTCTTAAACCTAGTATCTTTTCTACCTCCATGTCATTTATTCAAATATTCACTTGAGATATATCCTGTTGGAGTCCTTCCTTCCCTACAACCCTTTCAAAGTCAGTTAAACCTCCAGAGAAAAGTTTCTTCATAGTTGTTTTTAAGTTAAGTTGGTAATTGCATATTACACGAAAACTATTTTGTAAGCAAGGGCATGTAACTGCTGAACTGTCTTCACAGCCCACAAAAGCTGTTTTTGTATGCTCAAAATCATAGTAAACTGCAATAATTTATTTTCAGACATTTTAAATACTTGGACATTTGCCCTTATGTTAATAAGGCTTAATAATTGCATAGTTATTATAGAGTAGCTTTCATCAAATCAACTTACCTGGTATGAAAACCTATAATAATTAGATTTAAAAACAGGTAAGTGAAAAGCCAAAGAAGGGCTGGAGACATGGTTCAGTGGTTAAAGCACCTGCCTGCAAAGCCTAAAAACCCACATTCAATTACCTAAGATCCACATAAAGCCAGATGCACAAAGTGGCTCATATGTCTGGAATTTGTTTGCAGTAGCCAGAGGCCCTCGTGTGCCCATTCTCTATCTGCCTCTTTCTGTCTCTCACTCTCTCAAATAAATAAATAAATAAATAAATAAATAAATAAATAAATAAAATAGTGTGCTCATGCATGCATGTGTGTGTGTATGGGCATTTCAGGGCTTCCTGTCACTGCAAACTTCAGATGTGTATATCACTTTTTTTAAATAATTTTTTTATTGACAACTTCTATACTTACATACAAAAAGTGCATGATATTTCCCTCCCCTCCCCCCATTCCCCTTTAGAACTCCAATCTTCATCATATCCTCTCCCTCTCTCCATTAGTCTCTCTTTTAATTTGATGTCATCATCTTTTACTTCTATTATGAGGGTCTACACCAGGGCATCCAGCCACTGCAAATGAACTCCTGACACATGTCCCACCTTGTGCATCTGGCTTATGTGGATCCTGGCGAATCAAACCTGGATCCTTTGGCTTTGCAGACAAGTACCTTAACTGCTAAGCAATCTCCCCAGCCTGGCTGTTAAAATTCTACAGGATCATAACACATGCCAAAATACATGGTAAAATGTAATGAATGCTATAAAAAGTAAAAAGGAAAAAAAAAAAGTAAAAAGAGTTGCAAATCATCAGGAGGAGATAACATTCAGGTTTGGAGATTAAGATTGTTTATTGGGGCTGAAGATATGGCTTAGCAGTTAAGGTACTTGCCTATGATGCCTAAGGACCCAGGTTCAATTCCCCAATACCCATGTTAGCCAGGTGCACAAGGTGGTGCATGCATCTAGAGTTGGATTGCAGTGGCTAGAGGCCCTGGCATGCCCATGCTCTTTCTATATATACCTCTATCTCAAATAAATAAGTAAATAAATAAATAGTTTTTTTAAAAAAATAATTGCATAGTATCAGAGGTGACACATTTGCAAATGCAAAAGGACCGTACACTGTCTATACATTTCAGCACTGCTTTACTTTTCTTCCTGTTTTGATTAATTTTAAAGGTAACAATATGAAGTGATATGTTCCATTGAGACAATTTAATACATATGTCATTATACTTTATTTTTATTCATCCCTTTGGGCACCCTTTCCCCTCCCCCTTTATAGTTGATGCTATTAAAAACTTATGAAATAGACTTAAAACAACAGAGCTGCAGATGATTTCGGTGAGAATCAACAAATTATCCAGTTGAAATGTAACATTTTATTGTTTTCTTCTGAAGAAACAATCACAACAACAATTCAAGATTTATTTCCCAAAGCAATGAAGACGATGAGGATTCCTATAACTTTGGGTTGCTGCTTGGTTATGTTTCTCCTTGGTCTCGTCTGTGTGACTCAGGTATACTAAAATTTTTATGTTTTATTGACAAATACTAGTTAGCACATACTTTAAAATCTAAATAAATGTATTGAGATTTCAGGAGGTGCTTAGTTCTAAGTTGGCTCAAGGTTTTCCAAGTTTTATCCTCCTCCCTCTCCCCCATTGTAACTTTATAGTACATATATCTTTGCGGAGGAGGAGACCTAATGATGACAATTTGTTTTAAGAGGTAGGGTCTTGCTCTAGCCCAGGCTGAGCTATACAGTTCAGAGTGGCCTTAAACTCACAGTGATTCTCTGCCTGCCAAGTACTGGGTTTAAAAGCATGCACCACCACACCTGGCTCCTGATGGCAATTTTACAAAGAACAATAAAATTATAAACTTTAAACATATATTGTACATTTCTTGGTGGCTTTTACAGAGCACAGAGATACTGTGAACTATTTGTAAAATCAACTATTTTAAATGCTTATTTTTCCTAATGACAAAAATTTTTGAGATAGTTAAAGCCACATTTGAATTATTTGAAAAATTCTTTTTCATATGTAACATTAAGTTCAAATTAATAGTTTCTATTTGAGCACTTCATATAACATAAACATAATTCAAATACACTTAGAACTAACTGGTGTGTTATTTTGCAGGCTGGAATTTACTGGGTTAATCTAATTGACCACTTCTGTGCTGGGTGGGGCATTTTGATTGCAGCTATACTGGAAATAGCAGGAATCATCTGGATTTATGGTAAATCATGACTATGGAATTGTTTATGAGTTTTGTTTTTATTTGCTTTTTTCTTTGAGGCAAGGTCTCACTGTAGCCCACGCTGACATGGAATTCCCTCTGAAGTCCCAGGCTGGCCTCACACTCACAGAAATCCTCCTACCTCTGCCTCCTGAGTGCTGGGATTAAAGGCATGCATCACCATGCCCAGCCATGTTTATGATTTTTTTCTTTTGGTTTTTACAAGGTAGGGTCTCACTCTAGCCCAGGCTTACCTGAAATTCACTATGTAGTCTCATGGTGGCCTCAAACTCATGGCAATCCTACCTCTGCCTCCTAAGTACTGGGATTAAAGGTGTGCACCATCATGCCCAGCTCTATGAGTCTTATGACAGTTCCATTTGATTCCTTTTCATTAATTTTATATAATATTATATTAATACTTATCATAGCAAAATTTTCTATATAAAGCAAAAATATATTATGAAAGCTATTACAAGTGTATACTTTATTATTGTGGTTTAGCAAAATGTTTAAATGTAGGATCATTTGGCTGATTACTTGAGGAAACAGAGCAAAGTTTCACTGTACTTTTTGACATTGTTTGTTTTAGGAGGAAACAGATTCATTGAAGACATAGAAATGATGATTGGAGCAAAGAGATGGATATTTTGGCTCTGGTGGAGAGCTTGCTGGTTTGTTATTACCCCTCTCCTATTGACTGTAAGTAATAATGCACCATGCATTTGATATCAGTAATACTCAAATGTTAAGAAGAAACTTTGAGAACAATTCATATTACACACAATAAGTAAATAATGTAATGGATGCATGAGTTTACATTCCCACCAGTATTGTGCAACATTTTCCCCATTTTGCACATCCTTGCCAGTAATCCCTACTACCCAGATAGATGTCCAAAAACTATGAACTCAATATATTAAAGAGACATCTGGTGGTCTGAAAATATGCCTCAGCACTTAAGGCACTGGCCTGCAAAGCCTAATGAACCAGGTTCAATTTCCCAGTACCCATGTAAATTCAGGTGCACAAAGTGGTGCATGTATCTGAAGTTTCTTTGCAACAGCTGGAAGCCCTGGTGCACCCATCATTCTTTCCCTTTCCTTCGAAATAAATAAATATAAAATAATAATAAATCACTAACTACTCAATAAATATATTAAAAAAAAGAGACATCTGCACCTCCATGTTCACTGCACAACTATACTCTACAGCAATGAAATGCAAACAACCCATGTCCATCAGTTGATGAATAGATGAAAAGGTGAAATACTTATGCCAGGCATGGTGGTTCATGCATGTAATGCAGCACTTGGGAGGCTGAGGCAGGAGGATCACTGTAAGTTTGAGTCTAGTACATCCTGAGATACACAGAGACGCTGCTTCAAAAATGTGAAATATGTATACATAAACATATATGTATATATTTATATTATTAATAATAGTATTCCATTATGAATATATATATATATATATATATATATATATATATATATATATATATATATATATGAAATGCATACTGATATATATATATATTTCAGCCATAAAAGAATGAAATGTTGGGGCTAGTAAGATGGCTCAGCAAATGCTTGCCTGCAAAGCCTAAAGACCCAGGTTGGATTCCCCAGTAACCACGCAAAGCCAGATGCACAAAGTGGTACATACATCTGGAGTTAGTTTGCAGTGACTGGAGGTCCTTGTGCACTCATTCTCTCTTTCTTTCTGCTTGGAAATAAATAAATAAAAATTTTTAAAAAGAATAAAATGTCTACTATCATATGGATGGATGTGGAGAACATTATGTCATGTGAAAAAGGCAGGCATAGACAAAGAAATACTGCATGACCTAAAAAGTACTTACCTGATAGACATTGAGGGTACAATCATGAAGGGGTAGTGGGTGTTGGTCAATTTTACTGAGTTGCAGTGAGATTAGAGTAAGATGTGCTGGTGTGCTATTGCACAGTAGGATAACAATGGACAATAATGCACTGTACACTTTTTAAAAATTAGAGGAAAATATTTTGGACAGTTATGAAATAAAGAAATGGTAAATGTTTGTGTAGGTGTTTATCTCAAACATTATATGAAGTTTATTCATATATGAAATAGCATGGCACATCACAGAAATGTCAATTTTTATTATCTGCTAAAAAATCCAAAAAAATTATTTTATTTATTTATTTATTTATTTGAGAGTGACAGACAGAGAAAGAGGCAGACAGAGAATGGTCGCACCAGGGCCTCTAGCTACTGCAAAGGAACCCCTTGTGCATCCGGCTTATGTGGGTCCTGGAGAATCAAACTGAGATTTTTTGGTATTGGAGGCAAATGCCTTAACCGCTGAGCCATCTTTCCAGCCCCTAAAAATTATTTTTAAAAACTATTGTTATTTATTTATTTGCAAGCACAGAGAGATAGAGAAAATAGAGACAGATAGAGAGAATGGATATGCCAGGGCCTCTAGCCACTGCAAACAAATTGCAGACACATGTGCCACTTTGTGCATCTGGCTTTATGTGAGCACTGGGGGAATTGAGTCCAAGTCGTTAGGCTTTGTAGGCAAGTGAATTAACAGCTGAGTCACCCCTCCAGCACTGGGGAGATAGCTCAGTGGTTGAAAGCACTTGTTTGCAAAGCCTGTTGGCTTGAATTCAATTCCCCACTACCCACATAAAGCCAGATACAAAGTAGCACATGTGGGCTGGGTGTGGTGGCGCACACCTTTAATCCCAGCACTCAGGAGGCAGAGGTAGGAGGATCGCCAAGAGTTTGAGGCCACCCTGAGACTACAAAAAAAAAAAAAAAAGTAGCACATGTGTCTGCAGTTACTTTGCAGTGCTAAGATGCCCTGGCAAGCCATCCTTTCTCTTTCTCTTTCTCAAATAATTAAACGTATTTTTTAAAGTTAAAAAAGAAAGTTACAAGCACCGTAAATAATAAAATTCATATTTATTTTACTCACGTATTATATATGGTCAGGTCAAGTATTTTTGTGAAATACATTCTGAATAGATATTCATGTATTTTCACAGAGTATACTCAAAGTAAAAATAGAACAATGGAGTCTGGAGAGATGTCTCAACAGTTAAAGGCATTTGCTTGCAAAGCCTGATGGCTGGGGGTTCAGTTCCCCAGTACCCACGTAAAGCTAGATGCACAAAGTAGTGCATGCATCTGGAGTTTGTTTGCAGTGGCAGGAGGCCCTGGTGCACCAATTCATTCTCTCTTATCTCTCTTCTTGTAAATAAGTAAATAAAGAAAAAAATTAAAGAGAGAGGAAAGTAAAAACAAAAAGAACATTGGTTCTTTTAATACTGTTATATTCTGGCTTGTACCTTAGTTATCTTACTCCCTTAATTATAACTTATTTTCAAATTATTGATAAATTGCTTCTTTTTTGAGACAAGGTGTCATTCTGTATCCCATACTGATTTTGATCTCAGTATGTAGCTCAGGCTAGCCCTGAACTCTTGTCAGTCCTACTACCTCTGGGACTTGTAGATGGAGCCACCATGCCTTGCTTGATAAATTACTTGTTAGGAATGGAAACAACCTGTGAATCATTTATACCTTAAAGTCTAACCTTTTGTCGTTGTATTTGTTACTTTTATAGGCAATTTTAGTGTGGTCCCTGGTGAAATTTCAGAGACCTGTGTATGCTGACATCCCATACCCTGTCTGGGGAGTTGCTCTGGGCTGGTGCATGATTATTTTCTGCATTATTTGGATTCCAATTGTGGCTATCATAAAAATAGCTCAGGCTGAAGGAAGCATCTGCCAAGTAAGCACATTCAACTTTCAATACAATAAGCATTTAGGAGAAAAATCAGATTAATTTACTTATGTGGCAGTGATGCGATTACATGATATCTAATTAATAATTCTTTTCTCTGCCTCCTTCTATACCCATAATCATCTGTTTCTAGTTGATTGCATTGAATTCTAGATGATATAAGTTTGTGTTTTCCCCTATGTTTTACTAGAATTTCCTTTTGGGAGGAATCTGGCCTTGCTTGTTGCTATATCCTCAGATCCTGTTTCACCTGTTTCAGTGTTTTTTTTTTTTTTTTTTTTTGGTTTATTGAAGTAGGGTTTTTCTAGGTAGGGTCTCACTCTAGCCCAGGCTGACCTGGAATTCACTCTGTAGTCTCAGGGTGGCCTCAAACTCACGGCGATCCTCCTACCTCTGCCTCCCTAGTGCTAGGATTAAAGGCGTGTGCCACCACGCTGGGCCCTGTTTCAGTCTTTTAACATATAACAATTATGATCTCTATGCTTGGATTTCGTTATCCTTTGTAGGTATTACAAAGCAAATGACTCATTTGCTTTTTATGTCTGTAATCTCTATGTTTTAAGCTTCATCTGGCTATAATACAAATTTAATAGAGGATTTAGAATAGGCCTGGTAAATTACCTTGTACCCTACCTAGCACCTGAATTATCCTTTTTTCATGGAGGGTTAGAGCAACTGAAGTGATTACTCTTCTTAATAGAAGAATGGCAAGGTAGGTTCAAGTGTCTCAGATTTAAGTAACTGCGCAAGCCCATCCAAGAACAGATCCAAATCAATGGTTTAACCCTGAGAACTCCCTTTCCTTGGTCCTTGAACACACTGAATTAATTCCTCACATCACCTCCCCATGAATGGAATTATTTGAGCATTCAATGAAGTTACCTATAGTAATATATTATTCTAATGAATTAATGTGCCTTAAAAATAATTTATAGTGTTGTTTATTTTGTTTCTGTAGTGAATTCTATCAACATTAAGTTATCCATGACTTATTTGATTATAATGTCTTGTTAGTTGACTTTGACTTAAGAATTTGTACTATAACTTTTAAGTTTTTCTGACGTTTCATTGTTAGCAAACAAACTTAGAATTGGAGTACAATCATTTGTTTAAAAAAAGCAAATATAAAGTGCACTTTCATCCGTTAAAATATTGACTTTTTTTTTTTCATTTCAGCGCATTAAAAACTGCTGTAGACCTGCTTCTAACTGGGGTCCATACCTGCAGAAACATCGTGGGGAGAGATATAAACACATGGCCGAGCCTGAAAAAGAGACTGATCATGAAATACCTACTGTTACTGATAGTGGAAAAACAGAATTTGATGTTGCTTTTTAAACTATCTGGTTATTATATTACGTGATTTTTTTTAGAATAGGAATGTTTATTTATTTGTTGAGTGGGAAAATACACATATCCTGTTCACAATAGGGTGATGAATATTTTCTCACTTAAGAATGGAATATAAAAATGTGAATCAATGTTTAGCAATGTTCTTTCAGGATTAGCTATCTGTATAATACACATATAGCTTTCTGTTTTATAATGACATTTCGTACATATTTCCATAATATTTTTCTACACTGAAGGTTTTCTTGTGAGAGGATTACATAGGAAATACTTATATTTCCCATTTTACAAACTTCTGATATTATTTGCCTCTATGTACTTTAATACATTAAAACGTTTAATTCCTATTTGTGCTGGATTTTATAGAATAGTATTTGAAACATGGATCACTAAAGCTTAGAAATACTTTTTCTTAAAATTTCATCCACATCACATTAAATGAAATCTTCCAGGATACATTGGTGCTTTTTTTTTGTTGTTGTTTTTTGATTTTTCAAGGTAGGGTCTCACTCTAGCTCAGGCTGACCTGGAATTCACTCAGTCACAGGGTGGCTTTGAACGCACGGAGACCCTCCTACCTCTGCCTCCCAAGTGCTAGGATTAAAGGCATGCACCACCACGCCCGGCCATTGGTGCCTTCTGAAGAGTGGAGTTTTACAGCAAATATAAAAATGCATGTCAGTTTTACAGATGGTTTTTGCCCGTGGGGAAAGATTAGGGCACCTTTCAAATAAAAACAATATATAATTGGGAGAGTGGGCTATGAAACAGAAGCAATCCTTTTCAAAAGTGGAACCCAAATAATGGTAAAGGACATCTATTATTATCTTCAGGTGTGCAAAACAACTCTTAATTGATACATTGACTTAAGAAATACATATGGATAACTCTTAGTATCAATACACAGATTCAACAATGATAGAAATAATATGCAAAGTAGAAAACAATTCCATCTAATCCTTTTCATTTAAATGAAAGCTTGGAGAAAATTGTGTTATTGTACTGGAAACTATTAGAGAAGACTTTTTCTAACTTGAATGAAGTTATGATTACCATATCTCAACTATTAACTTTTTACGGCAGTTTATTGTAAAAAAAAAAAAAAAACCTGGCTTTTTTTTCTGTATTGCACTTATAATCTTTCACCTGTAAATATACAACAGCAACTACATGTAATTGATTCTTTTAAATAAAGCATAACAAAGTCAATAGGTGGCTGGGGTCTGTTTCTAAAGTGGACCCCCCCCCCCGCCCCTTTAAATAAGAATTCACAGAAACAAGCAGCTATGTCCACTCAGTGCCTTTAATGATTGTGGCCACTATCTCTGAGTCTGGGTTTTTGGATGGTCCTTGAAGGTACCATGAGAGTCCATAGTCCTGAGGAAGCGCTCCAACTCTACCAGTTGGTACTCGATGATTTTCAGATTGACCATAATTTGTTTTTGCATAATTAGCCACTGTGAGGCCTTATTGAAGACATCCAGATTGAACTTGTCGACTGGGATGCCGTCAGGATTGTTCCTAGCTTTCCAGGTAGGTGTTGGTACTGGTGCGACAGAAGTCAACTGGGATGGCTCTCCCTGGGAAAAAAGAGAAAAGCACATGTTTGTTGGAGTATGACAACTTCCAAATACTACTGAATGATGACAGTCTGGATAGGAAAATTAGTTGATTTTGGAGGAGCTAGAGATTAGAAGCGTGTTGAATGGCAACACAACTGTGTTTATTCCCAAGTAAGAGTGTGGGGAAAACCACGGAATTCGGTTCACAATTCCAAACTGCCATATCTCATCTTTGTGGAGATGTCCATCAGTACCTCCACACCTACTACTTTGCCCTTTATGTAAAAACACTTCCCTTGTGACTTTAAATTAAACACCAGGAAACTCCCATTTAGGCCTGAAATAACTGTGGCTTCCCAAAACGTTCTCACAATGCTGGCAGGAGAAGACAAGAGAAAGCAGGGGTGGGGTGGGAGGGCTGGAAAAGTGAGAGAAGGGAAGAGGATGGAGGGGCTGATTTTCTTAAAATGGGAGCATGGATGGTGGTGGAGAAGGGTCACTCTCGGCCGGCCTGTCCTCTGCAGGTGGAGGAAAAGCCTCTGATATCACCTGGTGACCCCCTCTACTTGACAACTGTGGACCACTGATGATGGCAGTGGGGTAAGAGCTGGAGAAGGAGTCACTGTGGGAAAGTGCAGGAGGAGGCCTTGTGTCCTCACTTCCTGTTCTACTACCACCTCCCTGTGCTCTCTCACACACACGCACCCCACAGAGCTGGCTCTCTTCACCTCAGCCTGCTTCTCTTGCACACATCGATCTATACCTCCTCCGTAGATTTTATCCAGAAGATGAAGAAGGCGTACACAAAACCGCACACGAGGAGGAAGAGGATGTTCATGGCAACTGCTTGGTTTGTGGCTGTTGGAAGGAGAGATGGTGGAGGGAATAGAGAGGCCTGTGGACCTGGAGCTGGAGCAGGCGCTGGAGCAGCCTGGGGTGGTGGGACACAGCCTGGTGATACTGGCCCCAACGGCTGCGCCAGCCCTTCTATGCCACAAGGAGCTGCCTCACACCTCATAATAGGCCACGCACGCACGTGACACCTCACAATCCGCCCTGCACCGCGGTCTGATGACGTTGTCATCATCCGGGCCTGCAGGAAGCCAGGGGACAGTTGGTGACTACCTGTTGTCAGGGCGTCTTTGGGAGTGTTTAAGGAAGCAGGGTCACAGACGATCAGGGACTTCAGGGTGCCAAGAAGCTGAAAGTATGCTCTCTAAATGCAGTGAGCAAATGTGTGATGCAAAACAGTGCTCCTGCCTCATTTTTACTTTAAAGATGTGTCTTTGCTTCAACCATTCCATTATCCATCTCAAGTTCCAAGACAAAATAGCAACGCTCCATAGACAGAGGTTCCCCATATATTACCAGTCATCACCAGAACAAGAATCTCCCCAGCATTCCCTCTGCAATGTCAGGACTCACTCCAGAATGAGTCCCACTGGAGTAAGTATGTACATGTGTGTCACTTGTTTCAGTTCAAAAAGCAATTTCAGAGACATTTCCTCAAATAATTCTCACTCATATGAAAGTAGTGTCAATAGCAGGACTTGAACATATAGAGTTTGAGCTTTGAGATAGACTTTCCTGTTTGTTCATCATTGAAACCTCTTGACCTCCACCTCCACTCTAATACTAGCAGAAGCAAGATTTGAACATGTGAAACAGTGATAGAGATTACATTTACTCTGTAGACCATTTTGGGTAATATTGAGATATTTTTTTGTTTTGAGTATCTAATGTAGACCATGATTGCCTGAAACTCCCTATGTAGATGAGGTTGCCTTGAACTTCTCATCCTCCTGTCTCAGTCTCCCAAGTTCTGGGATTACAGGCATATGTTCTCATACTTGTTAGTATTGACATCTTTATAAACTTTTTTTTTTTTTTTTTTGAGGTAGGGTCTCACACTAGCCCAGGCTGACCTAGAATTCATTATGTAGTCTCAGGATGGCTTCAAACTTACAGTGATCTTCCTACCTCTGTCTTGGATGCTGAGATTAAAGGTATGCACCACCATGCCCAGATAAAAATATATTTATTTATTTATTTGCAAGAGGGGGTGGTGAGAGGACACACCAGGGCCTCCTGCTGCTGCAACCAACTTCAGATGCATGTGCCTCTCTGTGCATCTGGCTTTTACATGGGTACTAAGGAATCCAACCTGACCTTTAGACTTTGTAAGCAAGCATCTTAATTGTTGAGCTATTTCTCCAGTCCCTTGACATCTTTAAAAATATTTTGTAATCATTTTTATTTACTTATTTGCAAGGAGAGAGAGAAACAAAGAGAATGAACATAGGTATGTCAAGGCCCTCTTGGCATTGCAAACAAACTCCAGATATGTGAGCCAGTTTTTGCATGTGGAATTATGTGGGTATTGGGGAATTGGATCTAGGCTGTTAGGCGTTGCAAGCAAACACTTTAACCATGGAGCAATCTCTCCAGCCATTAAAAATATTTTTATTAATTTATTTGAGGGAGAGAAAAAAAACAGTGAGGGGGAAGTTAATTGTTGGTGTACGAGGGCTTCTTATTGCTGCACACTTTAGATGCAGACACCACTTTGTGCATCTGGCTTCACATGGATACTGGGGAATTGAACCAGGGCTGGCAAGCTTTGCAAGCAAGGGATTTTAACCAGTGAGATCTCCCCAGCCTGGTATTGACATCTTAGTATTAAGTATTGCTATTCCAGAATATGGTTTCCATTTATTTGTATCTGTTATCAGTTGCATGTTATAATATTCAGTAACAAAGTTATCTCTTTAACCAAATTTAATTCTAAGTGTTGTCTTTTTCCATAACATTGTGAATATGTTTATTGTCAAAATTTACATTCTCAGTTTTCATTTTAATGTATAGAAATGCAAATTACTAGGCTTGGAAGCGAAATCAGTCAGCAAGGTGCTTACCATGAAAGCATGAGGAACTAAGATCCACCCACAGAACCATAGAATACTTGGGGAAATGAACAAGAATGCTGCTTTCTTGGTGAACCTGATATCAGCACAAAGGTGAAGGAGATAGACACAGAGGACACTCAACTCCTACCAAACCAGAGATCCAGAGTTTCCCAAGAGCCCATCATTGAAGTAGACCTAAAATGAACTCCACATGGCTGAGGGAAATTCACAGAAGAGGGGGTGGAAAGGTTGTTAGAGCCACAAGTTGAGACATTATGTACAGATACATTGCCTCTTCCCCATAACTGATGGCTGCCCCCAAAATGCACAACCCCCAATCCCCATGGGTATAACCAGCACCTCCAACTAGGAGGGTCCCTTCGGGGAGACGGGGATGAGGGTAAGGATGGTACCAACATGTGCTGAGTATGTCCATAACTAATACAATTTTTTAAAAAGCCAAAAGTCATTATGGTAGCATGTACTTTTTATCCCAGTGTGGTGGTTTGACTCAGATGTCGCTCATAAACTTAGATATTCTGAATGCTAGTCTCCCCAGGTGATGGCAATTGGAAATTAAAGTCTTCTGGAGTCAGTGTATTGTTGGGGTCAGGCTTATGGGTGTTGTAGCCCATTTCCCCATGACAGTGTTTGGCACACTCTCCTGTTTCTGTTGTCCACCTTATGTTGGCCAAGGGGTGATGTCCACCTTCTGCTCATCCCATCATTTCCCCCTGCCATCATGGAGCTTTCCATCGAGTCTGTAAGCAAAAATAAACCCTTTGTTTCCCCCAAGCTGCTCTTGGTTGGGTGATTTCTGACAACAATCTGAACCTGACTGCAACAATAATGTTGGTACTGAAGAGTGGTGTCATTTGATGCTAGACATCTGACTGAGTGGCTTTGGCATTTTGGAACTGATTTGAAAGAGGAAAGTGGATGAATTTGAAATCTTGCCTAAGAGACACCTTGCAGTGCTATAAGTACACCCTGGTGGACTATTGTGGTCAGAGTTGAAAGACCTGGATGCAGTAAGAAATATGGACTGTTAGGTTTGGCTTATGATGGTGAGAAAGAGGTTTGCCTGGACTGGGCTAGAAGCAGTTTGTGTGAGAGGCTTGCTGTTATGACTGTGTCCTGAGAAGTTGTACAGGGTTGTATTATGTAGAGATGGACTGGTGTGAGCAGAGGGATATGGCACAGAAAAATTGGGCCCTGCTGCCCATTCACCAGCAATTATTTGAGAGATTACAACCATTGAGATTGGGCCAGTTCACCTGCACTGGGGCAACAGGAAGAATGTAGACTCTTTTGAAGGGGCCTAAGTGCTCAAGGAGTGTCTTGTACTTCAAAATCTGCTTTTTTCCCCTGGATTAACAAATTGGCACCCTACCTGGTGTTGTGGAGTATAAGAAATTCAGAAAGAGAGGGTCATTGAATTCGCAACATGGCCATGGGCAGTGTGAAGCAGGTTTTCTGGATGCCTTTATGGAGACCTGATGGAGCCAAGAGGATGGATCATGGGTTGCAGTGGAGACACAGTGGAGATGCCGGGACCACGAAATGGCTGCTAAGGAAAGCTACTGGCCCTGGATGAAGTTTTCCAGCACTGTGAGTAGCCTAGCTGGAGGGGCAGAGTTGGAATTCCAGAGACTTGTTGCTGGTTAGAATTATCAGACTTGGAGATTTGTCACTGACTAGAGCTGTTGAACTTGGAAGTACAGAGTTTGATGCTTGCCCTATTTAAACCTTGTATTGGGCTGGAGGGATGGCTTAGTGGTTAAGGCATTTGCCTGCAAAGCCAAAGGACCCAAGTTTGATTTCCCAGGACCCATGTAAGCCAGATGCACAATGTGGCACATGCATCTGGAGTTTGTTTGCAGTGGCTGGAGACTCTGGTATGCCCATTCTCTCTCTTTCTCTCTCCCTCTTTCTCTCTGTCAAATAAATAAATAAATAAATAAATAAATAAATAAATAAATAAATAAAATATTTTTTAGAATCTTTTATTGGTTGAATATTACTTTGCTATGCACAATGCCATCTTTTGCAGTGTGATTGTTTATTCTGTACCATTATGGGTTTTGGGGGGGGAATTTTTTTTTTTTTTTGGTATTATAGCTCAGTTAAAAGACCTTGGATTATGGGGATGTTTGAACATCATTAGGATTGAAAAAAACTATGGGGACTCTTAAAGTCATACTGAATGCAGTGTATTTTATATCATGTATGGCTATCAGTTTATGGGGGGCAGGGACAGAATCTGGTGGTTTAATTCAGGTGTCCCTCATAAACTTAGGTATTCTGAATGCTAGTCTCCCAAGCTGTTCACAATTGGAAATGAAAGCCTTCTGGAGGCAGTGTATTGTTGGGGTCGGACTTATGGGTGTTACAGCCAGTTTACCCTTGCTAGTGTTTGGCATACTCTCCTGTTGCTTTTGTCCACCTTATGTTGGCCAGGGGGTTTTGTCCACCCTCTGCTCATGCCATCATTTTCCCCTGCCATCATGGAGCTTCCCCTTGAGTCTATAAACCAAAATAAACCTTTTTTTCCCCCAAAGCTGCTCTTGGTCAGGTGATTTCTGCCAACAATTGAACCTGACTGAAACACCCAGCACTAGAGAGGCAGACAGGTAGATCCTTGGATCTCACTTGCTAGTCAATATAGGCACTAGGCAATTGAGAGCATGTTTCAAAAAAAATGTAGGGGGCTGGAGAGATTTCCCAGTGGTTAAGACATTTGCCAGCCAAACTGATCTTCATTGGTTAGATTCCCCTTACCTATGTAAAGACACATGCATCACTTGGTGCATGTGTCTGCAGTTCGTTTGCGGCAGCTGGTAGCCTTGGCATGCCCATTCTCTGTCTGTCTTGTCTCTCTGTCTGCTTAACAAATAAATATTTTTTTTAGAATAGATGGCACCTAAGGTGCCATGTCTGAAGTTATCCTCTGGCATCCATATAATATGTACACATAAGTGCATCCTCACACACAGGTGCAGTCACATACACGGGAACACACACACGTACACACAAAGTGATAACATCGGGTGTATTTAGGGTGATATGGCCATAGATAACACACACAAAATGTATGTGTATATAATATTTTGGGCTTGGTATATCTATATGATCATGAGATTATTAAAAAAGATAATTATTCCTTTATTATTTATAGGCCTTTTATTTCTTTTTTAAACTTTTTAAAATTGATAACTTCCATAATTGCAGACAAAAACCATGATAATTCCCTCCTCTCCCCCACTGTTCCCTTCACAAATCCACTCTCTAGCACTCTCTAGCTCAATCAGTCTCTCTTTTATTTTGATGTCATCATCTTTTCCTCCTATTATGGTGGTCTTATGTAGGTAGTACCAGGCACTGTGAGGTAATGGATATCCAGGCCATTTTGTCTGGAGGAGCATGTTGTAAGGACTCCTACCCTTCCTTTAGCTCTTACATTCTTTCCACTACCTCTTCCACAATGGACCCTGAGCCTTGGAAGTTATGGTAGAGATGTATCAGTTCTGAATACTTCTCTGTCACTTCTTCTCAGCACTATGGTTAGGCCTTTTATTTCTTACCCAACTACTCCAGTTTGGACTTTCAGTACCATGTTAAATAAAAGTGACAAAGTAGGGCATTCTTACATTTCTATAGCTCAGAAGACCTCTGAAGTTCCCTTTCCTATTAAGAATGGTATAAGATAAAAGTTTTCCACATACAGTTGTACCTTCAGGAGAGAGGATGGGGGACCAATCTCCACAAGGTGCAAAGACCAGGCACAGCTGGGAAATTCTTACAAGTGTTATGGCCCAGTAGGGTGCATATGATACCTGACAAAATTATTGAGAAAAGCCTACAACAGCCTACTTCTTAAATTGTAAAATCACTGCATATGTTCTTGGAGCTCTTGGGGTATTGGGGATTTTTTAAACCCCACCTTGCTCAATTTGGCCATTTTCTGTATAATTGGATAAAGAGTGTTTCACTGTGGGATTTGGATAAAAAAGCTCAGAGGATTTTGAGCAGGATAAGATTCTTGTAGGACAGGCTAAACAACTGTGCGACCTATTACCACAGCATTACTTTGTGTTAGAGGTCACCAGAAGTTCAGAAGGCTGTAGCTGGGTGATATGGCACAAACAACCTTATCAAACAATTTCAGTAAGGTTTGGTGGCAGTCATGGAAACAAACAGAAGTTCTATATACAGTGCAAGAACAGCAACTGCTAGCTGCATACAAAGCATGTAACAGGTGGATCTCATCACAGGTTTTATTCAGTAACAAGAAAACAGCTTATCCAAATAAAGGTTGGATTGATGACCTTTTAGACAAGCCTCTTTTTAGGGTGACACAGAGTCAAGTACTACAAAGGTAATACACATACTTACAGTAACATGGTACAGTTTCTCCAAGCCTCATTACCAATGTCCTGTGACCAGTGTCTTCATTGAGCCTCCTCCAGTAATTAAACAAACATCTATGCCAGAAAAAGTGTTGGGGCACCATACATTCCTATAGATGAATGGCACAAATAAAGACACTAAACAGGGGTGGGTAGCTGTAACAATACAGATGAACATCGACACTTTGTGTCTGGAGAAAGAGGGAAGGGAAGAGTAGCCAGTGAGTTGAGTTCAGAGCAGTATGGATAGTAGTAACTTAGAAAACTTGGCCCGCCTATGACTATCTGTCCTGACAGTTGGGCTGTATTCGGAGGCCTGACTTTATGGATGGACAAGTGGGAAGAAGAGAACTGGCAAGTACCCTCACTTATGTGGGCACTTCCAAAGGCCTCTTACAAGTATTTTCTGGCAAGTGAACAATAGGTGAAACTACCATCAAGGGTGTCATGCACTTCTGTTATGCATGGGTGTCCATGGAGAATCAATCAAGAGTGACAGTAACACCCATTTCACAAATACAGATGTGCAGAACTGAGTTGTGGATAACCAGGTGCAATGGTTACTTCTATCTGCCTTATAACACTACTGGGGCAAGATTAATTGAAAGAAAGTGTGTGTTATTAAAACAGCAGCTAACGAGTTTAAATATAGAAGCCACCTTACATGGGTGGAAAAGGTCACTCCCAGAAACCATAAGGTTGGTGAAAGAAAATCCTAGAGCTAGAGTTGGTCTGCCTCCCTACAAGTTGTTGGCCAGGGAGGCCCCTGAAACCCCACAAACCATAAAGACTATTGTCACTATGGTTGGTTGCATTCCATTACTAGATGGCAAGTCTCTATTTCTGAAGATAACTCATGCTTTAGCTACAGAAGATGAACAAATTGAGCTGGAGCTGAATTGGAAGCTCCCTCATTCATGGCTGGCTTCCATAGTGCCAGAAGGTGACACGAAGGCTGTTTGGGAAGAATTGTTACCAACAGACCTGCTCAGCTATGTGTACTACAGTACCAACATGACAGGCACAATATGTGCCATAGTGGCACAACTTTTGTGAGTTTATGGGTACAACCAAGTGCTTTCAGATTGGGTTTAAGGTTTGCTTCACAGGAAGGAACCCACATCTGGTACTGTGAGTCAGTGCGAAAGCCTGTGGCTGGAAGACCATATGTTCCAGTGAGGAGGACTTGGCAATTTCTTTTGTTAAATGGATGTGATATGCCTGTCATACCTTGTAATTGCCTTGTAAACACTTGTGTTTATGCCTGTAGGTACTGCTCCTATCACTATTGCTGCCAGCCTCACAGGACATAGAAGAAAACTTTTTGTAATGGGAAGTATGCTGCAGAGAATCAGCTTGTTAAATTCCTGAGACTAACTGATTGTTGCTCAGACATAATGGCATAATATCTATATTATCCCCTTCAAGGCTCAAGAAACATTGCAGAAAGATAGTAAGAGCTGAAGGGATGAAGTGTTGTATAGCAACTTCCTCCAAGTTTATTCCTGGAAGTAGATTATTAGGAAGTTCCAAATTGAAAACTAGGCTCAGGAATTTCAGAAGCTCCTTAAGGCTCATGATATAAATGCTTGTTAAGACTTGGGAAGCTGTTAAGGCTTTGGGAGTAAACAAGGCTCAGGACACTACAAGGATCAGGAAGTTCCTGAAACTTACAAGATTCAAAAGGCCACCATCCTAAAGTTAAATAAGGAGTAAGAAAGGCTTGTAGGAATTCTTTGACCAACCCATCTGCCTGCAAGTTGTGTGGTGTGCTCCAGGGATGCAGCTTCCATGAATGAGTAGTCACCTATGTTGGAGTGGTCTTTCTATGATGTATCTGCCTTTGAGTATTCATACTTCCACAACTAACACCTCATCCTTACTCCTACAGGCAACCCAAATAAAATTACTGATTCACAAAGCTATATTTGGTGGAACCATTTCTTTGGTTGGTGCCCTATTTGAGATGAATAGATGTTTGTTTGCAACTCCCAAGAAAAAGTTAATTGAACTCCTTATAACACACTGTTGAATTTTGTTTCTGTCAAATAACAAACAAGAGTTCAGTATTTATGTAGTTCTCTTTGATTTTTCATTTAATAAGTTTTTTACTTTTTATTTTATTTTAAATATATATTTTTATTTGAAAGAGAGAGAAGAGAAAAAAGGGAGAATGAATGGGCATGCCGGGACCTCCTACCACTGCACATGAACTCCAAACAGATGTGCCACTTTGAGCATCTGGCTGTATGTGGTACTGGGGATTTGAACCCTGGCAGACAGGCTTTGAAAGAAAGTGCCTTTAACCACTGTGCTATCGCCCCATCCCTAGATTCATAATTTATATAACCTTTAACATTTAAAAAGATTTTCACACAAATATTTCATTTTTGCTTTTGATTTAAATAATATTGTATTTATAATTTCAAGCTTTTGATTTAAATAATATTGTATTTATAATTTCAAACTCTATATAGTAACTGGTGGTATAGGGATATAGGTAGAGATATATAAGCATATATGCATATTTTACTTGTTAACCTTATATTGTTTAGATTTATTATATAATTTCTTATTTATAGAAGGTGGATTTTTTTTTTGTTTTATGAGGTAGAGTCTCACTCTTTAGTCCAGGCTGACCTGGAATTCACTATGTAGTCTCAGGGTGGCCTCGAACTCACAGTGATCCTCCCACCTCTGCCTCCCGAGTGCTGGGATTAAAGGCATGCGCCACCACGCCCGGCTTAGAAGGTGGATTTTTGTTGTAGATTCTAAAAGGATAGTTTTGTTCCTCCCTTACCAATGGGTATACATTATTTTCTTATATAGGACATTATATAGAACTTCCAATACAATCATGAGAAGTAATGGTGAGAAGTAATATTTTTACCTTATTCCTGAATTTAAGGGGAAAGAATGATGCTATTTCTAGTGGTTTTTAGGTAGCCCTCCTTCAATTCCTACTATTTTTAGTTTACTGAAAAAATGTTTTCAATCATGAATTGGTATTGGATTTTTTAAAACATATATTTTAATTTATTTATTAAACTGAGGTGGGGGAGGGAGAGATAGGGAGAAAATGAGTGTGTCAGGTCCTTTAGCCACTGCAAATGATCTCCAGATGCATGTGCCACTGTATTTATGTGGCTTACATGGGTTCTGGGGAATTGACCTGGGTCCTTAGGCTTCATAGGCAAGGCCTTAACTGCTAAGCCATCTCTCCAGCCCTGGTATTGGAGTTTTTAATTTTTTTTCTACTTTATTGTTGTAATAGTTCCAAGTTACTGGGATGAGCATCCAACCAAACACTGTTTTATGTGTGGAAGGAATTTATTTTCAAGATTACTGACCCAGGAGAAGTTCCATCAAATGGCAGAAGAAGCTGAATCCCATTCATAAATCCAAGCAGAGAGAAAACACCAAGCATCCAGCACCACCAGCAAGCACCAACACCAGCACACACAAAACCAGTCAGAGAACAGACTGCTCTCTACACCTTTGAACTGGAATCAGATCTGCCCACAAACACACCTTTGGGCTGAACCCCAGGATCTGCCTATAGTGACACCTTTGCCTGGCTGGAGATTCAAGTTACAAGTTTAAATTTTTTTTTGTTTGGTTTTTGAGGTAGGGTTTCACTGTAGCTCAGGCTGACCTGGAATTCACTATGTAGTCTCAGGGTGGCTTCGAACTCATGGCGATCCTCCTACCTCTGGTCCCAAGTGCTGGGATTAAAGGCGTGTGCCACCACGCTCAACTTAATTATTATTATTATTATTTATGTAGGGTATCTCTCTTGCCCAGGCTGACCTGGAATTCACTATATTGATTCATCCTGGCCTTGAACTCCCAGAAATCCTTCTACCTCTGCCTCCCCAGTGTAGGGATTAAAGGTTTATTACACCATGCCTGACTACAAATTTAATTTTAACACCTGCGTTTATGGAGGACATATATTTACATTCAAGTCAGTACAACTGTTTATGATCATATGATTTTTTGTCACAATGGGGATTGAACCTAGAGCATTGTGGATGGTAGGCAAACACTTTAACATTGAGTTACAGCCTCAACTCTAATATGCTTTTATTCATGGGTATGTTGATAAAATGACTTATAGTAATTGATTTTTATTCGGTATTAATAGTTTCTCTTCAGGCCACTGCCAACATATTTCAAAATGGCACCTTTCTCTTCTGCTGGAAATATGAGAACATTTTTTACAATCCATTATGAGGAGCTGTTATCCTCTCTCACTCCTTCAGAAGTGTCAGATAATAGCTTAGTGGTTGTTTGTAGTCAGTATCTCCTACATTCATCTCTCTTTTGAGAGATAGAGAAGGAGATATACACAGCTTGTGCATCCAAAATGTCATTCTCCAGCTGGAGAGATGGCTTACTGGTTAATGCTCATGCCTATTAAGCTTAAGGATCCAGGTTTGATTTTCCAGGTCCCATGGAAGCCAGATGCACATGGTGGCTCCTACGTCTGGAGTTGTTTGCAGTGGCTGGAAGCCCTTGAGTGCCCATTCTTACTCTGTCTCTCTTTCTGTCTCAAATAAATAAAAACAAATCTTTAAAAAATATCATTCTCTAACAAATGAATAGGGGCATTGTACACTGTTGTAGAGCACAGTTGAATGCCCCCTGGGCTATCAGAGGCAGGCTTGAGCTGTCAGATATGACTAAGGGCCCTGGACCCCAGAGGTTTCAGTGAGCCTGGACCCCAATAATCTCGAGGCCATCAGGAGTGAGGCCGCTCCCTCCCACAGAGGTTGCAGTGAACACAGACCCTTGGCAATCTTGAGGCAATCGCAAGACTGGCAGGAGTGAGGCCACTCCCTCCCCCTGGCCCAGGGCACCTGGACATCCTGATAGGACTTAGGTTTCACTTTCCCCAGAGTCTTATGACCTTTGTCTGCTTAAGTCCCTATATGTTAATGAGATACCAGCCAGCAGCCCTGGCACAGCCAATCCCCCTACTACTGGTTTGCTATACCTTTCCCATCACTTAGACCATGTGACCCTTCCCCCCTCACTCATGATATCACTACATGCTAATTAGGTATCTGCAGGACCTTTGAACTGACCAATCCCCTTAATGAACAGTACCTACCTTTACCTCTTCCCGCTCTTTCACAAACACTTATCAACCCATTACCCTGGAAAATAAATGAGCTGTTCTCTGAAGCTGTCTCCTGGATGTTTCTTCCCATCACACTCACAGACGCTCAAGATGCCACTCCACCATTGCCCGGACACCCCAGGACATGGAGGCGCCACTGCCCCAGGATGGCCAGGAAAGACACACTGTTAGAAATGTATGACAGATACCCTAATGTTTCTCCAAGTTACAAGTGATAATTTTTTGTGAAGATAGTTGTAGGTAGATTAGACCATCCCATCATTTGAATTGTATCTTTTCTTTGAGGAAGTAACTTTTTACACATAGTAGGATTATTTTTTCTTTTTTAAAATAACTGTTTATTTATTTTTTATTTATTTATTTATTTATGAGAGAGATAGTAAGGGAGAGAAAGGCAGATAGAGAGAACAAGCATGCCAGGGCCGCTAGTCACTGCAAACAGATTCTAGGCACATGTGCCACTTTGTGCATCTGGTTTTACGTGGGTACTTGGGAACTGAACTCAGGTCCTTAGCCTTTACAGGCAACCTAATTTTTGCTTTTTTAAAAAGATTTATTTTTATTTATTTATTTGTTAGAGAGAGAGAGAGAGAGAGAGAGAGACTGAGAGAGAAAGAAAGTGAGAATGGGCATGCCAGGGCCTCTAGCCACTGCAAACAAATTCCAGATACATGTGCCACCATGTGCATCTGGCTTATGTGGTTCTTGGAGATTCAAACCTGGGTCCTTAGGCTTCACAGAGCCATCTCTTCAGCCCTAATTTTTGCTTTTTATATATGATGTGATATTTCTCTTTTGCAGCCTTCAGTACCCTGTCTGTGTTCTTTGCTTAGTTTTTTGTTTGTTTGTTTGTTTTTTTGTTGTTGTTGTTTTTGTTTTTGAGGTAAGGTCTCACTTTAGCCCATGCTGACCTGGAATTTGTGATGTAGTCTCAGATTGGCCTTGAACTCACAGTGATCTACCTACCTCTGTCTCCTGAGTGTTGGGATTAAAGGCGTGCACCACCATGCCAGGCCTTTATTTGCTTTCTTTTTGTTTTGTTTTTGAGAGAGGATTTCATAATGAAGACCAGTTTATCCTGTAACTTGAGCTTTAGGCTCATGGTTGGATGTCTTTGTTTACTTTCTGCAGTGTCGGGTATTGAACCTGAGCCAGAAAACACTGGTCCATAAGTCAGCAGGGTGATCTGATTTGGTTTTGAACCTCACAGAGGCACCTAACATAGATAAGAAACACCCTGATAAAAGTTTATAGAATCAGGATCTGTTTTCCCCTTATGGTCAGGCTTTAAGGAATCATAACACTTTCTTTTTATTCTAAACTTTGTTCCTTTTGATGACTACTGGAGAAGAGAATACAGGGAGATGGTGATGGAGAAAGAAGTTCAAGTCTCTTATTTTGGTGGAGCAGGCAAAGGCAGAGAATGACAGATGGGAGCAGGATATTGAGGAAAAATTAGTTTTACTAGTGTTTATCTGTAGTTTTGACATGCAAACATTTTAATAATATTCCTTTTTTTCTCTTTTCTTTTCTTTTCTTTTTTTGAAACAGGGACTCACTATATCCCAGGCTGACTTGAAACAGTATAGCTCAAGCTGTCTTCCTTCCTACTTCAGCCTCCCAGGTACTGGGATTGTATGCTTGAGCCACCAAAATTGCCTGACAATTTTCTTTTAAAAATTATTTTATTTACTTATTTGAAGCAGAGACAGAGAGATATAGAGACAGAGAGGGAGGGAAAATAGGTGTGCCAGGGCCTCTAGCCAACAAACTCCACACACATGCTCCATTTTGTGCATCTAGTTTATGTGCATCCTAGGTAATCAAAGTTGGGTCCTTTGGTTTTGCAGGCCAGCACCTTAACTGCTAAGCTATCTCTCCAGCTTTCCTTCTTTTGTACCTATAAAATTTATATGAATATGAAATGGATAGGAATCTTGGTTGGCTACTTTATTTGTTACTTATATACTAAGTGTTTGAGAGTATCATTGCATATGGTACCACTTTTATTTTCATAGTTAGAATGTTGTATGTGGCCAAACATTGGCAAATGAAGGTAAGAAATGAGTGACAAGTGTACCCAGAAACAGTTAATGATCATGTTACCTGGAAGGACAAAATAGTTATTACTAATGTATCTGTCAAACTCCATAATGCCTTCTATAGGAGGATATTTGAGGTTTGTCTCAGGATTCCAACTAATCTTGATACAATAAATTCAGTCATTTGTGAGGCTTTTTTTTTTAGCATTTGAAGATTAGGGAAAAGGAGAAAAACTGTAATCTTATTTTTTTCCAGAATACCACCTAGTTATCTCTTCAACCTTGACTAAAAATGGTTCTTCCTTCCTGTTTTTATTCTCATAGAATGAATCCAGACTAAATGATAATGACTCAAGGTCATGCAATAGGATGTACTGAAATACCCATTTATATCTTGATACTTTTACTATTAGCTGATATAACTTTCTGCTAACTGACAGAAACAGAACATAACAATTGTATCCCATGAAACTAAAATAGGACATATTTACAACAAAACTGGTTTAAGTTAAAATAAACATGAACTAAGAAGCATATGTTAAAGTTTCTCTTTCTTTTAAAAAAACTGTGGCTGAGCCAGGTATGATGTCACACATCTTTAATCCCAGAACTTTGGAGGCAGAGGTAGGAGGAGCACCAAGAGTTCAAGGCCACCCTGAGACTACATAGTGAATTCCAGGTCAGGCTAGAGTGAGACCTTACCTTGAACACCCCCCCCCAAAAAAATAAAAACTGTGTCTGGAGAGATGCCTTAGTGGTTAAGGTACTTGCCTGCAAAGTCTAAGGACCTAGGTTCGATTTTCCAGGACCCACAGAAGCCAGATGCACAAGGTGGCACATGTGTCTGGAATTCGTTTGCAGTGGCTAGAAGGTTGACATGCCCATTCTCTCTCTCACTCTCTCTCTCTGCCTCTCTCCATCTCTCAAATAAGTAAATAAGTAAAATATATTTTTAAAAAGTGTTTCAGGGCTGGAGAGATGGCTTAGGGGTTAAGGCTCCTGCCTCCTTAGCCTAAGAATGCTGGTTCCAATCTCCAGCAGTTCCAATCTCCAGGTCCCACATTTAGCCGGATGTAAAGTGATGCAAGGGTGCAATGCATCACTTGACCACAAGGGGATGCATGCATCTGTATTTCGTCTGCAGTAGCTGAGAGCCTGCTGGAGCGCCCATCTCAATCTATCTTCCTCTCCCTTTGTCTCTGTCTCTCTCTGTGTTTCTCTCCATTAAAAAAACAAGAAAAAGCATTTCATTTTTATTTTTTGTAAAATATTTCATTTATAAATTTGTAAGGAGAGAGAGAAACAGAAACAGAGAGAGAGAGGGAGAAAGAGAGAATGAATGAGTGTGCAAGGGCCTCTTGCCCCTGCAAATGAACTCCAGATGTATGCACCACTTTATGCACTGGGCTCTATGTGAGTACTGGGAAATCAAATTCAGGTCATCAGTCTTTCAAGCAAGGACCTTGAACTGCCGAACCATCTCTCCAGTCCCCTTCTAACAATTTTAATTGACAATTTACATAAATATAAACAATATAACCAAATCATAATCCCTTTCCACTACCCTCCTTTTTTCCTTTCCCAATTTCCCCCTCCACTGAATCATTTCTTTTCATATAGTCTTTCTACTATTTTGATATATTTTTTTTCTCCTCCTTGTGTCTTGTGTAAATAGCATCAGCCACTTTGAAGTCATGAATATCAAGGCTATTGTGTGTCTAGAAGGAAGTAAGCATTCCTCCTCTTCCTTTGGCTCGTACATTCTTTCTGCCACTTCTTTCACAATGGTCCCCAACCCTTGAAGGATGTGGTAGAGATGTCTCATTTAGTGCTGAATACTCCACTGGTACTTCTTAGCACTTTGGGGAGTTTTGAGTCACACAGTGGTCATGACCTTCCTAAAAGAGAAACTTCTCTAACCAAAAGTGAGAGAAGCTTTAATATTTGGGCATAAGCCAGATGTGGTGGCACATACCTTTAATTCCAGCACTTGGGAGACCAAGATACGAGGATTGCTATGAGTCTGAGGCCAGCCTGAGACTATACAGTGGATTGTAGGTCAGCCTGGGCTAGAGTGAAACCCACCCTACCTTGAAAAACCAAATATATATATAATATTTACAGGGCAGTTTCATGGGTATAGTATACCCATTTAGCCAGACAATAGTATTAGTTTTCCCTCTAGGGCCTATGAATTCACCAGGAAGGGAATTACCTTCTGTTTAATCGCCTCAAGCCCAATAAGAGAGTAGTTGGTTTCACCCAAAACAGACATGTCACCATTGCACCAGGTAGTACATTTGGACTGATTGGCCATCTATTAAACCTGCAGGGTCCATTGTTGGTTAAGGTTGTTGATGACTTTTCCCCTACAATGAGCTGCATAGCTCTTTACAGCATCCCAACAGCTAGTCAACAGGCAGGGAGCTTCAAGCTCAGCTCCAGATTGATTTCTCAGTGACTTGTAGCCCAAGTATGCGGATTCTTCAGCATTAGGGTCTGCCCATCTAGTTTTTCTATTTGATTACGTATTATCTAGTCATATCTTTCATCACCAGAGGGAATTTTAGGTTTATTTTACTTATTTATTTTTGGTTGCTGTATTTAATAACAGCTTCCTTAATATTTGGAATCACACTGCATTATTCAGGGACAAATAAACACATACTATAATGTTGGGCATTGCTAAACACGGGCTGGGACTGTAAGGAAGCTGGTCTGGGCTGTTGGGCATGGACAGGAACCTTGGGCTGTGGGGGTTGCAGCTCATCTTATAATAAGGAACCCACTCTGGTGATGGAGCTGGCCCTCCCTCCTCAAGGTTGTAGTGTGCTCTATCTTCGTCCAGAGTGGGCAGAACCAGCGGGCCCTTCCCCATCCCAAAAGCACCTGACCATTACATAGCCAGGCTTTGTCCCCCTCCCACAGCTCCTGACCTTGTGGCTAGTTGCCCAAGAGACCCTTATAAACAGTCTCCCTGCAACTGTAGCCATCCAATATGTGGCTGAAGTCATGTAGCTTTTCCCACCACTTCTGTTATCTCCCTTGCAGCTTCTCCCTCGCAGCTTCTCCCTCCTGACTTCTGCCTTCCAACACCAGACAATTAGATAGCAACCCATAAACCAATGTATCCAATCACCTTAAAGTCTGTATGTGCCTTCTCAACCTTTCTCAAATGTTTATAAACCCACTCCCCCTCCTTTATTTTTGGTTTTTCGAGGTAGGGTCTCACTCTAGCCCAGGCTGACCTGGAATTCACTCTGTTTTCTCAGGGTGGCCTCTAAATCATGGCTATCCTCCTACCTCTGCCTTCCAAGTGCTGGGATTAAAGACACGTGTCACCACGCCTGGCTAAACCCATTCCCCTTTGAATAAACAAGAGTGTGCTATCCATCAGACCATCTCCTGGGTGGTTCATTGCTCGTCACACTCACCCACTCCAAGACCCTGCTTCTCCCCAACTCCTTCTGCTCCCAGGACGTCAGTGGCCAATGACCTCTGGGAACAGTGAGGACCCACACTGTAATATTTATGAAATATGCCAAAGAGCATTGATCTTTGAGACACCATATTCCTAAGTTATTGAATATAAATTACCATAGCCTTTTGTTGAGGACATGTTTTTTAAAATTAGTCATATGTGAGTTAAAATTATTAGACCATATTTCTTTACTTTCTTTTAGGAGAAAATGGGCAAAGAACATGTGTGTTATGATGACGTGAAACCTAAGAAATGATTTTTACTGCTCCACCTCCATCTTGCTCTTGATTTTGCTATACAGTTTACCATATGAGTGAAATAGAAGGATTATATAAATTGTGTAGGATGCTATTATGATGAGTATTTTATCTTAAGTCACAGTATTTCATTATTAATGACATTTAAATTTTATTGTTAGTGATCTTTTAATAGGAAATATGTTATAGAAAGTATCAAAGCTTTTAGGGCAAAATTGCTTTTAGCATTTTTTTATAATTTGAGAGAGACAGAGAGAGAGAGAGAAAGAGAGAGAATGGGCATGTCAGGGCCTCTCAGCAACTGTGAACAAACTCCAGATGTGGATTCCCCCTTGTGTGCATGTGCAACATTGAGCCCTTGTGTCACTTTTGCGTCTATCTAAGCATGGGACCTGGAGATTCAAATGGGCATTCTTAGGCTTTGCAGGCAGGCACCTTAACTGCTAAGCCACCTCTCCAGCCCTTAGCATTTTTATAAGAGAATAAACTATATCTCCCACCTTAAAATCAAGTTTTAACAATTAATTATGAATATAACTGAAATTGCAATATTAACTTGATTGGAAATGATGAAAAATACCATCAACCTTTAATAATACACTTTCAGTAGAAAATTTAAAAGGAATATATTTCTCTGATAACAATTAGAGTTGAGTGATCTAAAATCTAAAATACTTTCTTTGAGGCAAGTGTGTGTGTGTGTGTGTGTGTGTGTGTGTGTGTGTGTGTAAGTAGGTGTATTGCCCCAAAAGATATTAATAGAGCTAAGTGTGAGATAAATCACAAAAACTAAGCTCCCAAGCACATCCAAAACAAGTCTGGGAAGACAATTAATTATTTCATATTGACTCGCTATATATTTACTAAATTCCTACTTTACCATATGGAAATTCCATGATAGATGCTAGTATTACAGTAGTGAAAAAAATACACAAAAAATACTTCCAGCTGTAGCAGTCTATAGAAAAACATATGCAGATTCCACACATATCTGGAGTATGTTTGCAGTGGCTAGAGGACCTGGCATGCCCATTCTCTCTCTCCCCCTCCCTATCATAAATAAATATTTTTTTAAAAAAATCACCACGAAAGACAGACACCTCCTCAGAGTGAAAGGGTGGAAAATGATACTCCAAACGATTGGAAATAAGAACAAGCAGGTCTTGCTATACTAATATCAGATAAAATAGACTTCAAACAAAAAGTAATTTAAAAAAAGACAAAGAAGGCCACTTCTTACTCATCAAGGGAATGATCCAACAAGAGGATATGACAATCATCATTCTTTATGCACCAAACACAGGTATACCACAATTCATAAAACAAAACCTACTTGACAACAAAACAGAAATAAACACCAACACCATCATAGTTGGGGATTTCAGTACTCCATTATCATCAATAGACAGATCATCTAAGCAGAAAATCAACAGGGAAATAATAGAGCTCAACAACACCATAGATCAAGTAGACCTAATGGACATCTACAGAACATTCTATCCCAAGTCTACAGAATACACATTCTTCTTAGGACCCTATGCAACCTTATCCAAAATAGATCATATACTGGACCATAAATCCTGCCTCCATATATCTAGGAAAATCAATGTAATTTCCTGCATGATATCAGACCACAATGCTATAAAGCTAGAAATTAACAACAAAATGTGCCAGGAATTCCATCAGCTAGCTCCTGGAGACTGAGCAATACACTTTTAAACAATAAATAGGTAGTGGATGAAATAAAAAATGAAATTATAAAATTTCTAGAATTGAATGGCAATGAGAAAACACCAGACCAAAACTTATGGGACACAATGAAGGCAGCTCTTAGGGGAAAATTCATAGCACTAAATGCCTTCATTAGAAAGACAGATCCAAATCAATAACCTAACCATCCACCTAAAGGCATTGGAAAAACAAGAAGAATCCAACTCCAAAAGCTCCATATGGGAAGAAATAATCAAGATCAGAGCAGAAATTAATGAATTACAAAGTAAGAAAACAATTAAGAAAATTGATGAAACAAAGAGCTGGTTCTTTGAGAAAATAACAAGATTGATTACAACCCTGGGAAATTTGATCAAGCCAAAAACAGAGATGCTTCAAATTAACAAAATTAGAAATGAAAAAGGAGAGATCACAACAGACATAAGTGAAATTGGAAGAATCATCAGGACTTATTTCCAAAACCTCTACTCCACAAAACTGGATAATCTGTAAGAAATGGATAAATTCTTGAACATATACAACCTACCAAAACTAAAATCAAAAAGCAGATTAATCTCATAAACAAAACCTATCACACCTATTGAGATTGAAAAGGTTATAAAAAACCTCCCCAAAAAGAAGAGTTCAAAACCAGATGGTTTCTCATCTGAATTTTATCAAACCTTCATGGAAGACCTGAAACCAATTTTTCTCAAACTGTTCCACATAATCATAGAACAGGGAAAGCTCCCCAACTCCTTTTATGAAGCTAGTAACACCCTAATACCAAAACCAGTCAGAGATTCAACAACAACAAAAAAAGAAAACTATAGGTCTATATACCCGATGAACCTAGATGCAAAAATCCTGAGCAAAAGCCTCACAAACCAAATTCAACAACATATCAAAAACATTATCTACTTTGATCAAGTAGGCTTTGTCCCAGGAATGCAGAATTGGTTCAACATATGGAACTCTGTCAATGTAATACACCACTTAGTCAGCTCTATAACAAAAAGCACAAGATCATTTCAATAGATGCAGTAAAGGCCTTTGACAAGATGCAACATCACTTCATGATAAAATGTTGGAGAGAATAGGCATGAACAGTTTATATCTCAACATAATAAACCTATATATAAAGTTCCTAAAGCCCAAATAATAATGGAGAAAGACTCAAGGAATTCACATTGAGATCAGGAACAATACAGGGGTGTCCACTCTCACCTCTGCTCTTCAACATAGTATTAGAGTCTTAGCCCAAGCAATAAGACAGGAGAAAGAAATAAAAGGAATACAAATTGGAAAGGAAGAATTCAAGTTAGCCCTATTTGCAGACAACATGATCTTATACATAAGTGACCTGAGAGCCTCCATCTCAAAACTTTTAAAGGTGATTAAATCCTTCAGCAAAGTAGCAGGATACAAAATCAACTCACAGATACCAGTAGACTTTTATATGCAAAGGACAAAGATACTGAGAAAGAAATTAGCGACACTGTCCCATTTTCAGCAGCAACAACAACTAAAAAATACCTTGTAATAACATTAACCAAGGATGTGAAAGACATATATAATGAAAACAAAAATACTCAAGAAAGAAATTGAGGAGAACTTCAGAAGATGAAAAGACCTCCCATACTCATGTATAGGCAGAAATAGCATTGTGAAAATGGCAATCTTACCAAAAGAAATATACAGATTTAATGAAATACCAATAAAAATCCCAATAGCTTTCTTCACAGAGATAGAAAAAATAATCTCAAAATTTATATGGAATGGCAGCATAGCTCCTGGAGACTGAACTGTTTGGATATTCAAACATATCCTCAGTAAAAGAAACACCTCTGGAGGTATCAACATACCAGATTTAAAGATGTATTATGAATCTGTAGTAAAAAAACAAAAAACAAACAAACAAAAAAAAACCCAGCACGGTACTGTCATAAAAACAGGAATATAGACCAATGGAACAGAATTGAGGATATGGACTTTAGGTCAAGTAACTGCAGCTACTTGATCTTTGACAAAGGCTCTACTAATATAAACTGGAGAAAAGACAGCATCTTCAACAAATGGTGCTGGACAAACTGGATAACCATAAGAAAAATGAAACTAGACCCACACATCTCACCATGCACAAAAATCAAGTCCAAATAGATCAAAGGCCTCAATATAAGACCTGAAACTCTTCTAGTACTGGAAGAAAAAAATAGGAGGAATGTTCCATAATATAGGAGCGGGGAAAGACTTCCTTAACAAAAACTCAGTATTTCAGGAACTTAAACAATTACTCAGCCTTTGAGATCTCATGAAGCTGAAAGGTTTTTTCACAGACAAACACACCATGAGCAGAGCCAATAGATTATCCACAGAATGGGAGAAAGTTTTTGCCAGATATACAACTGACAGAGGCCTAAATTCTAGAATCTACAAAGAACTCAAAAACCTAAACAATAAAAAAAATCAAACAGTCCACTCAAAAAGTGGGACAGAGAACTGAATAGGGAGTTCTCAGAGGAAAAAATACAAATGGCAAACACACACTTAAGAAAAGGTTCAATATCCCTAACCATCATAAAAATGTAAATTAAAACAACTATAACATTCCACCTTACCCCAGTAAGGATAGCAAACATTAAAAAATGAAATGAAAACAAATGTTGGTGAGGATGTGGAGAAATAGGAACCCTCATTCATTGTTGGTGGGAATAGAAGCCAGTACAACAATTATGGAAAGCAAATTAGAGACTCCCAAAAAGTTTGACTATAAAGTTACCAACCCAGTTATTCCCATACTGGGCATTTACCCTAAAAGCTCCATGCCTCAGTTCAGAGATATTTGCTCAACCATGTTTATAGCTGCTCAATTCATAATAGCTAAGAACTGGAATCAACCAGGGGCCTGTGATTGGATGAGTGGATAACCAAGATGTAGTATATCTACATGATGGAATTTTACTGAACAGATAGAAAAAAATGACACAATTAAATTCATAGAAAAATGGTCAAACTTGGAGCAGATCATACTCAGCAAACTCACATAATCACAGAAAGACAATTGTTGCATGCTCTCACTCATTTGTGGCTCCTAACCTAGATCAACCCAAGATGTTGACATGCCTGACATACCTAAGTGAGGGTAGGGCTTGAGGGGAGGGTAAGATTTGGGGGGTGGGACACAAAGCTGAGCCCCAATGGATCTGATACCATAAAATCCTATCTCCTGGAAGACAGACTACAAGGTTGAACCCTCAATAGGACCTTAGAGGGAGCATCTGAATCGAAGGGCCCTGGAGAGGGTGAGATGAAACCTAAACTTAAATTTCTCCCATTTTTTTCTTTCTCTTTTTTCTTTCTTTTTTTCTATTTTCTTTTTCTTCTTTCTTTTACCTTGGTGCTGGCCTGTAACTCTCAGAACCAGATAGAGTTAACACCCGCAGTGAGATGTTGATCAGAGAAGCTTACAAGGTTACCCCAAAACAAGTAGACTTCTATCAGAGCACTTGATTACCCACCAGAGGTTAGTAGTAAACCCTACTGCTGAAGCCACCATATGCAGTCAGTATGGAACATGGAGGGACCTGGCTGGAACCTGGAAGAGAGCCAGTCTCCAGACAGTTAGCCTAGTGCTAGAAGGTGCTACATGAGCTACCAGGGAAATGTGGCCAACATCTGTCAGAGCAACTTGAAGTCTAAGCTATTCAGAAGCAAATAACTTGGCCTGATGCTCACACAAGTGCAATAGTGGCACACAGCCAAGGTGGGTACGCAACTGCTCTAGGATTGGCTAATAGATCTACTCAGTGGAAAGGAACTCATATCTGGAACTGGGAAACAAGTCAGAATCATATCCAGATAATAAGTTTGCTTTCCAATATCAAGCTCCCACTAATCTTGGGCTACAATAGGGCCTACATCCATTAAAATCTCTCTAAACTAATAATGGTTATCCCCTTTAACCTGTGCTGACTTCACTCTCTGTTGGAGAATATGCTTCTCTTCTTCAGATGGAAGCAGGACCTGAGGAGAGAAGCAGCTCATTGCACTTCACCAGGGACCCAGCTGAACCCATGGAGATTTGGAAACTGAGCAAGAGAGCTTCTTTCTCACTGAATCTGATATCAGCACAAGGGTGAAGGAAATAGACACTTAGGCACTCAGCACTTACCAAAACAGAGATCCAGAGGCTCCTAAGAGCCCATCACTGAAGTAGACTTAAAACAAACCCAACATGGCTTAGAGAATTTCATGAAAGAGGGGGTGGAAAGATTGTTAGAGCCACAAATTGGGACATTATGCACAGAGACCTTGCCTCTTCCCTATAACTGACGGCTGCACAACCCACAATCTCCATGGGGATGACAGACATCTCCAATGAGGAGGGTCCCTTTGGAGGGGAGCAGGAATGAGGGAAAGGATGGTACCAACATGTTCTGTTTACATATTGAGTATGTCCATAACTAATAAAAATGTAAAAAATAAATAAAAAATCGAGGGGCCAGAGAGATAGCTTAGTGGTTAAGGCGCCTGCCTCCTAAGCCTAAGAACGCTGGTTCCAATCTCCAGCGGTTCCAATCTCCAGGTCCCACGTTTAGCCAGATGCAAAGTGACACAAGGGCGCAATGCCGCACTTGACCACAAGGGGGTGCACACATTTGGATTTTGTTCGCTGCAGCTGAGACACTGGTGGCACGCCCATCTCTATCTGTCTTCCTCTCCCTTTCTGTCTCTCTCCCTGTCTCTCTCCAAAAAAAACTGAGAAAAATCAAAGAAGGATAATATATCAGTTAGTAATATCATCCAATTTAATTTTGGTTATAACTTTGCCAGTGCCCATAAGAGGCCTTTGTTGAATTGTGACATCATTTCCAATTACTTAAACAAATCATACACTTAAAAAAACTTAGGGGGCCGGGCGTGGTGGCACACATCTTTAATCCCAGCACTTGGAAGGCAGAGGTAGGAGGATTGCTGTGACTTAGAGGCCACCCTGAGATGTCATAGTTAATTGCAGGTCAGCCTGGGACAGAGTGAGACCCTACCTCGAAAAACCAAAAAAAAAAAAATCTTAGGGGGCCTAGAGAGATGGCTTAGTGGTTAAAGGATTTGCCTGTTAAGCCTAAGGACCCATGTTTGACTCTTCAGATCCCACATAAGCTACATGTACAAGGTGATGCAAGCATGCAAGATCACATTTGGTGTTGCAGGTATCTAGAGTTCAATTGCAGTGGCTGATGGCCTTGGTTCTCCAATTCTCTCTCTCACACACACACATTTAAAAAGGCCAGTCTATTGGGCTTGCCTCAAAAAATGAAAAAAATAGGGGCTGGGGAAATGGCTTAGCGGTTAAGGCATTTGCCTGCAAAGCCTAAGAACCTTGGTTTGATTCCCTAGGACCTACATAAGCCAGATACACAGGGGGGCACATGTGTCTGGAGTTTGTTTGCAGTGGCTGGAGGCCCTGGAGTGCCTGTTCTTTGTCTCTGCCTCTTTCTCTCTCAACTAAATATTTTTTAAAAAAGAAAAAATAAAAACTCTTAGGCATAAAAGAAAAGCTCCTGAGTATTATTATATTTGTATAAAACAATAACAAGTATTATCTTTAACAATGATGCACTAGAGATCTTATGATCAAATCCAGAAGCAAGACAAATATGCTTTATTGGTACAAACATGTAATACGAGTATAGGAATTACATTAAATGCAATAAGACATATTTACATAGTAATTATAAATGATTCTATCTTAAAAACTTATAGTGTTGCTTCTAGAAGCTATAGCTTATCAAAAAAATATACTCCAGTGCCAGGTGTGGGATAGCTTCCTGTCAGTTGTTGGCCATAGAGGGCATCTAAACACTACAGCCTATTGCCATCACTCTTGGTTGCCCAAACTAGATGGTAAGGCTCTATTTCTTTCTTTTCTCTTCTTTTCTCTTCTCTTCTCACCTCTTCTCTCCTTTTCTTTCTTTTCTTTTGTGGTTTTTCAGGGTAGAGTCTCACACTAGCCCAGGCTGACTTGGAATTCACTATGTAGTTTCAGGGTGGCCTAGAACTCAAAGTAGTCCTCATACCTCTGCCTCATGAGTGCTGGGATTAAAGGCATGCACCACCACACCCAGCTCCCTATTTCTTTTTATTAAAAATATTTTATTTGGGCAGGAGAAATGGCTTAGCAGTTAAGGCATTTGCCTGCTAAGCCAAAGGATCCTGGTTTGAGTCTCCAGGATCCAAGTAAGCCAGATGCACAAGGGGCACATGCATCTGGAGTTCGTTTGCAGTGGCTAGAGGCCTTGGCATGCCCATTATCTCTCTGTCTGCCTCTCTTCTCTCTCTCTCTCTCTCTCTCTGCTTTCAAATAAATACATAAAAAATTGAAAAAATATTTTAGCCAAGCATGAGAGAGAGAGAGAGAGAGAGAGAGAGAGAGAGAAATAGGTGTGTGTGTGCGAGCGTGCGTGTGTGTGTGTATGTGTAGAGAGAGAGAGAGAGAGAGCACACCAGGGCCTCCAGCAACTGCAAATGAATGCCAGACATGTGCCCCATCTTGTGCATCTGGCTTAAATGGGTCCTGGGGAATTGAACCTTGGTCCTTTGGCATTTAAGGCCAGTGCCTTAACCACTAAGCAATCTCTCCAACCCAATAAGGCTCTATTTCTGAAGATACCACACACTTTGTTTATAGGTCACAGAAATCAAACTGGAACTAAAGTTGGAAGCTTCCTCCCTGATGGCTATTATCAATATTGTCAGAAGATGCCTGGCAGGTGGCTGGGAGATAAAAATCATTTTTATCCACCTGTATACCCTTCTTGCACAATAGTAACCTGGCAGGTAAGATATGGCCACTGATGCAATAGTGGTTTGATTGTTATGAGAGGTAACCAACCACTTTCTGATTAGGTTTAAGGCCTGTTCCACAGGAGGAAATTAATTCCTTTACTGTAAACCTGGTCAAAATCCCATGGCTGTGAAATGCCAGGCCATAAGGAGGGAATCTACTCCTGTTGTTTTGCTAAATTGACATCTTGTCAAAATGGCTCACAAATATTTGTGTTTATAGGCATAGAGTAGTGCTAGTGCTCCTCTTGGTCAGAGAAACTCCATTTTGTAGTAGGTGGTGGTAAATGTTGAGAATTATAACTTGTCAAATTTCTAAGAACAAATACAGGACATCTATGTCATCCCCTCAAAGACCCTGGAAATATTTCTGAACAGGAAAAGGAAAGAATTTAAGAGCTAGAGGGGGCTGGAGAGATTGCTTAGTGGTTAAAGTGCTTGCCTGTAAAGCCAAAGGACTCACTTTCTATTCACCAGGACGCAGGTAAGCTAAATGCACAAGTGGCACAGACATCTGGAGTTCATTTGCAGTGACTGGATGCCATGATGTGCCCATTTTAATAAAAGAAACAAAAAGAGCTAGAAGATAGGCAGGAAAATTCAGAAACTCTGTCTTCAAGATTGGCAGTTGTAATCAAGAATTCACGGCAACTACGGTTACCTGCACAAGATTGGGTCCATCAACATTCCACCCTGGATTTGTTGGGAAGAAGGAGTGGAAGGGGGACAAGAGGTTTTAATGAGAGGCAAACGTGATGAAAATACACTCTATTACCCTGCATGAAATTGTCAATAAATGAACAGATGAATTTGAAAACTAAAGAGACAGTTTAGTAAAGTGACAAAGAAATGAATGAAGACTTTTCTTATATACTAATATCTAGTTAGAAAATATAGAAGGGAAAAACTCACTAACAATAGCAATATAATATGAAAAATACTCGGAAATAAACAATAAAAAGCTGATTGAACAAAATACAAAACTTTACTGGGAGAGATACAAGATTTATGAAAATTTATGTAGAAGAATAACATGTTCCTGGATAGGAAGACTAAACATAATAAATATGCCAAGTTTCTAAAACTCAGATGTAAGTTTACTGTTGCTCAGTTTGAAATCCCAAAAGGATTTTTGAAACTTGAGAAAATAATTTTAGCATTCATCTGGAAGGTTTTTAAGAGTAAGACAGCCAAGAAGTTTTGAACAAGAAAATAGAGAGGATACTAACAAAAATGTAGCAAACATTTTTTTTTTAAAAAATACTGTGGTATCAGTATTAGAACATGTGGATCTGGAAAGAAACTTTAAAACTCAGACTAGAGATGAATATCAGTAGAAAGTCAATAAAGACATGAATTAAGAATAAAAATAGTTGTCCAAACGTTTCATCAATGCTCAAACTAATCAGCAATATAAGGGAAATTATATATATTGTACTCAACAAAGATTCTTAAAATAATTCTCTGTAATGGTGAGTATGTATACTAATTTATCTAGTAGGAATGTAATTGCCAAATGCACTTTATTTGTTTGTGGATTTTTTGTTTGTTTCTTTTTCAAGGTAGGGTCTCACTCTAGCTCAGTCTAACCTGGAATTCACTCTGCATTCTTAGGGTACACTCAAACTCATGGTGATCCTCTTATCTCTGCCTCCTGAGTGCTGGGATTAAAAGTGTGTGTCACCACGCTTGGCTTGTTTGTGGATTTTATTTTGTTACTATTTGCTGAAGTCAAATTCATGTTGTTTGCAGAAAGCAATTGACCAAAAGCAGCTTGTGGGAAGAAAATGTTTGTTTTAGTGTGTAGACTCATGGGGAAACTGCATGATGACAGGGGAAAACGTGGCATGAGCAAAGGATATCACCTCCTGGGAAACGTCAGGTGGACAATAGCAGCAGGAGACTGTGTCAAACACTGGCAAGAGGAAGCTAGCTATAATACCCATAAGCCCACATCCAATAATGCATCACCTCCAGGAGGCTCCACTTCCCAAATTGCCACCAGCTGGCGACCTAGCATTCAAAACATATGAGTTCATGGGGGGACACCTAGTTCAAACCACCACATTATTCAATAATCCATTTTTTTGCTATTTTTTATTGACAACTTCCATAATTAACAACTTCTGTAATTATAGACAATGAACCCTGATAATTCACTCCCCCTCACTTTCCCGTTTGAAACTCCACTCCATCATATCCCCTCCCCCTCTCAATCAGTCTGTCTTTTATTTTGATGTCATCATCTTTTCCTCCTATTATGAGGGTCTTGTGTAAGTAGTGTCAGACACTGAGAGGTCATGGATATCCAGGCCATTTTGTGTTTGGAAGAGTGCATTGTAAGGAGTTCTACCCTTCCTTTGGCTCTTACATTTTTCCCACCACTTCTTCCACAATAGACCCTGAGCCTTGGAAGGTGTGTTAGAGATGTTTTAGTGTTGAGAACTCTTCTGTCACTTCTTCTCAGCACTATTGTGCCTTCTGAGTCATCCCAAGGTCACCATCATCTGAAAAGAGAAGCTTCTCTGACCAAAAGTGAGAGTAGTGTTAATACATGGGTATGAACATTAAGAGAAGTGCTTACCGGGCAGTTTGGTTAGCATAGTATATACATTTAGCCAGACACCAGCAAATGTTACACCCCTAGGGTTCATGACTTTCCCCATCACAGGTTTTCAGTATCAGGCATGTATTCCCTACTGTGGAGTGAGCCTCCAATCCACTTAGAGAGTGGTTGGTTTCCCCCATAAAAGACATACCACTATTGCACCTGTTGGCTCATTTGGCCTGGCTGGACAAACTTAAGGCTTGCAGTGCCCACTGTGGTTTATCTCCACTGAAGACTTCTCTTTCTCCCATAGGGCTGCATACAGTGTAGCTTTTTCCAGCTTTCTGTCAGCTAGTCTACATGGAGGATATTTTCAGCTCAGCTCCATCAAGATTTCTCAGTGATTTTGCAGCCAAAGTATGTGGAGTCTCATCAATGGGGTCTTACCATCTATTCGTGGTGAAAAAATCAAGAGCCTTGTGTCGGAGACCATGAACAGCATAACAGCCATCTTGTATGAGAAGCCATCTTATGGACTCAAAAGGCCTTAGGATCAGAATTGCCCCAGCTACAAGCCCTGGCTGCAGGCGATCACTTTATCTACCTATCGGATCAGAGTTGCCCCAGCTACAAGCCCTGGCTGCAGGCGATTACTTTATCTGCCTATTGGAATGTAACAACAGACCTTCCCAACCTTATCAATCAGAGCATCTTGTAATCCTGGGTCAGTGACCCCTGGGATTAAGAGTCCCATTATCAAACCTTATCAATCAGAAAGTCTTGTGACCCTGGGTCAGTTTCTAGTTTACCTTCCTCCTGCCTCCCCTATATAAACCTCTGTGTGAAAAATAAAATTTGAGACTTTGACCAGGTATTAGGCTTAGTCTCCTTCTTTGTGTCTGTTTGTCTCTCTCATCCAGGTTAATCTCCCCTCAGGCTCTTGTTGAACCCCCACCGGTCGGGGCAAGTGGCGCCCAACGTGGGGCTCGAGGTATGAGGACTGACTTGGACGTCGCTCGGGTGAACGGCCGTCATTCTTTCATTGGATCGCCACCTCATCGGTGAGTGAAGATCCGCACAGAGGTCACCGCAGGAAAGCCCGCCTGTGACACAGACCCAGATAAGGTAAGAAGAGCGACGAAATTATGGGACAAACATTGAGTAAACATGAGTTATTCATTCAGGGACTTAAAGAGTCTCTCAAGACACGAGGAAATTGGGTTAAGATGTGTGGTTAATAGGTGAGTGATCCCTTGGGGACATCCTCCCCCTGGGACTAACAGGCCCCCAGTGGCCGCCTCCCCAGTGAGGAACTAGTCTCTCCACTGACAGACTAGGCGAGATATAATGTAAAGAAAAAACAAACTTTCCCTTTCTCCATCAGAGAAAGACAAAACTACAGGCCCATAGTGGCTGCCTCCCCAGTGAGGAACTAGTCTCCCCACTGACGGACTAGGCGAGATATAATGTAAAGAAAAAACAAAATTTCCCTTTCTCCATCAGAGAAAGGCAAAACTACAGGCCCAGTGGCCGCCTCCCCAGTGAGGAATTAGGCGAGGTGTAATGTAAAGAAAAACAGACTTTTTCCTTCTCAGAGAGAAAGACAAATCTCCCTCTCAAACACTGTCTTCTTCTTTCATTCTTTATTTTCGGTTCGAGCCATCGCGTGGACTTGAATCAAGGCGACAGGGCAACTGAAGTCTCTTGGCCGGGGCTACACTCCGGTATTGACTGAAGGCCCCAAGCTCACTGTTCAAGTCCCGACAGCCCGATCGGGCGTTGGCAACAACCTTCTATCTATTTCTCTTCACAATTTACAAACCGGTGACGCATCAGCCAGTAAAAGCCTTTAGGGCGGCTGCCAGACTCTTAAACTTGCGGACAGGCTTACATTAAGCCCTTTGGGAAATCCCCTGCGCTAATTCCTTAGCCAGGAATGTTTCCCTCTGGTCTTGGCGTTTCTGGACTTTCTCTATCATGGGGAAGACTAGCTCCCATCAAAAGGAACCCCAAATCAGTGGATTAAGGACATTTCTTAAAGTTAGGGGTATATAACTCTCTCAAAAAGAGGCCAACTTATTCTGGGAAAAAATCCTCCAGATCTCAGTCGCTGTGGCCGCTGGCCCATGCTCCAAAGCCGCGGCAGGCTGACAAGAGGCAAAGGCTGCTGGACTGCGCTCCACTCTGGAGCCAGGGCTGCTAAAACACCACAGGCAGCAGAGGAGACAATAGCTACACCTGAGGGGAAAAGACCACCCCCCTGCTTCTCTCCCTGCTCACAGCTGGGTTCAGGGCCCAGGCTCCAGGGGCCTGGCTGATGCCACGTGGGCTCAGGCAGCCTGATACCCTCCAGCCACACCCGCCCAACAGGGTAAACAAGGAGATAATAGATTTATTTTTAAAAAAACTGAAAATGGCAAGATTCTTAGCTTCCCTGGCTTGCAGAACCTGGGGACTACAAACACAAAAAATCTCGAAATATGGGTAAATGCCAAATTACTATAAATAGATGTGGATTTCTTATAAGTATTTACAACTGTTTTAAGCTCACTTTTGCCTCTTTATGCTTTTCTGGGACTACTAACAAAAAAACAGTCTCAAGAATTATATTTAAACTTAAATATGTACTCAATACTAAATTTGTTAGAAAATTTCTAAGAATGTTCAAATCTACTTTCAGAATGTGTTTCAAAAGTCAAGTCTGACTCTTTAAAGATATTTCATAAGACCTTTTATTAAAAGCCTCATGGTAAAAACAATAAAAGTTTAGTTAAACTGGAGAAAAAACTTTAAATGTTGGTAACTATTTGATAAAAAAAGATTGTTACAAAATGGTTACATAGCTTGTAAGATAAAAATATGTAAATGTAGATATTAAGTAAACTTAAACAGAAGGTTAAAGACAAAACACTTAACCAAATTACAGATCTTTTGAGATACAATAAAATGATTATTAACCTAGGGCTTACATCAAACTAATAAAAGCATGGCTCTAGCTGATAGAAGGTTACTATGGTATTCAGTTTGTAAATTTACAACTTTAACTTGTTGATATTAATCTGGTCATGATGATGGTTAAAAAAGACTAAATTTAGAGTACCCAGTAAAGTTAATTAAGTTCCTATTTGTCAACATTTTAACTATATGTTAAGGTTAAAATTGACTCATTAATATTTAATTCTCTCACATGGTTGATATAACTAATATACAAAAAATTCCTAACATCTCCCTCCATTGCCTGTGACAATTGTTTCCTATCCAACTGTGTTTTCAAAACATCCAACCCTGGGATCCCCAGCACTCAGGCCGGTCTGGTGAGTATCTGAGCGCTCTCTCTCTCTCTCTTTTTCTCCTTTTTAAATTTGGTTCTGAAGCGCGCATAGCTTTTCTTGGGCCCTCTGTTTCTGTCATATTCATGTGTCTATGTTATTGGGCCCTCTGTTTCTGTCATATTCATGTGTCTATGTTATTGGGCCCTCTGTTTCTGTCATATTCGTGTGTCTGTGTTATTGGGCCCTATGTGTTTCTGTCATATTTGTGTGTCTATATGTTAATTGTTTCCCTATGGACGGACGCTTCTCCCTTGACTTAATAACATGGGACAGTTCCCTTCCCCCTTTTTCACCCCTTTCTTTACAGGTGCTGGCAGCCACAGCCAAAAGAGACATCAAGCCCACTGCTGAAGCCTCCGTCCCAATTCTTGTGTGGGGGAGGCAGTGGGGACTGGGAATTACATCTCAGGTCAATAAATGGTTTACAAAATTTGTCTGTTACAAGGACCAGAGGCCCCCATGGCTGAGTATCTCTAAAAGGTCCTACAGGTGTGAAAACTCCCCAAAAGCTGTTATTGGACTGATTAAAATTTTTCTCAAACTTTTTCATCACAGATAGATATTGATAAAAAGCTGTCAGTCAGGTTAGATGCTCTAGAAAATGCTGTTATGTATTTAAAAAAGACAGGTTGTCAATCTGGTGGTTCAAAAGCAATTGTTCTGTCATGTAAATTATCAACTTATAAGTATTACTCCTTTATCCTACAATGGGACTGCTACTGTATGGTAAAAGGTTAAAAATCATAGTTGGGGTATTTAAAATCATACTAATCTTAACATAGATTTACAAGGTTTACAAAAGAAAATATCTGTTATTTCATATAGTCATTTGTCTTTTGGTGATCCTGCTAAGGCTGCAAAAGGATTTTTTTTTTTTGATGCCTTAAGTATCTCCCAAGCAGTTTCTTTCTCAGATTCTCATTTGGCTTAAGCAGGGAGGAATTTACTGCCAAACAAACAAACATAGATTACAGAGTTGGAGGTCAACATGTTTGTCAGCTAGTTCCTTATCTGAATCAGGCCTGGGCCTAATGACTGTCTGTTCTATAATGGCAGTACTGTCGTCTGGCTATTAAATGATATCTTCTAAGTAAAAAAGAAAAAACTTTAACTTGGTTTACAACAGTTTCAACATGCAGGAATGGCTGTGCCTGAGTCAGGCGAGCAAACAATGTTACAGAGGCTAAATGTAGCGGCTTCCAGTGTTCCAGCAGCTCAACATTTTGCTGATCACAGACTGGAGCTGACAAGCCGAGGAATCGCGACTGAGGACCTGCCTCCGGCTGAGACCCTCCCCTAACAATGACTGTAAAACATATAGTCTCTGTAAACCCTATAGCCTCTATAAGCACTGTAAATTTGTTTACTTTTTATAATCATTCTAGGCATGTTGGCCAAGGTTCAATACTCCAAGCCTCCGGGAACCGCATAAGCATTCAGACCTATGCACCCCCTAGGGGGATGGGTACCAACGTGGGTGCGGAAAAACCGCAAGGGAAGGTCCCTTTGACCGGTTCTGAATTCCCTGAGAGTCAAACCTGACTTGCATGGAGGTTGGTACCATACATAATGCCTCCCCTCGACAAAAGGTACTGAGGGCCAAATCTGTGGGTGATAAACATGACCCACGGGAGGAGTCAGGTCACTACTCCCCCAGTTGGTTAAAGCCCACTGCTGGATAGCAGGCCTCCCCCTCCTGTTTGTATAAAAGAAGGGAGGAGCCTTGGAAATAGCCTATAATGATTTGGAGGTATCAGGGACCTCCCTGGCCAACAACTCACTGGAAGGTATTCCATCCCTGGTACTGAAATTTTTCTAGTGATAATCTGTGGCTTCTGGATGCACCATTGTCTAAAAAAGTAGGTTTCCATATGGCATATTCATACCCTCTTAGGTTTTGATTAACCCTCCCCCAACCCTTCCTTTACTCAATCTCTTCCCCTTACCTTTCCACCCCCAGTAATCTGTTCATCTACATATATATACCATCCCCTTAAGGCCTCCCCTTTCCTCCTTCCCCTATAGCCCCTTTCTATCTTACTGGCCTCTGCTACTGAGTTTAATTCAAAGTCACATCAAAATCTAGACATTTGTAGCTAGGATACACATATGAGAGAGAATATGTGGAGTTTGGCTTTCTGGGCCTGGGTTACCTCACTAAGTATAATCCTTTCCATGTCCATCCATTTCCCTGTAAATTTCATAATTTTATTTTTCTTTACCACTGAATAGAACTCCATTGTATAAATGTAACACATCTTCATTATCCACTCATCAGTTGAGAGACATCTAGGCTGGTTCCATTTCCTAGCTATTGTGAATAGAGCATAAATAAACATGGATGTGCAAGATAGTGATATGAATCCTTAGGATATATACCTAGGAGTACTATAAATGGGTCATATGTTAAATCTATTTTTAGCTGTCTCAAGAAACTCCACACTGATTTCCACAATGGCTATACCAGATTACATTCCCACCAACAGGGTAGAAGGGTTCCTCTTTTTCTGCATCCTCACCAGCATTTATTGTCATTTGTTTTCTTGATGATATCCATACTGATCAGAGTGAGATGGAATCTCAAAGTAGATCTATTATTTATTTATTTATTTATTTATTTATTTATTTAATCTGAGACAGAGAGAAAGAGAAACAGACAGACTGATAGGCAGACAGTCAGAGAGAATGGGTGTGCCAGTGGCTGAAAGCCACTGCAAACGAACTCCAGACCTGTGTGTGCCCTTGTGCATCTTATTAATATGGGTCCTGGGGAACTGAACCTGGGTCCTTTGGCTTTGCAGGCAAATGCCTTAACTGCTAAGCCATCCCTCCAGCCCCTCAAAGTAGTTTTAATTTGCATTTCCCTGATGGCTAAGGCTGTAGAACATATTTTAGATGTATAGTCCATGTGTATTTCTTCTTTTGAGAACTCTCTATTTAGTTCCATAGGTCAGTTTTTAATTGGCTTGCTTGATTTCTTATTTAGTTTTTTGAGTCCTTTATATATGCTGGATATTAATCCTATGTCAAATGTATAGCTAGTAAGGATATTCTCTCATTCTGTAGGCTGGCTCTTTGCTCTATTCACAGTGTCCTTTGCTGTACAAAAGCTTTGTAATTTCATGAGACCCCAGTGGTTGATTAGTGGTTTTATTTCCTGAGCAACTGGGGTTATATTCAGAAAGTCTTTGCCTATGCCAAAATGTTCAAGGGTTTCCCTTACTTTTTCCTCTAGCAGTTTTAGAGTGTCAGGTCTGATATTAAGGTCTTTGATCCATTTGGACTTAATTCTTGTGCACGGAGAGAGTTGAGCATCTACTTTGATCCTTCTCCATATAGATATCCAGTTTTCCTAGCACCATTTCTTGAAGAGACTGTCTTTTCTCCAATGAGTATTTTTGGTATTATTATTTTTTTTTTTGGTCAAAGATTAAGTGGCTGTAGCTGCCCAGACTTACATCTGGGTCCTCTTTTCTGTTTTACTGATCTATGTATCTGTTTTTGTGCCAGTACCATGCTGTTTTTGTTAATATGTCTCTATAATATAGGTTAAAATCAGGTATGGTGATACTGCCAACCTTATTTTTGTTGTGCAAAACTGTTATTGGCTATTCCAGGTCTTCTGAGCTTCCAAATAAATTTTAGGGTTGTTCTTTTCTATTTCTGTGAAGAATATCATTGAAAATTTGATGGAGATTAAATTAAATATGTAGATTGTTTTTTTTTGAGACTGACATTTTTACAATATTAAGTCTTCTAATTCAAGAACATGGGATGTCTTTCCATTTCCTAGTGTCTTCTGCAATTTCTGTCTTGAATGTTTTAAAGTTTTCATTGTAGAGATCCTTCACTTCCTTGGTTAGATTTTTTTACATGGTACTTTATTATTTATTATTGAGGCAATTATTAATGGGAGTGATTCCCTGATTTCATCTTCAGCATGTTTGTTGTTACTATATCAGAAGGCTACTGATTTGAGTGTTTATTTGGTATCCTGCTTCATTGCAGTTTCTAGCCCTATGACCACTAGTTAGCAGAGAGGTGGCTTCCAGCTTAGCTCTAGTTTGATTTCTCAGTGTTCTGCAACTGAGGAATATGATATCTTCAGAAATAGGGTCTAACCATCTTTTCAATATGAGTTTTATTTATTTCTTATAATTTCTACAATCATTTTCAATATCTATGTTCTTTTTTATATTGTTCTATTGCTATAGAATTTTCAGTGATATACTCTGAATCAAATTAGTTCTTTAGTAAATTAAATCTTTACAATCTCTCAAATTTTAAATGAGCTGATTATTTTACATTTGCAGAAATAGTGCAAGGATAATAAAGATCATTCCTATATAACTGCATCTAGTTTCCCCTATTATCAACTTTATTAGCATAGTGAATCTGTCACAATTAGGACATTCATATAGGAGGACTTGAACACATAACAAAAACCCACTGAGGAGGGCCTTCAGTGGAATGGGAATAGGGAATAGGGGAGAGGGAACAAAAGAGTATAACCCAATGGAAATTTGACTTTGTAATATAGTCATATAACAAATTTCTAAATAAAAAAGAACTCAAATTTAAAGAAATATACATCTATCTATATAATATGGTTTGACCTAGTGGTTTTCATTTTGTTATTTAAAATATTTTATGATGGACTGAGGATAGTTCTGCTACTGCAGTTACTTGATTTAGTATTTACATTTGTCCACTATATTAAGTTTATAAATTATCAGCTTATGTATCTTTATTTTATTAATTTAATTGATAATTGTTGATGAAAGTTCCTTTTGTGATTATAGATATACTATTTTTATAATTCTATTGAGTTTATCTTTATAAGATATGAATCTATAGTCATAATCATGTAGCAATTTCAGGTTATTTTATGTCTCTGTTTATTGGAAGATTAGAAATATGACATAGCTTATTCATCCAATTCTTAAATTTGGCTTTCTAGAAGAATAGGTGGAGATGGAGCTTTTTGTTCAAGTGGCTTCTCCTAGCCCCTTGATTTTGGAGTGAAGATTCTCAGGTGAATGAGCGTGATAAAAAGGAAATGGGAATGAGGGAAATGAATAAGAAAGAATGTGAATTCCACCAAAATTGGCTTCAACTTTACAATGAAGTGAAGCTCTGGAACATGACTTATACTCTCAGAGTTCATAAGGCACAAAAACTAAATTTTGTATCTCTGTGGCAATCATAGACTGTTGCCTGACGCTGAGCAGGATGGATGTGTAATCTTTGGGATGCACAGTTCTGCTGATGGCAATTCTTTGAGATGGGGCCCATCTGTGAGCTGTTATAAGATAATAGTGAATCTGAAGAATGGTCATACCAGCCCAATAAAGGAAATATTTTTTTATTGACAACTTCTATACTTACATACAAAAAATGCATGATATTTCCCTCCCCTCCCCCCCATTCCCCTTTAGAACTCCAATCTCTGTCATATCCCCTCCCTCTCTCCATTAGACTCTCTTTTAATTTGATGTAATCATCTTTTACTTCTATTATGAGGGTCTTGTGAAGGTATTGCTAGGTACTGCAAGGTCACGGATATCAAGGCCAATTTCTGTCTGGACAGTTGCATTGTAAGGAGTCGTACCCTTCCTTTGGCTCTTAAATTCTTTCTGCCCCCTCTTCTGCAATGGGTCCTGAGCCTTAGAGGATGTGACAGAGATGTTTCAGTGCTGGGAACTCCTCCATCCCTTCTTCTCAGCACTATGTTGCTTTTTGGGTCATCCCAGTAGTCATCACCATCTGAAAAGAGAAGCTTCTCTAACCAGAAGTGAGAGTAGCATTAATATGTGAATATGAACATTAAGTGTAGTGCTTTCAGGGCAGCTTGGTGGGAATAATATATACATTTAGCCAGACAAGAGCAGGCTTTATACCCCTAAGGCTCATAACCTCCCCTGCCATAGACTTTTGCTTAGTTTTTTCAGTACCAGGTATGTATTCCCTCCCATAGTGAGGGCCTTTAGTCCAATTATGGAGCAGTTGGTTACCCTAAGAGCAGACATACTACTATTGCACCTGTTCAGTCATTGAGCCTGTATGGGCAAACTTGAATATTCAGCGTCCACTGTTTTCACTGCTGATGATTTCTGTCTACCATATGACTGCATGCGGTGCAGCCTTTTCCAGCTTTCAGTTGGCTGGTCTACAGGGAGAAGGTTTTCTGCTCAGCACCAGCTTGCTTTCTCAGTGACCTTGCCTCTCAGGCAAGAGATGTCTTCAGCAATAGAGTCTTAACATCTGTTTCTCAAGGGAAACCCAGGGCCTTGGCAATAGCCTTTAATGTTTTGGAGGCTACTGGGACCTCCTTGGCCAACAACTCACTGGAAGGTATCCCATCCCAGGCACTGAAAATTTTCTAGTAACAGTCTACAGCTTCTAGATGTGCCATTATTCAAAAAAGTAGGTTTACCTAAGTCTTATTCACACTATCTTGAATTTGATTGACCCTCCCCCTGCCCTTCTTTTATGCATTCTCCACCCATGGCCTCCCTTAGGCCAGTCCCTTCCCTGTAATCTGTTCTTCTACTTACATATGTGCAATACCACACATTTAAGTCCTTCCCTCTCCTCCCTACCTTATAGCCTTTTACCAGCTTACTGGTTTCTGGTACCGATTTCTGGTTCCAGTTCACACACAAGTTTATACATTTTTAGCTAGGATCCACATAAGAGAGAGAACATGTGACATTCGGCTCTCTGAGGCTGGGTTACCACTTTCCAGCCCTCAAAGTAGTTTTAATTTGCATTTCCAGGATGGCTAAGGATGTTTTTTTGTTTATAAGCTTATCAGATCCATCCATTTCCAGCAAATTTCATAATTTCATTTTCTTTAGATCTGAATAGAACTCCATTGTGTAAATGTACCACATCTTTATTATCCATTCATCTGTGGAGGGGACATCTGAGTTATTGGAGTGTTCCTTTTCAATAGATGGTCCATCTAGTTATTGTGCAATAAATAATGGTTGTATTTCTCTAAGGTAGTGAGAAGAGTCTTTCGGATATATGCCTAGGGAGTGCTATAGCTGGATCCCATGGTATCCATCAAGAATTTTTTAATCTATATGCCATTCTCAAATGGCTGGAGATCCAAGAACTTCCACAATGGCTGGACCAGATTATATTCCCACCAACAGTGTAGAAGTGTTCCTCTTTTTCTGACAATAAAGGAACTATTATCTGAGTAAATTTATAACAATCACTGAAATTCCAATAATGCTCATTGGCTTGAAGTTCAGTTTAAAATTAATGCTGCTTTATGTGATCAATATTAGTATTTCCCGGAAATATTTTTAAGTCATTTGCTTTTAAATGTTCACTGTCATTGTTTTAAAGAAGCATAGCAATATTTTAATTTTTCCTAATCTGAAATATATCTTAATGGTAGTTACCAATATAGGTTGGCCTGGTTTATGAGTTATTGTTTAAAGAAGCAATAATATTTATAATTTTTTCCAGGCCTAATACAATTCCTTGAGTTTATCATGATCTACAAACATTTCATTCATTTGGTGCTTTTTCTTTAAATTAAAAAATGTATATTGCATATTGTGATGGTTAAGTTTGTGTCAACCATTAATTTAATTTTTCCCTCCCCTTTTTCTCCAGGAAATTTGATGTAATCATCTTTTCTTCTATTATGAGGGTCTTGTGATTGCTATGCAAGGTCATGGATATCAAGTTTGTGTCTGGGCAGTTGCATTGTAAGGAGTCTAGGAAGGATTAAATGGGCCCTGAGCCTTGGAAAGGAAGACCTCCATCCCTTCTTCTCAGCACTATGTTGCCTTTTGGGTCATCCCAGTGGTCATCACCATCTGAAAAGAGAAGCTTCTCTAACCAGAAGTGAGAGTAGCATTAATATGTGAATATGAACATTAAGTGTAGTGGGGCAGCTTGGTGTCTTTAGTCAGACAAGAGCAGGCTTTATACCCCTAAGGCTCAAGACCTCCCCTGCCATGGAGAGAGGGCCCTCTTGGTCCAATTATGGAGCAGTTGGTTGAGTAGACATGCCACTATTGGAGCTTGGGCCTGGGAAGAAAGGCCACTGTTTTCACTGCTGATGACTTCTGTCTCCTCCCACCTGGGCTGCCGGTTTTCTACACCAGCTGCTTTCTCAGTGACCTGTTCAGGCAAGAGATGTCTTCAGCAATAGGGTCTTACCTGTTTCTCAAGGGAAACCAAGGGCCTGGCAATAGCCTTTAATGTTTTGGAGGCTGCCTCCTCCAACAACTCACTGAAGGTATCCATGGCCTTTCCTTCCCTGTAATCTGTTCTTCTACTTACATATATACAATCCCCTTAAGTCCTTCCCTCTCCCCTGTCGGTTATAGCCTCTTTTTAGCTTACTGGCCTCTGCTATTTTTAATTACAGCTCATACACAGACCTATACATTTGTAGCTACAATGCACATATTAGAGATAACATGTAACATTTGGCTTTCTGGGCCTGGGTTACCTCACTTTGTATAATCCTTTTCAGATGCATCCATTTCCCTGCAAATTTCATAATTTCATTTTTCTTTACTGCTGAATAGAACTCCATTGTGTAAATGTACCACATCTTTATTATCCATTCATCTGTGGAGGAACATCTAGGCTCATTCCATCTCCTAGCTATTGTGAGTAGAGAAGCAATAAACATGGTTGTGCAAGTATCTCAAGGTAGTAAGAAGAGTCATTACAATATATGCTTGAGAGTGCTATAGTTGGGTCATATGGTAACTTTCTCAAAACTCCACACTGATTTCCACAATGGCTGTACCAGATTACCTTCCCACCAACATTGTAGAAGGGTTCTCCTTTTTCTACATACTCACCAACATTTATTGTCATTTGTTTTCTTGATGACAGTGATTCTGACAGGAGTGAGATGGAATCTCAAAGTAGTTTTAATTTGCATTTCCCTGATGGCTAAGGATGTAGAACACTTTTTGAACATGTTTACATTATATCTGTAATTCTTCTGATTAGAACTCTCTATTTAGTTCTGTAGCCCATTTGCTAATTAGGTTGTTTGATTTCTCATTGTTTTGTTTTTTAGATCTTTCTATATTCTGGATATGAATCCTCTGTCAGATGTATAGCTTGCAAAGATTTTTTCCCATTTTGTAAGTTGTCTCTTTGCTCTATTCACAGTGTCCTTTGCTGTACAAAAGCTTTGTAATTTCATGAGATCCCAGTGGTTAATTGGTGGTTTTATTTCCTGAGAAATTGGGATTATATTTAGAAAGTCATTACCTATACCAATATGTTGAAGGGTTTCCCCTATCTTTTGTCCTAGCAGTTTCAGAGTTTCATGTCTGATATTAAGGTTCCTGATCTATTTGGACTTGATTCTTGTGCACAGAAAAAGACAAGGATATATTTTCATCTTTCTACATATAGATATCCAGTTTTCCCAGCACCACTTGTTGAAGAGGCTGTCTTTTCTCCAATGAATATTTTTGGCATTTTTATCAAAAATCAGATGGCTGTAGGTGCCTGGATTAACATCTAGGTCCTCTATTCTGTTCCATTGATCTATTCGTCTGTCTTTGTGCCAGTACCATGCTGGTTTTGTTACGATAGTTTTGTAATATAACTTAAAATCAGATATGGTGATACCACCAGACTTATTCTTGTTGTTTAGAATTGTTTTGGCTATTCGAGATTTTTTGTGCTTCCAAATGAATTTTAGTATTGGTTTTCTATTTCTGTAAAGAATGCCATTGGAATTTAATGAGGATTGCAATAAATGTGTAGATTGTTTTTGGTAAGATTGACATTTTCACAATATTGATTCTTCCAATCCAAGAATGTAGGATATGTCTCCATTTCCTTGTGCCTTTTGTAATTTCATTTTTTTAAAGTTTTTTTAAATATTTTTTTATTTTTAGAGAGAGACACAGAGAGAGAGAGACAGAGAGAGAGGGAGAGGAGAGGGAGACAGAGAATGGGCACGCCAGCAGTCTCTTAGCTGCTGTGAATGAAATCCAGATGTGTGCGCCCCCTTGTGGGAAAGTGCGACATTGCACCCTTGTGTCACTTTGCATCTGGCTAAATGTGGGACCTGGAGATTGGAACCGGGTTCTTAGGCTTAGCAGGCAGGCACCTTAACCACTAAGCCATCTCTCCAGCCCCTTTTGTAATTTCTTTCTTGAGTGTTTTAAAGTTGTCATTGTAGAGAGCCTTCACTTCTTTGGTTAAGTTTGTTTCAAGGTACTTTTTTTTTTTTGAGGCAATTTTGAATGGGATATTTCCCCTGATTTCATACTTCACATTTTTTTATTAGTATATAGGAAAGCTACTGATTCCTGTGTGTTTATTTTGTATCCTGCTATGTTGCTGAAAGTGGTTATCAGCTCTCACAGTTTGCTGATAGACTCTTTAGGGTCTTTTATCTATAGAATCATATCATCTGCTAATAATGACAATTTGATCTCTTTCTTTCCAATTTGTATCACTTTATGAGTCTTCTTGCCTTCTTGCTATAGCAAAGACTTCCATTACTATATTAAATAAAAGCGGGGACAGTGGATACCCTTGTCTTGTTCCTGAATTCAGTGGAAAAGCTCCAAGTTTTTCCCCATTTAGTATTATGTTGGCTGTAGATTTGTCATAAATAGCCTTTATTATGTTGAGATATGTTCCTTCTATTCCCAGTTTCTGTAGGACTTTTACCATGAAGGGATGTTGGATTTTGTTGAATGACTTCTCTGCTTCTATTGAGATGATCATGTGATTTTTGATCTTCAGTCCATTTATATAGTGTATTACATTTATCTGTTCCAAGTTTGACCATTTTTCTTCAAATTGCTTTGTCTCATTTTTCCTTACCGCTGTGTAGAATTCCATTGTGTAGATATACCACATCTTAGTTGTCCATTCATCTAATGATAGACATCTGGGTTGATTCCAGCTCTTAGCTATTATGAATTGAGCAGTTATAAACATTGTTGAACAAACATCTCTGAACTGAGGCTTGGAGCTTTTAGGGTAAATGCCCAGTAAGGGGATAACTGGGTCTATCGGTACCTCTATATTCATCCTTTTCAGGAGCCTCCATATTGCTTTCCATAGTGGTTGTACCAGCTTACATTCCCACTAACAGTGAATGAGGGTTCCTATTTCTCCACATCCTCGCCAGCATTTGTTGTCATTAGATTTATTAATGTTTGCTATCCTTACTGGGTAAGGTGGAATCTCATAGATGTTTTAATTTGCATTTCCCTGATGATTAGGGATATTGAACATGTTCTTAAGTATGTGTTTGCCATTTGTATTTCTTCCTCTGAGAACTCCATGTGTAGTTCTCTGCCCCATTTTGTGAGTGGGTTGGTTGATTTTTTTATTGTTTAGGTTTTTGAGTTCTTTGTAGATTTTAGAAACAAGTTCTTTGTCTGATGTGTATGTAGCAAAATTTTTCTCCCATTCTGTGGATAATCTATTGGCTCTGCATATTATTGTATGTTTGTTGGTGAAAAAGCTTTTTAACTTCATAAGATCCCAATGGTTGAGTTTAATTTCCTGAGCTACTGGGGTTTTGTTCAGGAAGTCTTTTCCCACTCCTATATCATGGAAAGTTCCTCCTACTTTTTCTTCCAGTACTAGCAGTGTTTCCAGTCTTATATTGAAGTCTTTGATCCATTTGGACTTGATTTTTGTGCATGATGAAATGTGTCGATCGAGTTTCATTTTCCTGCATATCATTATCCAGTTTGTCCAGTCTATGTTGTTGGGGCATTTGTCAAATATCAAGTAGCTGTAGTTACTTGACCCAAAGTCCAGATCCTCTATTCTGTTCCATTGGTCTATCATCCTGTTTTTATGCCAGTACCATGTTGTTTTTATTAATATGACTTTATAATATAGCTTAAGGTCAGGTATGGTGATGCCCCCAGAGACATTTCTTTTGATGAGGATATGCTTGGGTATCTGAGGCCTTCTGCCATTCAATATGAATTTTGAGATCATTTTTTTCTAGATGTTGGGATTTTTATTGGTATTGCATTAAATCTGTATATTGCTTTTGGTAAGATCGCCATTTTCACAATGTTAATTCTCCCTATCCAGGAGCATGGGAGGTCTTTCCATTTTCTCAAGTCCTGCTCAATTTATTTCTTGAGTGTTTTTATGTTTTCATTGTAAAGGTCTTTCACCTCATTGGTTAATGTTATTCCAAGGTATTTTCTTATGCTCTTGAAAATGGGACAATGTTGTTTATTTCTTTCTCTGTATCATTGTCTTTTGCATATAGAAAGGCGACTGATTTGTGTGCATTGACTTTATATCATGCTACTTAATGAAGGTGTTAATCACTTTTAAAGAGTTTTGAGATGGAGATTCCCAGGTCACTTATGTATAGAATCATGTCCTCTGCAAATAGGGCTAACTTAGCTTCTTCCTTTCCCTTTATTTTTGAAGAGAGAGACAGAGAGGAAGACATATAGAGATGCATGCACCCCCTTGTGGTCAAGTGTGGCATTATGCCCTTTGCATCTTGCTAAACGTGGGACCTGGAGATTGAAACCGCTGGAGATTGGAACCGGTATTCTTAGGCTTAGGAGGCAGGCACCTTAACCACTAAGCCATCTCTCCCTTCCTTTCCTTTTTTTGTTTTTGCTTTGTTTTCTGAGTTAGGGACTCACTCTAGTTTGGGCTGACCTGGAATTCATTATGTAGTCTCAGGGTGGCCTTGAACTTATTTATGGCGATTGTCATGGTTAAGTTTATGTCAACTTGATTTGTTTAGGAATCCACAGACATTCCTCATAAGTGTCTCTGAAGTTGCTCTAGGAAGAATCCTTCCCCCAGGGTGAGCCCTTCCCACAGAGTGGGCGGCCTCTCTTGGAGGAGGGGGCTGGTTGATAAAAAGAAGCTCTGGGAAGAAAGGCTCTCTCTCCTCCCACCTGGCTGCAAGCGCTGCTCACTGTTCTCTGCTTGGTGCTTGCTGCTTGTTGCTTGCTGCTTTCCAGGGTGGACAGAAGAGCAGCATATCTCCATGACACCTCCAGGCCTTCAGTGCCAGATTGGAATGGCTGAGGCATCCAGCCTCGTGGACTGAGCAGCTACTGGGTTCCTTGACTCTCGGGCCTGCAACCTGCTATTGCTGGACTGTTGTAAACTAATCCAATAAATTCCCTTTTAATACAATTCATTCTATCTGTTCTGTTCCACTAGAGAACCCTGACTAATACAGACTGTGGTACCAGTAGTGGTTCTAGAGAAACAGAATTGTAAGGATTGATTTCACTAGTGGGATTGATGCTCTGTGGAGTTGGTTCTCCAAATTCAGTGCCACTAAAGGCTCTACTGGTAATAAGGGGAGCACTTTAACTGGTAATAAGGAGGGCACTAATAATCCATGGTGTGCACTATTTAAAGAATTCCATGAGATAGATATATTTGGTGATTCTGAGCCATATCTTGTGAATAGCATGGAATTTAGTGACTCTGTATCTAGAACTTTTGAATATTTATGGAAAAGTAAGATGAATGATGATGCTGGATGGTTTCTTCTGGCATCTCTAGATAAACTGTTGGGAGAAAAGCATAAGTTCCAAAAGGAAATTTCCAAGCTTAAGACCCACATACAGGATCTGAAAATTTCTAAGGGTGCCCTGGAGGAAAATCTCCTGTCTAATCAGAACAGGGCTCGAACTGCATAAAACCAAACTCAAGCTCTCATTGTAAGATTGGCTAACTTGCAGCATAAGCTCAGTTCCCAGCCTCACACTCTATCAGAAGTTAAAGTGAGGGCATTGGTTGGAAAAGAATGGGATCCCATGACTTGGGATGGGAAGACCCTGAAGAATCTGGGGACATTGAACTCTCAGATTCTGAAGAAGTTGTTTTGCATGAGAATGTGGCTTCCCCTCCTTTAGCTACACTTGCATCCCCACCCCCACACCCTGAAGTATTGCCCTCTCCACACTTGCCTGAGGGAATCACTCTTTCTTTTCTGAGGAGCAGAAATGACCCTCCCTGCAGGATGTGCTGATGCTTCTCAGAGCCCACCCATCATTGCCTCTAGGCCTATAACAACGCCTAAGGCTAGGCATGCCCCTAAAGGGGAGTTAGAAAGCCTGACTCAAGAGGAAGTGAGATACACCCCTAAAGAACTTCAAGAGCTTTCTAACTTGTACAGGCAGAAGAATGGGGAATATATGTGGGAATGGATTTTAAGGGTGTAGGACGATGGAGGAAGGAATATAAGATTAGGTCAGGCTGAATTTATTGAAATGGGCCCACTGATCAGAGATTTTAGATTTAACACTGCAGCTCATGTAGTTGGAAGAGGTGCCAAGAGTTTATTTGATTGGTTGGCTGAAGTATGGATCCAAAGATGGCCTACTGTGAATGAGCTTGAGCTGCCTGATAGGGATTAAAAGGCTCATAGAACTTGGAATGCTGGAGTGGATTTACCATGTAAACTCATCTTTAAGCCCACAATGGGAGCGTCCAAAAGATGTGCCCTTCACTAAGAGGGGAGCCCAGCATACTTAAAGTCCTCAATCATTGGTCTTTTATGTAAAGAAGACATCACAGTGGGCGTGTTTACCGTAATGGACAGCGCACACAAAACAATGCTCAGTAACAGTATGACTCGTGTAGACCTTTGGTACTGGCTGCTTAATCATGGTGTTCCCAGAAGTGAAATAGATAAAAAGCCTACTAAGTTCCTGCTTGATCTGTATAAGCAGAAAAGTTCCAGAGCAAAGAACCCAAAGGCCACTTTGAATTATAGCAACAGAGAATCAAGGCCTCTTAACCAGTTTCCAGACTTGAGCCAGTTTACAGATCCTGAACCCCTTGATTGAAGGGGTGGCCGGGTCCCTTTGAGGAAGGACCCTCCCATAATCCCCAAAAGTTTCAATATTAAGCTTAGTCCTATCCTTCCTCAGAGGGACCTACGGCCTTTTGCTAGGGTAACTGTACACTGGGGAAAAGGAAATAATCAGACTTTTCGGGGCTTACTGGATACTGGCTCTGAATTGACATTGATTCCAGGAATCAAGGGGTGGAAATGGGAATGGTACCACTTACCATCACCCCAAGTGACCCATTAGCCAAATTTTTGCTTCCTGTACCCACAACCTTACGCTCTGCTGGCCTAGAGGTCTTGGTTCCAGAGGGGGGAGTGCTTTCGCCAGGAGGCACAAAGAACATTCCATTGAACTGGAAGCTGAGATTTCCCCCTGGCCACTTTGGGCTCCTGATGCCCTTGAGTGCACAGGCTGAGAAAGGAGTTACAGTGTTAGCAGGGATAATTGATCCAGATTACCAGGGTGAAATTGGACTGCTCCTCCACAATGGAGGTGAGGAAGAGTATGTCTGGAGTGCTGGAGATTCTCTAGGGCGTCTCTTGGTGTTACCATGCCCTGTTATCAAAGTCAATGGACAACTGCAACAACCCAATCAAGGCAGTGTGATAAATGGCCCAGATCCTTCAGGAATGAAGGTATGGGTCACCCCTCCAGGTAAAGAACCAAGACCTGCTGAGGTGCTTGCTGAAGGTGGAGGAAATACTGAATGGGTAGTAGAAGAAGGCAGTAACAAATACCAGCTAAGGCCACGGGACCAGTTACAAAAACGTGGTCTGTAATTGCCATGAGTGTTCCTGTCTTACCTTGTTAAGAGTGTTTGTACATATGTATACTAATATTAAGATGTTTTGTTCTTCCTCTACTTCTCTATTAGGTAATTAATACTGATTAAGATCATATTGCTAGTTAACCACTGTTGAATTTATATTTGACTTGTTATATGAGACTAAGCCTTCCTCAAGGAACTTGCTTTGTGTGTGGGGGGGGGATGATTGTGCGTTTCCGGTTGTACGAGGGATAGTTATATCATGTTAGGCGGAATTATGACCTTGTTACTGTCTTCATTTGGAAATTAAGTAGAATGTAAAGATACATGGTTTGGTGTCAAGTTGACAAGGGGTGGACTTGTGATGGTTAAGTTTGTGTCAACTTGATTTGTTTAGGAATCCACAGACATTCCTCATAAGTGTGTTTCTGAGGCTGCCTCTAGGAAGGATTAACTAAAGGAAGAATCCTGCCCCCAGGGGTAAGCCTTCCCCCAGAGTGGGTGGCCCAGAGTGGGCGGCCCCTCTTGGAGGAGGGGGCTGGTTGATAAAAAGGAGCTCTGGGAAGAAAGGCTCTCTCTCTCCCACCTGGCTGCCGGTGCTACTAGCTGCTTGGTGTTTTCTGCTTGGTACCTGCTGCTTGGTGTTGCTGCTCTCCAGTGTGGACTGAAGACCAGGGTGGACTGAAGAGCAGCGTCTCTCCAGGAAGTCTCCAGGCCTTCAGTGCCGGATTGGGACTGCTGAGGCCTCCAGCCTTGTGCACTGAGCAGCTACCGGGTTTCTTCACTCTCGGACCTGCAACCTGCTATTGCTGGACTGTGTAAGCTAATCCAATAAATCCCCTTTAATACAATTCATTCTGTCCATTCTGTTCCTCTAGAGAACCCTGACTAATACACATATGAAGTCTAAAGATAATCAATTATTTCTTCCTAAGTATCTTGACTATTTTCTTGTGGCTCAGTATTTTAGTTCCACTATTTTGGCTTTTGTCCAGAATTTACTTGGCATGATATTGATAAAATTATTGATTCACATGCAGTTCCAAGAGTTAATATAGAGGCTAAATGCACCCTTTACTTATTATGGTGATATCTGATAAATTAAGTAAAGCATCACAAACCAGACCTTGACAGTGTAAAACTGTTAAGCAGTAAAAACACATATCAGTTTCATTACTATCAGGAGTTTTCGTGCTACCCTTTTATGCCTTAATCCCTCAAAACTGCCCATAATTCTTGGCAACCTCTAAACTGTTCTTTTCTATACTTCTATTATTTCAAGAATGTCACTTAAAAGAAATGATATACTCCATCTGGAGTATTGGCTTATTCACTTGGTATAATTCTTCTATATATCAGCAGGTTGTATTAATACAAAAATAGCCTTTAAGACTATGAGCATTATTGGGATTATAGAAAATGCCAAAAATACATAGGTAAGATTTCCTGTCCACTCACTCAAGTATAATTCCTGGGACTTTGTTGTTGTTGTTGGCACCAAGGATCCATTTTTTTTTTTTATTCTGAGCAGTACTCCATGGTCTATATGTACCATAGTTTATGTAAACGTGTACTCATTAAAGGATATTTGGGTTGTTTCACAGTCTACTGAATTATAGAAAACTGACTTCCCTTCTGCAATATTGTTACCTTAAATATATCTTCTGCATACATTTAGGACCAAACTAGTGTTCAATTTTTTTTTTTTTTTTTGGTTTTTGCGAGGTAGGGTCTCACTCTGGTCCAGGCTGACCTGGAATTAACTATGTAGTCTCAGGGTGGCCTTGAACTCTCAGTGATCCTCCTACCTCTGCCTCCCGAGTGCTGGGATTAAAGGTGTGCGCCACCACGCCCTGCTTGTGTTCAAGTTTTTGAGTCAACCATGAAACATAATTAAGTACCAAGTAGGAGAAGGAACGTTTGCAGTATTTACCCATATTGTGGCTTGCTGTTTTTTTTTCTTCCTTTGTAATGTCCCATGTTATTTTATTATTTCTTTTCCTTTTACAGAACTTCCTTTAGCCATTCTCTTCAATAACATTCCTGAAAACAATGTGTCTCATTTCTATATCTTTCTTTCTTCTTTCTCTTTCTCTTTCTCTTTCTCTCTCTCTCTCTCTCCCTCTCCATTCCTTCCTTCCTTCCTTCCTTCCTTCCTTCCTTTCTTTCTTTCTTTCTTTCTTTCTTTCTTTCTTTCTTTCTTTCTTTCTTTCTTTCTTTCTTTCTTTCTTTCTTTCTGGTTTGTTTCGAGGTAGGGTCTGACTCTAGCTCAGGCTGACCTGGAATTCACTCTGTAGTGTCAGGGTGGCCTCCAACTCTTGGTGATCCTCCTACCTCTGCCTCCCAAGCACTGGGATTAAAGGCATGCACCACCATGCCCAGCTAGAGTTTTCTATATTTTTCCTTCCCTGAAGTTTATTTTTCTGTGTGTACTTATGGGGATGACAAAATATTGTAACATTTTCTTTTGTCCTCCATAGTTTCTGATAGGAAAATTTCCAATATTTCTTCATTTAAGGTAATTTTTTCAAAACTTTAATTGGATGTACATCAGTGTATAGTTCTTTGAGTTTATCCTGTTTTGGATTCACTGAAATTAAAAAATAGTGCATAGCAATTGTGACAATATCTTATATACATATAGCATATTTTTAGCATATTCTCCGCCCTATTTTGTTTTTGTATTTATTTGTCAGAGAAAGAGGGGCAGACAGATAGAGAGAGAGAGAGAGAAAGAGAGAGAGAGAGAATGGGTGTGCCAGGACCTCCAGCCACTGCAAATGAACAGACACATGTGCTACTTTGTGCATCTGGATTAGGTGGATGCTATGGAATCGAACCTGTATCCTTAGGCTTTGTAGGCAAGCATATTAACCACTAAGCCATCTTTCCAGCCCTCTTCCTTTTTTTCCTCCTTCTTTTTTGTGGTAAGGTCTCAACTCTAGCTCAGGTGACTTGGAATTCACTATGTAGTCTGAGACTGGTCTTGAATTCACAGTGATTCTCCTACCTCTTCCTCCAGAATGCTGGAATTAAAGGTGTGTGTCCACACACACAGCTTCCTCTCTTTTTTATTACTCTTTTTATATGTCTACTCTTTCCCTCTGAACTTTTTTTTTCTAATAGTACTCACCTTAAGCTTTTATGGCATTTGTATTTACATTTTCTCTCTAGAGTCTACATATGAGAGAAAATATGCAATGCTTGTCTGACTTATTTTGCTTCACTTGTTGATCTCTGGTTACACCCTTTTCCTAAAGATAAAATGATTTAACTCTTTGTGTCTAAACTGTGTATGTATGTATGCATGTATGTATTCATATACATGACTGTAACAAATTTTTTCACTTATTCATTCTAGACTGTTTCTTGACAATTTTTATACATAAACATAATATATTTGATCATCATCCCCTCCTCATTACATTCTTTTGTCCCCCTCACCCTCTTTCATTGAACTTTTCTCTTTCTAACTCGTACCTCTTCTATTTGAATTTCTTTTGTCCTCCTTCATCCTTAATGTCCAAATGTTGATGGACCCAGTACTGGTGCTGTTCTGGTGCAGGTAATGACAGCCTCTGTGAGTCCATGAATGCAATGGCAACCTCAAGTATGGAAGATTGCATTCCAAAGCACTCCTCCTCATACTCTTATATTCTTTCCATTCCTGTCTCTCCTTTTTTGCTTTTTAATCTAATTTTATTCATAAAGTTGAAATTAGGTAGTAGGTAGCACTAAAAATACACCTTCAACTATACAAAACAGTGTAAGCTGGTTACACATTAATAAAGAACTTAATCCACTTCTAATATAAGAAACTAGGTGCAGTTCTTGATATAAAAAGCTGTACCCGAACAAAAATGAACATGTTTAGTCTAAGGCCCTGGAAGTTGACTACAGAATGTCAATTTTTCCCAATTATGTTCAAATACAGAAATAGCAACAATATGGATAGTTACATTCATCAAAGATTAGCATTTTAAATATACATGACACATAAAGTTAACATTCAGAGTAGCCACCACTCAGAAATTCCATACCAGCCACTTGTGGGCAGTGAGCTTACCTTATTCAAAGAACAAAAGTCAAACACAGGATAAAGAGAAAGTAAGAGATCAGGAGCAAAACCAAAAACCAGGAGTGAATGCCCACACAGTGTGAACAATCTGAGTATTAGTGGCATTGGGGGGACAAATGATAAAACCCAGCAGAACTTGGGAAGCCATGTATCCGGAGGCAGAATGACTCATGACCTGGACTTGGATTTCTTCCAACTCAGGATGAATCTTTCTGCCCCCATTCAGTAATGAAAATACTTTTTTGTTGTTGTTGTTTCGCGGTAAGGTCTCACTCTAGCCCAGGCTGACCTGGAATTCACTATGTAGTCTCAGGGTGGCCTTGAACTCAAGGCGATCCTCCTACCTCTGCCTCCTGAGTGCTGGGATTAAAGGCGTGTACCACCACTCCAGGCTAAAAATACTTTTAAAAAATAGTTTCTGCCTTGGAACAGTAAGATTTCCAGTCCATGTTTTATACCAAGTCAGGTGAGTGTGCTATGGGGGAGCCTCAGATTCAGGACTTGAAAACATGCATGGCTAGCACCACATACTGCCGGCAGATGGCACACTCACGCATGTGCTTGCAACACTTGGTGCAGGTGACCATGTGCCCACACTCCAACAGGACACAATCAATGACAGCATCCATGCAGGTTCGGCACACACATTCCTGTCTTTTGCGATGTTCTTTAAGCCTTGCAGGATGTGATGGAGATGTCTCATTTAGTGCTGAACACTTAACTGTAACTTCTCAGCACTTTGAGGAGTTTTGAGTCTCCCATGTAGGTATCACAAATTGCAAAAGGAAGCTTCTCTGACCAAAGATGAGAGCAGTAGTAATTTATAGACATAAACATAATATTCAGAGGACAATTTGATGGGTATAACATACATTTAGCCAAACAATAGTAGTGTTTTCCCCCTAGGATCTATTACTTTCCCAGTCATAGCTCATTAGCTGTGTTTTCTGTTTCAGGTATGAATGGAGCTGGCCTTGAATCCAATCAGAGAGCAGCTGATTACCCTCATAACAGTCATGCCACTATTGCACCAGCGGACACATCTTTCCTGGATAGCTCACAGGGTCTACTGCTGTTTAGACTATTGATGATTATTCTCTTTCAGCAGCATGCCTAGCACTTTCCAGCACTATGACAGTAGTCAGCAGGGAGGAGGTATGTAGCTTATTTTCTTGATTTCTCAGTGTCCTGTGACCCAAGCATGTGGTGTCTTCAGCAATAGGATCTTACTGTCTAGTTCAGGTGGGCAAGTAAGATTATTGCCAATAGCCTATATTATTTTGAAGTGTCTCATGGGCCTCCCTGACAAACACATAACTGGGAGGTATCTCATCCCTGGAAATGGGGGTTTTTGTATAACAACCTATGTCTTCTGATAGTAGCATTATACACCTCTCCAAAGTATCTCACTCAAACACTGTAAACTCTTCATGGTAAACACACACACACACACACACACACACACACACACACCCGTTTTCTGAGGTAGTGTCTTACTCTAGCTCAGGCTGACCTGGAATTCATTACGTATTCTCAAGGTGGCCTCGAACACATGGTTATCCTCCTACTTCTGCCTCCCAAGTGCTGGGATTAAAGGTGTGCACCACCACGTCTGGCTCAAATTATATTTTTAATTAGCTAACAAAGAAGTAGGGTTCACTATTGATTTTTTATAACATCTTTAGTTTTCATTAGCATTTCCCTCAGCCCCTTCTCTCCTCCACCTCCATCTCCTGACCCTTCTTAAACCTTTCCACCCCCCCCAGTATTCTACCCCCTACTTACATATATACTATCCCCTCCCCTGAGCCCACCACCTTATTCCTCTCATGGCTCCTTTACAACTTTTTGACCTCTATTGACTTCTACTCTAAAGTACACACATACCTAAAAATCTGCCGTTAATAAATAAATAAAATATTTTTAAAAGGGTGGGGTGGTTCATGTGAAGCCTAACACCCAGGTTTGATGCCTCAGTACTTATGTAAGCTAGATGAACAAGATGGCACATGCATTTGGAGTTTGTTTGCAGTGGCAAGAGGCTCTGGTGTACCCATTCTCTGTCTCTCTCTCTTTCTCTCAAATATAAATCAATAAATAAAATATTTAAAAAAATTAAGTTAGGATCTGCATATGAAAGAGAACATTGAGTGCATTTTTTTGGTCTTCAGGGAAGGTTTACACTGTAGCTCAGGGTGACCTGGAAATCACTGGGTGATCTAAGAGTGGCCTCAAAGTCACAGTGATCCTGATACCTCTGCCTCCCGAGTGTTGGGATTAAAGGCGTGTGCCACCACATCTGCATGAGTTACTTAGTATAATATTTCCTGAAATTTTTATTATTTAATTTTTTTCTATGGTTGAATAGATCTCCATCATATATATGTATCACATCTTCATTATACATTCATTAATTGATGGGTACCTAGACTGATCCCATTTGTCAGCTATTGTGAATAGAACAACAATAAACATGGTCATCCCATCATCATTTGATGGTCACCTAGACTTCTATATTTTGGCTATCATTAATTCACTGAGCTTCTTGAATATGTAAATTAATGTTTAGTGGAAAATTTGAGTCATTTACAACCTGAATTTTCTTGAATAATTTTCAGTCCTAACTTTTTTCTCTCTCCCTCTGTAACTCCAATGACACACAAAAAAATCATTCTTTTTTCATACTTCTGGGAGTTCTTGAGTCTGAGTTCCTTTTAAAAATATCTTATTTTATCTTATTTATTTATTTGCAAGCAGAGAGAGAAGAGAAACCCACACAGAGGGAAACACATAGAAAGAGAGAGAGAGAGAGGGAGAGAGAGAGAATGGGTGTTCCAGGGCCCTCAGACATTGCAAACAAACTCTAGACACATGCATCACTGTGCATCTGTTTTTATTCATACAAGGAATTAAAACCCAGGCTTTGTGAGCAAGCACTTTAACCACTGAGTCATCTTTTCAACCCTGAGTCTTAGTTCTTTATTTTTCTTTCAGTCTAATTCCTTAATATGTTCAAATTATTTAATTTTTATTCTGACTTCTAGCTTTCTGATTCTTTTCCTTGTCTTGGTCATTTTGTTGTTAAGCCCATCCCCTGAGCCTTTTATTTTAGTTACTGTACTTCAGATTTCTTAAATTTCTACTTGATTCTATTGTATGTTTTGTTTTTCTTTTATTTTTTTTAACACAAGATCTCATATATCCTAGACTGACTTAAACTCACTCTGTTTCTGAGTATGATCTTGGACTTCTGATCCTCTTGCTTCTACCCTCCTGAGTTCTAGGATTACAGGGGTGTGACACAATACCCAGTTTATTCAGTGATAGAGATTGAACATAGGGCTTCAAGCAACCTAGATAAGTACTCTAACAATTGACTATATCTCTAATCATTGTGAGTTCTTTTTCTTTGTTGATACTTACTATTTCTATCTCTCTCATGTGATCTTCAGTGACACATAGTGGGGATGGCCTCATTACCTCTAGATACTATTAAAGGTCCTGAATCTCCATTAAGCTATAAGTGGAAACCTCTTATACTAAAACTCAGAAAGAACATAAAGAAAATCAATAGACACCAATGCTGAGATGACAGAATGTTAAAATTAACTGGCAAATTTAAAAGAATCTATGTTATGAAAGTGAACAATTATAAGCACCCTTGAAACAAATGAAAATTAAAAAGTTTCAACAAGGAAGTGGAACATATTCTGTGACCAAATCCAAGCAAAGGAGGGGTATTGTACCTCATTGGTGGTGCTCAGTGTGTTAAGCATAGACTTCCCATGCAATGTGCGGTTTGTTGTTAAGTGGTGGGGTGAAAATCCTTGCTCTGTATTTAGCTGTCTCTGAGGCTATGCAATTGCAAGTATAGCAGAGTATTTCTATGACTCTGTGATGATGGAAGATTCTGCTCTCCACTTGATCTTTGCTGTCATACTTGGGATCCTGGACACTGTTTTTCCCTTCCTTCCTTCCTTCCTTCCTTCCTTCCTTCCTTCCTTCCTTCCTTCCTTCCTTCCTTCCTTCCTTCCTTCTTTTCTTTCTTTCCTTCTATAATATCTGAGTGGAATAGAGTGATCAGTATAAAAAAGTTTCTGTGTAACAAAGTTTTCCTATCCAGGTCCTTTAGCTATCAAGAATAATCTTTTGTGGAAGCAATTTTTTCTTGTTTTCCATTGTTGCTATTGACTTTTATGAGCTGTCATCTACAGGTTCACATTTGGATGTATAATATGTCAATGGCAGTTTTTCAGTTATGTTTAGTAAGAGAAACAGGGGAAATAAAATACATCTATTGTGTTTTCCTATATGGGAAACTCTTGGGTTAATTTAGAGTTACCTCAAAAATGGTTTGCAAGCTGTGCCTAATAACCTTTACTGACATATGCACCCACTCTGTTGTTCACCATTGCCTTTTCCACTTCCACTACATCCTTCAGGTTCAAATATCTATTGCAGTATTCTTGTCAGGTATACTTGCATTTCCATGTTTAAGTTTCCTCAGTGTTTGTCTAAAAATGTACTTTGTCACATTAGTTCTTGAATTCTTAGGTACAGACTCCTAGGTAAGTAGTAATTTTTCTTTTACCTCTTAGATGATTTTATCCTTTATTTTTGATATGAATCTGCTTTTAGTATGATTATCCACTTATTACTGGCATTATTTATTTCTTCTGATTATTTATTTATTTATTTAATTTTTAAATTTAATTTTAAATTTTTTTGGTTTTTCAAGGTAGGGTCTCACTCTAGCTCAGGCTGAACTGGAATTCACTCTGTATTCTCAGAGTGGCCTCGAACTCATGGCAATCCTCCTACCTCTACCTCCCTAGTGTTGGGATTAAAGGTCTGTGCCACCATGCCTGGCTCTTCTGATTATTTGTATTTTGTAGTTGATATCCTATAGTTTTGCTTCTATAATGGTTTGAATGCAATGCTCCCCATACACTCACATGTTTGAATATTTGGTCCTTAAAGGGTGACACTGTTTAGAAATGTTGTAGAACCTTTAGAAGGTAGAGTCTTGCTGGAGGAAGTGTGCCCTTGGGGGTAGGCCTTGAGGTTGATTGCATTAAGAATTTTAATATAGGGCTGGAGAGATGGCTTAGCGGTTAAGGCACCTGCCTCCTAAGCCTAAGAACGCTGGTTCCAATCTCCAGTGGTTCCAATCTCCAGGTCCCACGTTTAGCCAGATGCAAAGTGACGCAAGGGCGCAATGCCACACTTGACCACAAGGGGGCGCACTCATCTGGATTTCATTAGCAGCAACTGAGAGGCTGCTGGAGTGCCCATCTCTATCTGTCTTCCTCTCCGTCTCTCTCTGTCTCTCTCCAAAAAAAAAGAATTTTAATATATAAAATATTGTTGATTGATCATATTCCCATCATGTTATACTCTTATGTTTCCTCTCCCCTACTCCTTTTCACTGCAGGCTCACTATGGAAGTGGGGTTATTGGTATTAACTGTGGGGTTATCAAAGTACTAGTCAGTTTCTGTGAGGGGAAGTGTCTAGAGTATGCCTTCCCACATTGTGCCTCTTACATTCTTTCCACCCCTTCTTCCTCAATGTTTCCTGAACCTTGGAGGGCAAGTTAGAAGTTCCCTTTAGTGTTGAACTCTCAGCAACATCTGACTTTCTGCTTTAAGGGGTCTTGAGCCTTGTGTCTACTGCATCTCCCTGGAGTAGGTTCTCAGGCTAGTGGTGAGAACAGCACTCATATGTAATCTGCTGCCACTTCCTCTGTAATGCTTTCTGGGCCCTGTCAGATGCGATAGAGATGATGACTGGTCTCATGCTAGGTAATTGGCTTTCTTTTTTTTTTTTTTTTTTTTGGTTTTTCGAGGTAGGGTCTCACTCTGGTCCAGGCTGACCTGGAATTCACTATGTAGTCTCAGGGTGGCCTTGAACTCATGGCGATCCTCCTACCTCTGCCTCCCAAGTGCTGGGATTAAAGGCGTGCGCCACCACACCCGGCTATAATTAGCTTTCTTTACATGTTGTACTGATGTGTCTTGAGTCTCCTCAGTATTCACTGCCATCTGAAAACAGCAGATTCTCTAGCTAAGAGTGAGAGCAGCATAGATAAATGGGGATACACAAAAACATTTAGAAAATTTTTACAGGCAAACCTCTCATTTTAGCCAAAAGAGAAGTGGAAGCTTCCCTCTAAGGTTTATGGCCTTCCAAACCAAAGGCTTCTGACTTGGTTGTCAATCCCAGGTATGAATTCCTTCCCACAGAGTGGGCCTCATACGCAATCTAAGGGCAGTTGATTACCCCCATAGTCTGTGTACCACTATTGCACCAGGGTGTGCATCTTTCCTGGCTGGTTTATTTTGTAGCTTTCCCCTTGCAGCTTACATAGCACTTTCCAGCACTATGACAGCTATCCAGCAGGGATCTAGCTTCCATCTTAGTTCCAGCATAATTTCTCCATTTCTTGTGACCTCACCCTGTGTTGTCTTCAGCAGTAGGGTCTTACCATTTAGATCAGGCAGGTAACCAAGTGCTTTGGTAATGACCTGTATTGTTTTGGGTTCCTTGCAGGACTCCCTTATCAACAGCTCATTGTGAAGGATAAACAAATTCTGGCACTGGAATTTTAACAGGAACAGCCTGGTAAATCCCAGTTTTAGGGTAAAGCTTTCTCTACTGCTCCAGGGTGTGTCCACAACTCTCTCTCTCTCTCTCAGTTATCTTTTAATTAGCTAACAAAGAAGAAGGTTTCTATGGCACTGATTCATGCCCTCATTAGTTTTGTGTATCTCCCTCCTCTCATCCCTCCCTTAATCCAGTTACCCTTAGATACTTCCACCTCCTGTATTGTGTCCTTCCACTTGCCTGTCTAGTATTCTCTCCTCTGATCCTTCCCTGCTTCTTTGATCTCTCCCTAGCTTCCTTACCAGTACTACTGATGCTTACTACAACTTATAAACAAATCAATTTATTCCATGTTATGATCTACATATGGGAAAGAACATGTGATATTTGTCTGTCTGAACCTGGGTAACCTCACTTGTTATGATTTTTTCATGTCCATATATTTCCCTGTAAATTTCATAAGTTCATTTTTCTTTATTGCTGAGTAGAATTCCATTGTGCATATGTACCACTTCTTCAGTATCCATTCATCAGCTGATGGGCATCTGGGCTGATTCCTAGATTTCCTAGCTATTGTGAATAGAACAGCAACAAATATGGCTGAGAAAGTGTCTTTATAGTAAAGAGCAGAGTCTTTATAGCACATACCCAGGAGTTTACAAATGGTAGATCCAGTTTTATCTTTTTGAGAAACCTCCATAATGAACTCTATAATGGCTGTACTAATTTGCACTCTCATCAACAGTGGATAAGGGTTCCTCTTTCCCCAACACCCTAGCCAACATTTGTTGTCATTTGTTTTCTGATTAAAGCCATTCTGGCCAGAGTAAGATAGACCCTGAAAGTAGTTGTAGTTTGCATTTTCCTGATGGCTAATGAAATTATCTTTTTAGGTGTTTGTTGGCTTTTTGCATTTCTTCCTTTGAGAACTCTATGTTCAGTTTTCTGCCTCATTTGTTGAATGGATTGATTGATTTTTTATTGATTAGCATGTTTTAGTTCTTTGTATATTCTAGATACTAAACCTCTTTCAGACGTGTAGCTGGAAAAGATGGAAAAGATTTTCTTCCATTTTTCAGGTTGTCTATCAACTCTGTTGATGGCTTACTTAGCTTTGTGATAGCTTTTTAGTTTCATGAGATCCAAATAATCAAGTGTTGGTCTTATTCCCTGAGCTATTAGGGTTTTATTCAGAACGTATTTCCCTATGTTTATATCCTGGATGTTCCCACTATTTTTTCTTCTAGTTGTTTTAGGTTTTCAGGTCTTATACTGAGGTCCTTGATTCAGTCAGAGTTGATTTTTGTTCCAGGTAAGAGAAGAGGGACTATATTCATTCTTCCACATATACTTATCCAGATTCTTCAGCACCATTTGTTGAAAATGTTGCCTTTTCTCCCTCATTCGTTTTGGCCAATTTTTCAAAGATCAGGTGGGTGTACTTAGTAGAACTTATACCTGGAACTTCTATCCTATTTCATGGATCTATGTGTCTGTTTTGTGACAGTATCATACTGTTTTCATTATTGCTGTTATGGGGGAAAACAACTACTCTCTGACTGGACTTGGCTCCATGAGAGGGAATTCTTGCCTGGTACTGAAAACCTAATGAAAAGTCCATGGCTTGGGAGGTCATAAGCCCATGGCAGCTGAGGGGGAATGTGTCTACTACTTTTGTCTGCCTAAATGGAAATATAATGTCCACCAAAATGCCTCCTAAATACTTATGTTCATGCCCATATATTAATGCTACTCTCCATTTTGGTTAGAGGAGCTTCTCTTTTCAAATGGAGGTGACCACTGGGGTGACTCAAAACTCACCAAAATGGTAGAAGTGACAGAGGAGTGTTTAGCACTAAATGTGACATCTTTTATGTTTCCCACAAAAAATGTCCCTCTAGGGCTGGAGAGATGGCTTAGCAGTTAAGAAACCTGCCTCCTAAGCCTAAGAACGCAGGTTCCAATCTCCAGAGGTTCCAATCTCCAGCGGTTCCAATCTCCAGGTCCCACGTTTAGCCAGTTGGAAAGTGACACAAGGGCGCAATGCCGCACTGGATCACAAGGGGGCACACACATATGGATTTCGTTTGCAGCAGCTGAGAGGCTGCTGGCTCACCCATCTCTTTGTCTTCCTCTCCCTCTCTCTCTGTCTTCCTCCAAAAAAAAAGTCCCTCCAAGGCTCAGAAACCATTATGGAAGAGGTGGCAGAAACAATGTATGAGCCAAAGGAAAGAGAGGAGTACTTAAAATACTTTCTTCAAGACACAAAGTGGCCTTGATATTTATGACCTAACAGTGGCTGATGCTGCTCACACAAGGTCTGCATACTAGGAGGAAAACAATTTATGACATCAAAATAGAAGCAAGCCTAGTTGAAAAGAAGAGATAGAGTGGGGTGGGGATTTGGGAGGGAGTAAAGGAGGGTAGTGGGAGGGCATTATGATCATGGTATACTGTTTATATTTATGGAAGTTGTCAATAAAAAGTTTTTAAAAAACAAAATAACTGCTGCCTACTCTTCTCCACTTTATTTTTAGCCATGTAATCACTGAAAGATGGACTGAATGTGAAAAATCATTTGAAATATGGGTATTATTGACTGGGAGAAAAATTGTTTCAACTAAATTGGAGTCATTTCAATAAAAATCACTGCTTATGATTATTACTGAGTTTTAGATGCTTTAGGAGGCCAGTTCTTATGTTTTGCTTTATTTATTTAGCTTTAGAAAAAGGCTGGCTGACTGCATACAGAAAAATAAGACCTGTAATCACCAAACAAGCTAGACATTTTCCTTCCCATTACATATTATTCATTTCTTGGTCTCTTTCAGTCCTAAAGCTGATAATGGTGACTATTATCCTGGATTCTATTTTAGGGTCAGGCTCCAGTACATTGGATTTGGTATCCTGCTGTGATTTTTTTCTCTTTGATTTTATTCCAAAATACATTACAATAAATCAGTACAATGTATATTAAAATTTTACTCATAAAATAGACTATTTATTTATCTATGAGAGAGAGAAAGAGGGAGAGAGAGAGAGAGAGAGGGAGAGAGAATGAGCATGCCAGGGCTTCTAGCCACTGCAAACGAACTCCAGATGTACGCACCACCATGTACATCTGGTTTATGTGTGTACTAGGGAATCGAACCTGGGTTAATGGGTTTTGCAGGCAAGTGCATTAACCATGGAACCATTTCTCCTGCCCCATAAAATTGACTTTAAAGAAAAAAAAACAATTAATTAAGTTTTACAAACTGCAAAGACAATCTATTAAAACATAATAGTGTAGAAAAATGCAAGGAATTCCAAAAATAGTGAGTAATGAAACCATACTTCTAATAACTTATTTACCTATTATTCATTTTAAAATATAAATTTTATTGTTTTGTTTTTGAGGAGAAAGAGAGAGAGAGAGAGAGAAGAAAGAGGGGGGAATAGGTGAACCAGGGCATCTTACCACTGCAAGCAAACTCCAGAAGCATGCACCACTTTGTGCATCTGGCTCTATGTGGGTTACTAGGGAATTGGACCCAGGTCATCTTAGATCTGCAGGCTTTGTATGCAAGTTTGTTTTTTAGCTCTTGAGTCATTTCCTCTACTATACCTATGCATATTGAATGTTCGTTGCTAACTTTTTTAAATCAGCTTTACAAAATGTTAAGTTTATAGATTTATATGGTTACAAAATTGTAATTTCCTTTTAGTAGTAGTATTATGTGGATGTTCATGCATATGAGTGTATTATTACAAAATACATTAACAGGAATTTTTTCCCTTTCTCCCAGAACCCAGTTGTGTCTACCTGTAACTGTTTAGCTTTAAAATTCAGGGCTGGAGATATGGTTTAGTAGTTAAGGTATTGTCTTGCACAGCCAAAGGACCCAGGTTCGATTACCCAGGACCCCCATAAAAGCCATATGAACAAGGTGGCACATGCATCTGTAATTCGTTTGCAGTGTCTAGAGGCCCCAGTGTACCCATTCTCTCTCTCTCTCTCTCTCTCTGATAAAGAAATAAAAATAAAAACATTAAAAGCTCTTAAAATTCCCAGAAGATTTTTTTTTAGCCTATGTATGACTCCAAAATGCTTCCATAGTTATCAGGGAGGTAGTGTCATTGTAACAAAAGCTAGATTCATAAACAGTATTCAGATATGTTTTTTCTTCAATGATAAATGTTTGACCTCACACCAGTTATTTAATGTCATAAAACTCCGTTTCTTCACCATGTAGTAGGGGTGTTGATATCTCCCTCTTTTTTTTCTCCACAGCTAGCCATTTTAAAAGTAAATTGTCTATGTACTCTGTGCCCTGATTTTAAGGGTTCAGCAATAATCACCCTTCAATACTTCTATGACTATTCTTATAGTAGTTAACATTTCCATATTATAATTACATGTCAGTTATTGAATGTATTTTTTCTTAATAGAATAAGTTCTGAAGCCCTTACTAGATAATACAATCAATGAATTAACTTATTTTCTGTCCCCTAGAACTTTGCAACTAAAAGTGCAGGTCTCTAACTATCCAAAATGGGTGTAACTAGGAAACTTGTTAGCCATGTAGAATTGTAAGCCATAAACTGCCCCCACTGAAAAAGAATATGGATTTTCATAAGAAATTAAGCGTGTTACATACACATTAAAGTTTAATCAGTTATCTATCTAAGTAACTTCTGAAGGAACAGATGCCTTTTAACATGAGAAAGTGGTTCAATTCTGGGCAGAAGAGAGAAGGTTGCTCTGGTTAAAGACCTTGCACATTCAGTTAGTAGCAGAACAACAAAAAGAGGTGAATGAAGAAGGGTTCCACAAAGGACCTGGAATCCATTTCACAATGCTAAGGAAATACATTCTTCATGACAAAGGGAGGTTATAATCCGAAGAAACAAAACAAACAAAAAGTGAGTGAGCTATATCTACCCACAATTCTGTGGGGACTATTTTTCATTTTTATTTAAAATTTTACCAATTGAAAAGAAAAATATCTTCTATGCCAGTAAAACTTTCTAGAAGGCCTGTAATTGTGAGAGAAGTTCCATGTTGGTTCATTTCATCATATAAGACATGAAATGCCTTATCATTTCTGGTTCATAAATCTAGGACCCCTTCGACTCTAAAAGCCTTATTCCTGAAAGCCTATTGGCTTTGAGCCTTGCATATTAAAAATATTTTATTTTATCCAATCAATGAGAAATGTTTTATATAAATGAAAACATTTAAGTCTTTAAAAATATTTTATTTGTTATTTATTTATTTAAGAGAATGGGAAAGAGACAGAGAGAGAGAGACAGAGAGAAAGAGAGAGGGAGAGAGAATGGGCATGCCAGGGCCTCCAGCCACTGCAAACGAACTCCAGACGCATGCACCACCTTGTGCATCTAGCTTTATGTGGGTACTGGAGAATTGAACCTGGGTCCTTAGGCTTTTCAGGCAAGCATCTTAAATGCTAAACCATCTCTCCAGCCCCTTTTTAAATTTTAATAATCATTTTCTTAATATTATAGTAGGTCTTATTCCCCCTTTTAGATTTCAGTATACAGCACAAATTATTTCACTGAATAGAGCAATTTAAAAATAAGTAAACCTTGGAAGTGACCTTTGAAATGTCTACTTGAAGAATTGCCAAGAAGCTTTCTGCTCTAAGCTGTTTCTTCAGGGATTCATAGCATGGCCTCCTCAGTGCTGCCTCTCTCATGTGAAAATGGACAGAGAGGTCAGAGCATGAAGTCAAATTGAGTGAATGACAAAAATGGAATAGATGCTCATTAATGAAAATGATGTATGCCAAAGTCACATGAGCTCATATATTATACAAGTGTATATATCCATATTGGTGTAAAGCACAAGTTGCCAAAGTACACTTAACAACTTTTGTGGTTTCAAAGAAGTTCTGATTGCTGCAAGTTTATAGGTGATTTTAGAGTTTGTAGAATAACTAAGCTTGTTACTTTTCTTTTCAAAAATATCTTCTGTATCACCTACTATACTACAGTAATTGACCTGAGCATCATGATGGGTTTACATGGTCAGAGAGAGTCTTTGTGTGATTATTATATAATAGAGGAAATAGATTGTTTCTTAATACATCTTGTAAGTGCTGTCAAGAGTTTTCAAAGATGAACTATCATTTCTAGTTAGGGAGAAGTCGAAGGGAACACTGGTGACAGTGACCTTGGAATGAAACCCTGAAAATAAGTATTGCAGTTAAGTAGACAAGTAAGGAGAAAGTGTTCTAGGCAGAGATAGCAGGATAGTGTGTACAAAAGAAAAATAAAGGGAAATGGATTTTTAAAAATTTTTATTTAACTTTTATTGACAAATTTGGTACGAGCACAGGGGTGAAGGAGATTGACAACTTTTGTAAAAGTATATCACCTATTTTAATCATAATTCCCTCCCATTACCTTCTCTTGTTCTCCCTTCACTGTCCCCCTTCCACTGAAACCCCTCCTCTTCCCAACTAGTCCTTCTTTTACTTTGAAATCTTTTATTCTCTGTGTATTTGTGTGATCCACTGTTAATTAGGGTTGCCTGAATGAGCATGGGTGGGAGGGTTATTTATCAGAGCACATGCAACATACTGGAGGCTATACCACTGCAGAAAAAATGTCTCCCATTCCCTCACTAACAATTAGCTGGCAATAACTCATCAGTAAAAGATGGGGGCCTTATGCATTCCTGTGTTATCCATGATGGAATGTTGATGGACCCAACATTGTGGAGGTAACAACAGTAGCCATGAGGTCATGAATGCAAGAGCCATGTCATATCCAGAAAACAGCTTTCCTTAGCACTCCTCCTCATCCTCTGGTGCTTACATTCTATATAACCCTCTCGTACAGCGTTCACTGAGCCTTGAACCAGGGCATGATAGAGAGATCTCATTTAGTCCTGAGCACTCCACAGTCACTTACTCTAAGCACTTCGATGAGTTTTGAGTGTCCTCAGTAGTCACCATCAGCTGCAAAAAGAAGCTTCTGTGACCAAAGGTAATGAAAGCAGCACTAATCTGTGGGCATAAACATAAATATTTAGGAGACAATTTGATGTGCAAAATGAAAGGCAGATCATTTTGGAGGAATGGCTGTAGTCCACTGAATATGCAGGTCCCCAGAGCAAGACAGGTCTGATAAAATAGTTTCAAATTATTCTATACATCAAAATCATTTTTAAAGAATTTAGAAATATTTTATTTATTTAATTGCAAGCAGAGATAAACAGAGAGCGAGAGCGAGAGCGAGAGAGAGAGAGAGAGAATATATGTGCTAGGGCTTCTGCAAATGGACTCCAGATGCATGCTACACTTTGTGCATCTGGCTTTACTGGGTACTGGGGAATTCAACCCAGTTTGTTAGGCTTTGCCGGCAAATGCCTTAGCTGATGAGCCATCTCTCCAGCCCTATACATAAAAATCTTTTGGTCGGTTATAGAATACATAGTGCCCACAGCTGGGGAGAGTGTTGATGGTATTTTGCTCACAGTGGCTTCCATATCATCTTCTAGTATCAAGAAAGCTAGCTTTCAAGAAGGAATCTTCTAGCTTAATTCTACCTTATATAGGATATATAGAACCTTAGGCTCTCTATCTCCTGAAACCAAAATGTGTGGTGCTTTCAGCAACAGGGACTTATACAGTTTTCATGGGCAGTCAACAGCAATGACAATAGTTGCTTTAGGGGTAAACTTTCATTTTATACATTGTAGTAGTTACCTTGTCGTTGCTGGGACAAAATACACGAGCAGTAGCAGCTTATGGGAGAGATGAATTTATTTCAGGATTACAGTTTTGAGGTGAAAGTTCATCGTGGTGCAGAAAAGCATAGCACAAGAAGGAAGCAGGCTCACCTCTTCATACATCAGTGTCAGGGAGAGAGCAGCAAGAGCATGCTAATTCTGAACATCCATCAAGACAGATAAATCATCTCAAGGTTTGCCCCAGACACATGCCCACTCCAATAAGGCCCTGCCTCCAAAGAGCTCCAAAGTTGGGCACTTGGAGCTTAATTATAAACAATTGAGGCTATGAAAACCACCACACACATTTTCATACTCAATCTGTCTTTTTTTGGAGTGTATTTTAAGTGATTTTATACCAATTACTTTTAGAGTTTCTATTAATATCTGTATTCCCTATTAGACAAAGTTCATGGCATTATGGTAGATACTAAATTCCCTTTTTATTGATTCATCATTTCTGTCTGATTAGATACATAATTAATTATAAAAATTAAATCACCCTTTATATATTACTGGAAAAAACACATAAAAAATCTAGGATAACTGTATACATTCTTATTCTAAGTACTTCCAAACATATAATTGTTAAAATCGCATATTTTCTCTCAACTTACTGAGGCAAGAAATTGAGTATACTGTATTTGTTGAAAGATGAGGGCATATGGATTTGTTTGAACAATAAAATTTCCATCTATTGAAACATTTACTCAGTATTTCAGAAATATGTGTACATGTTGCATGTTGCCTAGCATGGCTTTTATCTCTCCTGCCCTTTTTTTTTTTTTTTTTGGTTAGGCACAGGCTCCCTCTAGTTTAGGATGACCTGGAACTCATCTGAAATCCAGTTTGGCATTGAACACATGCTAGTCCTCTTAGTTTAACGTCCTGTGTGCTAGGATTATGGGTATGAGCTACCATGCTGGGCTCTGAGCTTAAATTTATAATTTTCATGCCTTCTCATCCTGAATGCTGAGATGACAGGTGTGCATCATACCTGGTTTATGCTGTGCAGGGGATCTTACCCATGACCCACATGAAGTGGTTTCAGGGCTGGAACCCACAGCTTTACCAACTAAGCTAGGTCCTAAGTCCCAGACTATTTATTTATTTATTTATTTATTTATTTATTTATTTATTTATTTTCAGGATTGTGCCCTTTTCATGCAATGGCTTTGGCCACCAATCCAGGCATCAAACTAGGATGAACAAAAGACTTCCATCTATTCTTCCCCTGACTGATATGAGAACAACATTACCACTGAGGTGTTTCTTTGCCTATTTTCATGGAGTAGAGTTTTTATTTTATTTTATTTTTAAGTCAAATTCGAGAAGCTGTCAGTCTGGGTTACAAACATTAAGGTGTAAAAATGCAGTTTCCTATTGAAAAAACTTCAAGGTTGTCTTCAAGTTTACAAATCACCCAGTTTCTCCTCTTTTCTGAATGTTCCTGGTGAAACTAGGTCTTCAAATCCAGCCCACAGATGAATGGCAGATCTCAGAGAAGCCTTTCTGTTTAGCCTGTCCTTAGACACAGACTGATAGGGAGCTGGAATTTTATTTAACCAACTTTGTTAAACACTTGTTCTGTTTTATTTAAGTATTTTTATTTCATTTTTCTTAAATATTTTATGGACAGCTTCCATGCATATACACAATATACCATGCTCATAATCCCCTCTTATAACCCTCCTTTGTCTCCCCTCACCAACCCCTCCCCCATCCCAACTCAAGCTAGTTCTATTTTGATGTTACTGTTTTCCATCCTATTTTGCAGGTCTTGTAATACACATTCTTTTCAAAAAATATTTTATTATTTATTTATTTGACAGAAAGAGAGAAAGAGAGAGAAATGGGTGTGCCAGGGCCTCCAGCCACTGCAAATGAACTCCATATGCATGCACCCCCTTGTGTGTCTGGCTAATGTGGGTCCTGGGGAATCAAATCTGGGTCCTTTGGCTTTGCAGGCAAATGCCTTAGCTGCTAAGCCATCCCACCAGCCCCACATTCTTTTTCCTTTTGAATATTTCATTTATTTGCAAGGAGAGAGAGAAAGAAGAAAGACAGAGAGGATGGGCACACTAGGGCCTCCAGCCACTGAAAATGAATTCCAGGCACATATTACACTTTGTGCATCTGGCTTTACACAGGTACTGGGGAATTGAACCTAGGTCCTTAGACTTTTTAGGCAAGTGCCTTAACCACTGAACCATCTCTCCAGCCTGTAATACAAATTCTTGATGTGAAAGAAGAGAATCCCATTCAAAACATGATATAAAACACCACTTGGATGAACACTTTCGTCATTAAAACCTTGCTACTCATGCAGTGTATATGGACATGGTGGTGTGGAGTGATAAAAACTCGTGTAGTTATTGCTTAAAAGGTGAGAACATAAATCTGTGATACAATGTTAACACACAGTTTAGTGCTTCCAGACAAAATGAAATCAGGAAAGCACCTAACATGTTGAAGAAATATTGCATGTCAGTATACAAGAAGAACAAAGAGAGCAAAAGAATGAGGAGAGAATGAAGCATTATAGCTTAAGTGTTATAAAAAGCCTAATGCAATGGAAGCTATAACACAGTCCACTGGAAGCTTTCTCCAATGAAGCAGATCAGTCCTGCCTGCAACAGAAAGAGAAAAAGAAACTGATAATTGATTTTCTTCCCCAATAGGCAATGCTCCTTTAACAGTCACTGTGCAGGGTATTGTCTGCAGAAATCCAGCAGATGGTCTGAGCGAGGAGGGAGAGCAAAGCAACATGATAAGAGGGAATACAAATCAGTCACTTATCACAAGTTGCTGCTTGGAGTTTCATTGGAATGGCAAACGGCAAGGGCTTTTTAGTATGCTCTTGATATCTTTCTTTTAGGAACCAATTTATTTTGATATTTTACCACAATCATCAAAATTATACACAGAGCCAAAGGCTCTAAGCAACCTTTCTTAGATTTCTGACTCCAGACCTCCCAGACAGGTTATAATTCAACAAAAAAGAAAAAGACTGACATTTTGAAGCAAGTGGACCAAAAGTTTAAAGAGAATATTCCACCAATCTGCATATACTCCTTGGAAAATCTCAGTAAGTAGAAAATAGAATGGTTTTTACTGTAACATGGCATCAACACCATTTAAAAAAAAAACATTATTTTTATTTATTTATTTATTTATTTATTTATTTATTTATTTATTTGAGAGAGAGAGAGAGAGATAGAGAGAATGGAGGCTGGAGAGATGGCTTAGCAGTTAAGGCGCTTGTCTTCAAAGCCAAAGGACCCAGGTTTGATTCTCCAGGACCCACATAAGCCAGATGCATATGCATCTGGAGTTCATTTGTACACCTATTCTCTCTTTCTCATTCTCTCTCCCCCTCTTCCTCTCTCTCAAATTAAAAAAATATATATATATAAAAGAAAGAGAGAATGGGCATGCCAAGGCCTCTAGCCAGTGCAAAGGAACTCCAGACTCATGCGCCCCTTGTGCATCTGGCTTAAGTGGGTCCTGGGGAATCGAATCGGGGTCCTTAGGCTTCGCAGGCAAATGACTTAGCCACTAATCCATTTCCGCAGCCCCCATTAACACCATTTTGTGAATCAAGTAATCCTGTGTTTGGCTTTTAAAAAGCAGCACAATGAGAGTTACAATTCCTCAGAAAGGAACATGATATAAGGATTGCCATCCTCAATCTGAGAAGGTGAATGCGCACCAACTTTTTTGTAAGCCACTTGTTTATAATTTGGAATGTTCCTGGTGAAACTAGGTCTTCAAATCCAGCCCACAGATGAATGGCAGATCTCAGAGAAGCCTTTCTGTTTAGCCTGTCCTTAGACACAGACTGATAGGGAGCTGGAATTTTATTTAACCAACTTTGTTAAACACTTGTTCTGTTTTATTTAAGTATTTTTATTTCATTTTTCTTAAATATTTTATGGACAGCTTCCATGCATATACACAATATACCATGCTCATAATCCCCTCTTATAACCCTCCTTTGTCTCCCCTCACCAACCCCTCCCCCATCCCAACTCAAGCTAGTTCTATTTTGATGTTACTGTTTTCCATCCTATTTTGCAGGAAGATACAAGTAAGACAGCATAAAGTTTTGGCACCTTTGAAAACATCTTTGATCAGTCTAGATACCTGTGTGGGTACCAATTACCTGGGGAAGGCTGGAAACAGAACAGCAGTGTTTAAAATGATTCTTGTCAGATGAGGATCATTTGTTTGAGCATGAAAGTTGTAATATGGAGCAGGAAATATGTCTTTAATTTATTAGTGTGAAATGAACTTGAGATATCAGAAATGAGTTATTTTTAAAATTTTTTTGATTAAAACTATTTGATTATACTTAATAGAAACTGGTTATTGCTGAATTAAAACAGCCAAGTACTAATACAACCCTTGACAAATCTATTTTGAAAGAGAAAACTCTGAGCTTAGCGGTTAAGGCACTTGCCTGCAAAGCCTAAGGACTTGTGTTCAACTCTCCAGGTCCCACGTAAGCCAGACACACAGGGATGCAAGCATGCAAGGTCGCACGTGTGTACAAGGGGTCACATGCATCTGGCATGTCAATTCTCTTCACCACCACCCTCATTCTCGCATTAAAAAAAATAGACTGTTTGACAACCAATGCTTTTTGAGCCTAGTCTTGGATAGCAGTTTATCTGCTATATATATTTGAAATTTTATTAACATAAAGCAATTTTATGTTTTACCCATGACTTAAATTGATAAAGCTTAGGCAAGCTATCCCAACATATTGTACCTAACAGGAGGATGAAAGTTACAATGACTGATATTAAATCACTTAACCTTAAATGATTAAACCTAGTGATGACCCCTTAATAGAATTAGCATAAATAAAACAGGAGCTATCTTTAAAGGCACAATAACCTTATCTTTGTAAGTTAAACATTAATAAGTGAGCCTTTATCTTAAGACTCAGTTTCCCCAATAGTTAATGCCTTGGCAAGTAGAGAAACATAGTTAGCTTGGCTGAGAAAAGTCCCAACTATCTTGAATTGATTGATTTTGATATGCCTACCAGTGATAAGGCAATTCCACAATACCATTATCCTTAAAGAATAAATCCACTATTCAGGGAGAGACTTATATTACTCAGGTGAAGGGGAAGAGTTCCTTCTGGAAGAAGCCACTGATATTATAGGAGGTGACTACTAGAGGAATGTCACTCAGAAAACCACCATTCTTTAAGAAGGATCCTACCACAGAAGAGAAGTCTTCATTAGAGAAGTCATCCTCATTTCAAGTGAAGAGCACCACTAAAGGGAACGTGAACTTCTTGGAGGATCTATGCAAATTGCCAAAAACTATAAACAACCAAGATAACTTTTTTATGGATCCAGTTGTTTATAAGGATGAGAATATTACAATGGAAATAACTCTCATGAAGAAGCTGCTATATATATGTTGGGTCAGTATAGTTAATCTAGTTATCTCTGAAGACAAGTCACTCACAGTCTTCAAAGAAATCTGCCATGAAGGATACCTCTTACAAGGTGCCATCTGTATTGTAAGAGAAGCACTCAGGCAAAAATGTCTACCTGGAAGAAGCCTTTGGTCTTGAAAAACCCTCCTACAGAGGAATAATACTTTCGGGTGGCTTTGGCTTTTAAGAAGACTTCCTGCATGAAGATGTCCTTAATTTTACAGAAGCAGCAGCCTAACACTGAAGGAATAAGGTTCTACTATAGGCCAGTAGGAACTAAGAGAGTCACCTATAAATCATTATCCTGTGAGAAGCCTACCACTAAGGAGTCCCCTTCCAATTGTCCATCTGCATTGCAAGAGAAGTATACCACTCAGTTGGAGGTGTCCACTTTGAAGAAGCCCATGAAACACAAACTTCCCACTAAAGAGGAGTCATTTGTTTTTTGTGTTTTTTTTTGCAGGTGGCTTCATCATTTAAAAAACTGTGTTGTGGAGGAAGCAATATCCACCATGAATCAGCAGCAACACACCATTCAAGGGAAAAGTGCTTGGTGCTAGGCCACAAGTAGTTCAGCCCGTCACCTGTAAAGATGAGTTCAGAAGTCGTTAAGAAGTCATTAAGAAGTCATTGTCCGTTTAAAACCCTGCCGATGAGAAGTCCTCTTCTATTTTTTTCCTAAAGAAGCATCCACTGAGGCATAAGGGTCAACTCTGAAGAAACCCTTGGCCTTGCAAAAGCCTCCCACTGATAAAAAAAAAAAAATCACATTTTGCGGTGGATGAGCCAATTACCACCAGTAAGTCTTTAACCTTGCAGAAGCAGCAGTGTAACACTCAAGAAACAGTGTCCACCCACTTGCAAAGCCCACTAACATTACAGAAAACCATTTCAGGAAGGGAGCCAGTCACTAGGGGCCAAGGTCCTTTTGAAGAAAAAAGCCATGTTTACAGATCCACACCCAGGCAACGCGCCCCTGTCAGAACAGTGAGAGTGGCAGAAAACAATTGGTAAGGACAAGAGTCGTCGTGGACCGAGTCAATGTCACTTAGGAAGGAGCCTACAAGTGACCAGGAGTCCCGAAGGGAGCCATCTTGGCTGAAGGAGAAGGCGGGCGCCGCGCAGGCGCTGTCCCGCTCAAGGCCCGAGGCGCACAGAAGGACAGTCCAGTGACAAAGGCTATAGCGAACCAGCGACTCCAGAGGACGGGGCTGCGCGCCGCCCTCCCGTCTCCCAACTCACAGGAGAAGCCAGGCACCAAAGAGGACCCCCCACCCAGAAAGTCAGCTGCCCGCCCAGGAAGATACCAAGGCCAAGAGGAGACATTTTTCACTAAGCGCTTTGGGAGGAAGCCTCCTTCTCTGAGGAGCATTGCGCCGCCCAGCAGCCATTTTGGGAGCGGCCGCGTCGCAGCTACGATAACATGAGGAGTCCCTCACTAAGCACCCCGTCCCTTGCACCCTGGCGCTGAGGAAAACCTCTGGCCTCACTCAAGAGGCCTTCGCATCACAGCCGTCCCCCGGAGCGCGGGTCACCGAGGCGCAGGCCGCCATCGAGGAGAGCGTGGCTCGGCTGCCTCGTCAGCGAGCGGCCGTTTGCCCCGTGGCATGATCTAAAGTCCATACTCTTATGCCACCTAAATACTCCCACTTCTCACCACTGTGACATTTTAAGCAGGCATTACTAACTTCTTAAAATGTTGGAGGATCTATATTCATCTATTTTATTTCCTTCCAATATAGTTATCATATCTTCCTTTCAGATAATTCATTTTCTTTTTTTTTTTTTTGAATGGAGAAAGAGAGGGAGAGAGAGAGAGAGAGAGAGAATATGAATGAATTGGCATGCATGGTTTCTAGCCACTGCAAACAAACTCCAGATCCATGTGCCGCTTTGTGCATCTGGCTTTACGTGGATACTGGGGAACTGAACTCAGGTTGTTAGGATTTACAGACAAGCACCTTAACTGCTGAACCATCTCTCTAGCCCCAAACCTATTTTTTAAGGTATGTGTTTTAATACGGAGGAGTTAACTATATAACCTATCATGATAAAATTCACTATAAGAGGAAAATATTCACCTTTTTGTCCAAATTCAAGTAAATAATGAAAATCATTAAAAATAAATGTAGCATTTGTCTTCCATCAGCTGTAGGATGGAAGAATAATTTAATGTTGGTCTTGTGTGAAACAGAGTTGAATTTCCCCTGTTAGGGTTATTCTTGCAGGAATCCATTAGGTAAAGTAATGGGTAGACTATGTGAATAAATATTAGAGCTTAAAGAAAAATTTTCAAAGGCAACATGGACTTTGATGGTATGTGTTAATGAACAATAAGACTCAGATATTTGTAAAGAAAAAATGAGCAATCTTATGTTCTTCAGTGTCAAGCTGTCACTAATCGTTGGTTAAGAGAGGGCTTACATACATCAAATTCTGCCTAAATTAATTGGAGAATCTGTGTTTCTTTTTTCAGAAGGTAGTGAGACCCGAGGAAATAAACTACACCTCACACTTCAGCCAAGCCACAGCTGAAACCACAGAGGACTTGGGGAGATGAGCAAGAGTGCTACTACCATGCTGAACCTGACAATCAGCGCCAGGGTGAAGGAGACAGACACTGAAGATACTCAACACCTACCAAAGCAGAGATCCAGAGACTGCTAAAAGCTCATCATTGAAGTAGACTTAAAACACACCCATCATGTCTCAGGGAATTTTGTGGAGGGGTGAGTAGAAAGATTATAAGAGCCACATGTTGAGACATCATGGTCAGAGGCCTTCCTTTCCGCCCTAAAAATAACTGTCTGCTCCTCCCATAATGCATAACCCACAACCCCATAGGGAATACCTACAACCCCACTGAGGAGGGTTCCCAATGGAATGGGGGCAGGAATGAGGGAAAAGAGGGTACCAACACATGATGTATCCATATGTTGTTAATAGTAATGATAATAATAATAATAATAATAATAATAATAATAATATAAAAACAATCAATACAGCTACTGGAAAAACAGTATTGAAATTTATTTAGTGACATAACTCCTGCCAAATCTTTGAAACTTTGCTGTCAAGCAGACAGTATAAATGAGAAATAAGATTCAGCAAGAGGTAGGGCATGGTGGCACTCACCTTTAATACCAGCATTTGGGAAGGAGCGGTAGGAGGATTGCTGTGAGTTCAAGGCCAGCCTGAGAGTACATAGTGAATTCCAGGTCAGCCTGGGCTACAGTGAGACCCTACTTCGAAAAAAAAAACAATTAAAAAAAGAGCCAGGCATGGTGGTGCGCATCTTTAATTCCAGCATTGAGAGGCAGAAGTAGGAGGATCACTATGAGTTTGAAGACAGTCTAAGACTACATAGTGAATTCCAGGTCAGCTTGGGCTAGACCAAGACCCTAGCTTGAAAAACAAAAAGAAAAAAAAGAAAAGAAAAACAAACAAAAAAGATCCAGCTAGGAAGTGTGAATTTACTTCTCTGAGGTGTACAGAGAAGGCAGCAAAGAAGCTAGTGAAGCACATAATATTCTAGAAAGCAAACTTTCCTGACAACATTCTCTCTGATGCCAATGAATTTATTCACTGTGAGCTCATTGGTTCTTTAAGTATGGGTAAATTGGGAAAGAGCCCCAGGGCATCACCCTAATTAGCTATCTTCTGAGGACAAATCTATGTATTCTATCACTTTTGTATGTGTATGTATATATATTTGTATATGTGTGGGAGCATGCATTTGGGGTGTGTGTGCATGTGCGTGTGCGTGAGTGTGTGTGTGTGTGTGTGTGTGTGTGTGTGTGCATGTGAAGACCAGAGGACAACCTCAGGTGCTATCTTCAGGAATACCTTCCATCTTTCTCATTTTTTAAATTATGTGTTGGTACCATCACTTCCCTCCTTCCTGCCCCCACTCCACTGAGGATCTCCCTCAGTGGGATTGCTGGTATTTACCATGGAGCTGTGGGTTATGAGTTGTGAGAGCAGCAGTCAGTCATGTGGGGAGGCATTGCCTCTGGATATTCTCTCCCTCCCTGTGCTTCTTAAAATCTTTCTGCAGCCTCTTCTCCAAAATTCCCTGAGCCTTGGTCTGTGTGTGTTTTAAGTCTGCTTTAGTGTTGAGCTCTCAGTAACTTTTGGATTTCTGCTTTGGTGTGTTTTGAGTATCCTCAGTGTCTGTCTCTATCACCCTGGCACAGGGTGTCAAGCTCTTCCATGAAAGCAGCACTCTTGCTCATCAGCCAATTCCTCTGTGGTTTCACCTGATCCCTAGCTGATGTGCGAAGGGTAGTTCATCTCATCTTTGTCTTGTTCTATTGGTTTTCCTCAGTTCTTGCTGCCTTCTAAAAAAGAAATAGAGATACTCCAATGGACAGTGAGATCAGCATAGGCTAAAAGGGTTAAGCATTGTTAATTTAGAAAGATTTTGATAGGTATAGCCTCTCTTTTGGCCAAATCTAGTGGGAGCTTCTTGTTGGAGCCCATAATCTTGGTTTCCATAGGATTCTGACTTGGCACATTTACCAACTGAGCTATCTCTCAGCACCTCCCTTTTTTTGTAATGATTAATATTTTTAAATTTCACTCAACCCATGTATATTTGGAGAATCTAGGCCTAGCAAAATAATTCTGCTAATGATAAACAAAAATCCATTGTTATTCAATAGTATTGTATATACCATTAGTAATATGAATAATACCTATTATTAATGGCATTTGATGACAGTGCTTTAAATTGCTTTAAATGTGTGCAAGGCTTTGCACATCTTAGGTAAGTTTTCTACTTCATACAGCTTACATACATTATCTAATTGAATTCTCATGAAATAATAGATATGCATTTCATCATCTTGATTTTTTTTGGGGGGGGGTTTCAAGGTAGGGTCTCACTCTGGCTCAGGCTGACCTGGAATTCACTATGTAGTCTCAGGGTGGCCTCGAACTGTCCGTGATCCTCCTACCTCTGCCTCCCGAGTGCTGGGATTAAAGGCGTGCACCACCATGCCCGGCTCATCATCTTGATTTTATAGATGAGAAAAATGAGGGTTGGGGAACCTCTCTGTCTTAGCTAAAGCTATGCAGTTCATATAATTAAACACAAATTTGAACTTCTGCTCTAAATCCAGGTCATAAAAATGGATATATGCAAGGAAATGTGCAAGTAAATTCACTCTGTTGCTAGAAATTAATAAAGATTATGTATTTATTCAAAATACTCTCTAAAGTTTAAGAAAATTTTGTTGCTGAGCATAGTGGCCTTTAATCCCAGCACTTTGGAGGCTGAGGTAAGAGGATTACTGTGAGTGTGAGGCAAACTGGGAATTACAGAGTGAGTTTTGGGTCAATCTGAGACCCTTCCTCAACAACAACAACAACAATAATAACAACAACAACATTTTGTTTGTATATAATATTAAATGTAGGTACAAATAAGAAAAGTTGGGACTGACACTTGTGAGCTTTTTGTGAGACATAAAAACATTCAAATTAATGGCATGAATAAATTTGAATAGAATTTAAAAATGTCCAAGATATATTTTGAGGAAGGCAGTTATGCTCACTACTATACCATCAATGCACATCAAGATAGAGTTTTAAATTTTCATAGGATCAATTTGAAATGCAAGTGTATGGGGCTAGAGATGTGGCTTAGCAGTTAAGCATGCTTTCTACTTAAGCACAAGGGCTTCTCAGGCTGGAAACAGCAGAGTTCAACTTCTTAGAGCCCATATGAAAAGCTGGACATGGCCATACATGTCTGTAACCTCAGTCTGCAGGGGGTGGAGACTTGAGAGTCACTGGAGCTTGCTTATAGGAAGAGGCTGCTCTGGGTTGAGGAAAAGACCCTATTTCAAGGAAATACTAGCTGGAATGATAGAAAAGGTTTTCTGAAGGTCTCCTCTGGTCTGCCCATGCACACATATACATACATACATATATCACCCTCCATGCTACACACACTTTATACATACACACACACACACACACACGAACAAAAAAAGAGAGAGGTAGGTGTATATCCATTCTAATTAACAATGAATTTCCTCTTTAATTGATGTATGTTTTTTATTTGAGCTATTGTCTGTTGATTGTAGGAAGCCACATTAATTAGCAAAACTTAAAAATAAACATTCCATTATTAATATTAACATTAACAAATCTATATAATATTCCAGTAGTCATTGTGTCTATAATACTTGATAACTTTTTATTTTTATTAAGTAGAAACTTTTATTTCATTCTATTATTTTTTAAATTTAATTGTGAGAGAGAAGAGATAGATGGGTGGTAGGGGAAGAATGAGCATGCCAGGGCCTCTAGCCACTGCAAACGAACTCTAGATGCATGCACCACCATATGTACCTCACTTATGTGGGTTCTAGGGAGTTGAATATGAATCTTTAGGCTTCACAGACAAGTGCCTTAACCGCTAAGCTATCTCTCCATCCCTGTAAGTAGAAACTTTTCATGGACACATCATATGTTGGTACCATCATTTTTCTTCTCCCTGCCCCTACTCCACAGAGGGTAATCCTTAGTGTGATGGCTGGTATTCACCATGTAGTTGTAGGTTATGACCATTTTTAAACTTAATAATGACTATTTAAAAGGTTGTTTGGAGATGAATATATTTCTGCCTATGACATATATATGTATGTATATGTATATGTACATGTATATGTATATGTATATGAAATGCACTTTAAAATTGTTCATTGAGGACTCTGGCACACTTAGAAATTATATATTTTTAAATTTCTCCATCAATACTTTTTATCAGTCATATTCCACATAACTGTAATTTTTATCACAGCCTTACTATAGAACTATATTGATCAGTATTAGGATTGTAATTTCATTATGTTATTTTCTTAAAGCAATGACTTCTGGTATATTATTTAGCATATTGCCAAACTTGTCTACCATAGAATACATTTTAAAAAATCATACATTCTATTTTATTGTATTAATTCATATTATTTTAGAAGCTCATTTTCTCATTTTCTGTGGTTGGTTCCCACTTAATGAAACACTTATATTCAGATTCTTTTCTTCAGTGAATTGAGATAATTAAATGCAATTTGTACATTAGGACTTTTGTGTTTATATAGATAATATATTTTAAAATATTGTATTCTAGGTCAAAAGAACTAATCTCTCTTTTCTACTTCAATTTGACAACACAGCTCAACTTGAATCAATCTCACTTAATAGCATGTCTACTGCTTTCCACCTCGTGGCAGCTCCTTGAATTGCAGCAATAATGCTTGCTGTAGAAGAAGGGGCCATAAATAGCAGTATGGTAGTCAATAGCCACAGGAGCATATCTAGACAGTGGAGAGTAGATAAACCCACCACAGCAGGAAATATGAGGAGAAGAAACACATGTTTGGGAAAAAGTGACATCAAGAAAGACCAGAGGTATACCTCAAGAAGAAATGATTGCTAAGTACTTGCAATAGTCTCAGAAGAAATAGGAAGGTGATAGTGATTTAGAGTTGAAACATTACTATCTAAGGGCAAAAAAAATTCATAAAAGGAATAGACAATCATGCTGCAAAGATTCATGGAAAACAATACTATGACCCCAGTTTCATGACTGGGCCACAAAAAGATATCATTTATCAAGTACAAAGTAGTTACTGGAAGCAGGGTGCATTTTATAATTGGGAACTTATTTTATGCTTGGTTGTAAACCTATGTACACATACACTTAGATATGTATCTAAACCCAAATGTTCACTATGGTCCAGAGTGAGCAGTGGATTGGAGTTAAGTGACCCCATTCTGGTGGGTCACTTGACGGGATGTAGGCTCAGAAACCATGGTAAAGATATCCTAATTGAGAGTGTCTTGCTAACTTGTATTATATATTGATGACAATTATTGTGGTTCTTTTAGTGTCTATTTCCAAAATGAATTTTCCCTTTCTATGACTATCATTAATGATTATTAATTAACTTTATTTATTTATTTTGGTTTTTGAAGGTAAGGTCTCACTCTAGCCTAGGCTGACTTAGAATTCCTATGTAGTCTCAGGGTGGCCTCAAACTCACAGTGATCCTCCTACCTCAGCCTCCCAAGTGCTGGGATTGAAGGTGTGCATCATCACACCCAGCTTATTTAAAATCAGGTGAGTATATAACATGAAATAAATATTGTTAGATTTGTCAGTGATATTGTGTGCCCTGATTTGTGTATGCAGGCTATTCTAGTCATGGATCTCAAGAGAAGCATACACATAAATACATCTAAATTCACATGGATATGGAGTCTAATTAGCATGAATATGAAGGGTGAATTGAATTAATCACAAACACTGGAGTCAATGGGGTCATTTTATAGTCAAACCTCCACATCTGGGGAAGAATCAAAGACAGTCAACTGGCATGTTTCTCTCTTCCTTTTGAGGAGGCCAGTCCTTTTGGGTCCTGGTTTTTAACGTCCCATCTAAAATATATCATCACAGCAGAATCTAGGTTAGACTTTATCATATATCTAGGTTCTATGACCTGGTCAACTTGACACATAAAATTAACTGTCATTTGGGTATAAATATATTTATTTGTTTCAATAAAATAGCCACTCTGTACTAGGCACCATACTAGATCAATTAGGAAAAATGAGGTAAAAGATCGTGCTATCACTTGCTGCAATATTTTTATATTCTAGGCAACAAAACAAAATGTTAAACTTTGGAATGCCATAAAGTTTCATGGTTTCAGTGCTGCTAACGTAGTCTAAATCACCATCAGTTCTTGCCTTGATTGTAACAGCAGCTCCCTAACTTGCTTTTATCCATACCTGTCACCCCCCACACCATTCTATCCTATGGATTAGTCAGATTGACTCTGTTAAAACACAAGTGGTATCACCTTACGTTCCTGCTGAAAAATTCTAAAATCAATTCACTTAGAGTAAAAAGGCCTGGTTCTTGGTGGCTTACAAGGGTAAGATGATTGCCTGGATTGATTGCCTTATTTAATGCTTTCCAATCATTAACTTTGCTTTCACCAAATTTGTCTTTATGTTCTGCAAGCTTGCTGGGCATGTGTTTGCTTAGGGCCTTTGCACTGCTGTCTCTTTCAGGAATAAATGCCTCCCTGAAATCTACATAACCCATTTCCTCATTGCATTCAGGTTCTTGTTTAAGTTTTATTTTGTTTTGTTTGTCGAGGTAGGTTCTCACTGTAGCCCAGGCTGACCTAGAATTCACTATGTAATCTCAGAGTAGCTTCCAACTCTCAATGATCCACCTACTTCTGCCTCTCCAGTGCTGTGATTAAAGGTGTTGGCCACCATGCCTATCACCAGATTCCAGTTTGAATATTGACTAAGACCTTCAGGAACAACCTTCCCCAAATTGCTCCTTATTTCTCTTTGAATCCTTGATTTGTTTTATCTTTTATAGCACTTACCGACAACTGGCATGCTTATTTATGCCTCTATTAACTAGAGTAAAAATTCTGACAATCTTAAATGTGTGTGTGTGTATGTATATATAGCATAATATTCATAAGTACAGAATGTTTATAGTCACAGAACTGGATAAATCACTCATGAATTTCATAATAGGAAAAGAAGTCTCAAAATAAAACACTAAAAAAAGCTAATATTTAAAAGGTGATTGGAAGAAAAATCCAATAATTCACTGAAACTGAAAGAGATGAGCAATGTATAGAACGGATTCTTGGGCCACCAAAATAGAACAGGGAAACACTTCAAAATTGAAGGAAAACATAAACAGTATTTATAATTTGTTTACATTTTGCATTTTTTCAAACTGATTGTTTTCTTATTAAAGCAATCCAAGTAACTCTGAAATAAATTATCTGAGACTGTATTGAGATCACCACTAGTATCCACAGAGCATTTACAATTGTCTTCTAAGATGGAAATTTTGTTAAGAGAATATGTGAAGGTATCAGAAGTGAGCAATTAGTTTAGATTTATTTTACACTAGATTGAAAGATTGAAGGATACATGAATAAAGGGACTTTTTGGACTATGCAATGATTAAGTGAATAGAAAAGTGTTAATTTAATTTTAATTATTAGCTAAAATTAAAGACTTCTATTATATGCTGAGATCCATAAAACCTTGCCCTAAAATGCACATGTAATTTTGGGAGTGATCCTAATTCAAATAGGACCAGTGTGTGTGTGTGTGTGTGTGTGAGAGAGAGAGAGAGAGGGAGAGAGAGAGAGAGGTATATCTATTGGAATAGGTGGTAGAATTACTTGTTTGAAGATTTGGTAAGGAGGAGCAGAATATGCACATATGTAAAATGTTTGAAGGTTTGATTATGATGTGTGTGTGTGTGTGTGTGTGTGTGTGTGTGTGTGTGTGCATGCTTGCAATGTAGTGGGTCTGAGATGTGTTTAGAGGGACAGAGGAAAATCAGGAATATTTGACTCCGAGGATCTGTGGATGCAGAGTTAACATTTTCTTCCATAGACATGGAAATGAGGCTCAAACACTTAAGAAGATCAATATTTCCTCATAGACCCAAGAAGATGAAATCAGCCACTTAGATTAGCAAACAGAAATAGGAGTATATGACTAAAAGAGGATAGAAGATAAAAGTGAGGCTAAAAGGAAAATAAGGAATGAAAACCCAGAATTCTAATGAGAATGCCTGGAGGAATGATTTGTCTCAAGCATTCGTAACAATTTTAAATGTGCCTATAATTTGTCCATTCTGCACTTAGTTTGCATTTTGAGATTCTTTTGCCAATAGTACCTTGTGCTATGCAAAGATTTAAGTGACACGATGTGGAAAGCTATTCTCTAGGAGCTGTATTGTGAAACTTGAGGGAGTAGCAAAGAGAAAGCTGTGAATCATCCAAAGAATAACATCTTGGGAAGAAAATTGGCAAAAATAAATGGCACTTGTGCCTGCAGGTGGTAGCAACAGGGAATTATTATAGTCACACTCTGAATAGAGTATATTCTTGAATTTTGAGGGGATATAACCGGTTTACTGAGTAGCCTGAAATTGGTGGATTACAATTATGGAATTATTTTTCTTTCTCGTTGTTACTCCCAAGTCAGCTACTTTTATAATAGAGTACAATGTGTTATAACATATTTACATAGGCAATTTAATATTACATGTAATATAGTGTAATTCAGAAGTCTTAAGTAACTCGATATTCATTTCATTTTTAAATAGCAGTGGAAATAGAACACACTGTATAATGTGACCTCAAAGTTAGTGGTTTATAGGGTAAATCATCACCACAGTGTATGTTTACCCATTTGTGCTCTGTGCTTGGATTTACTGTGCCTCAATTTTCTCAAAATGCAGAGCAGGGGTTGGGGAGATAGCTAAGTGGAGAAAGTGCTTGCTGCACAAACATGAGGACTGGAGTTTGGCTCCTCAGCACTCAAGTAAATGCTGGTTGGCCATGGAGGCCTGTCTGTAATCCCAGTTCCTGAGGGGTATAGACAGGATCCCTGGAGCAAGCTGGATAGCTAGACTAGCCAAATCTGTGAGCTCTGGGTTCAGGTGAGAGAACATCTACTCTTCTATCCCTTCTCAAATTCCATTCCACAACTTTAGGAGCTACTAAGCCATTATGCATGTTTAAACTAGCCATTTTGAAATGTTACATGATGAAACTATATAGAATATAACGTCTTTGGAGTGACTAAAATTAAGCAGATTCCTAGAGATTTAATACAATTGTTCACTCCCTCTTTTTATCTTATTATCTTTTTTTTTTTTTTTTTTTTTTTTTTTTTTTTTTCGAGGTAGGATCTCACTCTAGCCTAGGTTGACCTGGAATTCACTATGTATTCTCAGGGAGGCATCGAACTTACAGTGATTCTCCTACCTCTGCTTCCTGAGTACTGAGATAAAAGTCATGCACCACCATGCCTGGCTCTTTTAATTATTTTTTAGGACAAGTTTTCATATGTATCCCCGACTGGTGTGGGACTCACAGCAATCCTCCTGCCTCCATATTATAAACATGAGCTGTCATGTCCAGTTTACCTATTCACCCAGTGAAGGACATTTGGTCTACTTGCTTTTGTATATTATGAATAAATATTCTATAAACCAATCATAAGTTTTATGTGAATATGCACACTTTGATATAAATTTTATTTTTTAAATTTATTTATCATGCTGGAGAGATGGCTTAGTGGTTAAGGTGATTGCCTATGAAGGTTAAGGACCCAGGTCCATTCCCCAGGACCCACACAAGCCAGATGTACAACGTGGTGCATGCATCTGGAGTTTGTTTGCAGTGGATGGAGGCCATTCTCTCTCTCTCTGCGCCTTTCTCTCTCTCCTAAATAAATAAAATATTTAAAAGTTATTATTATTTGCAAGGAGAGAGAGAGAGAAAAAAACATTCCAGGGCCTCTTGCCACTGCAAATGAACTTCAGATGCTTGTACCACTTTGTCCATCTGACATTACGTGGGTACTGGGGATTCAAACCTGGGACGTCAGGCTTGCAAGTAAGTGCCTTAACTGCTAAACCATCTTGTCAGGCCCCTGCTACATTGTAATTTTTATGGAAAAAATGACAAATGTGTGCAGGTATCAGGCCATATAATAATATTTGTATTTAATTAAAGACATTTTTATTAATTTATTTGAGAAAGAATCAGAGAGAAAGAGAGAGAGTATGGTCATGCTAGGGCCTCCTGCCACTGCAGAACTCCACATACATGGACCACTTGTGCATCTGGCTTTACATGGGTATGAGAGAATCAAACCCAGACTTCAGGCTTTGTAACCAAGTGCCTTTAACCACTGAGCAATATCTCCAGCCTCTTGTTTAAATTTTTTAGCCTGCCTTGATGATGTTACACCCTGGATATATCCTTGTTAGCATTCCATGCTGTTACTATTTTAGGCATTCTGATAGATGTGCTGTAATGTCTTACCATGATATTAATTACATTGTGTTGATGGAAACTGATGATGAACATCTTTTCATGTGTTAGGTTGGCCTATGTATATCATTATATTTTCATGTCTTTTGCCCATTTTTGTTGAACTGCATTTTTACACTATTGTATTTTGAGAGCTTTACTTAATATACTGAATATGTGATTTAGAAATATTTTCTCCTGCTCAAAATAAGTTAGTTGTCTTAAAGAAGAAGGAATTATTATTCTAATGATACTGTGAAATAATTGGGATATTCTGCTGATCTTGTCTAGGACCATGTGTGTATACTTAGATGGTAAGCTTTCAGGGGCTTTAATCATTAGAATGCATGTGATTACCAATCCTTTTAGTTCATGTGATCTTTCTGCATCACTTATAATTTTATTTTTTTATTTCAATTACCTATATTTTATTTTTAATATTTATTTAATTTATTTTAAATGAGAGTTAGAGAGAGAAAAAAGAGAGAATGGGAATGTCAGGGCCTCTAGCCACTGAACTCGAACTCCAGATGCATGTGCCACTTTGTGCAGGTGGCTTTATGTAGATATTGGGGAATAGAACCCAGGTCCTTAGGCTTTTCAGGCAAGTGGCTTAACTACTGAGCCATCTCTCCAGCCCAAATTACCTATATTTTAATCAATATTTTAAAACATAAACATAATACATGTATGTACAGTGTAAGGTTAAATTCAATGTTAAATTCTCTCTTCAAATATTGATTATTGGTTTATGGTGAAAACATTGGGAAACTTCTTTTAGTCTTTTGGAATATATAATACATTAATATTATTTTTGTTTTTTGTTTTTTTTAAATTTTTTTTATTGACAAATTCTATACTTACAGACAATAAACCATATTTCCCTCCCCTCCCTCCATTCCCCTTCAGAACTCCAATCTCCATCATATCCCCTCCCTCTCTCCATTAGTCTCTCTTTTATTTTGATGTCATCATCTTTTTCTCCTATTGTGAGGGTCTGTTTGCCATGTTTCTCTGTTAGAGCATTGCATATTGTCTTTATTATCTTTAACCTCACTGAGAGTAGCTGTTTTAAATTGTCTGAGACTATTCCCATACTTGGTATTCCATGGGTAGTTTTTGGTCCCATATTTTAAACATTTGATGAGTTAATGGTCAGAACAAAAGAAGATATGACATCCCAGTTGCAAAAGAGGTAGCCAAATTATTACTGTTTGTAGATATCATGATCTATATATAGAAAACTTCTAAAAGCTATACCAAAGGCCTATTATAACTAATAAATGAATTAGCAAAGTTGCAGGATAAAAAGTCCACATGCAAAAGTCACAGTTTTTTAAGAGAATCCCCCATAGGTGTGTAATTACTTAGTGTGCTTTCTCTATCATTTACTTATCTACTTCATTTTCAATACCTAGCTCATAATTTACTGGTGAAGCATTCTTTGAATCTTAAAGAACTCTTAGAGCACATTGTATACAATATTCCACTTTAAAATATATTATACTGTGATAATTCAACAATTTTTCTTTTTTAAATGTAGGGTCTCACTCTAGTCTGGGCTGACCAGGAATTCACTATGTAGTCTTGGGCTGGTCTTGAACTCACAGAGATCCTCCTACCTCTGCCTCCCAAGTGCTGGGATTAAAGGTATAAACCACTATACCTGGCCAACATTTTTTGTTGTTATATTTTACTTTTTTCAACTAGGAACAGCTAATTATGTCATGATCTTATTACCTGAATTATCGTTAAAATGTTAGTAGAATGCATACCAAAATGAATGCATTAATTAATATATAGGCTAAGAGCCATAACTAATGATAGAGCATTATAAATCATTCTACTTCTAGTATCTGTCAGGTGTTGTGTGAGTCTATTTTTTCTCTCTCTAATATCCTTCTCATCTCTGCATTGTACTTGTAATTGAAAAGTCTCCTTTAGGGCTGGGGAAATGGCTCAGCAGTTAAGACATTTGCCTGCAAACCCAAGGACCCTGGTTTGATTCCCAAGGACCCACATAAGCCAGATGCACAAGATGGCACATGTGTTTGAAGTTTGTTTTCAGTGGCTGGAGGCCCTGGTGTGCCAATTCTCTCTTCCTTTCTCTCTCTCTCAAATAAATAAATAAATATTTTTTTAAAAAGAAGTCTCCTTTAATATAAAATATCTCACGATATCTTCTCTAAAGAAAACAGTATAGATTTCATATATTTTGCAGTGTTTATGAAGTTTGAATTTTCTTCCATGTTATAGCTATTACTATACAACAAATGAGTCAAAACAGTGTTACCAAAAATCTTTTGGAGACACATAGGAAAACTACATTGTGTGATAGCATACGTGCAGTGTGGTTCATGCACATATAATAAATTTAAAATGATCAACTTCTTCACTTCTAATTCTTTAAATTTTTTGTTTGTTTTTTTGACCTGGGTCTTGCTCTAGCTCAGGCAAACCTGGAATTCACTATGTAGTCTCAGGGTGGCCTCGAACTAATGGCGATTCTCCTACCTCTGCCTCCTAACTCTTTGAATCTTATGTAGTGGATAGATAGTTTCCAGAAATGTATCTTACAGTGCTCACTGTTCCTGTTTGTCCTATACACTTTTTTAAAATCTCAGCTATTACATAGCAACTGTCAACTCCAGCTATAGTATCAGCTGTAGTTATTTATTTTCCTTTGTTTTCAAGTCTCCAGTAATAAAACCTAAAATTATTTGGTAAGGCTGGACTGGCCTTAGAGGGTGCAGAAATGGAAGATATTAAGAGGCATGTTCCTCTTTTCTAAGAATTAGGGTAGGGAGGAAGAGCTGTAAATAACAATAATAATTTGTATGTGTGTGTGTGATATGCACACATGTGCAGATGTATGTGCCCCATGTACATGTGTGTTGAGACCAGAGGAAGAAGTTGGGTATCCTCATCCTTTATTGCTCTTTGTCTTATTTCTTGAAACAGAGTCTCACAGTGAACATGGAGCTCGTGCTATTTTTTCTTCATTAGACTGTCTGGCCAGAAAGCCCTAGCAATCTTTTTTGTCACTATTCCCCTCAGCACTGGGGTTATAGATGTACATGGTCATGCCTGATATTTTACTACCGTGCTGGGGATTGAACTCAGTTCCTAATGTTTGTACTACCTATTGAGCTCTCTCTCCAGCCCCACAATAATATTTTTATGTGCCATAGTAAGGATTTATTGTGTGACATTAAGCACAATGATATAATGTGTTTGCTTTCTTTCCCGCCTTTGTTTCCAGTGACAAATTCATGAGAAACTGAAAACAAAAGAAAAAAAAATCCTCTGTTAAAAGTACAGTACAGGGCTAGAATTAAGGCATGTGTCTGCAGCAAAACCTAACAACCCAAGTTTGATTCCCCAGTAGCCACATAAAGCCAAGTACACAAAGTGGCACATGCATTTGTAGTTTGTTTGCCGTGGCTGGAGGCCCTGGAGTACCCATTCTTCTTCCCTCCCTCCCTCTCTTTCTCTGCTTGCAAATAAATAAAAATATTTTTTTAAAGTGCTCTATAAAAGAAAGTTTGGGGCTGGAGAAATGGCTTAGCAGTTAAGGCACTTGCCTGCAAAGTCAAAAGACCCAGTTTCTATTTCCCAGGACCCATGTAAGCCAGATGCACAAGGGGCACATGCATCTGGAGTTCATTTGCAGTGGCTAGAAGCCCTGGTGTGCCCATTCTCTCTGTCTGGCTCTCTTCTATCTCTCTGTCTCTGCTTGCAAATAAATAAATTTAAAATTATTTTAAAAAGAAAGTTTGTTTTATTTTTATATATAATAATCCAGTATCAAAACCAAAAATGCTTTTAAAAGCATCTTTTGGGCTGGAGAGATGGCTTAGTGGTTAAGATGTTTGCCTGCAAAGCCAAAGGAACCAGATTTGATTCCCCAGGACCCATGTAAGCCAGATGCACAAGAGGCACATGCGTCTAGAGTTCGTTTGCAGTGGCTCGAGGCCCTGGCATGTCCATTCTCTCTCTGTCTGTCTCTTCTCTCTCTCTCTCTCTCTCTCTGCATGCAAATAATATTTTTAAATTAAAAAAACATCTTTTGATATAAAATATTGTCAATATTGTAAAAGACTTTTATTTGTATTTTCATATATGTGTGTAATGTATTTTGAGCTTACTCTCTCCAACTACCCTCTCTTATTACTTTCCCTTTTCATTGACAACTCTTCTTCCCCATTAACCCCTGTCTTATTTTCATGCCTCTTTTATCTAATAGTTTTAATTTTTTATTTATTTATTTGAAAGAGAGAGAGAAAGAGAGAGAGAAATAAGCATATAGAAAGGGAGAGAGAATGGGCATAGCCAGGGCCTCTAGCCAGTGCAAATGAACTCCGGATATATGCACCACCTTGTGTATCTGGCTTAAATGGGTACTGGAGAATCAAACCTTGGATCCTTAGGCTTCATAGTCAAGGACCTTAACCACTAAACCATTTCTCCAGCTCTAGTTTCAATTTGTAATGACCAGAAATATTACATATGGTGACTGTTTTATGTCATGGTGGGTCTGGAACTTTACAGATATGAATCTTGAGTCCTTTGTTACTTGTACAACCCTAGTTCTCATTTGACTTTCAGATTTTAAACAATATTTTGCTATTAATTTTAAAACTTTCATTTCTCTACTAACCATAAGTTAAAATCTTTTTTCATTTGTCTTTCCTAGGATCTGAAATGGTATATAATTTTCTCATTCATTTAGCTTTTTCTAGGATTCAGTTCCAACATGAGTACTAGGAATTTAATCAGTTAAAATTTTGAAAAATGTCTTTCAAAGGCATTAATCACTGGCGAATGGTATATTAAATTTCAGAGAATACAAATCTGATTATTAAATGAACAAAACTAAATAAAATATGAATCCCTAAATCAGAGTCCTATGTTCCAGAACAATATATATGGGAGAAAGCTACAGATCTATAAAATCCTTACTCCTTTGTCTTCACTTGACAAAAATGAGCACCAGCTTCATTTTAAAAGTTGGTTGGCATTATCTTTGACAGTGGGAGTAGAAGTCTTCAGAGTGTTTGCACTGGTTGCATATAGCTGTTTTTTAAAAAGTGAATTAATTAATTAATTAATTTTCAGGCAGATTGAGAGAGAGATAGAAGAGAGACAGAGAGAATGGGTGTGCCAGGGCCTCCAGCCACTGCAAACAAACTCCATACATATGTGTCACTTTGTGCATCTGGCTTTATGTGGGTACTGTAGACTCAAGCTCAGGTCATTAGGCTTTGCAGGCATGCTCCTTAACTGCTAAGCCATCTCTCCAGCCTGACATATAGCTATTTTCATACACATTTTAGTACATTTTTTTAGAAAGCTATACTTATGAATTACCTAACAGGATTGTTTGGTTTAGGATTAACTCCTAAAGTGCTGTCAGAATTATTTCCTCTAAAAAGAATTATATGGTTGAAGAATGATTCATGTAACTAATATTTTTGTTATGATTTTTCTAGAACACAGAATATCTGAAAAGAGGGAAAGGAGGGGAGAGATGTGATGATACCTACTAAACTGAAGAGGTGAGTCCTGAGGATGTTATCAAGCCAAAATTAAAAAGTGGGAAAACCAGAAATGAGACTTTAGGCTTTTAAAATTAAAGAAAGTTCTGGCATGTACAGAGACTGCTGTTCAGGTATATGAAATCGGGTATGGAAGAGAAAGTGAGTCATAAGTATCAGTTAGAACTTCTTGTTAAGAGCCAGAGGCAATTGGCACAAAAGCTAGTGGCTTCTTATTCACAGCTGTGAATTGTGTATTAATCCACAAATGAGCCTTGAAATCTGATTGTTGTTTCTTTATGCTTATAGGTAAAGATGCCATCTGCTCTTTTGTTTCCTGTTCTTCTAAGGTGACATTTCTAACTTCAACATTCTTCATATCTATGATTAAGATGCATCATAGCTCTAGTTCTGGCTAACTAAACATAGGCAGTGTCACCTCAATTCATCTTAAAAATAGGGGAATACTGATTTAATTTCATCTAGCAAGCTCTGCTGTGTAAAGATACGATGCACTAACATATCAAGATAATCTTAAGGAGGCAAGGTGTAAACAACTGTTATAGCCAATAGAACAGAGATATTAATAGCTATGTGCAATCTATTAAGAATTAACTTGAATAATGTGTTCTACCTTTAGAATTCCCAAACCCAGTCTCATTTTTCTACTGACAAATCAAGTAAATCACTATTATGGTCTTTACCTTTTAAAGTCAAGCTAATTTGAGTACGTGTTTTAATAAAAGAGAAGGATCTTTTGGGATAAATGTAGGGGAATAAAATAGGGTGTCATTCATATTGAAGAAGTCTTCTGTCACTGAGCAATATGCCCAGTGAGAATAATCCTTTTACATGAATATGGGATGAGTATTGGGAATTGAGAATAGAAGTTAAAGACAATGTGAAAAAATGTAGAATTTTCTTTCTTCCTTTCTTTCTTTTTTTCTTTCTTTCTCTCTTCTTTCTTTCTTTCTTTCTTTCTTTCTTTCTTTCTTTCTTTCTTTCTTTCTTCTTTTTTTTTTGAGGTGAGAGAGACACAGAGAGAGACAGAGAGAGAGGGAGAGGAAGACAGATAGAGATGGGCGCACCAGCAGTGTCTCAGCTGCTGCAAAAGAAATCCAGATGTGTTCGCCCCCTTGTGGTCAAGTGTGGCATTGCATCCCTTTTGCATATGGCTAATCGTGGGACCTGGAGATTGGAACCACTGGAGATTGGAACCAGCATTCTTAGGCTTAGGAGGCAGGCACCTTAACCCCTAAGCCATCTCTCCAGCCCAGAATTTTCTGTTTTGAACAAATGTTTAATTTATTTCCAAAGGCATAACACAGCAGTGTTCTAAGACACATTTTAGCTAATATATATTATCCCACAAACTGATTATTGAAAGTGGGGGCACACATCAAAAGATTGAAAGAGGAAGCTGTCTTTTGAATAGTAGAAAAGGAAAGAGAAAATTGATTCTTTAAGACCTAATGAATCTATTTTCAAAACTGGGAAAGAGTTGAAGATTAGTTATGAAAGGGTTAGGTTGGGGCTGGAGAGATTGCTTAGTGGTTAAGGCACTTGCCTGTGAAGCCTAAGGACTCAGGGTTGATTCGCCAGGACCCACATAAACCAGATGCACGTGGTGGCACATGCATCTGGAGTTCATTTGCAGTAGCTAGAGGTCCTGGTACATTCATTCTCTTTCTCTCTCCCTCTCTCTCTCTCTCTCCCATTTCTCTCTCTCAAATAATTAATTAATAAATAAAACAGTTCAAAAATAAAAAAAGAAAGGGTTAGGTTGTAAGCTGTTATCACTCAAATCTACAATGAGGTAATCAAGAAAAGAAATACTGGACGATAAATTTCCTTTATGAAGGAGCTCAGTCTGCTATTGATACCACAGTTGAGTAGTATTGCAGACACTATGGTTTGGATATTTGTCCCCTCCCAAAATCTTGTTGAAATTTAATTGTAACTGTAATAATACCAAGGGACAGGTCAACCTACGAGAGTTGATTAGACCATGGGATCTCTCCCTCATGAATAGATTAACAATTATGCTAGGAGTGACTTCATTATAAAAGGATGAAATGTTGTCCACCTTTGCTCTTTTGCAATAAGATCATGTAGCAAGGAGGCTCTTGTCTTTCCAGATATGAGTTCCTGAATCTTAGACTTCTCAGCTTCCATAACTGTAACTCAATACATGGACAACAAGGAAATATGAGTTCCCAAGGTAGAAACCAGCCATGCACGTTTACAATGCAAAACACAGCAGATAAATTTCAATAGCCATTCAAACTTCATTTTCTGTTTAGATTTATTGCCTTTTAGATGTAAAATAATTATGTTTTATGTATAGGTATATTTGTGGGGTGTAAATTGCTTCTAATAAGAATTATTGCCCAGTGTGCCACTACTCTGGATGCTGAGGCAGGAGGATTGTTGAGGCTATTCTAGCCTACATACTGAGTTCTAGGCCAGCCTAGGCAATACTATGAGATTAATAAAACCAAAAATGAAAAAAGTAGAATTTTTGAGTTCATCCCTTTCCTTCCACTCAGCTTCAGTCTGTATAGTCTCCCCTGTTTCGTCTTGCTGCTCTGAATCAGTCTCATTCTATCTTTTGTGCCCCATTTGAAAGGTTCTAGGGAAGGGAATGGAGGAAGAAGTCAGTTTTTTTTCCCCCATTGCCAATTTCAGTGAGTCACCACATGGGTCACCAGACAGCCTGACCCTGTTATTTCTAGCACATGGGGTGGCAAATACACAAATCAGTCAGTATAGGTCAGATTGTATTATGTCTGGCTTGGGGGCAAAATCACATTGTCCCAGCCACTCAGGATCTATCTGATTAATGGCTATTATATTCAATGCAGTCCCATAGGGAGGAATAGATTTGAAGGGCAATAAGTCCTTGCTATTTTTGACCCTGGGATATAGTATATTTTATTACTTTTTTATTATATTTATTTAGTATAAAACATTTAAATTTTTTTCTTTCATTTTGTTATTATTTTACATGGAAGGGTGATACATGCATAAAGTCTGTATCATATAAGGTTATAAATAACTTCGTTGAATGCCCAGTTATTACAATATAGGATAAATTAATATGAATTTTAAAAATGGAAGAAATATTTTAGCTGTACACACATATGTGACACTTTTATACATTTATCTAATGCACTTTGAAGGAATCTTACTCCTTCTCAATTACCCTGTCTTATTCCCCTCCCCTCCCACTAAGAGCTTCTTCCCAATTAATCCCACCTTATTTTCATGCCCTTTTGTTATTGCTTTGACTCACTGATTAAATTAGGATTACTTGCATGGGCATGGGTGGGAGGTCATCTACTGGTGCAAACTACCAGTGACTACACCACCAAAGAGCACGACACCCCCTCTCCCAGAAACTATTAGCTGCCACTAGGTACTCTGGGAGGTGTGGGATCTTATGATCCCTTCCCCCCATCTATGATAAAATATTGACAGGCTCAATATTGGGCACAAAACCATAGCTAATATGAATTCATGAGTGTATCAACCATGTCACATCAAGGATAAAGCTTTCCACAGGCCTCCCTATGCCCTGGCTCTTTGCATTCTTTCTGCCCTCTCTTCCTTTAGGTTCCCCATGACTTGGAGAGGATGATTTAGATGCCCGGTTTAAGGCTGAGCACACAATAGTCATTTATTCTTGGCAATTTTATCAGCTAAGCATCTCTGCATTAACCTTTTCCCTTTGCAGAGAGAAACTTTTGTGATTGAGGCAGCAAGCAGCACTAATTTATGGGAACAAAGACAAACACTTAGGAGGCAGTTTGACATACTGTTCACATAGCATTCCAATAGTATCCCTGCATCCCTGCTAGGGTTGACTTCCCTAGCCACAGGCTTTTGGCCAGGTTATGACCTGTTATGAATTCCTTCTTATGGAGTGGGCCTCAAACACAATCAGGAAACGATTGGTTACTGTGGTGGTTTGATTCAGGTGTTCCCCATAAACTTATGTGTTCTGAATGCTAGGTTCCCAGCTGATGGAGATTTGGGAATTATCGCCTCCTGGAGGCAGTGTATTGTTGGGGGCGGGATTATGGGTGTTACAGCCAGTTTTCCCTTGACATTGTTTAGCACACTCTCCTGTTTCTGTTGTCCACCTGATGTTGGCCAGATGGTGGTGTCCACCCTCTGCTCATGCCATCGTTTATCCCTGTCATTATGGAGCTTCCCCCTCGATGCTGTAAGCCAAAATAAACCTCTTTTTTTTCCCACAAGCTGCTCTTGGTTGGGTAATTTCTTTTTTTTTTTCCCAAAGTTTGTTTTTAATTTCTTTTTATTTATTAATTTAGGTATTAGAGACATAGAGAGGGAGAGAGATATACAGAGAGAGAGAGAATGGGAGCACCAGAGCAGGGCCTCTAGCCACCCAGAATGAACTCCAGACGCATGCACTACCTTGTGCATCTGGCTTATGTTGGACCTGGAGAATCGAACCTGGGTCCTTAGGCTTTGCAGGCATGCACCTTAACTGCTAAGCCATTTCTCCAGCCCTGGTCGGGTGATTTCTAACAGTAATGGGAACCTGACCACAACAGTTACTCACATAACAGTCATGACTGTTGTACCAGTGGGGACATTGCCTGGCAGGTTGGTTGTGACGAACACAGGGTCCATCGCTTGGTAGAGCTGGTGATGACTTTTCTTCCCCAGCAGCTTATATTGCACCTTCTGGCCCCAAGAATGCCAGCTACTAGGGAGGAAGTTTTGTGGTATTTATGTTTGCAAATATATTTCCAAAAACGCTAAGCAGATTGTTCCACATGTAGGCAAATATCACACTATGAACAGAACTTGTAAATAGCCACTATAGCCACCTTAGGACAATTCTGGCCACTGAACCCATATCCTCATGGAAGTGCTATACCTCCAGTTCTAGAACTCATTTTATCCTGAGGTCCATGCATGAATTATCAGGTCCTAAGTTTCTTGTTTGTCACTAATCTCATGGGTTATTTTGACCATGGGAATAATTTCTCCTGTCTTCTCTAGGATGCTTGAATAGTGCTATAAAATATTTATGACTTTTTAATATTTTGTTTATATTTGTTTATTTGAGAGAAAGAAAGAGGGAGAGAGAGAAAGACAAAGAATGGCATTTCAAGGCCTCCAGCCACTGCAAACGAATTCTAGACACATGCACTACCATGTGCATCGGGCTTACATGGATACTGGTAAATTGAACCTGGATCCTTCGACTTTGTAAGCAAGTGCCTGAACCACTAAGCAGTCTCTCCATCCCGCATGACATTCTTCACAGAACTAGAAAAGAACAATCCTAAAATTTACACGGAGCCACAAAATTAGTGAAAGTAATCCTCAGCAGAGAGAGCACTGCTAGAGATATCACAGCACCTGATCTCCAATTGTACCCCAGAACCATAACAACAAAGCCATCACTAAACTAGCACAAAATCACATGTAGACCAATGGAATATAATAGAGAAAGCACAAATAAGCCCACAGAGCTACAGGTATCTAATTTTCAGCAAAGATGTAAGAAACATACATTGGGAATAATACAGCCTCTTCAACAAATAGTGCTAAGAACATTGCATATCCATATGCAGAAGAATGAAACTAGAACCTTATCACTCATTCTATGAAAAGAATCAATCCAAAGTGCATCAAAGACCTTAATATATGACCTGAAAAGTTGAAACTGCTTAAACAAAACATTTCAAGGTATAGGCATAGCAAAACCCATGCCAGATCTCCCTGGACTCCTTGTTCACATTTATCACTTCCACGACTCTCATTCCAGTGACCACCAAGATTTGTAAAGACTAGTCCAGGGTACTAATCATCTCTTGCTTCACTAGTGCAAAATCACTTACTAATTTTTCTACTGATGTAAAGTATTAGACGTTTCCCTATGTATCATCTATACTTTAGCTAGAAAGAGCTCTTTAAGCACAAAAATAATTGTCATCTTAAAATATTTATGTTTTTTTTAAATCATTTCAATAACACTTGATTCTTTTTCAAAGAATAATCTCTTAACTCCTTAAATAATTTAAACAACTTTACACAATCTAATCCTTTATACCTTTTCTATTTTTCATTCCTTCTGTGCCCCATTCTATGCAGTTTTTTTGTTGTTTTTCTGAGGTAGGGTCTCATTGTTCCCCAGGCTGTCCGGGAACTCACTTTGTAGTTCCAGGATGGTCTTGAACTCACAGTGATCCTCCTACCTCTGTCTCCAGAGTGTGAGGATTAAAGGCATGCACCACCACGCCTGGCAAAAGTAAGAACTTTTTGTTTTAGTTTGTCCAGGTAGGGTTTCACTCTACCTCAGGCTGACCTGGAATTCACTATATAGTCTCAGGCTGGCCTAGAACACATGGTGATCCTCCTCCTCCCTCCACCTTCTCAATGCTGGGATTAAAACCATGTGCCAACATACCTGGCTCTATGAATTTTATGCTCTATTTAAACACTATTACTTCTTTCTTTAAGGTACAGTATCTGACATATACTCAATATTCTGTGAAAGCTTGTTGACAACATGAAGAAACGGTTTAAGGTGTTTTGCTATATTTTTCTTTTAGTTATGCTCTGCAGATTTAAAACTTCCTATTTCCTTCCTTCTTACTCTGCCTTTCATCTTTCTACTTCCTAATTAGTATGCTTTCACACAGAAACTGTTCTTTACCTTTGAGTTTTCAGTTCAAGGCTCATTTACTTGGCATTTATCAGTTTCAATCAAACAATAGTGAAGAGCGAGCCTAGATCTGGGTAATGAAACAAGCTCATCTCTTTGATCAAATCATATTATTCTATATTATTTTCTATGTCTTGTGATTTAGACTCCCCTGAAAGCTGTACTTTTGGAATAGAAATAAATCATTTTGATCAGAGCAAACCCATGACTCAAATTGCCCCAGCCCATTTGTAATCCTGGGAGAATCTTGATTAGAATCATGTTCTGAACCTATGTTCAAGGATTTCAGTGTGCAAAAACTAGCTTTTATTGCATTTTTTTGAAACTTGCCACTATGAACATATGTGAGAATTAATGACTTCTTTCCTTCTATTGTAGGAGTTTAATGATCTTGCAAATTATTGATTGATTGCATATTGTTAATTTTTTTCATGTTGAAAATGTGGAATGGAAGTGACTTTTAGAAGGCATTTTTTTCTGCCTTTGCAGCATGGTAATGAATAGCAATTATAATAATATGTGTGACAATGCAGTCTGTTCACGGGACTGCCTTTGTCTACCTTGTTCCCTTCACTTTCTGACTTTCTCCTCCCTCTCTCCAATTTCAAATACCACCATGACCCCTACATCCCCTTATGCTGCCTTTCCTTTTTCTCCTTGCTATTACTTTTCAATATGAATGTGTGTGTGTGTGTGTGTGTGTGTGCACGCGCTGGGGAAAGAGGAAAAGCAGTAAGAAAAACACCACTTTCAGCTTAAAAATCTTGTAAGCTCAGGCAGTATAAGTTTCTTTCCTTATTCTTATACTCAAAAGAACCTAAAATCCAGCTTTATCAGAGTTGTAAGGAAGCTCAAAGAACACTTGGACTCTCATGTGAGGTACCTGAAACTCACAAATGTGAAATTACTTACATAAGTCAGAGACCAACAATGCCAGTTTTAAATACAAGGGTACAATAAATGCATTCAGGTGCTGAATATAAATTTTTACGTAAAGAAAAATTTCTGAGCAGGAGGGTGAGGTAAGTACAGATTAAAGAGTATGTAAATAGTTATGTAAGCACCGCTTCAATTTGAATTGTTTGTGATCCTATTAAAATGGACATAGCTTCCTTATACTTGCTTTAATACTCTCATAAAGTGCTCCAAACACTTACCATGGCTCTTTAAATTTCCCACAAATGTCCATGAACTTTATAAAAGAAACTGCATACACTCAAACAATGAAGAAATGAATTTGTAAGTATGATGTTGTTGTCTACGCATCCCTTCTGGTTAGCGCCCTCTCTCAGCTGCATTAATGTTCCAGTTGGGACAAAAAATTATATGATCACCCTATGGATAATCCACCACAGAATAGAAACAGAATCCTTAATAGAAACAGAATCCTTAGCTGGTTTAAGATCCTCTAATACTACGAAACAGGTTACACGAAGAAAGTTCCTAGAAAGAATTTATTATTATTCTCATAATCATAACACATTTTATACATATATAATATCTTCATTGGAGTTTTTCAAAATGTTTTATGAAGACTTAAATTTTTGTAATAATTTGTGATTTTACTCCAAAATAATCAATTCCATTTGTAGCAGGGAGGTTAAATTATCTATGCAAGGTTACCCATTAATTTACATGGTCACAAACCTGGAACTCCTGGGTGTTATGACTTAACATTGTAACAGCCCTTCTCTTTCCTGAGTTATTTTTTAGAACTTCAATGAGGTGAGTCAGCTTTATTTTAAATCCCGAAAGATTATATTTTCAAAGAGAATTCTAACATATATTGGCAAATGTACCTTATATAAATAATTGTGTTTGTCAAAACAAGAAATAGTCTCATTTATAAAGGGATTAGTAGTTCTTTGAAATCTCTAGCTAGCATATTTCTTCCAGCAACTCCATTAGACCACATGCATCCTCCTATTCAGCACATATACACACTCATGCTTAACCTAGAGAAGCTAGACCATCAGATGGAAACAGACTCAACATCTTTTCCTGCATGGATGCATTTGTATGAATGCTAGACTTTTTCCACTCTTCTAGTAAAAGGAATCAGATATCTACCTTATACGTAGATGTTTGTTTCAACATGGGGTCTCATTGCTAAGTATATGTCTCTGGAGTTCTTACCTTGGAAAGTTAATTCACAGTGCACAGTGTTGGGATGTGGGGCTTAACAAGCAGTGAATAGTTACTGAGGATACTGCTATTATGGATGCATTAGTGTAGTTATCGGAGTTTAATCTCCTCTTGCTCACTTACCCTTGTATGCTCTTGGCCTCCTGCCTTTCACGATAGTATGATACAACAAGATGCTCACTAGATTCAGACATCTTGATATTGTTATGTACAGTCTCCAGAAATGTAAGATTTTTTTTTCTTATAAATTATCCAATGGGTAGTATACTATTATCAGCAACACAATGGAATATGCCACTCATTTGATTCTATATTTTCATGATTCAGATTCATAGATCAGCCTGTGTTTTCTTCTGTATTTTAAGCTTTTATTCCTTATCTACGCTTTTACCTTCATTAGTATCATTATAAGCTCTCTCTCATCTTAAAATCACACAGGACAATGCAAAACTATACTGTCAGAATAATTCTATATTCTGAATTAGAAACCTTATTACGACCCTTTCTGTTTAGAAGGTTAACAGAAAAAAAAAACCTATATTCTCATTTTTCCATTTTTACTATTCATTATTTTAGAAATTATCTTTTTTAACTGTGCATGGTGGCACTTGCTTTTATTCCCAGAACTTGGGAGGCAGAGGTGGTTGAGTATGTGTGAGTTCTGGGACTACAGAGTGTTCCAGGTCAGGCTGGGCTAGAGTGAGACTCTACCTCAAAAAATTATCTTTGTGTACAATTCTGTTTGTATTCTCATTATTTCACCAGAGCCAAGGAAATTAATGAATTTATCTCTCACACAAATCCAAAGAACAATTTTTAGACTTAATATGAAGATAATAGCAGTACTAATCTTATAAGATTGGGGTGACAGCTAGACACAGAACCATACAGAAAAGGCTCCCAGAATACTAGATAATGTAGAGTAGGCTTCTAATGAAACCTCACATTTTATCACCACCACAACCACCATCATCAATTTGCTTTTAGCCTTACAATGACATACTTCTCCTGATAAATTTCTTTATCTTGCAAAACCTGAATCTGTTACTTTCTATAACAATACTCTCCTGATTTCTCTTCTATCCTTTTAGCTATTCTACCATTAAAATATTATTATTCAAAGTGTCATTTTATTTAGCTCAGTATTACTATTTTTTCCATTGTATACATTCTTGCTGAGTGATCTCATCCCCATAGAATATTTTGTATTTCTGGTTCAGGAATTCTTTTTCATGTTTTACAATGGAAAATGGAGAGTAGGAGAGACTGGGGATAATGGGAGACAAGAGGATGGAAGAGAAAGAAATGAAAGAAAATGAAGGTCTGGAGACATATAGAAGAAAATCAATACTGGAGAGAAATATTTTCTTAAAATAAGAATCTATAGGAAAAACAAGAAAGAATTGAAATGGATAAGTATGATCATGGACAAGGAGGTTATATGAGGTATAGAAAATGATTTAATAGAAACTAAAACTCTCAAAACAGCAAAATGGCTACAGAATTCCATAAGTAATGCTAATATTCAACAATTAAAGCAGTACTTGAAGAGAGTAATTTATAGTTTTTTAATTTTTTTAAATTTTTATTTATTTGCAATCAGAGAGAGATAGAGACAGAAGAGAGACAGAGAGAGAATGGGCATGCCAGGGTGTCTAGCCACTGCAAATGAACTCCAGAAGTATGTGCCCCTTGTGCCCCTGGTTAACGTGGGTTCTAGGGAATCAAACCTGGGTCCTTTGGCTTTGCAGGCAAACACCTTAACCTCTAAGCCATCTCTCCAGCCCTATAGTTTTAAATAAACAGAAAATTCAAGAATGACAAACCAAGTCAGAATTTCAACTTAAAAAGACAGGAAAAAAGAGTCTATACCAAAGGATATAAAAAGAGAACCTGTGGCTCTTCTGTATCTGCAACCCCAAAGCACAAGCAATCATCAAATTCTGTACATAGACGACTTCCTAAATATTACACAAATCAATCCACTTTTGTCCATGCTCCTAGAACTTTCATAATTTATTCTGACATCATTCACCATCTCCATCACTGCGAAAGATTTCTATTCTCCTTGATTCTAGGCTTGCCATATCCTAAGTGATCCTTCATAGATGGATAACCTTTAAATTCTAGCTTCTTGTCACAGAATTTTTAATTTTTTAACATTTATTTTAAGTTGCAAGCAGAGAGAGATAGAGAAGAGAGAGAGGAGAGAACGGGTGCACCAGGGCCTCCAGACATTGCAAACAAACTCCAGATGAATGTGCCACTGGGCATCTGGCTTCACATGGGTACTAGGGACTCTAACCTGGGTCGTTAGGTTTGCAGGCAAGCACATTAACCACTGAGCAATCTCTCAAGCCCAGAATTTTTATTTAATTTTTGATAATTTCATCTATGTATATATTCTATTTTGATCATATACCATATATATATATATATGGTTGCATATTATAGATCCTATTTCATTCCCCCCCACTCCCACTGAACCAGTTCATCTTCCCACCACTTACTAGTGGCTACATCACTGAAAAGAATGACTTCCCCTCCTCTAGTACCCATGAGCTGCCATTCGTTTAGTTTATCAGGGAGAGGTGTGGCCTAACAAGCCTCTCCTCCATCCATGGAGGAATGTTAACTGTCTTTATCTTGTGCAGGTCATGTGAAGGTAGTGACAGCTGGTGTTGTCACAGAGTTTTTGAAACAAAAATTCACAAACTTATCCCCTTGCATCAAATACTCCAGTTGTTGCTATCTATTCCTAGGCACAGTTGAAATATTTGAACATTGTTCCTGTGGCATGCTCCGTGACCTAGCTACAGTGAATATTTTTAGGTAGATTTCAGCTATTGCACTTCATGTTCATCAAATTTCAAATTTCTTTTGGTTACATATGGCATAATCTCTCCTTCTGGGTCTTAACTTATGCTATGACTTGTTTCTGAATTGTCATCTTCTTTCATCTTTTCTTTTTATGTGGTGGACTGAAAATCACACTAAAGATTCAGCAAAGGCAAGCTTTCTCACAAATCTGAGTGTGGTGCCCTGACTTTGTGCTTTCATAGTGTATAGTGTATTTTTTCATATCTTTATCATTGTTCTTATATCTACAGATTCCTTGAAGACAGGAGGATGTCACTGGTATCTTACTCATTTTTGTGCCCTTAAAGCCTTGCACAGTTCATTATATAGCAGGCACCCAGTAAATTATTATTAAATGAATTAAATTGTATCACACAGATGTATTTAACTGCTTGAGCTTTGTTTTCTTCTCTCTTTCCTTCCTTCCTTTCCTTCCTTCCTTCCTTCCTTCCTTCCTTCTTTCTTTCTTTCTTTCTTTCTTCCTTTCTTTCTTTTTCTTTCTTTTGTTGAGGTAGGGTCTCACTCTAGCTCAGGCTGACCTGTAACTCACGATGTAATCTTAGGGTGGCCTTGAACTTATACAGCAATCTTCCTACCTCTGCTTCCCAAGTGCGGGAATTAAAAGTATGTGCCACCAGCTTGAGGTGTATTTTTATTTCATAGTATAGTAATGTAGGTATTAGTATAAGACCAAAATATATCTTTTGACTTAGCAGATAAATATATTGTAATTTTGTATTTATATTGGATCATTTGCTTTAAAAAAAGGTGTTTTTTGTTTCTGGTGTTATAGCTCATTGGTAAAGCACTCTGCATAGCATGTTCAGGGCCCTGAGTTCAATCCCAAGTACCAACAAGAAATGATAACAAAGTATAAAAGATAAAAATATGTCTAAAATTGTTTCCATACATGTTCAATTTTAAATTCAAATTATTTGTCTCTATTATTTATCTACTATCTATCTATCTATCTATATATATATATATTATTTTTCTTTGTTTTTTAAATTTTTAATGTATGTTGGGCCCTAAGAGGCCCAGGTGTGAGGCCTAGTGGAACTTCCTGAGCCTGACTAGAGTTTAGCGACCTGTCTTTGGCCTATTACTTCTGCTTAGGAGTGACTCAGCAAAACCTAAGCCAAAACTGTCCCCGCCCAGCTACTGCTGACCTGGTGAAATACTATTGGCCCTTACACCTTTTTCCCATCCTAAGACCCACCCTCTTTCTCAAAACTATATATACACCTTCCCACTACAATAAAACGAGTTCCTGCCTTGACAAGACTCCCGGCTCAGTGTGTTTTTCTCTCCGGTGTTTTGGGGGGGGGGGTCTGAGCCACCGACACCCATCATTCTGCTCAGCCTCAAGAAAAGCCGCTGGATCAGCTCTTTCTTCTGATCTACTTGCCGGGAGGAACCGGCAAATGTATTTATTTGAAAGCGACAGAGGGAGAAAGAGGCAGAGAAAGAGAGAGAGATAGAGAGGGAGAGAGAGAGAGAGAGAGAATGGGAAACAACAGTGCCTCCAGCCACTGCAAATGAACTCCCGATGCATGCATCACCTTGTGCATCTGGCTTACGTGGGTACTGGGAAATAGAGCCTTGAACCAGGGTCCTTAGGCTTCACAAGCAAGTGCTTAAACTCTGAGCCATCTCTCCAGCCCTATATATACATAATTGTAAAAACTCTAAAACTTTGCTTCAATCAAAATAGGGGGATAATGATCTCAATTTAAAAGCGACTTAAAATTATTTTAGCTTTAGGTCATATAGAATTTTTTAGAGATACTAATCTACTTTATTTTACTTATTTGGGAGGGAGAGATGTGTTTGTCTGTGTGTGTGTGCAAGTGTGCAAGGACATGCTAGGACCTCTTGCCACTGCAAATGAAATCCAGGTGCATGCTCTTCTTTGTGCATCTGTCTTTTGAACCTAGGCTGTCAGGCTTCGCAAGCAAGCACCTTTAGCCCCGGAGGCTCCTCCACAGCCCCTTTTCTAATTAGAAAGGGAGGGGAGAGAAAGACAGTGAGTATGGGCATGCCAGGGCCTCCTGCCACTGCCAATGAACTCCAGATGCATGTGCCACCTTGTGCATTTGCTTTACATGGGTACTGAGGAATCTAACCCAAGCCATTAAGATTTACAAGCAAATGCCTTTAACTACTGAGCAATCTCTCCAGCCCCTAGAGTTAGTAATTTTAAGAATCTATTTTCTATGTGAAAAATAAAGGTAAGAAAATATAATGAGTAAGATGCTGGAAGGTAAGCGTTTCTAGCTTTTTTATAAGGTCATTGTGGTTATCCATGCCAGTAGCTTCTCGGATATGGAATGATTAACACCCTGCTGGATTTAGATTCCTTTAATATTTTATATGAATTTAGTCCACTTGGTGTAATTTTAAAATATTTTTATGCATTTATTTGAGAGAGAGAGAGAATTAGAATATGCATGCTAGGGCCTCTTGCAGCTGCAATGAACTCCATACACATGTGCCACATTGACCTTATGGCTATACTTGGGTATTGGGAAATTGAACCCAGGCTGGCAGACATTGCAAGCAAGCAGCTTTAACCACTGGACCATCTCCCAGCTCACTTTGTATGATTTTAAAAATCAGATTTAAATTCAAGTGTCTGAAATAAGTTCATAATCAAGGTTGTGAGATATGTATTATGTTATAAACCCAAAGGCCTTAAGGATATATGTCTTTGAATCTTTTGCTAAAATTGTAATCTACCATAGAATATTAACTGTCCTTTTATAGTTTTGCATCAGCCTTAACACAATAAAGAACACACTCCTCAGGCATTCTGTGACATAAAAAAGTCTGATAACAACCCGGGGACCCACTGTAGAGTGTGTATATGATTCAGAATTCAACAGAGTACTTCAAATCATAAATTATAGATTTGGGTTATTAAAGCCAATTTGGAAAATAGATTTAGTGACTAGAAATCTAGAAAAAATAAATAGTCTGCGTTAGCTTATGCTTTTCCAGAAGCTTATGATTTGTCAGAAAATTCCCATAAAATCCCAAAGTTTAATTACAGTCATGTACTAAACTCATAATAAATGTTCCAAATAAATTTTAGGCAAGATTTTAGGAATCATTTTGATATTCTTAAAAAATTTTTAAATATATTTATTTATTTATTTATTTATTTGTTTATTTATTTAAAAGGCAGAGAGAGAGAAAGAAAATGGGCATGCCAGTGCCTCTAGCCACTGGAAATGAACTCCAGATGCATATGCCACCTTGTGCATATGGCTTATATGGGTACTGGGGAATAGAACCTGGGTCCTTAGGTTTCTTGGTCTTAACCACTAAGTTCTATCTCCAACCCCATGTTTTATATTTGGTCCAAAAAGTCTGTCTATTGCATAGGAAAGCAAGAAGCCATTCCCTTATTACATGGTCTTGATACCACCAGGTTACAATGTTGGTATTAGTTGTGAGCCATCTCTAGGCAGAAGTAAATGGATGTAATTATGAGTTTCTAATCCTATTAGATAAGGATCATTTCCCATTTTCAATGTCATGAAGCCAAGGTCAGGCCATGATTTAATTAAGTAAAACTGAATAAAATGTTTAATAAAATGCTATGTATATAAATCCTATTAATTCAGAAGTGACATCAAATACTACAGATATTGAAAAGGTTATTAGACTAAGTGGGATCAGGGAAGGGTTAATCAAAATTAAAGATGTTGTGAATAAGCCATATGGAAATCTACTTCTTTGCTAATATATATATATATATATATATATATATATATATATATATATGAGAGAGAGAGAGAGAAAGAGATTGGGTAGAATTACCCTGTGAGATTGGATAATGCTGTGTGCAGAAGTCATAGATGGTTACAAGAAAATTTCAGTGCCTGGGGTGGGATACCTTCCAGTGTGTTGTTGGTCAGGGAGGACTCTGATACACACCATACAATATATGCTATTGCCAAGGTCTTTGGCTGCTCACCAGAATTAGAAGACCCTATTGTTGAAGAGACCACCTGTTTGGGCTACAGTACACTGAGTAATCAAGCTGGAGCTCACCTAGAAATCTCCTTGCTGTTGATTAGCTGCCATGGTGATGGAAAGTGCTATGCAGCCTGTTGGAGGAGAAATTTTATCAAGGGTATTAACCAGTAGTGGGCCCTGAATGTTCAATTGCTAGCCAGCCAGGCCACATGTGCCAATCAGTGCAATGGTGGCATGTCTGTTATGGGGGAAATCAACTTCTTTCTGATTGGACTTGAGGACCACTCCATGAGGGAAGTCATGCTTAGTACTGAGAACCTAATCACAAGCCTATGGATGGGGAGCTCATAAGATCTATGAGTGGGAGAAGCTACTATTGTTGTCTGACTAAATGAACATATTATGTCTACCAAACTGCCCTCTAAATACTTATGTGCATGCCAATATACTAATGCTACTCTCAATTTTGCTTAGAGAAGTTTCTCTTTTCAGATGGCAATGACTACTGCAAATGACTACTCGAAACTCATCAAAGAGCTAAAAAGAAGTGACAGTGGAGTGTTTAGCAGTTACACATATCTATCACACTCTCTAAAGCTCAGGGACCATTATGGAAGATGTGGTGGAAGGAATGTAAGATCCAGAGGAATGGAAGGATTGCTTTGGAATGTTATCTTCCAGACACAAAGGGGCCATGTTTTTTATCACCTCACAATGGGTGATGCTACCCATACAACACCTGCATAATATGAGGGCAAAAAAATTGAATACATCAAAATAGAAGAGGGTTCCTGATTGAGAGGGGGAGGGGATATGATGGAGAGTAAAGTTTCAAAGGGGAAAATGGGGGGAGGGAGGAAGTACCATGGAATATTGTCTACAATTCAAGAAGTTGTCAATAAAATAAATAAATAAATAAAAAGGGAAAAAATAGAAGAGGGACTAGTTGAAAAGAAGAAGTTTAGTGGAGGGGGTATAGAGAAGAGGGGCCAAAAGAGGGTAGTGGAAGGGAATTATAAGAGTATATTGAGTATATGAAGTCTGGTCTGTCGCTCCACGCTTCCTCGTGCGTCCCACCGCCGGCATGGCACACTACAACTTCAAGAAGATTACGGTGGTGCCGTCGGCCAAGGACTTTATTGACCTGACATTATCAAAGACTCAACGTAAGACTCCAACGGTTATTCATAAACATTACCAAATTCATCGCATTAGACATTTTTATATGAGAAAAGTCAAATTTACTCAACAGAATTACCATGACAGACTCTCACAGATTCTGACAGATTTTCCGAAATTAGATTGTTGCTAAAGACTACGTGCGGCTTATGAAGTATGGCGATTCTCTGTATCGCTGCAAGCAGCTGAAGCGGGCTGCCCTTGGGCGGATGTGCACTATCATCAAGAGACAGAGGCAGAGTTTGGAGTATTTGGAACAAGTGCGTCAGCATTTATCCCGCTTGCCAACCATTGATCCAAATACAAGGACTCTGCTTTTATGTGGGTATCCAAATGTTGGGAAATCCAGCTTCATCAACAAGGTGACTAGAGCAGATGTGGATGTTCAGCCCTATGCATTTACTACCAAGTCTCTCTTCGTTGGACACATGGATTATAAGTATTTGCGTTGGCAGGTTGTAGATACTCCGGGGATTTTGGATCATCCTTTGGAAGACCGGAACACCATTGAAATGCAGGCTATCACAGCCCTGGCCCACCATCGCGCTGCGGTTCTGTATGTGATGGATTTGTCTGAGCAATGTGGACATGGGTTGAAGGAACAATTAGAACTCTTCCAGAATATCAGACCTCTCTTTATCAACAAGCCTCTTATAGTTGTAGCAAACAAATGTGATGTGAAGAGAATATCTGAACTTTCTGAAGATGATCAGAAAATATTTATAGACTTGCAGGCTGAGGGATTACCTGTAATTGAGACCAGCACCCTGACTGAGGAAGGTGTTATTCAAGTTAAAACAGAGGCTTGTGATAGCTTTTGGCTTATCGAGTGGAAACCAAAATGAAGGGAAATAAAGTGAATGATGTGCTGAACAGATTGCATTTAGCTGTACCAAACAGGAGAGATGATAAGGAGAGGCCCCCTTTCATCCCAGAAGGAGTGGTGGCACGCAGGAAGAAAATGGAAATTGGGGAACCCAAGAAGAAAAGGGAACGAGATCTTGAGCTGGAAATGGGAGATGATTATATTTTGGATCTTCAGAAATACTGGGATTTAATGAATTCGTCTGAGAAATATGATAAGATACCAGAGATTTGGGAAGGCCATAATGTCGTTGACTATATTGATCCTGCCATCATGAAGAAATTGGAAGAGTTAGAAAAGGAAGAAGAGCTAAGGACAGCTGCTGGGGAGTATGACAGTGACTCTGAAAGTGAAGATGAGGAAATGGTGGAAATCCGACAACTGGCAAAACAAATTAGAGAAAAAAAGAAGTTGAAAATTCTGCAGTCCAAAGAAAAGAATACACAAGGACCCAGGATGCCCCGAACTGCTAAGAAGGTTCAGCGAGCAGATTTGGAGAATGAGATGCGTAGTCTTGGTGTTGACATGGATGATAAAGACAACGCCCATTACGCAATGCAGGCAAGAAGATCTCGGAGTGTCACCAGGAAAAGAAAGAGGGAAGAATCTGTTCCACCCACTTCTGTAGCCCGCAGTCGGAGTTGCTCTCGAACGCCACGTGATGTTTCTGGTCTAAGAGATGTCAAGATGGTGAAGAAAGCCAAGGTGATGATGAAGAATGCTCAGAAGAAGATGAATCGTTTGGGGAAGAAGGGGGAGGCAGATAGACATGTGTTTGATATGAAGCCCAAGCACTTACTCTCAGGGAAGAGGAAAGCTGGTAAAAAGGACAGGAGATAGTGTCCTTTTCAGTGGACTTTGCTTGACTAGACTGTTGCTGTTTACTTCTTGGTTTAGTGTGGTATAGTTTCATTAAATTGAAATCATGTTCTAATAACTAGAAGAAACAAAATAATAGTGCTTGTTGCTTAGCTGAAAATTGGTTAACCCTATAGAGGTGTGGGGAGTTTTTGTCACTGCATAATAGTACAGATAGTTTAAGTCCACCATATTTCTGCATTAATGGAGTATTTATTTCTTCATATTGCAGAACTGAAAAGATTTATTGGCACAAGTAGGGTTTTTTTTTTTTTTTGGTGGAGCTAAAACTTTTGTAAAGAAATGTGGTTCATTATACATGAAGAACCCATTTTTGTAAGTAAAGCGTCTCCAATTGGTTGTTGTAGGCAGGAGGCTGGCAGCCCTGTCTTGCAGAGTTGAGAGCAAGCAGTTTTATGAGTGTATCAGAACTGAGTACTTAAAATACTCTCTTAAGCCGGGCGTGGTGGCGCACGCCTTTAATCCCAGCACTTGGGAGGCAGAGGTAGGAAGATCGCTGAGAATTCGAGGCCACCCTGAGACTATATAGTTAATTCCAGGTCAGCCTGGACCAGAGTGAGACCCTATCTCACAAAACAAACAAACAAACAAAAAAAAACTCTCTTAAATTATTTTCTAGACTTTTTGTACAATGTATCATTGTAGTTTGTCTTCAACAATTTAATCCAAAATAAACTTCCAGAGGGGAAAAAAAAAAAAAAAGAGTATATTGAGTATATGAATGGAGGTTGCAATAAAAAAGTTAAACAGGGCTGGAGAGATGGCTTAGCGGTTAAACGCTTGCCTATGAAGCCTAAGGACCCCGGTTCAAGGCTCGATTCTCCAGGACCCACGTAAGCCAGATGCACAAGGGGGTGCATGCATCTGGAGTTCATTTGCAGTGGCTGGAGGCCCTGGCGCACCCATTCTCCCTCTTTCTCTCTCTCTCTCTCTACCTGGCTATTTCTGTATCTCTCTCTTTCAAATAAATAAATAAAAAATAAAATATTTTAAAAAAAAGTTAAACAGTTATATATATATATATATATATATATATATATATATATTATTTTAATTTTACATTCATATTGGTGCCTTCGGTAGCCTCCTTCCTGTCCTCCCTCCTCCAAAGGGACCCTCTTCATTGGGGAATGTGGGTCGTGCATTATGTGTGTAACCAACATTTATGGGGAAGAGGCAATGTCTCTGTGCATAATGACCCAACTTGTGGCTCTAACACTCTTTCCGCCCCCTTTTCTATGAATTTCCCTGAGAATGTGAATGGACTGAGATTTTACCAAATTACAACTCAACTGGTACCTATAGCATTTATGAGACTTTTGGGTCAGAGACTAGGGAAATTATTTCTTATGGCAGAACAAGTGACCTGATATTCATGTTCATATCATTTCAACATGCCAAACCAACCCCACACACCACAGGGGCAATACAGAGTGGTACACATAGGAAATTTTCATCACACCAGAATATCCTCTTGGTAAGGAAACCTTGATCAATTATAATGGCCTTCAAGCAAACCTGCCTCTACTACTGTAAGGATGATGTCATCTTTTTTGTTTGTTTGCTTATTTATTTTTTCGTTTTATTTATTTATTTATTAGGGACAGAGAGAGGGAAATAAAGAGAAAGAGAGAGAGAGAATGGGCATGCCAGGGCCTTTCGCCACTGCAAATGAACTCCAGACACATGCACCCCCTTGTGCATGTGGTTTACATGGGACCTGGAGAATCGAACCGGGGTCCTTAGGCTTCACAGACAAATGCCTTAATCGCTAAGCCATTTCTCCAGTCTGTTTGCTTGTTTTTAAGCTAGGGTCTCAGTCTAGCCCAAGCTGACCTGGAAGTCATTCTGTAGTTCCAGGCTGGTCTCAATCTCACAGTGATTCTCCTACCTCTGCCTCCTGAATGCTGGGATTAAAGTTGTGCGCCACCACACATGGCAACTTCATCTTTTTGATACTAGAAAGTAAATGAACTATTGCTTTGCTTTGTGTGGAGAGACTGCCTCTATCTTCCAAGACTGTTTCCTATACAAAGATCTGTGAAAGGATAGTCTATAAATTAGGTCAGTGTTCAGCTGAAGAGATGGCTTAGTGAATAAAGCCCTTGCTGTTCCAGCCTCCTGAGCACCTGAGTTTAATCTGCATATGCCACATACACACAGCCAGAAGCCATGGGGGACTTCTGTTATCCCAGCACACTGAGGCAGCCACAGGAAAGTTTCCCAGAAGCTTGGAAATGTGTGGTATGATCAGCAGTCAATAACAGTACCAGGGAGGAGAAAAGACATACCCTGCCTCAAAGGAGGTGGAAGATTAGGACTACCTCAAAAGTTGTCCTCTGATCTCCACATGTGCACTGTGGTACATATACACCCACACACAAGCATGAACACAAATACACATCACACACACAATGAAACATATGGTAAATTGTTCATAAGACATCATAGACTCATGGAGAGTTGACTGCTATTGCCAATTAATCATATTTCCTTCAAATTAATATTATTACACATAATATTTAGTACAGACCACTTGACTCTTAGTTCTCACATCTGAGTATTTTCAAAAGGTGCAGTTGTCTAAATCTATGAACATGAGTTCTATTATCACCAATGACTTCCAAAATTTGTGGCAGTAAAGCACCATTACAAAATGGTATAGTATCTGCATATAACCTATGTACTCTGTTTATATACTAAAAACTGTCTCTACAGTACTTAACATGCCTAATAAAATGTAAAGTCTAGGTAAATGTTCAGAGAACAATGACAAAAAAAAAGTCTTTGCGTGTTCACCACTGACCCAAGTTTTATTTCAGGTACTTTTGACTGCAGTTGTTTGAATCTATGGATTCAGAAGCCACAGGCATGGTTACGTTTCTGAATGTAGGCTCTGCAGCCTTGGACAATTTGCTTTATCTGCTATGCTTTACATATTGGATCCCTATAGAATTTGCATACTTGGGTTGATTTTGGAAGGTCATATAATTCTCCTAAAGGCACAATATGGATAATGGCTTATATTAGTCACTCTGCATGGTCCATTCACTCTCATTCTAATGACCCAGCTGTAGCAGTTCCACAGAATGATTTTTGAAATCCTTAGTCAAGTTGATCCTTTGAAAGGTCGTGTTTATACAACAGCTTATATATCAAGAAGGCATCCGTTGTGGGAGATGAATATAGTCTTTAGTGTATTGGTATAGAAAACTGTTGTGTAGTTCACTTTTGCCATTTTTCTTTTAGCAGACTTTGCTCTTTCTGGATCAAGACTTTTTTTTTTTTTTTCTGAAGTAGCATCTCGCTCTATCCCAGGCTGACCTGAAATTCACTATGTAGTCACAGGCTGACTTGGAACTCATGGCAATCCTCCTGCCTCTGCCTATGAATGATGGGATTAAAGACGTGTGCCACCATGCCTGACTGATCAAAGGCATTTTTGATGCAGAAGTATTTTTATTATCAACAAGGATTTCTGTTTTGCTTTATTATTACAGTCAAAGGTCTGTGTGTTTATTTAGCAGTCATAGTGAGTGGAACACTTTACTGTGCAATACAATTACTTTCATGTGCCATTGACTTTGTGCTGGCCACGTGCTTTTCCTCTTTGGAAATTTTGAGCCCATCTACACTCCATTTCCTTTGATGACCTCAATTTATCCCGTTAATTTCATGTTAGAGGTATCTTCTTCCTCCAGAAGCCTAATTTTATTCTTACAAATTTGGGCTAAAATTTTCTTCCTAGATAATGTTATTGCTCACTATGGTTATTTCTATAGTAATAGTCATTATAACTCTAAAATATACATTTGCTCACTTATTGGAATTTCCTCTTGGTCTTTGAACCCTTTGAAAGCAGAGTGTATAACCACTGTATTTATGTACTAAAATAACTAGCACAGTGCTTGGCACAAAGCAGATAATGAATAACTTGCTATAGCGTAAAAGTGAAAAGAAAATTTGAATACCAATTCAGATAATACATACGTTTTGGGAATCAGCTCTGCAACTCTATTAGGTGCTCAAAATTTTTTCTTGAATTAAATTAGAGTGGATATGATTAGTTCAGATAATCTACAAAACTAGAGAAGTGGTTTGTATATGCATAAGGGACCGTTTGATCTATGTTGTAGCTTAAAATTGGAAATGGCCAATTATATACACAAGGAGTCAATTGAACTTGTGAACTCTTGTATTTTCTGTGGTTTATACTATTTCTGAATCTGTATTAGGCAAGTGTTTCATGTCTTCCAGAGCGGTTTTTACTTTGGTAGCTTTACCTCTTTGTGTAGCAGGGGCTTCTGCTAGCTATACTTAGCTTTGTGGTGTGTATGTTGGGACTGTTTATTAACCTTCTTATATGAGACTGCCTGGATTATCTCCCCATGGTTTGGTTAGTGTTCTGGCAGAGGCTTGTCTTCTAAGTGTGAAGCAACCACAGCATTTTTGTCTGTATAGCTGGGGGACATGTAGTGGACCTTTCAAGTTTTCCTGAGTATGTATTTCCATTACCCTGCTGGTGACATGTAGTGGTGAGTATTAAGTCTACTGCTGGCATTTGAGGGTTCTTCGAAATCGATAGCCATGAAAAGCAGATAGGTGGCCCCAGAGGTTGATTCTCCTCCTGATCTCAGACTTGGAACTATCAACTCTTAGTTGATGAGATCTGGTTCTAGTCACTGAGAGCAAGGTTCCTTTTCCCCTGTGTTTGTTTCCTGTCTGAACCAAGCTTCCTGCTATGTGCACTCTTGCTTGAAGGAATCAGAATGATCTTCATAACCACCTTTCTGGGCCTTCCCCTAACTCTAGGGGTATAGCAAGATAAATTCAACCTACCTGACCTAGGTTTATTTCCAGTTCAGAGGCCCACAGGGTAGTTCAGTTTTTTGTAGTTCGGTTTACTTATTTATTTATTTATTTATTTATTTATTTATTTATTTATTTATTTTGTTTTTTCAAGGTAGGGTCTCACTCTAGCCCAGGCTGACCTGGAATTCACTATGTAGTCTCAGCAGTTCTCCTACCTCTGCCTCCCAAGTGCTGGGATTAAACACATGTGTCACCATGCCCAGCTCAGTTTATTTATTTATTCATTTATTTAAAAGAGAGAGAGAGAGTGATAGAAAGAGCGAGAGAGAGAATAAGTGCACCACGGTCTCTAGCCCCTGCAAATGAACTCCAGACTCATGTACCACCTGGCTTACATGGGTACTTGGGAATTGAACCTGGGTACTTAGGCTTCACAGGCAAGAAGAGTCTTAACTGCTAAGCCATCTCTCCAGCCCTGGGCAGTTCAGTTTTTAACAAGAGGTTCTCACTATGTTTTGTAGGTGCTGCCTTCCCATGTAAGTTAGAGTTATACAAAGGGGATTCTCACCAATTATTACAGTCAAAGGTCTGTGTGTTTATTTAGCAGTCATAGTGAGTGGAACACTTTACTGTGCAATACAATTACTTTCATGTGCCATTGACTTTGTGCTGGCCACGTGCTTTTCCTCTTTGGAAATTTTGAGCCCATCTACACTCCATTTCCTTTGATGACCTCAATTTATCCTGTTAATTTCATGTTAGAGGTATCTTCTTCCTCCAGAAGCCTAATTTTATTCTTACAAATTTGGGCTAAAATTTTCTTCCTAGATAATGTTATTGCTCACTATGGTTATTTCTATAGTAATAGTCATTATAACTCTAAAATATACATTTGCTCACTTATTGGAATTTCCTCTTGGTCTTTGAACCCTTTGAAAGCAGAGTGTATAACCACTGTATTTATGTACTAAAATAACTAGCACAGTGCTTGGCACAAAGCAGATAATGAATAACTTGCTATAGCGTAAAAGTGAAAAGAAAATTTGAATACCAATTCAGATAATACATACGTTTTTGGGAATCAGCTCTGCAACTCTATTAGGTGCTCAAAATTTTTCTTGAATTAAATTAGAGTGGATATGATTAGTTCAGATAATCTACAAAACTAGAGAAGTGGTTTGTATATGCATAAGGGACCGTTTGATCTATGTTGTAGCTTAAAATTGAAATGGCCAATTATATACACAAGGAGTCAATTGAACTTGTGAACTCTTGTATTTTCTGTGGTTTATACTATTTCTGAATCTGTATTAGGCAAGTGTTTCATGTCTTCCAGAACGGTTTTTACTTTGGTAGCTTTACCTCTTTGTGTAGCAGGGGCTTCTGCTAGCTATACTTAGCTTTGTGGTGTGTATGTTGGGACTGTTTATTAACCTTCTTATATGAGACTGCCTGGATTATCTCCCATGGTTTGGTTAGTGTTCTGGCAGAGGCTTGTCTTCTAAGTGTGAAGCAACCACAGCATTTTTGTCTGTATAGCTGGGGGACATGTAGTGGACCTTTCAAGTTTTCCTGAGTATGTATTTCCATTACCCTGCTGGTGACATGTAGTGGTGAGTATTAAGTCTACTGCTGGCATTTGAGGGTTCTTCGAAATCGATAGCCATGAAAAGCAGATAGGTGGCCCCAGAGGTTGATTCTCCTCCTGATCTCAGACTTGGAACTATCAACTCTTAGTTGATGAGATCTGGTTCTAGTCACTGAGAGCAAGGTTTCTTTTCCCCTGTGTTTGTTTCCTGTCTGAACCAAGCTTCCTGCTATGTGCACTCTTGCTTGAAGGAATCAGAATGATCTTCATAACCACCTGTCTGGGCCTTCCCTAACTCTAGGGATATAGCAAGATAAATTCAACCTACCTGACCTAGGTTTATTTCCAGTTCAGAGGCCCACAGGGTAGTTCAGTTTTTTGTAGTTTGGTTTACTTACTTACTTATTTATTTATTTATTTATTTATTTATTTATTTATTTATTTATTTTGTTTTTTCAAGGTAGGGTCTCACTCTAGCCCAGGCTGACCTGGAATTCACTATGTAGTCTCAGCAGTTCTCCTACCTCTGCCTCCCAAGTGCTGGGATTAAACACATGTGTCACCATGCCCAGCTCAGTTTATTTATTTATTCATTTATTTAAAAGAGAGAGAGAGAGTGATAGAAAGAGCGAGAGAGAGAATAAGTGCACCATGGTCTCTAGCCCCTGCAAATGAACTCCAGACTCATGTACCACCTGGCTTACATGGGTACTTGGGAATTGAACCTGGGTACTTAGGCTTCACAGGCAAGAAGAGTCTTAACTGCTAAGCCATCTCTCCAGCCCTGGGCAGTTCAGTTTTTAACAAGAGGTTCTCACTATGTTTTGTAGGTGCTGCCTTCCCATGTAAGTTAGAGTTATACAAAGGGGATTCTCACCACTGCTGACCCACTAAAATGATTAGCAGTATTTGAGGCTTGCAAGGGCTATTGGCTTATTCTGAGAGCAGGACAACCAATACATTGCCTAGCTTATGTTTCAGAAACATCTTTAGTTTCCTATCCCTCCACCATGGAGCTATGCAACTGAAGCTGTGTTTGGTTCACTTATGAGTGCATCAGCCATCTCCCCCCTCTCTTTTATTTTATTTGTTTATTTATTTATTTTTGGTTTTTGAGGTAGGGTCTCACTCAAGCCTAGGCTGACCTGGAATTCACTATGGAGTCTCAGGGTGGCCTCAGACTCATGGCAATCCTCCTACCTCTGCCTCCCAAGTGCTGGGATTAAAGGCGTGTGTCAACATGATTCTGTGAAGAATCTAATTGCCATCATAAAGACATTATTTTTTCTGAAGAATTTGAAAGATCAATTATATTTTTGTGTTGATTTGGGTGAAGTGTTCTGACATATCTAAATGTACTTCTAAATCCTGAATCATTTAGGAGAGCTAATTCAAAGATGATAAATTCTTGCTCTTAAATCTGTTATATTCAATTCATTTAGTCAGTGAAAGAGAATTCAACCACTCAGGTATTTACAGATTCTTCTTAAAGTGCAAATGCTTGTGAGAGGATAAGGTCCAGCAGGGTTATGTAACTCACTAGTCATATCAACACAATTACTTCTATTCAGAACTCGCTTGTTCTTTATGAGGTTTGAATGAGGTGGAAAAAAGAAGCTGGGTAATTCTGAGCAGTAGTACTACATGAGTCATAGCTAATATGGGTGGAATGCTACAATGTGTATGGAGAAGGGTTAAACGATGGTGGTTAAGGACTGCATGAAGAAAATCGGGCCAGGGAATGACTCACTAGGTGGTAATGAGGAAAGGCTGCCCTGAAGGACTTAGAAGAAAGACAGTGACATACTTGGCCATCATTGACTTTTTACTAAATACTAAGTACATTTCTTCTCTTACTACATAGTCATATGGTCTGAATTCAGAAAATTATAATTTCTATGTAAGCTCAAATATATTATGAATTAAACAGGTTTTATGGATTACTATAGCAAATGCTGGCTCACCCTTTTCTGTATATCAGAACTCATTTCCCCAGTTTGTCAGCTCACAACTTCCAATTGAGTCCATCTGTGAAAACTGACCCTAAACAAAAACCATCTCACACCAAATCATTAAAATTTGCTTCCTAAAATTGGCTTGCAACTAATGACTGTTCAATATTAAAGTATAAATGTCTGCCCCCTAGTCAACATTTAGGAGAACTAAAAAGTAAAAATTCCAGACATAGAGTTTGCCAGGTCAACAGAGGCCTTTATTGTAAATGCATCAGAATTCAACTATTCTGTTTGCACAGTCCTTCCTCTTCTACTCTCCTCCTAACATTTGTTCGTCTTTCTCCTAATTAGATTTCCAACAAGCAAAGTTATATCTCAAAGTCCATTTCTGAACCCATAACCTTTAGTGAGAATTTTTCTTACAATTGTATTTGCATTTGGAAATGAATTTCAAGTTTTAAGCATCTTATTATGGTAGGTGATTTTTTCTCTTGTAATAAACTTGCTTGTATTTTGGGAAAGCATTCTTTAGCACCTTAAATATCTTCTTAGTACATATGATTTTTTTTTTTTTTGGTTTTTTGAAGTAAGGTCTCACTCTAGCTCAGGCTGAACTAGAATTCTCTATGTAGTCTCAGGGTGATGATCCTCTACCTCTGCTTCCTGAATGCTGGGATTAATGGCATGCATCACCATGCCCTGCTTATATGATTCTTTTATATTAACATATTTAATGACCTTGGTCAAATTGCCTTAAATGTAAAGCTCTGAAAAAAATCATCTTTATCAGTTCCTAGGCATAAGGTATTTCTTTTTAAATCATTTCTTTTCAGTCTTTCCCTTATACTTTTCTAATACATGTCATAGTAACAGCCATAACAATATCACACTGAGACAAAATGCAAAGTTTAATAGGTCATTGTCAGCAACTGAATCTTCTTCTCATCCATGTGTTAATTCTTTCTAAGCCTCCCCTTTCATTTTCCTAGCTCATTGTTTCTCACAAGAACCAAACAAGTCTTAACTAATGTCTACTATACCTGTACTAAGATATGACTTTGAATAAATGTATATTAGCATTAGGAAAAGTATTAGAAAAAGAAGAAAATAGGAAAAAAAGTTAAATTTTCCAGAGTGACTACAATCCAATGGCCACACTTAGTAATTTAATAAAAGTGTGAAACCATGTGTGGTCATTTGAATGTAAATGTCTTCCGTAGCCTCAATTGTGATTAAGCTTCCTATTTAGTCCTCAGGCGGTGAAGCCTTTGGGAGATGGAGCTCTACTGGAGGATGTGTGTTACTAGGGGTGGACTGGCTGTTCAGAGATAGCTTGCTCTGGCTGTTCTTTCTCTGCTTTATATGTGTGATGTGAGCTGGTTGCTTTTCTCCACCATGATAAAACTTTCTCTTAAAACTGTAAGCCTGAAATAGACCCTTTCCTCCCATAAGCTGCTTCTGGTCAGGTGTTTTATTCCAGCAAGGAGAAGCTAATTGCTATACCATGTAGAAACAAAATATGCATGTGAATTCCATCACCATTTTGATGCACAATAGAAATAAGAGAACTAATATAATTTTCTTAGCAGAAGAAAATGAATAAATAAAAGGTATGACATAATTTATCCTATGGGAATCCATGTTCTCCTAATTATTTCTGTTTCTTATTTTAAAAAGGTATGAAGTTCAATTTTATCAAACAAGCTCAATGAAAAATTTGATTTAAATTCATATTTTGTTTCATGTTATTGTACACTCATATAATCACTTTGTATCTATTTGGCAGGAATTGGATCTCTGAGAAATTCAGCATGTCAGGAGTTAAACTAATTTCCTTTGGCATACCAGCTTGTTTGGAGTTTAATTGCTGTTTGTTAGCCTGAAATAACTACATATAACAAGCTTATAATTCACTGAAATATGACATAATCTAGGATGCTGAGAACTCATCAGGTTTATTTGTGAGCTTGGATTCGTGGGAATAATCATTCAGATGAGATATTTCCTGGGCTAAAAACAGATACCAGGGAAGTGTCAAGTAAGATTATTTAAGTGAGAACACTCAAATTCCCTAGGTACAATGACAAGAGTGGATGCTTCAGTTTCATGTTTTTAAGATTGACACTGGAACAAAATCCTACTCACATCTTTCATCTATAATATATCACTGAGGAATAATTTCAGTAACTCTCAATGCAATGTAGAAGACAGATATGCTATAGCACTAACTCAAAGGAAGGTTAGTTTAAGTAGAACATAGCAATATAAAGGCTAGAATATATGCATATTCAAATTACACGTCTGTACCATCTACTTACACTTCAGAAATTTCTGCATGCTTATTACCAAGGAACATTTTAAAGAGGTGCAGTACCTGAGCTAACTTGCTTCTCCTAAAGGATTATTTGTGATGTGATTGTAAAAGAAAAATAAGAAATAATTAAATATTTCAGAAATATATTTCAGTGGAATTGCATTCTATGAACCATCTCAATTGAGGTAGTTCTAATTTTGGCTAGCGCGTAAGATTAATTCATCTGTCAATAAAAGGAGACATCTTAATTGGAAATAAGTAACATAAATAAGGGAGGAAATACAACTTTAAATATCAGTTTTTGTTATTGGCTTGCTGATATGAAAAAGTATGAAATGGTTTGTAAGAAGAGATAAAGGCATAAATAAAATTCAATATGTAAATCATGTCAATTTCACAATTATTCATACAAGGGTATACCTATAATTTTTTTCAGAGTAGCCAGCACTCTAATCAAACCATTATGAATCAGATGAAACATTTTAAGTGATGAGTAAAGAACTTGAAAATCTCACATTATAACAAACCATACTGATCTTGCTACATGAAGAAAAAATTACTTAAGCAAACATTGAGCTTAAATTTTTGTAACAATTATCAATTCCTCTACAGTGAAGTTAATATATATAAAAAATATATTAGGATATCAGAAATGAAAGATTTGGAAACATATGTATGATTAATGCACAGACTTCTAAAATTGTGTGAAAACACGTGATAACTTATGATGTTTCCTTGAATGAAATATATGCAGATTTTCTTTCATAATTTATATTGAAGAAGAAATATTTTCTCACATTTATTTTTCTTAGCCTATTTTCTGTTGCCATAAACGAATAGTACAGGCTTGGTGGATTTATAATGAATAGGCGTTAATTTATTGCAGGGCTGTGAAGACTGGGAAGATGTCTAATTTCCAACAGGCGATGCCCTTCTTATGGCATCAAAACATTACAGAGGGTATCACATGAGGAGAAGGAACAAGTATTCTTGCTGAACTCCTGTTTTTTTTTTTTTTTTTTCCTCTCTAGTGACATTTTGTCCTCCAGTAAGAACTCCTTTTTTGGAAAAAATAATTATTATTTGAGAGAAAAAGGAGAAAGAAAGAGAGAGCGAGAGAGACAGACAGACAGACAGATAGAGAGAATGGGCATGCTGGGGTCTCCATCCACTGCAAATGAACTGTAGATACAGGCACCACCTTCTGCATCTGGCTTATGTGGGTACAAGGTAATCAAACCTGGGTTCTTAGTCTTCTCAGGCAAGCACCTTAACCACTAAGTTCTCTCTCCAGCCCTGAACTCCCTCTGCACAGTTTTGAATGACAAGTCAAAAAAAATCAACAGGGAAGTTAGAAGATATCTCAAGATAAATGGAAGACTAAGCACAGCATAACACATATGGAAGAAGCAATAACGATATGAAGGGTTTTTTTGTTTTGTTTTTTTGAGGTAGGGTCTCACTCTGGCCCAGACTGACCTGGAATTAATGATGTAATCTTAAGGTGGCCTTGAACTCACTGTGATCCTCCTACCTCTGCCTCCCGAGTGCTGGGATTAAAGACGTGCCACCACACCTGGCAGTATGAAGATTTTTGTAGTGATCGATGACTATATTAGAAAAGAAGAAAGATTTAAAACTTAGGTTCTTAGGCTTTGCAGGAAAGTGCCTTAAATGCTCAGCCATCTCTCTAGCCCTATTTTTGACATTTTTGGAAAAAATTAAGTGGCTATAGTCACATGGACTTATTTTTTTACCATCATTTCCATTTTCTGCAATCAATATTGTATTTTATTACTATGCGTCTGGAGTATAATTTGAAATCAGGTATGATATTTCCAGTAGTATTCTCTTTGGTAAGAAGATTTTTGGTTCTCTGGGGACTTTTGTGCTTCCATATGAATTTTAGAATGTTTTTATATTTCTGTGAAGAATAGTATGCAAATTTTGAATAGGATTGCATTGAATATGTAGGTAAACTTTTGTAGGATGGCCATTTTCATGATATTAATTCTTCCAATATATGAGTACAGGAGATCATTCCATCTTTCAGTGTCATTCTCAATTTCTTTCTTCAGTTTTAAACTTTAAATTATAGGAGTCTTTCACTTCCTTGGTTAAGGTTATTCTGAGTAATTCTCTGTGTGTATTGTAAATGGGATTATTTCCATGATTTCATTCTCAATGTGTTTGTTTTTGGTAAATATGAAGAACAATGAGTTTTTTTGTGTTAATTTTGTACCCTGAATCTTTGCTGAAATTTATATAAGGTCTAGTTTGCTGATGGAGTCTTTATGGTCTCCTACATAGAATCTTATCATCTGAAAATAAGGTTACTTTGACTTCTGTCTTTTCTATTTCTCTCCCTTTTATTTCTTTCTCCTTTGTTATCACTCACTATATATCAAACACTATATCAAACACTATATTAAATTGAGTCAGAGAGACTGAACATCTGTGTCTTATTATGATCTTAGTGGAAATGCTTCAAGTTTTTCTCCATTTACATTGCTGTTGCTTATAGGTTTGTTGTATGTACCCTTTATTACACTGAAATGTGTTCCTTCCATTCTTACTTTCTCCAGGATTTTTTGTTTTTTTATCATAGATGGATGCTGGATTTTGTCAAAGGACTTTTCTTCATCTAATGACATGATCAGTTTTTTAAAGGTCTGGTAGAATTCTGCAGTGAATTTGTCTGGACCTGGACTTTTTTTGCTGTGAAGTTTTTCTTTAATTACCACTTTTCCCTTGTTGCTTTTTGTAGAGAGTTTAAATTAGTATCTCATCTTAATTTAACTTGGTAGGTCATGTGTACCTAGAAATTCATTTCTTTTAAATTTCCAATTTGGTAGAATATAGGCTTCTAAAGTATGTCCTTATTATATTCTTAGTTTTATGCTATCTATTGTAATGCTTCCTTTTATTTATTTAGTTAGTTGCAAGGAGAGAGGGGGGAGGGAGAGAGAGAGAATCAGAATGGGTGTGGCAGGGCCTCTTGCCACTGCAAACAAACTCCAGATGTCTGCACCACTATGTGCATCTGGCTTTATGTGGGTACTGGAGAATTTAACCAAGGCAGTCAGGCTTTGCTATCAAGCACCTTTAACCACTGAGCAATCTCTCCAGCCCCTTCTTGTTGATTTTGCCATTGACCTATTCACTATTAAATAGTGTGTTGTTGAATCTTCAGGAACTTGTGTACTTTATATTGTTTTTTCTTGTTAATTTCTAGCTTTAGTGCATTGTGGTTGGCCAGATTTAATACAAGGAGTTATTTCAATTTTCTTAAATTTGTTGAGATCTGCTTTGTATCCTAATATGTGACCTATTTATAGAAAGTTTCATGGGATGCTAAAAAGATTTTGTGTTCTGTATTATTCAGATGGAATATTCTTTAAATGTCTATTTGGTCTATATGATCTAAGATATCATTTTTAAATTTTATGTGAGAACTTTAACTCCAATGTTTGTCTACTCATTCTTTTTTTCTAGATAAGCTTCCTATTAGTGAAGTTACCCACTGTACCTGTGCTGGGATTTATCTCTGATGTTACATCTAATACAATTTGTTTCTTAAAATTAGGTTCACCTCTGTCTTGTGCATATTTGTTTAGACCCTCCTCTTGGATTGTTCCTTTAATCAGTATGAAGTGACCTTCTTTAGATCTTCTGATTAATTTTGCTTTAAGTTTCCTAGTTCCTTTGCTTGAAGTATCTTTTTCTATATTATGATCCCAATGTAGATTCTGTCCATGACTGTGAGGTGAGTTTCTTAAAGACAGCAAAAGATTGATCCTGTTTTCTCACCCAACTTGTTAATCTATGTCTTTTGAGTGGGGAATTGAGATTATTAATATTCAGTCATTATGGAAAAGTATGAGGTAATCCCTATCATGTTGATGCATAGTTGTACTTGGCATTTTCTTAGTCTTCATTTGCTCAGCAACTATCCTAGCATTGATTATGATTTTTATTCCTATAGCCTCTTAAATATGTTTATCCTTCTCTTTGATGCTAAGTATTCCATTTGGTATCTTATAGAGAGCTGGCTTAGTGCTTATCAATCCCTTTACCTGCTTTTATCATGGAAATTTTTCTTTCTCCTTCTTTTATAACAGGTAATTTTCCTGGGTATAGTAGCTTTGTATAGCAGCTGTGATCTTTCAATACTTAAAATATATCATTCCAAGCCCTTCTGAATTTTAGAGTTTCCATTGAAAAATCTGATGGGCCTGCCTTAACGTATGATGTAATATTTGTCTCTTGCAGCTTGCAGTATTCTTTCTGTGTTCTTTGCTTAGTGTTTTTGTTTTGTCTTGTTTTTAAGGTAGGATCTTGCTCTAGCCCAGGCTGCCTCCAGAGTGCTGGGATTAAAGGAGTGTGCCACCATGCTCAGCTGCTTAGTGTTTTGTCTTTAATATGATGTGGGGAGTGTTTATTATGGTCCTGTCTATTTGGTGTTTTGTACGCCTCTCATAGATGGATGAACATCTCTTTCCCTTGCATTTTCTTCTTTAATTTTAAGTTTTCTTTTATAATTTTATTGAAAATATTTTTATATTTGTGGCCTGAAACTTTTCTCCTTCTCCTAAGCTCATTGTTTATAAATTTGGTATTTTCACGGTGTCTCAAATATCTTTCATATTCTGTACATACATTTTTTGAGGTTATCATTGATTCTAAGTAGCTGGTCCATTTCCTCTACCTTGTCTTGAAACTCTAATATTCTATCCTTCACATTGTCTATTCCATTTGTAAGTCTTTACATGGAGCCTTTTAATTGAATTATTATATTTTTCATTTTCATCATTATTTCATTTTGGTTCTTCAGTATTTCTATCTCTTTAGTGAATTTCATTTTCACATCCTGATTTTTTTTTTGGAGAGAGACACAGAGAAAAACAGAGAGAGAGGGAGAGAAAGACAGATAGAGATGGGCGTACCAGCAGCCTCTCAGCTGCTGTGAACAAAATCCATATGTGCGTGCCCCCTTGTGATCAAGTGCATCATTGCACCCTTGAGTCACTTTGCATCTGGCTAAACGTGGGATCTGGAGATTGGAACCTCTAGAGATTGGAACCAGCATTCTTAGGGTTAGGAGGCAGGTGCCTTAACCACCAAGCCATCTCTCCAGCCCTCACATCCTGATTTTACTTCCTCATTTCATTTAGCTGTTTGTATTTTCTTGCAATTCATTCCAGCATCTATTCATCTTCTCTTTAGTTTCATTGAGTTGTTTGTGTTCTCTTGGATTTCATTCAGACATTTGTGTCCACTGATTTAATTGTAATCATGGTTTTTAAATTTTTATCTGTAATTTTCTCTAAGACGTTCTCATGGGAGGCCTTTATTATCATATTGTGAATTTTGGAGCTAATATATTTCCTATGTTACTCATTTTGTGTTGCTATTAGTCAACTTAGAGATAATACATTGGTCAAGACTTTCTGGCACATCTGCGTTAAGTAGTGTTTTGATTAGGGTTTGGTGCTCCTTTGTCTTAACTTGCCTTTTCTCAGCTTGGTGCTGCTTATAGCTCAGTTGTGGAAACTACTGGTGCTGATAAATAGATGAGGTAATTGGGGTAATGCCAGTTTGGCCAGAAGGGCATTTATTGCTCCTCATCTTGCAGGCCAGCATATTTGCATTGTGTGTATGGTATGTGTAGGGGAGAGGCATGCAGAGCAAGTGGTTGAGCATTGATTTTAAGTACAGGATGACAGCTGTGAGTGGCACAGTCAGGAGCATGCAGAGTGGGTGAATGTGTTCTGACTCTCATAGTTGTTGTTTGCAGTGAATGAGGATAGGGTCATGAGCCCAGACTCACACATGTGACAGTAGTGGCAGGCATCACTTGTGACAGGAGTGGCTCATGGAACAGACAATTGTACCCAGACTCACATACATGACAGTAGCAGTGGGTGGCATAGATGACAGTAATGGTGTGTGGAGCAGGTGACTGTGCCCAGACTCACATATGTATAAGTAGCACCTGGTGGCACAGGCTGGGGAAAGGGCATGCAAAGCATACAAATACTCTAAGATCCACATCCATGATGGCAGCAGTGGGCTGCATGGACAAGGGGAAGGACACACAAACCTGGCATGTGTGCCCCGAATCATACCTGTGATGGCAACGGCAGGTAGCACAGGCAGAAGGAAGGGTGTATGGAGCCATGTTAGACATCTTTAAGATTCCAAAAGTAAATCTTTAAAAAATATTTTTAGATGCAAACTGAGTAGGCCTGGGCCCCTGGATCCTGGGATCCTAGTTCCCCTGCCATTGGTGTGGGTTAGCTGTGATCGTGCAGGTGTGTGGCGTGAGTAGGCCTAGTCTCCCTGTTCCCTGGCTCCTGCTTCCCTGAATCCTGGTTCCTCTACCACTGGTGTGGTGTGGCTGGGACCCTGCTTGCATGTGGCATGAGTAGACCTGGGATCCCAGTTCCAGTAGCTAGTGTGGGGTGCTAGGACCCTGCACGTGTGTGGTGTCAGTAGGCCTAGGCCCTCAGTTCCTTGCATCCAGGTTCTCTGGCTCTCATTCTCTTGCAGCTGGTGTGGTTTGGCTGGAAGCCTGCACATGTGTACAGAGAGAGTAGGCTCTCACTTCCTGCTTCCCAGTGGGAAGGGAAGAGAACCACCGGTACCCACACAAGACGAGTTAGAGCAGGCTCACAAGCAGGGATCTGCCTGAAATCATCTCAACCCCAAACTTGTGGCTCAGACAGGCCCCATAAACCACCGTGACTGAGATTCAAACTCCCAAGTGGGATCCTTGCTATTCCCTCATCCTGCCTTCCACTAGCTGTCATGCTCAAGCCCATTACTAAGGACCAGGAAGCAAGTACCAGAGAGTCAACAGGACCCTCCCTGGTTATTGAGTTGGCCAGGCACTCCAGGCCCCACCAAGAATTCCCCAGAGAGTAAATATGCAAGAAAGGCCTGCTCAGGCTGAAGAGCACCCAGTCAAAACCTGTGAATACACCACCTTTTCACTCTTATGTTTACCAAACCTGAACAAGGCAATCAACACACATTCCTCAAGAGATACTAATTGCCACAGTCCCCACAAAACAATGCAAGAACTCAAGATGGGCAAACCCCAATGCAAAACAAAGAAGGCAAGATACCAAGCCAAAATATCCCACCGAGGTCATCCAGCCCCATAATGGAAGCCTCCACTGCCAACATAGAGGAAACCCCAGCCCAAACCCAGCAAAATTAAGCCTCATAATCAAAGGTGAAAGAAAATTTTCCATGATAAAAGCCATCTATACAATTATGTAAGAAATAATCCAGTCCTACAAAGAATATTACATAGAACAACCCAAACTGAAGAGACAAACAATCACATCCAAAATCCTACAAGAAGAGTAAAAACAAAACAAAACAAAACAAAAAAAAAAAACCATGAGTAAAACAGACATGAAAATTTATAAAGTCCAAGAAAATATCAAACTCAACAAAGCCTCCAGTGTGACAGGGATTAACTTGCACCTCAGAAGTTATAACTCTCAACATCAATGATCTCAACACCCCAATCAAAAGACACAGGCTTAAAAGCTGTATAAAAAACTGGACCCACCCTATTTGCTGTCTAAAGGAAACTTACGTTACCAATAAAGATAGATACCACCTGTGGTAGTTTGAATATATGTCCCCCAATATATTCAGTGTTTTACTAGTTATAGTTTGCATCTGCAATCACCTTGCTAGAGGCAATGTCACTGGGGGCCTGTCTTGAAGGTGTTAATGGTGTAGGTTTGAGATTCCATTGTAAAGATATGCAAATGTGCCTAGAAGGAGTTCCTGAAGTGTGCTATGTGACCTTTTGGCTGTAGTTTTGCTCTGTGTGCTGTGGTGGCTGGTTGGTTTCTCTCTCTCTGCTTGGCCCTGAGGAGAGCAGGTTGCTTCTCTTGCCTTTATGGAACTTCCCCTGGATCTGTAAGCTTCAATAAATAATGTCCCTTCCTCCATAACTGTGCCTGGTCTGGAAGTTATCTCAGTGAACCTGAAGCTGTCTGCTACACCACCCTAGGGTGAAAGGATGGAAAAAGGATATTCCAAGCTAATGGAAACAAGAAAAATACAGGGGTTGTTATACTGATGTCAGACAAAATGACTTCAAGCCAAAAGTAACCAAAAGAGATATAGAAGGCTACTTCATGCTCATCAAAGGAACAATACAACAAGAGGATATTATAATCATAAAACTATGTGCACCAAACACAGGAGCACAAAATTTTATAAAGCAAATTCTGTTGGACAATAAAGGAGAAATAACCCCAAACACAATGATAATAGGAGACTTCAGTCTCATCATTAGACATATGATCTAAGAAGAAAATTAACTGTGAAATAAGGGAGTTAAATAATACCATAGAATACCTGGACTTAACAATTATGAATATTCAACCCTAATTCCACAGTATAAACATTCTTCTCAGCAGCTCATGGAACCTTCTCTAAAATAGATCATATATTGGGGCATAAAATATGTCTCAACAAATTCAGGAAAATCAACATAATTCCATGCACTATATGAGTCCGCAATGCAATAAAGCTAAAGATTAACAACAAGGGAAACAACAGAAAATCCACCAACACCCAGAGTCTGAACAACTCACTATTAAATAGTTAGGAGAAGAAATCAAAAAGGAAATTTAAAAAATTCTGGAACTGAATGATAATGAAAACATAGCACACCAAAACTTATGGGACACAATGAAGGCAGTCTTAAAAGGGAAGTTTATCGCTCTAAATGCTTTCATTACAATAACAGAGATCTCAACTCAACAACTTAACCATACAGCTGAGGGCACTGGAAAAACTAGAACAATCCAAACCCATAGTTCAATAAGGAAATAAGATAACAGGAATCAAGGAACTGGCAATTAAAAATTTGATGAATCAAAGAGCTGGTTCTTCAGAAACATAAACAAGATCGATAAACCCCTAGACAATTTGATCCAAAGGAAAAAACAAGAAGGCTGGAGAGATGGCTTAGCATTTAAGGCATGTAAATACTGGGGAATTGAACCATGGCCAGCAGACTTTAGAAACAAGCACCTTTAACCACATAGCTGTCTCCTCAGCCACCCATTTTTGAATTATTTTTGTTTGATTTTTCTAGGTAGGGTCTAACTCTAGCCCAGGCTGACTTGAAATCATTCTGTAGTCCCAGGATGGCCTCTAACTCATAGCAATCCTCCTATCTCTGCTTCCCAAGTGCTGGGATTAAAGACATATGCCACCATACCTGACCCACATATAAATACTTTAATACCAAATAAACCCATACCACTTTCATAGTGGTATTATAGAACACACACACACAACTCACTTAGAATTTAAAGAGCTCTGAATGGAACTAAAAGGTTTATTAGTGGAAATCTCTGTTTTATAGACTGAATTTTTGTGTCCTTTTAAAATTCATATATTGAGATCCTAATCCTGAATGTAACTATGTTGGGAGATGGCCTTTGCAAATCTCGAGGATGGGATTTTTGCCCTTATATAAGGAATCCCAGAGACTTTGCTTTACCTTTTGTTATGTAAGGCAGAAGATAGTCTGCAACTAGGAAAAGAGCTCTCACTAGAAGCCAACTGTGGTTCCACCATGATCCCATCATTTTATCCTCCAGTGCCATGAGAAATAACTTTCTGTTGTATATATTCTATCCACATGGCACATGGAGCCAATGATTAGGCCCAGAGTCACATACATGATGGTAGTGGCAGGTGTCAAGGGAGGAGGTGGCATAGAGAGCAGTTGACTGTGCCCAGACTCACACAGATGACACCATTGGTGGGAGGCACAAGTAGTGGTAGAGACATATGGCATTTTGTTATAATAGCCTTTTATTTTTTTGGTTTTTCGAGGTAAGTTCTCACTCTGGTCCAGGCTGACCTGGAATTAACTATGTAGTCTCAGGGTGGCCTTGAACTCATGGCGATCCTCCTACCTCTGCCTCCAAAGTGCTGGGATTAAAGGCGTGCGCCAATACGCCCAGATTATAATAGTCTTAAATGAATGAAATATAGGGACAGTAAGGGTCAGGGCTATTAAGTAAATATTTACAAAACTAGTTTTTGACAAAAAAATCTTATTTACGATTAAGTTTCCTTTTCTAAGACAGGAATGACTTGAGTTAAAATGTATTCAAGAAATATAGCAAATAAGACTGGGCAGATGGTTCAGTAATTAAAGGTGGTTGCTTGTAGAGCCTGAGGCTTGGATTTGATTCCTGACACCCATATAAAGCCAGACATAAAAGGTTGTACAAGTGAGCCAGGCGTGGTGGTGCACACCTTTAATCCCAGCACTTGGGAGGCAGGAGTAGGAGGATCACTGAGTTCAAGGCCACCCTGAGACTACATAGTGAATTCCAGGTCAGCCTGGGCTAGAGGGAGACCTTACCTCGAAAAACCAAAAAAAAAAAAAAAAAAAGTTGTACAAGTGGGCTGAAGAGATGGCTTAGCAGCTAAGGCATTTGCCTGCAAAGCCAAAGGAGCTAGGTTTGATTCCCCAGGACCCACGTAAGCCAGATGCACAAGGGGCGCATGCATCTGGAATTCGTTTGCAGTGGCTGGAGGCCCTGGCATGCCCATTCTCTCTCTCTCTCTCTTTCTCTCCCTCTGCTTCTTTCTCTCTCTCTGTCTCTCAAGTAAATAAATAAAAAATTTAAAAAGATGTGCAAGTATCTGGTGTTTGTTTGCACTGGTAGGAGACTCAGCACACCCAGGCACACACAAACACAATTGTGTAAATAAATGAATAAATAAATAAGCAGTATACAAAATACAATGCAAGTATAACTCATCTATATTGCCAAAACTCTTATTTAAATGTACTTTGAGAATTTACTATCTTTAATAACTAAGTAAGACTTCAAACTGAGGAAGTAGTTATGTACCTATTTGCACATAATTGTACATGCTGTGCATTTTTGTACCAGGTTATAAAATATATTCTTCATCCATTTGCTTAATTATATAGTATATGCACATTTATTTTGATCACTTATTTTCTACAAAGAAAAGGCACACACGTTAAAGAAGCAAGACATTTTTCCAATCCCAAGCTCCAAAGTTAAACCTTAGAGAGGAAAACACAATCGCTATCAATCATAGTTGTTTTTATTCTGTGAATGCTTTTCTTCTTACTCTATGTCACTAAGACCTCTGTGCTTACAGCTTCAAAGGGAACTTACTGCAAAGAATGCTTTGAATCCTTATTTTATGTTTCCTCTCAAATCACTTTCCAAAACAAACACATATTACTGTTGCACACTGTCTCATGGAATGCAAGACAAACAGGTGGATTCATGTTGCCCAATATCAGAAAAAAATGACAAATATGATGCTAAGTCATAAAGCTATAACAAAACAATCACTAACTTATTTTCTTTCAAACCACCCAGGGAGTTTTTCTAGCTACAGTGAGAATTCAAAACATTAAGTAATTTGACACCATTAAAATACCTCTTTCAAGATATCTTCTGGGTGGTGAAAGGCTAGTCAAAGTACATTATCAAATAATTTCAGAAGCTCTCTCAACTCAATACCGAGTGTATCAACATAGACACTTATGTTGTTTATGATATACCTTTGCAGACTATTATTCTTCAGGGCTTCAAATAATTCAAGAATGAGTATAAAATGAACAGGCTTAATGCACAAACTACTTCAATAACAGAGGGAGTGTTATTTATGGAACACTTACCTAGATTTCTTCTGGGCATTTTCATGTATTATTTTCATCTTCACAACAATCCCACCATACTGATATTTTATTTTATATTTGAGAAAATTGAATTTCAGAATGTAAAGTCATGACCTCTAGGCCACTGTTATGTAGCTGAGATTTGGATGTCATTCCAAAGTTCATGCGTATTCCATTGGGAAGCTTTGTCTTTGTTCTATGTACATACAGATTTCAATATCTTTCCTTGGGAGGGGGGATGATTTTTCAGTTAGCAATGATTTCTCAATTAATGTTTCTCAGACCTTTAAACCTTTCCATGACCTTCAGTATTCAAACCTACCAACCATACTCCATAAGTCATTTTCTCAGTCTTGGAATCAATTTATCTGGATTTAGAAATGAATGATCTCTTCCAGAAGCCAAGTATTCTTTGTTCTCAATTACCTTGAATTTCAGTTCTTTATTAAAATGTTTGTTCAACTATTTCTAATACAAATAACCTTGCATAAGGAATTTAAGGGAATTGAACATTTCTGCTTTCTTTCCAACCATGCTGTTTTCCCCTACAATGTCTTTTTTTTTTTGGGAGGGGGAGCTCTCACTGGATGAGGTGCTATAAACAGTATTGCTTATTGACCTCACTGACTGGAACACTTGACAAGCAGTCCAACTCATCAACTAGGCTCTTTCCTTTGGAATTCATTAGAGATGCTCAGACCATTTCAGAGCATTCGATTTTTTCAAAAGTTGTAGCACACACACAAAAAAGTTGTAGTATAGATGATCGTATTCTATTTTTTTTGTTTCTTAATGACTTTTAGTTATATGTTCAATAGCATAGAGGAAAACTGCTTGCTTTCAACAGATGATCATGTTCTTAACCCCAGTAGCACTTTATAGACCATAGAAGTTCTAGTTTCAAAGAAATTTTAATGTGTGCACAATGAATTTCATAAATAATAATTTATGTTATAGACTTATAAACCACTGACCTGCATTACATATATTTGTATTTTATGTATATTTTCTAATATGAAAACCTTAAACTGATACAAATCAGCAAGCTCTCTCAATCAGTTCACCAGTACAGAAAGATAATTATAAAGCATGCTTAGAACCAAAGAAATTTAGTTTCCCTATAGGGTAAGTTCTAAATAGGTGGAAAGTCTGGATGTTCTAACTGTTCTCCATCTATCATGTACAACCCCTTGGAGAATAACCTCTTCCAATATATCACAAGCTGGATTTTCTCATTACATGAAAACTATTCTCTGAAGTGTTATTATGTTTGATTTCATTGCATAAGTCTTCAAAAAATCTGCTTTGGCCAAATACTTTTCTTAAGAACATTAATTTTCTTCCACAGTATAAATCAATTTGAGAATTACCATGTGTTTGCATAAAATAAATAATACAGCAATCAAAATAACAAAATGTGTAAATGAGCAGGAGAAATATTGCCCAGAAATAGAGAAAGGGAGCCAGGGTATGAGGATATCAGAACTTGGAGATCATCTCATTGTACAGACAGGGAAATTAAGGATAAGAAATACAAAATGACTCATTCAAATTACAGGGAAATTTTGTTACTGAGCCATGAAGAGAACACATGTGCTGTGAAAGCTGTTTATCTGGCCATCTACCTTATTTTTAACATTCATTGAGCATCGGAAATACTAGGGGAGTTCTTAAAAATGCAGATGTCTGAAGTTATTACTATCATTATCTTTGGTTTTGGTTTTATGAGGCAGGGAATCATACTAGCCTAACCTAGAACTCACTCTTTTGCACAGGCTGGCCTCAAACTCACAGCACTCCTCCTACCTCAGCCTCCCAAGTGCTTAGATTATAGACGCTAGCCACCACAACCAGCATGGAAATTTTAACTTAATTCATTTGTAGTGGGATAAAGTATTTGTAATTTTTAAAGCCCACTTTCTTTTTTAAAAAAAATTATTTACTAGAGAGAGAAGGATGGAATGGGTGTACCAGGGCCTTCAGCCACTGCAAACGAACTCCATACACATGCACTACCTCGTGCATCTGGCTTACATGGGTTCTGGGGAATCAAACCTGGGTCCTTTGGCTTTGCAGGCCAGTGCCTTAACCACTATGACATCTCTCTAGCCCTAAAGCCCACTTTCTACCTTAGCTATTTCACCAAAAATGACATATACTAAACTATAATGTGGATATTTAACACTGTAAACCTAAATCACTGTGTTTGATGCTATAATGGTGATTCAAATTCTCTAGAATGAGTTTATGAGACATTTGATGCAGTGTGTTGGAAGAGTTACTACACAAGTGGAATGCTTATAGGAGAGGGCTGGGGTGCTGTCCCAGCCATGGAACTGCCTTCAGGTTAAGGGTGAAAGTTTTCTGGCTTTATTAAAGCTCATGTTTAAGGAAATTATTACTTATTCTTTGTGAAATATGTTTGTAAAATAGGCACTGAATCTCCTTCCATCTAGTCTGCCTTAGGTAACTGTTCTATGTTCCTTCCTAACACCGTGAATGTGTCAAGGCAGTGACCAGAGTGTCGAAGTTTTGCCTCTTTGTTCTACTCTACTGTAAGAAACATAAGAGAAGAAGTGTTATTCATGATTCCAAAATTTAGCACATTTTCTGACACAGAATAGATGTGAAATGAATGTATATTGAAATGAACTGAGTTTGGATCACTAAAAGTGCAATTACAATTAGTTTAATAAAATAAGAGGAACCATTCTCCCAGAATAAGGAAAATAGTGCTAAATGGAGAAGGTAGAAGTGCCTTTTATTTTCACAAGGAAAGAATAAGATGTGTGCTCTGTAATCTTCCTAACAGGTTTGTTTACATATGTAGTCTCATTCCATGCTCATCATAACCCTTCTATCATTTCAAATGGCTACATATGTAAGTGGATGCTCAGAGCAACGGTTGTATTCATCTGTCCATAGTCCTTGAGGGAGTAAGTTGTAGAGGAATATTGGAAACTCATGGTTTTTGTAGCCTCGCAATACATTCTTTATCCTTTAAACTTAATTTTTTAAAACAATTATATATTTATAAATCCTTTACATAGGTTATAGTTTTGCATCCCTTCATCCCTGGTCTCCATTACCCTGAGTGTCTACCTCAGTAGGATCCTTGGTGTTCATTGTGAGGTAATTAAGGCCTCTGTTAGTTTCTGGGGGAGGTTGTACCCCAGGGTATTTCTACCCACCATGTGGTTCTTACAATCTTCCCACCCATTCTTCCATAACAATCCCTGAATCTTAGGTATGTTAGCACATTGTTTTTAGTGTTGAGTTCATGGAAGCCTCTATATTTCTGTTAGATTTGTGTTTCAGTTCATCTCCATGTTTGTTGCTATTTCCCTGGAGGTGGTTTGTGGCTGCTTCCTCTGCATTAAATTTTACTCCTTATAAAGTACATCTAATATTACCTCTCCCCAGAGTAAATTTTTAGAGAAAAAAATAATTAATGTTAAAATCCCATTGTTTAGGAACATTTAAGCTTGTATCACACAATGTTAAATCACAGTTCTTTGAACAACCCACAAAGTAGTTCCTGAATAAATGTTTATCAAATTAGTGAAAAATGAATGACTAACATACTCCTTTAACCACTAGATGCACTTTTTCCTGCTAATGCTAATTACAGAGTATCATATCCACAAACAAGTACATATTTTATATATTAGGTTGTTATGAAGGACAGATATCGGGATAGTTTAAAATCCTACCATATTAATTACTCTCTTACTTCCCAGATATTACTAGTCTTGGTTTCTGCTGAGAAACAAGGATGAATTATTGAACCATAATAATGCTCATAAATATATAATTCTGACACCTTGCAATAAGAAACATCAATGAACTCTGGTCCAGTAGACTGGAATTCAAGGCAACAATTGCAAGTCCCTTGTGAGCATAGGCATTGTTATGTTCATCATTTCTAAGGAAACTTCTGTTATTCATTGTCTACACAAAGTCAAGTTTCACTCTGGGATATCAGATACAGGAATTTTTATAGCAGCAGATAGACGAATGGCAGTACAGGAGGGTAACATATGAACTTAACACTGATGGTAGCCATAAGAACAGAAATATAACTTAGACTATATTCATAACTCCACAAAATACAGATTGAGAACTGAAGTAAACGCTAGACTATGGATACTATTAGCATATGATGTGCCTCTGTCAATATTGGCTTAGGAACTAAGATGAGGTAACCCTGTACTTATGCTGTCAGTCAGCAGAACTGTGGGAAGAAGGGAAGTTTGAGCAAAGAGAAAACAGATAGACACTGAATAAACGTGCTTCTTTTTGTCTATTGATTCCTTGGGAAGCTAGGTTCAAGGCATATTTTCATGTAGATAGTAAGAACATGGGTGAAATAGAATAAAATATACATTTAGTTATTATATTTAAATAAGGGCTCCAGATTTTTACATTTTAAATCTCATCCCAAATGGAAAATAAACATATGTGGAATGGGAATTAGTAGTTATCCAGGCTGCCTGAAACCTTTTCAGAACAAAACCAAAAAAGTATGATTTGAATGTGCTTCCCCAAACATTGTTTCACAATAGATGATAATAAAAATTACAGGGCTATGGAGATGGTTCAGTTGTTAAGAGCACATGCTCCTTAAGCGTGGGGGGAATCTCAGGCTAGACAGTGCCAATTTTGGACTCCCTGTAGCCCATGTAAACAGATGGGCATAGTCATGCACATCTATAACCCCAGTCCATGGGGAGTGGAGGAAGAGACCCTGTTTCAAGAAAATGTAAAAATAAGCAATGGAGGTGGGCACTCCAAAGTTCTTTTCTGTCATCTTCATATAAGCACACATCTACATGTATACACACACACACACACACACACACACACACATACACCATACATAATACACCACATCACACATACTACACACACATACACACACACATACACACAAAAAATGTAATTACATTCCATCTTAACACAATCAGAATGTGTTATAAAATAATAATAAATGATGCAAGGATGTGGAAGAAGGAATCCTTTTCTATTTTAAGTAGGAATGTCAATTTGTATGCCATTATGGTGAATGGTATGAATGACCCTCACTCAAACACTAAAAAAAGGGCTTGGAGATATAGCTTAATGGTAGAACTCTTGCCTAACATTTGTGCCCTACAGTCCATCCTTAGCACAGCATAAGAGGAGAAAGAAACAGAACTACAATATGGTCCCACAATCTCACTATCACTATAAAGGAAATGAAATCTAAGTGAAAGGAACACTTACATTCCTATGTTTATTGCAACATTATTAACAATAGCTAAGACATGGAATTGGCCTAAGTAACCATCAACACATGAATGAATAAAGGACGTATGGACTATATGTACAATGTATTATCTTTATGGAAATGGGCCAGACAGAAATATAAGGAGTGCATATGTAGAAGCTAAAAAATAGTGAAGATGCCTTTCGACTTCTAAAAACTGGGAAGAGTGTGGGCATGTTTGAAAAAGGGAGGTTGGATTTAGTTAGTACACGTTGTATGTGTTTATAGAAATGTCACACTGAGCCCTATAACTTGTGTAATTGATACATGTTAGTGAAAATTATGAGTATGTACCTCCCAAAACATATGTCACTAATTCAGTGCTAAGTATTAGTAAACTGCAAAAATAGTAATTAAATGAATATGGAACATACAAGACTTAATGGTTATTCAGATGGAGGTTAGATAATGGGTACTAAAACAGCAATAATATGTTCTAGTATTCTGCAGAATAGTGGATGAGAGTAATCCAACACAACCGATTAAGTTTTGTGCAAATAACTTGGAGGAGGTGGAACACTGCAAACATAAAGCAATTATAAGGAGAGGGAATGAGGAATCAATCTGATCTGATTGGTACAAATTGAATACATTATACAAATATTGCACTAGATCTGTTAAAATGTAGTTATAATGTATTAATTGTTTTATTATATATATAATTTATTTTTTTGAGAGAGAGAGAAAGAAGCAGACAAAAAAAGAAAGTAAGTATGGGCAAGCCAGGCCCTCCTGCCACTGCAAACCAGCTCCAGACACATGCATCACTTTGTGTATCTGGCTTTACATGGGTACTGAGGAATCAAACCCATGCCTTTAGGCTTTGCAAGCAAGCACGTCTAACTGCTGAACAATCTCTCCAGTCCATATAATATATTACTTAAACAGGCAAAAGACATGTAATTCACTTAAAACTAGAGCAGAAGACTTCTACAGTCATTTCCTCAGTGGTGATATAAAATGTCCAGTAAACATATGAAAAAAATACTAAGCACTGTGAGTGACAGGAATTGTAAATGAAAACCATAGTGGGATACCACTCTACACCCAGTGGGATTGTTGAATAAAAAAGGTGAACAGTATGCATTGACGAGGATATGGAGAAATTGAATTCCTCGCATCTCACTGGTGAGAATGTAAAATGAATAATCACTTTAGAAGAGTTTGACAGTCTATGAAAAAGTCCAATCTGGAGTTAGAAGATGACTCAACATTTTCCCCAACAGAACTGAAAACAAAATATGTCCATAGTAAAGCATGTGCCCAAATATTCATAGCAGCTTTATTCATAACAGCAAAAACCTGGAAGTGATTCAAATGCCCACTGAATGATGAACAAGCAAAATGTGCTATATTCATACAATGAGTTATTATTTAGTATTAACCATCAGATAGTGAACTTAAAAAGTTCCACTATTTGGCAATGAACAGGAATGAATTATGTCTTGATCTTTGTATTGAAGATAAAAGGGAAATACACATGGGTAAAAACATTACACTAAGTAAAAGAAGTTGTAACAGAGCATGTAGTGTATATATTTCCATGTATACATATTATGTAGTATAGGCAAGTTCACACAAGCAGGAAGATTTACATTTGATAGAGGCTGGGGGAAGGATGAGAATGAGAAGTGACTGGTGGTGTGCATAGGTTTTCTAAATATGCTGAATTTAAGTGGTAATGAAATTTTACATAATTCTGAATGTACTAAAATATTGACTTACACATTTTAGAAGGTTGAATTTTGTGATGTGAGTTGTATCTCAATAAAGTAGCTATTTAAAATTGAATCCTTTGTAAAATCTTGTCAAGAATTATAATACATTCAGGATGAATGTTTGATTTTCATAAATATTTCTCCTTTCAAACCATTTGTAAGACTCTCTTTGCATCCATCTATTCCAAATTAAATATTTACATGTACAATCAATCTAACACACTACCACATTATCAAGGCAAAAATCAAACACTTGCAGGAATTTAGTAAGGTGCTTTCTCTATTGAAAAATAAGAAATATTTTGTCAAGAGTAGATATGAAAAAAATTACACCTGCTTATTTATTTTGTTCCAAGTTCTCACTTCTGTGAAAGTGGAGAGCCTGAAAAGGTGATTTACAGTAGCAATCACTGGGTACCTCAACATCCATTTAAGGGATGACGATTTTAATGCAACCTTGATCAGCTGTTTTATAAAAATTTTATAAATGGAAGCAGAGCACAAAGGAGAAATAACTCTATCTATTACATGTAAATTCAAGGGCCTTTAAGCTCTTTGGAAACTATATGTGTATGTGTGATTATGAGTATATTTGCACACAAGGGCCAGTGAATTCTGAAGGAACAACATTCCAACATTGATAATTTAGGGAAATGGAAAATAAATAATGTCAAAGAATTATAAGTATTTGTTAACCTTTCTGGAGGACCATTCAATTGTCCCCAAGAGGCTGACTGTGGACCATCACAGAACAAAGGCACAAAATTTACAAAAGTTTCACAATGGACATGATATATCATTTTCTTTACTTTTATAATTTGTTTTACAATCTCTTTATTTTTACCAATCTTCATTGCATATATTTATTTACATAAGAACATTGCTGTACAAGTATATATTGTACATTGAGCATACCTATCCTCATATCTCCATTTAAAAAATAAAAACGAGCAGGATGGGTACATATAAATTTCCTTTTAAAAAATCAATGCCCAGGATATAGGTTCTGTTCCTTTGTTAATAACTTTATTGATGTATAATTGCTATGTGATGAACTGCACTATTTGTGTTTATAAAGTACATTTTCATTCATTTTGACATAAATTCACACCTGTGACATCATGGAGAGCTTATCAAGTCAAAAACCCAAGCAGTGTTCTAGAGATGCTCTGTAATTTTTCCTTCCCACCCTCCCTACCTGTTCACCCCACCATGTCTCTGACTACCTCCTTAGCAAACCTCTTTTTCTCCTCTATAGAAACTGCTAATCTACTTTCTGTGGCTGTAGGTTACTTAGCATTTTCAAGTCTAGATTAATGGAATTTTCCAGAACAATGTCTTAATTTTCTGACTTCTGTTATTTTATATTTTATTATGGCATGCATATAGGTTGTTGTGTATATCAACAGTCTGTTTTGTTGCATGTACCACAGTTTGTTTATTATTTGGGGTTAGTGGACATTTGAATTGTTTTCAGTTGGAGGCTATTTACAAAGGTGCTGTAGACATGTGCATAAGTCTTTGCATGGGTGTATTGCTTCCATTTGTTTATTATTTTTTGAAGACATCTTATCAACATTAGTATGATGTCAGGAGTTTGGGCTCATTTTGACTCAGTAATAACATGTTATATTTTTTTACTTCAGAAAGAAATTCTTTCCAGTAGAGTTGTATAAAACCCTTGACACAAAGGCAAAAATAGTGCTTATTTGAGTTAGTAGTGTGTAATAACCTGTCAAATCATTAGTTAATATAATTATATTGTTGCTTTGTCAGCAAATGTAAATTACTGTTTTTCTCTTAAAATAGTGCCTCTCAGTTGCAGGCAACCTTTTTCCTCTATACTCTTCATTTTCCATTGTTAATTCTTAGTGTGTGTGGTTTGTAAAAAAATATATTTGAAATTATTTTTCTCATTTTCACTGAAACTAAAAATTTTTAAATGTAGGTTATTATGACATGTCATTAACTTTAACCTGTTTTTTCACTTATGATGTGTTTGATCATTTAAAGTTTTCATTAAAATGAAAAATTAGGGCTGGAGAGATGGCTTAGCAGTTAAGGCATTTGCCTCTCAAAGCCAAAGGATCTCAATTTGATTCTCTAGGACCCACGTAAGCCAGATGTGCAAGTGGCACATGCATCTGGAGTTCGTTTGCAGTGGCTGGAGGCCCTGGCATGTCCATTCTCTCTCTCTCTCTCCCCCCACCCCTCTTTCTCTCTCACAAATAACTAAATAAATAAAATATATATTTAAAAAATGAAAAAAATTAAGGCAATTTTTGTAATCTAGTTTAAAAGTGTTCCTCTTAAAACAGTAGTTTCCAGCCAGGTATGGTGGTGCATGCCTTTAATCCCAGCATTTGGGAGGCAGAGGTAGGAGGATCACCGTGAGTTCAAGGCCTGCCTGAGACTACAATAGTGAATTCCAGGTCAGCCTGGACTAGAGTGAAACCCTACCTCAAAAAAAGTAGTAATTTTCTGTAGTGGTGGGAACTTACTAATATTGTTTTGCTAGTGGAAATGCTTTTAAATTGTCATTTCAATACTTATGTTTATACCCACTGGTTAGTTTTGCTCTCAGTCAAGCTTCTTTTTGAGCTGGGCTTGGTGGTGTATGCCTATAAACCCAACACTCAGGAGGCAGAAGTAGGAGGATCTTGGTGTGTTTGAGGCCAGCCTGAGACTATATAGTGAATTCCAGGTCACCCTGGGCTAGAGTGAGACCCTACCTTGACAAAAAACAAGAAAAGTAAAAAAAGAAAGAGAAGCTTCTTTTTGCAGTGGGTGGTGGTTAACACAGAAATTTATAACTATCAAAGTGATAAGTACAAGTGACTACTTTTGGGGTTCATTTCCCATATTTTTCCCTGTTTGGCTATGACAGTGATTTATAAAACATTGCTCCAATCATCCTAAATTAATATACTATGAGAAATATTCTGTGAATTTTTCTGAGGCTTTGTGTTGTTTGAGACTAGAGATACCTTCACAATGTTTCCTGAAGAAAAGGGAGAAGATTGGTAATTGCATTTCTTACATCCTACATATATTATTGTGGCTAGATCTTTAAAGGAGATCCTAGATAAACCATTAATAATGTCTTACAGTTATTGTCTTGTGAGAAACTTCATATGTGTTGTGCCATACTATACAATCTTCATAAAAATCTCACAGGATAGATACATATTACCTTCTTTTGATAAAATGTTGAACCTAGAGACGTTTCTAGCTCACATGACTAGAATTTTGGCAGATAGGTGTGAAATGTAGATTTGATTATTTACATTGTTGAAAATATATGCCTATTGAACATTTATTATGTGTTAGAAACTCTGCTAAGTACATTTAAAATACATATCATTTATTTGTTAATTTGAGAGAAAGAGAGGCACACACACAGAGAGAAAAATGGGCACAACAGGGCCTCCTGCCATTGCAAATGGAACTCCAGTCATTTGGGCCATTTTGTGCATCTGACTTTACAAGAGTACTGGGAAATCAAAACCTAGGCCATCAGGCTTTGCATAGAAGTGGCTTTTTTCTTTTTTTTTTTTTTTTTTTTGGTTTTCTGAAGTAGGGTTCAGGCTGACTTGGAATTCACTATGAAGCCTCAAGGTGGCCTCAAACTCATGGCAATCCTCCTCTGCCTCCCGAGTGCTGGGATTAAAGGCCTGCACCACCATGCCTGACTGCATAGAAGTGTCTTTAACCACTGAGTCAAGCCACTCCCCAGCCTGACATTTTTATTACTAGAAAATGGAATCACCATATCTGTATGAAGTAAGAATCATAGTGACCTCCATTTCATTTTTTTTCATTTTCAAAATTTATTTATTTATTTATTTGCAAGCAGGGAGAGAGACAGAGGGGAGAAAGAAGAGAGACACAGAGAGAATGGGCACGCCAGGGCCTCTAGCCAACTGCAAATGAACTCCAGACATATGTGCCCATTGTGTATCTGGCTTACATGGGTCCTGGGGAATTGAACTTTGGTCCTTTGGCTTCGTAGACAAATTCCTTAACCACTAAGCCATCTCTCCAGCCCCTATTTTATTTTTGAGGCAGGGTCTAACTCTAGCCCAGACTTTCTGGAACTCACTACTTAACCTCAAACTCACAGTCATCTTCCTCAGTCTTCTGAGTTCTGGAATTGTAGGTGTCTCAGACTTTTTTTAATGCATTTCTTTTTTTATTTTTTAAAAATATTTTGATTTTTATTTGTTTTTTTTTATATTATTCTGATTTTACATTAATAGTATTGGTTCCATTATCCTCCTCCCTGTCCTCCCTCTTCCAAAGGGACCCTCATCAATGGGGAGTGTGGGTCTTGCATTGTGGGGGTTGTCAAGAGTTCTGGGGGGTAGGCCCCAGTCTCTGTGCTTAATGCCCCAACTTGTGACTCTAGCAATCTTTCCACCCCCTCTTCCGTGAGTTTCCCTGAGCCACACTGGGGTCATTTTAGGTCTGCTTCAGTGATGAGGTTTTGGGATCCTCTGTGTCTCTGGATATCTGGCTTAGTTGGAGTTGGATGTTCTCTGTGTTTATCTCCTTCAGCCTTTTTCTGGTGTCGTGATCGCCATGAATGCTGTATTCTTGCCCTTCCCCTGCGTTGTTCTATGGTTTCAGCTGGGGCCCTGGTGAGGTGCGATTAGCTGATCCTCCCTTCAGGTTCGTTGTCCATCTGAAAAAAGATAAGCAAATTCTCCAACGGAGAGAGAAGCTAGTACTAGATAGAAGGGATGACCATATATGTTTTGGAGGGAATTGTATATATGTTGGCTCTCTTCTAGCCCACATTTGGTGGTATCTTGATCTTGGAGACTGAGCTCATTTTGTGTACCTGGTTTTGACTTATTTCCCAGCTCCAGCGATGTGTTCCATTCCACTGAGTGGATCTATTAGCCAAATCAAGAGCAGTGGGTTACCCACCATGGCTGTTTGCCACTACTGCACTTGTATGAGCATTACGTCAGGTTGTTACCTACTGGGTATCTTAGATTGCAAGTTGTTTGGACCAATGTCGGACATTTTCCCCCAGTTGTTCATGTAGCACCCTCAGGTACTAGACTAGCACCCTCTGGTACTAGACTAGCTAACTGTTTGGGGTCTGACCCTCTTCCAGATTCTGGCCAGTTCTCTCTGTGTTTGGTCTCTCACACGTATGCTATCTTTGACAGTACGGTCTTACCATTAACCTTTAGTGGGTCACCAAGAACTCTGACAGAAATCTGTCTTTTTGGGAAACCTTGTAGGTGTCTTGGATCAACAGCTGATTGTGGAAGTTAACCCCGTTATAAGTCTGAACCTAGGAAGGTGAGGGAAGAAAAAGATAATATAAAAGTGAAAGTGAGTACAGAGAGGAGAGGAGAGGGAGAGAGAGAGAGAGAGAGAGAGAGAGAGAGAGAGAGAGAGAGGGAAGAGAAAGACAAGCAGGACAATATTAGGGTTAGCCTTCATGATGCTCTCTCCAGGTTCCTGTGGTTCGGGTGTTCCCTCTGCGGGCCTGCTGAAGGATCAATGTTTTAGCCTGTTGTTCAGAGTAAAGGGTTTTATAGTATCTTTTCCTTTTGGGTCCCAATTTGTATCCCCTCCCTTGTCCTCCCTCCCACCCTTTCGTTCCCTCCAACTCTTACCCTCCCTCCATCCCACCCTCCCTTTTGTCTGGGCCTCAGAGTGTTTATTAGGTTTGGACGCATGTCACGTGGATTCAGGTTAGGAGTGACAGATAAACAAGACCATGTGACAATTATCTTTTTGTGCTTGGGTGAGCTCACTGAGGATGATCTGTTCCATGTTTGACCATTTTTTTCAAATTTCCTTATTTCATCTTTCCTTACTGCTACGTAGAATTCCATAGTATAGATATACCACATCTTTGTTATCCATTCATCTAGTGATGGACACCTGGGTTGATTCCAGCTTTTTGCTATTATGAATTGAGCAGCTATAAACATGGTTGAGCAAATGTCTCTGATCTGAGGCTTGGAGCCTTTAGGGTAAATGCCCAATAAGGGAATAACTGGATCCATTGGTAGGTCTATGGTCATCCTTTTAGTAATATATTCATAATCCTGTACATTGGAAGTGAGCGTAAAGTCAGGAAGATAATCCATGCTTGTTTACACTCATTCCAAAGTGATTTCTATTACACCACACATAATAATAGCTTAGGATAATTGTCTTGAGAAGACATGGTCAACAATTCTCCTTTATGTATATTTTGGAAATAAGCAGGAGCGTAGTTTAATGTTCTCAACCAAAGTCATAGAGAGATTACTAGATTTTTAAAATAATTTTGAAAGTCAAAACAGTTAAGTTTGTAATGATTTAAAAACCACACTGAAGTGCTCTAAAATTTTTCTTTTTTGTGTGCTTAAATTGAATCATTCTCTCTGTTTGAACTAAAATGAATGGATTTATAATCAAAGTCAGTTTAGATGTTCAAAACTCAAACACTGGGCTGTAGAGATGGCTTAGCAGTTTTGCCTGTGAAGCCTAAGGATTCATGTATGACTCTTCAGGTCCCACGTAAGCCAGATGCACAAGGTGATGCAAGTGTGCAAGGTCATATATGTGTACAAGGTAGCACATGCATCTGGAGTTCAATTACAGTGGTTGGAGACCCTGGCATACCAATTATCTCTTTCTCTTTTTCTCCCTCTCTCTCTCACTTCACTCTCTCACACATAAAAAGGTCAGTCTGTTGGGCTTACCCTCCCCCCCAAAAAAACCCCTCAAGCACCTTCTTTGATTTATGATCTCGGGACAAATTCATACAGGGCTTAGACAGATTTTAAGCAAAGTTTAACAGTTTTTCTTATTTATAAAATAAGGAAAAAGGCAATATAATCTTGCATAAAATTATATCATGAGGTAAATATGACACCAAAATTATATTGTAGGAAAATTATGCAATAATGATTTGCATAAAATAATAATGCCATATAAAAACTCAGATATTTTAATATCTGATAATTACTAATCTATAACATTCTTATTTAACACATGTTACCAAAATTTACTGTCATATTAAACTAATTAATATTCAATACTGTTTAAACATTCTCATGAGTTTAAAGTTTGATTTATATTTGAACATGAAAAAATAAATTTGATATGAGATTAGGTCCTAAAACAAAATATTTCTAAGAAAACAAATATCTGGCTTATATTAAATGCAATATCTAATCCCTAACATTAGAGTCTAGAGTTGTATACAACCAACATGATTGTATCCAGCTTCAGCCTAAAATTGTTTTCTGCCTCTTCACAATCCATTCTTCCTTACTTGTTTCTTTAGCTCAATCATAATGTACCCAGTTAGTCTAAAAACCTAAATCTTATTTATCATTATTATTATTTATAAATCTTTCTACTTATGTAGCAAATTCATCTCTCTCTCTCTCTCTCTCATCATAAATAAATACTTAAAACAGGGTAAAACAAAAATTTAAGAATAAAGGTATATGAAAAATTCAAACAAATTAAGTCACAGCATGTAACAAGCAAGGTGTTTGAGTAATGTTGAGATCTGAGAAAAGTGACATAGCAGTAAATTGGGAGAAAAAGAGTATTTCATGTTGATAAAATCAAACCTTCTTGATAGAAAATCAATTTATCTTCTTTTGTCCCTATTTTACTAAGGACCCTCCTCTTTCAGCATTGTCCTTCCTCTGTTTTGTTGTCTCATTCCTTTTGTTCTCCTCTGTCCTTGATTCCAAAATGCTTATGGGCTTAGTACCATGCAGATCTTGACTCATGAACGCACTAGTGGATTCATGTTGGGAGGACAATACCCCACAATGTGTCTATTACATTCTTTCTGCCCCCAGAGCTTTGGAGGGCATGTTATAACTTTTCTTTAGTGTTGAGTTTTGATATTTCTTATATTCTACTTGATGAATTTTGAGTCTCCTTAGCCAAACAAAGGAAGGAATATCTTGAAAGAAAGGGTCTTTAGTGGAGTGCAGGTGGGAGAGAAGGGCAAAAGAGGATAACCTGATGGGAATATGATCAAATTACAGAATGTTCATACTCTAAAGTTCCCAGTAAAAATTAAGAGGAAAATATGCTTCATATTATAAGAAAGAATTTCTGGGAAATATGCCATGAGAAACAACAGATAAGTCCACATGGGAGATGAATTTTCTTTCTTTATAATTTAACAAGTTAAGGTAACCAAATAATTCTGTAAATTTAAATAATTCACTTAAATATCTCATTCTAAATTCATAGCATTATAAAAGAGAATATATGTTCTGTTAAAATATTAAACAACAACAGGAAGGAATAGTACTTTTGGAAATCATTTATGCAAACAATAAAAATTATAAAGCCCCATAGAATAACTTTGGGAGGTATATAAGAACTCCATCAAATAACTATAAATTTGTGGCAAGTAAAACATATAATTCTTTGCATTTGCATTGAGAGAGGGTCTCCTGCAACTCAGGTTGACATTGAACTTGCTTTGTAGTGGATGCTGGCCTTGAACTTGTGGCCCCTATGCCTCCACCTCCCTGGTGCTGAGATTACAGGTAAGCACCAACATGCCTGAATCACAATTCTGAATAAATAAATGGGTATACTATAAGGAAAGGTTCTCAATGTCATCTCTAAGAAGATTTGAAAATAAAAAGATTGATGGGAGCTTGCATTTCCTTATTGAAAAAATATATATCATGCCATGGAAGAAGTGGTTCAGAGAATGTAAGAGCCAAAGGAAAGGGAGGAGTGCTTTGCCATATTGTTTTCTGGACAGTAAATGGCCATTGCATTCACAATCTCAATAATATAATGGCAAAATGATTACATCAGAATAGAAGAGAAACTAGTTGGAAATAAGAAGGGGTTCTGTGGAAGGGAAGTAGGGGAAAAGGAGTGTAGTGAGAGGGAATTATGATGAGGGTACACTGAGTATATGAATGGAGGTTTTCAATAAAAAATTAAATATATATATATATATATATATATGTATATATATATATATACATATATATATATATTTAAACTAAAATTAATCAATGTTGAACTGATTTAAGAAAGACTGACATTGTTTATGTATATCATTTGTATCTTTATGCTAATTAAACTTTTAAAATAAAGCTGGTATTTAAAATTAGAAATAGTGGTGTCACATCATTCCTAATCATGGCATCAAAGGTTGAAAATACCATGCTAGATAAGAATAAGCTAATTTGCTACACTTTTACATTTTTAGTATTTGTATATGAATGTATGTAAGATGTGAATGTGGAGATCAGAGATCAACCTTGGGGTGCTGGTCCTCTTCTTCCACCTTGTTTGAGTAGGGTTTCTCTTGCTGCTTTGTTGATGGTGTGAATTACAGACTAGTTCTCCACAAGCTTCAGGATTCTCCTTGCTGTGCCTCCAATTGCAGCTGACACATTGGGATTACAGACATGCACCAATGCATCCTGCTTTAAGTGGGTGCTAGGGAACCAAGCACTACTCATCAGGCTCATGCAGCAAGAGCTTTTAACCTCTCAATCATTTACCCAACCAAATATTTTTCTTTTTTTATGTAGTAAAGGAAAAAAATTAAATGAAATTTAAGTTCAAACCTGAGTGAAAGCCAAATAACTTTTGCCAACTTTGGATAATGGTGCTTCATACCCTTATTATGTAGAGTTCTAAATAATATGTGGAATGTAATATGTAAAATAAGATGGCAGAAAACATGTTTGATGTTTGAAAAATGTTTGAAGACAAGAACAGTGAATTCATAAAAGAAGGAAAACTAAAGGTGAATTTATGAAAGTAAGTTGGTTATTATGGGTAATCAAAAAGATTTAAGTTTTAAAAGATGTGATAGTGTTGCACACTTATCAAGTTGACATAAATATGGTAATATATTCACAGTTTCATGTGGGCAATAATTGTTCAAATTTTGTTGGTGGCCCCATAACTTGCCAGACTCTTTAGATAAGGCAGTTATCTTACTGTGTTTTATATTGCTATAACAACAATAATAACAAGGTCTGAAGCTGGATATTTTATAAGGAAAATAAGTTTATTTATCTCACAGTTTTGGTGGTGGAAAGTCTAAGCTCAAGAGGCCCCACTGAATTGATCCCTAGGTAGGTCCTCACTGTGAATAGCATAATGATGGGAGCATAGTCCAGAAGGATCACATGTTGAGAGAGGAACTCAAAGCACAGGGAGGGGCTGGAATTTCTCTTTTATAATAATGCACTTTATTGAGAACTCACTCCACAAGACCAGTAGCATAATACCTTACACTTGTCCTTTCCATTTAAAAGTTGTACCACAAGGTTACACTAGGGACCAGGTTTCCAGCTCATAAACCTTTCTAGGAATACACTAAAATTGTATCCAAATTGTAGAAGTTAAATGGTATATATGAAGAGTAATACTCAGACAATGGTAAGTAGCATGAAACCTTGACCAAGGCTGCATAGATATGCATACCTCTGGCCCTTTACTTAAACCTAAACTTTATGTCAGGACCCTAAAGATGGACTTGGGTTGGGTGGAGTGGTCATTGTATATCACTGTCTTTCTTCTCAATGTGGTCACACTGATGAAATCTCCTTTGTCTACCTTTCACTAATAAAAATTCCAAAATATTTTTTAAACGCCAATATTTTTACACACAAGTTCTACATTGATAGAATTGCATTAAGGAAATAAATAAAATATGCATAAATTCAAATGAATCTACAGGATAGGTCTCTATACAGTTTTGCTTTATTAGGAGTCATGTATACATACACTTAAATGATGCATTGATAGTACCTCTAGAAAATGCAAATATTTTTAATTCCTTGACAATCCTAGGCAATTTATCAGAGAAATTCTTATGCCAACTTGACAGAGAAGCAGTGATGTCACAGTTTTTTGCATGTGTGTGTGTGTGATGTGCATGTGTGTATGCATGTTCATATGTGTATGGGTGCATGTGTGTGTAGATGTGTGTGTAGGCCAAAGGTTGACATCAGGTGTCTTCCTCAATCAATCTCCCCCTTACATATTGAATTAGGCTCTCTCAATTGAGCCCAGCGCTCACTGTTTTGGCTAGTCAGCTTGCCCAGGGGACCCCTGACTCTACCTGTTGAGTGTTGGGATTGCAAGTGAGCTGTAACACACACCTGGAATTTACATGAGTGTTTCATATTCTCCTCTGGTCCTCATCCACTGAGTCATCTCAGCTCTATAGTATCAGTTTTTAAAATTTAAATATTTTTGAGCTGTGCTCTTGGTGGTGGGGGGGTGATGCTGGAGGATTGTGAGTTTGAAGCTAGCCTGGGCACGATACTCTCAAACAACCTAAATAAACCAACAACTTTGATTATTAGTATCACATACATGTCTGTGCATATTTATATGCATAACAAATTTATTTGTGTATGTAAGTGTATTTATGAATATATATCACTAAGAATATATTACTAAGAATGCACATATACAAGTTTCACAAATATGTGTATTTAAATATAATTTAAATTATTTTCATTGATCCCTAAACCAAAGGAAGTAGTAACCAGGCTAGTGACTGCTTTCAAATAAAGTATTTAGAATATTCTAATTCTACTTTTTGTCGAAATGTATGATGACATAATTCCCCTTTTAGACACACTAGGCACTTTCCATTTCAGCCTTCATCCAAAGACCTTGTTCACAGAACCACACCTCTCAGGATACGATATCTACCTCTCAATGTGTTTTATTCTGACAGTTGCAATTCCAGCATTAAATAAGAAAGAATGGATAGTGGTGACATAGTAGTGCAATGTTCACCTTTATCCCCTTGAAATAGCTTCCTTGAAACAGAGGGAAACCTATCTAGTTCTTTGATTGGTCTCTTTGAGTTCCAAATCCATAGTACACAAAACCATGGAGAACTAGAACAATTTCTACCTTTTTTTGTGGTTGGCAGATGTTTATTATACTTGTTTCTGGTAAGTTATCTCTTAACTTATTGGTTTTGCTTTTGTTTTGTTGAGACAGAGTATCACTGTGTACTCTCAGTGGTCTTGAAGCTTGCTATATAGCCCTGACTAGTCTCAAACCTCAACTAGTTTGATGCACAATTATACATCATAAAATTCACTAAGCTAAAATATACAATTAAAGGAATTTTAGTATATTTACAGACTTCTGCAACCATTGCCAATATCTGATTACAAAGCAATTTCATCATTCCAATGATCATTCCTCTAAGGGTATAACCCTATGATTAGCTTTTGAGAAACCACCAAGATTTTCATCATTAATAATTATTATTTGCTTTCTTTTTTTATTCTAGCCCACATAATACACATGAAAATATAAAGTGGTACCTTATCATAATTTTGATTTGAATTTTGTAATGATATATGATATCGAGTATATTTTAGATACTTATTGGACACATATATCTTTAGATAAATGCTATTCAAATCAATACATTACAGTTTTAAAAATTTATATTTATTGTCAACAACCTTGGAAAAAAGGATATCTTGAAAAACAAAAGGTTTGATGCATGAAATCTTCCTGCTTTATTAAAATTCTGTACTTTAATGAGTAATGACCAAACCTTGTCAGATTGTCTACATTACACAATTAGAACATGTATTATTGTCATCCTATATATTTAATTACATTAATTTATCAATGTTAAGATCTCTTGAATGACATCAGCCTATGTGAACAAAAAGTACATTCAGTTTTATTCATTTAGAGTTTTACACTAGAAAGTACTTCAATATGGTAGTAAGTTGAAAATGGAAAATAATTTCAAATACTGTTTGTATTTCTAAATCAAATTCACTTTTAACTCTGAAATAGTCTATATCTACCTGCAAGAGTGTGGCAGTTTGAATGGATGTCCCTTAATAAATTCAGTTTTATTAAAGGTTCTTGGATCTCCAGCTTCCTGGCTGGAGGAGGTGTCATTGTGGGTAGATCCTGGGGTCCAGCCTAGGACATGCAGAGTGCTTGAGCTCTGCCTGGGTTCCTACAGCGTGCTTGCTTGTGTTTGTGGTAGTTGCTTTTCTCTGTGTGTGGACCTGTAAAAAGGTTCCAGCTTCTTATGCCATTATGGATCTTCCCCTGCATCTGTAAACTTCAAATAAATTCCATTCCTCCTATAAACTCTGACTGGTTTGGAAGTTCATCCCAGCAACCTCAAGCTGTCTACTACAAAGAGTATATATATTTTTCTTTGTTTTTAATGATCATATCTTAAGGAAGGGGGTGTACTTACAACAGACCCCTATAATTCAGTTTTAAATTTACTTAATAACTTTCTCTATAGGAAAATAATCTTTGTTGCTGCTTCTCTATTATAGACTATTTGTTCATTCTCTGTGATTTTAATGTCACGAAGTCTAGCTGTGAGCCTGATTGGACCATGTGTTGTTACTACCCCCAAGTGGCTTCTAATTAATCTACACTTGAGTCCACTAAGCAGGAAGGTTAACACCTCTAGATATAGGATTCATATTTGGACAGCTTTGACCTAAAGGAGGCTTGTTTTCTTACCTCTCCATTATTTTTATCCAGAAAAAGGTGAGAATATGTTGTATGACAGGACATTCCATTTGGAGTGCAGCCCTTTCTAGGAAGGCCTTTACTGGAGGTGAAATTCTTTGTACTCTTCCTTATACACACATGATCTTTCATTGTGTATGCTTTCAGTCCTGAAAATTTTCTTCTATGACCAACACACTTTGACTTCAATTTCTGGCCTAACATAGGCTTATTCATTTATCCTTTTTTTTTTTTTTTTTTTTTGGTTTTGCAAGGTAGGGTCTCACTCTGGTCCAGGCTGACCTGGAATTCACTATGTAGTCTCAGGGTGGCCTCAAACTCTTGGCGATCCTCCTACCTCTGCCTCCCCAGTGCTGGGATTAAAGGCGTGCGCCACCACGCCCGGCACCATTTATCCTTTTTAATTTCTCTATTTGGCCAATAAGCAATCAGTAAGCTGTAGAAATGTAGAGACATGAGACAAAGCCCCTCACCAATATTCATTGAAAGTGTTGTTATAATGTATTCCTTGTAATTCTTTTCTGCTAATATGGTCTTTTCAACACTGATGAAACTAATTGTATATAACTTTCTGGAAAGCTCTGTGCTCACTACTGGCCTCAAATAGAAAATAAAAGAGGATTATTGGAGATAGATATTCAAGGATGTAAAGGAAAGAATCTGAAACTGTCTCCTGGTTTCTTCCTCTTATAATATATATTTAGTGAGCAGAGAATATACAATTCCAATTTAAAGTGGGGCGTGGTGGTGCACGCCTTTAATTAGGAGGCAGAGGTAGGAGGATTGCCATGAGTTTGAGGCCACCCTGAGAATACAGAGTGAATTCCAGGTCAGCCTTGGCTAGAGCAAGACCCTACCTCAGAAAACCAAATAAAATAAAATAAAATAAAATTCATAGGTTTATTATTCAAACTTAACTGGGTGTTGGTATAACTGTTCATATTCTCCTCAATTTGCATTACGTTTATATTTCAGTCACAATCATTTAACTGGATGATTAATCGTTCCTCAATAATAAAAAGGCTTTAGCCACAACCTGTAGGAGGAAGAATCTGGGGTCATAACTACATTATTTAAAACAAAAGTTAATTCATAGAGAAATTTACAGCAGACCCAAATTTCCCTAATGTGCTATTATGTAAAGGTTTCCTTCCTGTTCCCAACATCACCTGAAGGTGGCACCCTTTCCATAAACTAATTTCTTGGGTCCCCTAGCAGAAAGACACTCCCATCTTACCTACATACTTAACACTATAGGGGTCAAATCCCTAGTATCATCCACTATATATCTTTTACAGAACATATTAAGCAAGAAAATTCAGACACTTTATGCAGATTTCAAAGACAATGAAAAGAAAAATTTGAGGAAATCTTCTCATACATAACTATAACCATCTGTTTAGCTAGAATCAGAAGAGTAAACAAAAATCATGCCTTAAGAATGAACTTTTATGCTTTATCAAAGAATGAATTCAAGGGTTTCAAAACTTCTGCATGCTAGTAGTACCTGTGAACCAAAAGAAACTGTAAGGCATGTTGCTTCAAATAAAGCAAGATCTAAAGAATGTTAGGGAGAAATTTTCCTACAGTGACTGGTAGTGTCTGTTTACAAGGACTTTTCTTAGAGGTTTTACATCATTCACATCTTCCATAGCAGTTCTGGCCAGAGTAATTTTAGTATTTTAGAAATTGCTTCAAAATACCAAAACCTTATTTGTTTCTGGCTTTGCCCAAATTATGAATTTTATAACCATGAAAAAAAATAAAGGCAAACTGCAACTTTATCTATCCTTGGAACTAGCCCTGAATATTACACATGTTTTGTCTACTCTAGCATACACAAGAACAAAATGTCAGAGGTGACTTTAAGGGTGGGGGTGAGACATCGTACTGTTGTGTGGTACAGAGACAAATGTGAAAAGCAACCAAAGCTATAACTCCCCAAAATAAGAGTTCAAGACAAGTTTGTTTGATAATAGCAATAAAAAACAGGATAAAATTCCTCTATGATATGTCTTATGTACTTTAATACCAAGTAATTCCCCCATGCTTCAAAGGAGTGTAGCTTTATATCTACCATCGCTGTGCAAAGCTCAGAACCCTCAGAAAACTGGGTTTCACAAGCCCTTTCTAGTTTTGAAGTTAAGAATGAAAGCTAAAGTAAACAGGCTTGCTTTCATTATATTTTTTGTGTGTTGTTCCAGTCTCTATTTGCATGTATTTAGGCCACTGATAGCAAACTGTAGCTTCAGTAAAATCTGACCTAACACCTGTTAATGTAACTCAAGTTTTATTAGGGAATTTTGCCACTCTATGTATCTATCCCCTGTCTTGTTTTGTACTACTACTTCATTGTTTAAAAGCTGTGATAATTTGACTACAAAGCAAGAAATATTTATCTTTTTAAAAATGTTTTAAGCCGGGCATGGTGGTGCATGCCTTTAATCCCAGCACTCGGGAGGCAGAGGTAGGAGGATTGCTGAGAGTTCGAGGCCACCCTGAGAATACAGAGTGGATTCAAGGTCAGCATGAGCCAGAGTGAGACCCTACCTCGAAAAAAGAAAAAAAAAGGCTTAATTATTTGTTTGAGAGGGAAAGAGAGAGAGAAGGAAGCAGATAGAGAGAGAGAATGGGCACACCAGGGCCTCTAGCCACTGCAAATGAACTCCAGATGCATGTGCCATCTAGTGCATCTGGCTTACATGGGTGCTGAGGAATAAAAACTGGTTCTTAGGTTTTGCAGGCAAGTGCCTTAACTGCTGAGCCATCTCTCCATCCCCCCAAATATTTATTTTGATAGTAATGGTCTATTACCCCTACAGTAGATTATAAAATCAATGTCTGTCTACCTTAAAAGGTAAGTTTCATGAACAACCTGAAAGTTTTTGTGTTTAAGCAATGTCCAGTCAATATCTATTGATAAATAAAAGAATTAATATTGACCTGCATACATTCCAGTATGCAGTCTTCCCTTGCCCAGTTACGCAGAAAGCATGCCTACTCTCCTGACTCTACATCATTCAGATATCTGAATCATGAAGCCTAAAAAGTTGGACTGGAAGGGAATCAACACACAAGAAGCAACTGAAGTCATGGCAGTGGGAAAGCTCTTAATTTTTTTTTTATATTGAAGACGTGATTTTCGTTTCTTTTTTATTAGCAAATTTTAAATGTGTACATCATGTATTTTGATCATTATTTTCCCCATCACTTTCTTGTCGCTCCTCCACATGTCCCTCTCACTGAACCCCTTCTTTTATCCAATCAGTTCCATTTCTATTTTAATTTGCTGTTTTTTTTTAATTTGATAGATTTTGTGGTAGTGTCTCACTCTAGCCAAGGTTGACCTGGAACTTACTCTGTAGTTCCCAAGATAGCCTGACAGCAATCCTCCTACCTCTGGCTCCAGAGTGCCATGATTAAAGGTGCGTGCCACCACACCTGGTCCCTCTTCTATTTTGATGCCTTTCTTTGGTCTTTCTTCATTTTATCCTGTGTAGTGACTGAAAGCAAAGCAGAGCTAAGTGTTTAATTGGCAAACAACAAAACCAAGTAACAACAATGGAAACCATGATGATCAGGACATTTGGACTCATTCTCTAATTTGGTCATGGCTTTGTAGCAACCTTTCGTGTTTTGTTTTAGAGATGGTTTTATAATGCCCTGGTTTGTCTATAACTCACTATGTAGCACAGGCTAGCCTCAAACTTGTGGCGTTCTCCTGCTTCAACCTCTTAGTCGTGGGACTACAAACATGCTCCACCTTGCACCATGCCCTACTGTAGAAGCATTTTTGATCCTAAACATCAATGATACCACCTTTTCTCCTTGTGATAAGAGACAACTAGTGGCTATCTCCTAAATTCTTCAAGAGGTGAATGCTAATTCTAGCAAGATATTTGAGGAAGCAGTAATTATTTCAGTGATAATAATAAAGAATGTGAACATTGCTTTGGTCAGGATAGCTACAGAAAGGTGTTTTTTTTTGTTGTTTGTTTGTTTTTTGTTTTTGTTTTTCAAAGTAGGGTCTCATCCTCTTATCCTAGCCCAGGCTGACCTGACGTTCACTTTGTAGTTTCAGAGTGGCCTGCCACACAAGTGTTCCTCCTACCTCTGCCTCCTGAGTACTGGGACTAAAGGCATGTGCCACCACACCTGGATCCTCCTACAAAAGTTTTAATAGAAGGATGAAATTGTGTGGAAGGCAGAGGTAGGAGGATCTCTGTGAGCTCAAGGCCACCCTAAGACTACATAGTGAATTCCAAGCCAGCCAGGACTAGATCAAGATCTTACCTCAAAAAAAAAAAAAAAAAAGGAAAGCCGGGCATGGTGGAGCAAGCCTTTAATCCCAGCACTCGAGAGGCAGAGGTAGGAGTATCGCTATGAGTTTGAGGCCACCCTGAGGATACAGAGTGAATTCCAGGTCAACCTGGGCTTGAGTGAGACCCTACCTCAAAAAACCAAAATAATAATAATGATAATAAGAAGAAGGATGAAATTGTATATCTAACTAAAAAAGCTTAAAAGGGTAGGATTATATTTAAAAGATGGCAAGAAAAAACTATGGGTCAATATCCCTATAAATATGAAAAATCTCACATAAATGTTAACAAAACAAATCCAGTGCTGTTCATGAGAGCTAATATACGCCATAATCAAATATAAACATATGGGGATATTTCATTAATGTGGGAGTTATGAAGCATGTACCAAGTAGCCAATGTGATACACTGAATGGATAACATTAAGGACAAAACTCATATTTTTGTGAGTGGAAAATACATTTGGCAAAATCTACTACCTATCATGAAAAAGAGCCACTGAACAAATTAGGAAGAAAAGGAAAATCTTTAACCTGATAAACAGCATTAATGGAGAAGGGCTGAAAGCTTTCTCCTTAATATTGGGGTAAAAAATCCCTTCTATGCAACATTCTTCTAGAGTTCTAGCTAGAGCATTCGAGAAGAATCATTCAAGTTTGAATGGTAGTAGTGAAAACATTTCTTTCACATTGGAAAAGATTTTTTAAAATATATTTTATTTATTTATTTGAGAGAGAGAGATGCAGAGAGAGAGAGAGAGAATGGACATGCTAGGGCCTCCAGCCACTGAAAACAAAAGCCAGACGCATGCGCCCCCTTTTATATCTGGCTTACGTGGGTCCTGGAGAATTGAACCAGTATCCTTTGGCTTGCAGCCAAACACCTTAGCCGCTAAGCTATCTCTCCAGTCCCAGGAAAAGATTTTTCATGCATAGAAATGTGTAAGGAACCCCCCCAAACTACCTGTTAGAAACTCTAATCAATTCCATCAAGAGTTCATGATATATTTCTACATATTAATAAATAATCTGAAAATCATTTAAAAATATCAAAAGGAATAAAATACTAAGGAATAAGTTGAAAGAAGTTAAAGATTTATACATTGAATAGTACCAAAAATATCAAAATAAATATAAACATCGCCATGGGCTAAAAGACTAATAATGCTTAAAATATAAGACTCCCAAAGCTGGTCAACAGATTCATAGAAAATTCTGTCAAAATCTTGGACACATTTCAAATAGCAATAGGCAAGGTGTTCTAATGTTTATACTAAAATATAAGAACCCTAAGGAGGATCGCCATGAGTTCGAGGCCACCCTGAAACTACAGAGTGAATTCCAGGTCAGCCTGAGCTAGAGTGAGACCCTACCTCGAAAAACCAAATGTATATATAAACCCTAGAATAGACAAAACAATTTTGATAAAGAAAAATCAAATTGTGGACTGATAGCACTTGATATAAAACTTAAGCTTTGTAAGCAAAATTATATGGTACAGACATATTACTAGCCACGTAAATCAACGGAATACAATTGAAAGTATAATAAATGCACACATTTATGACTAATTGTCAATAAAAGTGACAGAAAAATTCATGGGAAAACCATTAAGTGTTTTCAACAATTAGTGCCAAAAGAACAGGTATCAAAAGACAAAATGATGAACTTGGAATCTTAGCATACATAACTTAACCCAAAGTGAATCAAATAGCTACAAAAATAAAACCCTCAAAAGAAAACAAGACTCACTCTTCATGACCTTGGATTTGGCAAGATACCAATGTCACAAGAAACAAAGAAAATTCAGCAGAAAAGTGGCACTTCATCAAAAATTAAAAATGACTCTGTTTCTAAAAAAAACAGAGAGGAGACAGCCCATTGAATAAGAAGTGACATTTGCAAGTCATAGAGCTGATAAGCCTGTAGTATTTAGAAAACATAAAGATTGCTTTTTTTTAAATTAAAAATGAAAAGACAGATAACCCAACATAAAAAGTCATGGGATTTAACTAGACACACCTCCAAAGCAAACATACAATGGTCAATGTGCACATGAAAAGATACTTAACATGACTGGGTACCAGGGACATAGAAATCAAACCATGGTGGAATGGTACTTCACACTCACTGGATTTTGATCTCAAAATAAGAAAAAAAAAATTGTTGGCAAGAATGTAGAAAACTTGAAGCCTTTGTACTTTGCTTAAAGGGATGTAAAAGATGCAGATGTTTGGGAATATGGTTTTGTGTTTGTTCAAAAAATTTTTTTAAAGCTACCATATAATCTAGCAATTTCCATCATAAGAATGCACACAAGAGAATTTAAAACATATTCATGCAAAATTTGTACAAGAATACTTATAGCATTCTTATTCAAAATAGTCAAAAGATAGAAACAATCCTAATTCTTATACATATCAGTGGGTAAACAGAAAAACAAAATGCATGTGCTATGGCCATACAATGGAATATATCCTGCCGAAAAATGAAGTAGGGGCTGGAGAGATGGCTCATCAATTAGGATAAAGGCACTTGCTTGCAAAGCCTGATGGCCCAGATTTGATTTCCTGTTATCCACATAAGCCAGATACACAAAGTGACACATGCATCTGGAGTTTGTTTGCAGTGGTAAGAGGTCCTGGTGTGCCCACATTCTCTCTCTCTCTCTCTCCCTCTCTCATTGTGTCTTTTTGCTTGTAAATAAATAAAATTTTAAAAAAGAATGAAGTATTGAGATCCATGTATGGATCTTGAAAGTACTGTATTATGTGAAGGAAGCCAACACAAAGGCCACACACTATATAGTCATACTATAGTAACAATCCAAAGTAGGCAAAACTATAGAGACAGAAACACAATTCTAGTTTTTCATGACTAAGGGGGATGAATGATGGGGTACTGATTGTTACTGAGTATGAGGAATCCTTTGGTGGTAATGTAAATATTTTGAGATTAGTTAGCAGTCATGGTTGTCACTGCACTAACATTAACCAGGCTGTTCACTTGAAAATGGTGCATTTTATAGTATGTGGATTGTCTATCAAAATTTAAAAGGAATGGCCGGGCATGGTGGCACAAGTCTTTTATCCCAGCACTCAGGAGGCAGAGGTAGGAAGATTGCTGTGAGTTCAAGGCCAGCCTGAGACTACAGAGAGAGTTCTAGGACAGCCTGGGCTACAGTGAGATCCTACACCACTCCCCCAAAAAATGGGCTATGAGGAGATGGAGAACATCTAACAAATGTTCAAATTTAATTATTCTGGAACTCACATCACAGGTATATAAAGCAAGCTCCAGATGGGAAAACATATATAACTGAAAATGAATCAAAGTGAAGAAATTTAGACATATTTGATGTTTTTAAGAACCAGTGGAGAAACAGAAACTGCAAATAATTGGATGGAGATAGAAAACACATGTGTAACCGGGCATCTGACTGCAGTGGAGGACATTATGGGTGTGTAAGTGCAGTTTGTTTCCTTCCTATATGGCATTAGTAGTCTCTGAGCTCAAATGGAGAGAACTAAATGATCCAATTAATCTTTCTCTGTGTAGTATTTATGATGCATGTGTGTGACTTATGTTCTTTATAGAAAATGCACACAGATTTAACGGTTGTTATTTTGTAATAGATATAAAATTGATTGCATCCAAACAAATGAAAATGAGAAGAATGGGTTGAACTAGGTTTATTTTATTAATTTTCCAGTGTTGAAATGGAAATTTGCAAAAGTCTTTGTAAATATTGTACATTGATGCTGCATATGATAAAGGTAAGACATTGTCATGTTTTCAGACTAACCTTATTTTTCACACTACTCCATAAAGTCTATATCATTTATTGTCTGCACTGTAAATATTTTCGCTGAAAATATGGTATTTTATTGACTTGCCTTAAAGCTTCATGGGGGTTAGATGAGTCACTCTACCCCAAAAAATCCAAGTCTAGGGCTGGAAATGTACTTTGTAGAATGATAGAAAACTGCACAGGTATAGCCAAAATGATACATTCTGGCCTTTTTATAAAATATCAATTCTTTCCACATTAGTGACCTAAGAACTAGACCCAGAAATGTGCTTGTATTGTACAAGCTCTGGTTGTGATGAGTACTGTAAGAAGATCCATACCTTGTGGATTGTTCAAAGGATCAAACTAATGGTAAGTGAACACATATTTATTGCACACTGAATATTTTAACTAGCAGTTTTCCCTTTACTCTCTTTTATGGCTTCAGGTAATATAAAATATACAAAGATGTACTGTCATATTTTGGATTAATAAGGTGAGTATAAATAGAGCATTTTGAACAGTAAGAGGTTAAACTAGTATTGAGTATATATATAGATTTCATTTCCTCTTCCCATACCATTATGATAAGAAGAGAGGTAGAGAATGATAGTGGGACAGAGAGAGGGGGAAATGGAAGGGGAGGAGAGGAGAATAACAGAGAGAAAGGAGAGATGTTGCTCGTCACTGGAGATCAGTGTAAATGGTGAACGATCCTATTCTCTCACCCTAGAGCAGAACTGTGTGACAGTGCAAAGCAATCTGTGTGTGGGTGTGCTGTTATTATCCCTGTCTCCAAATAAGCCCAAATAGATTTGAAACCATAAAATTTCAAAGTGTCAAGAATCTATGAAAATGCAACAGGATTGATCTTTAAAAGCTTCTGATTAAGAAATTAGTTTTGTAAAGCAGATTTCTCAGGCTAATTGAGTTTAGCATCTTCACTAATTAAAATCATTTGAAGCTGAAGCTCATTTCTAGAAATTTCAACAGATTCAAAATCCAAGAATCTATGCATTACTGTTTTTCTGTGTCTCCTTAAATTTAGCTCTTTGCAATTATATTCTGAAATAATGTGTCTGATTCAGTGGTACCTTCCTGATTAACATTTTCCATTAACAATTGCAAAATATATCTAGTGACTTCACAGTACATAGGAATGGAAGACACATTGGCCTTGGTGGTTTGAAATCCTGTATTCAGTGTCCTTTATTTTATTTGTATTCTGACAATTTTTTCCTGCTTTCATCATTCCCTCATTTTGAGGCATCTAGGTGTCTATGTATTTGCATATATCTAGTGTATGTAAGATATATGTATTATCTAACATATATCTACCTATCTATCTTCTATATTTCTAAGATGTTTATTCTAACAAGGTCATACTTTACTTGGATATCAAATAAATGAATATTTAATATATGAATGTCTGTATTTGATTTTTAAGTGTTTCATTTTTTCATTTATAAAGTTATTCTTTTATAAAAGGTACAAATTTTCTATAATCTGAAGAGAAGCAAAAGTATTTTAAGTTATTAATTTCATAATTATTTTATACAAATACATATGTACACAAATATATAGATAAATACATAGGTAGCATATGCAAATTATCAAAATTACTAAAATAGAAACCTATGTAATCTCAACTTAAGAACTGGAATATGCATCTACCTACCTATGACACTTCCTCTATCTTTATTACTTGCTTCTTCCAAAGGAGGAATCATGGTTCTGGTTTCCTTTGCCTCTTTTTGTTTGTTTGTTTGTTTGTTTTTGTTTTGTTCTTTTAAGGTAGGGTCTCACTCTAGCCTAGACTGACCTGGAATTCACTATGTATTGTCAGGGTGGCCTTGAACTCATGGTGATCCTCCTACCTCTGCCTCCCAAGTGCTGGGATTAAAGGCACACGCCACCACTCCTGGCTCCTTTGCCTATTTTTATGTATCTTCCTATGCTCTAAATGTTAGACACTTTTAAGTATTATAAATAGCCTTATACTATGGCTTGCTTTTTCATTAAATATAATATTTCTAAAATCACCTGTTTTGTAGGTCATAGTATTTGATGTAATTTTTCTGTTGTATAATATTCAGTTGTGAATTTGCCACAATACCTTGGTCCACTCTCTTGTCAGTAGATAAGCCTAAATTTTTGTTCCTTACTTTTATGAACAGGGATAGTGGGAACATTATGGGATATATTATGTGCTAGAATTTCTCTAACATATATATATGAAAGTAGGTAACTGGATTCTAAAATATGTGGATGTTCAGGTTTAAAAAGAATATCTCATTGTTTAAAATTCTACCTGAAATACATGTTGTCATACTTTCTTTCAATTTTGCTTATGTAGTGAATACAACTGGTATCTCATTGCAATAATATATAATTTATAGTTTTCTAATGAGGTTGAGCATATCCTCATATGTTTATCATTATTATCCATGAAACTTTGTTAATATCTTTTTCCCATTCTTGGTTGTGCCATTTATTTATGTTGATTTTTAGACATATATTCAGAAAAAAAATATTTTCACTCACAAATGGCCTATATATTTTGTCAAGTAGTGATTGAATTTTCATTCTTTTATTTTTCAAGGTAGGGTTTCACTCTGGTCCAGGCTGACCTGGAATTAACTATGTAGTCTCACGGTGGCCTTGAACTCAAGGCAATCCTACCTCTGCCTCAAGAGTACTGGGATTAAAGGAGTGTGCCACCATGCCTGGCCTGAATTTTCATTCTTATGGTGTCATTTGATGAAGAAAATTATTGATTTTAATGTAATGAAGTATACCAAATTTTTACCTTGAATGTAATCATTTATCAGTATTTTATGAACAGCAGGTTGTGCCTTGTTTAAAACAATCTTCCCTACCATGAGTTAAGCAACTTATTCTTTTATATTTTTCTTCTAAATATTTTAAGCATTGATAGTGTCATTTGTGTCATTAACCACATTGGAACTGATTTTTTTTTATATTAGTGAAGGTAGAAATCAGGTTTCATGCAAAGAAATTTGTTACTATAGTAGCATCTACCGAGTGACTTCTCTTTCATGCAGAACTTGCAATACTAGTATCTACAATATAGCAAATATACATATATTCATCTCTTTTCATTCTCTCATGATTCCAATGATTTATTGCTTCAAGTATTTTTCATCAGTATTGCTATGTAGCAAGGCATTCTTCCATCTTATTCCCTCTTTCCAAGTGTTTCTTAGTTATCCTTGGCCTTTATACATAAACATGCATACATCAAGGGACATTGTAGAATCCATTAATCAAATAGCATAAACACTATTAAAGGAATTCTGAATGCAACTGGAATGACTCTATAGATCAATTTGAGGAGAATCGAGAGCTTCAATTCTCTCTGCATATATCAATAAGATATAATTGTGTCGATTTAGGTTTTCTTTCATGATCTTCAGAAATATTTTATTGCTTCTGCAAACAGAAAATAAGATGAATGCATTTGACCTAAAGGTGATCTATATGTTGGTGTTAGTAGATACATCCTGTAGATAACATAGCTGAATAAGGTATTTAAAACATGGAGGAAAAGGTGGGAAAAGAAAGAAATGAGGAATGATTTCAAAAAGAACTGGAATAATTTAAAAATATCAAAATATCCAAAATTAAGAGTTAAATGGTTTAATGGCAGAAAACATACAACAAAATACAAGATAAATAAATTTGAATACAAGCCAATATGAAATATCATGGAACCAGGCCTAGAGATATAGCTCAATGGTAAAATGTTTGGCTAAGTTGGGTGAGGCCATGGGTTCAATACTCAGAAAAAAACATAACTGTATATATCCCAGAAAAAAATACAGTATGTATACAAACATTGGAATAATTAGGGATTATATGGAGAATATATATAAAATATATAGTATACAAAATAGTACCATATATATACTATAACACACACATACACACACACACACACACACACACACACACACACACACACACTTATACCCAATAATGGCTAAAAGAAATAAAGAATAAAGGATGGGGAAAGAATATATATGACTAGTAGAGCACAACTGCACGTAATTTTTAAATTTTTAAAATTATTTATTTATTGAGAGAGAGAAAGAAAGAAGCAGAGGGAGAGACAGAGAGAGAATGAGAGTTCCAGTGCCTCTAGCTGCTGCAAATGAACTCCAGATGCATGCACTACCTGGTGCTTATATGGGTCCTGGGTAATCAAACCTGAGTCCTTTGGCTTTGCAGGCAAGCATCATAACCACTAAGCCATCTCTCCAGCCCCACATGTAATTTTTAAAATTTTATTTATTTATTTATTTATTTATTTATTTATTTATTTATTTATTTATTTGAGAGAGAGATGCCAGGGCCTCTAGCCATTGCAAATGAACTCCAGCCCATGAGCCACCTTGTACATATAGCTTGCGTGGATACTGGTGAACCAAACATCAGTTCTTAGGCTTAGCAGCCAAGTGCCTTAAACGAAAAGCCATCTCTCCAGCCCCCACATGTAATTTTTGTCTTAAAAATAGCAAAGAAAGAGGAAATACAGTACAAACAATACTCAAAAATAAAATGAGCATGGATTTCCAACCTTGATAAGCCTCATTTTACAGATTAACAACAGATTGAATTCAAATAAAACCACATTAGTTTTATTATAGAGAAACTGCTGAAAACCCGTGTTGAAGACAGAAATTTTCAAAGATTCCAGAGAGGGAAAAGATCCATTATCTTAAAAGGAACAGTAAACAGATGGAAAACTTATATTTCAATAGAAATTATTAAATCAAATATTAGTACAACTATATCTTTAAAATAGAAAGGAGAACACTTCTGACTTCTATTTCTAAACCTAGAAAATGTATCCTTCAAAAATAAAATAAAAGAGTGGTATTGTCACATAACCAAAAGATGACATAAGTAACTGGCAACATATTCACATTAAAGAAATGTTAAATTCTTTAGTTGAAGAAAATTGTCCCCCATGAATGAATAAATAAATGTATAGGTCAAATCCAACTCAAATACCAAGGATATATTTAAGTGTGAAAACAGAGCCATAGAATACTAGGTTAGAAAAGAATATTAAGAGAATTTATTCTATTATTTAATCATTTTATTTGGCAGATATGAGTAAATGACACTGTAGATGAATTAAGTACCTAGTTGGAACTAGAGTTAAAATCATAAATATTAGTTATTCTAACTTTTGTGTTTAACCGTGAGCTTCAGGCCACTCACAGACTCTTAGGCCTTTGAGTTTTGGGGAACATTCTTTTGTCATCCCATTTATTTTGTATTATTTAAACTGTTCAGTGTACTGCCCATGTCTGCTTTATCATATAAGGATTTTTTACCCCAGGAAGCACTGAGACACAGTCTGTAATCCTCTGTAATCCTGTCTGGAATGTCAGTGTCCTTTAATTTTTTTTTTTAATTTGTATTATAGATCTTCTAGATTTCACTTTTCTAGAAGAATAGATTCTAATCCTAAGGTTGATTTTTTTTTAAACCTGTGGAGCCATAATGGCAGGTGCAATTTGTTTTGGAAGGGGCTGAAAACAGACCCAGCTGCTGGAGTTCTCCTACCCTTAATAGTGAAGGTCTCTGATCTAGTGTTATGAGACAGAAACCTCACCTGAATTAGACAAAACAACTTTATTACAGGCTGGAAGAATCAACAGCAACCTAGGATTCATGGCAAAGGCACAGGGATTCTAGGAAAGTAGATGAAATCTTATCTTCACATGAGATGAGATTTCTGTTTTTTACTACAACTAAAGAAGTTCATTATCTCTGGGCTCTGAGTTTTTTATAAAGCTTTGGGGACAAATTGGCACATTGAGCACAATACACTCTAGAAGTAATGAGATCACCGCTTAGGCTGGTCTAGACTGTTCCTACTTATCTCAGGAGATTGTATTTTTGTTATAATTTTTCTGAGAACTACAGTGCTGAAGGGAAAGACCTGGGGAAGCCAAAGTTACCTAGGAGCCTGTTATTCTACAGTAATATTTGATCCTAAAAACTTTGGAAAAAGTGATCTTATTTATATTAATTATAGTTCTATGAAGAAAATAATAATTATTAATATGATAATTATTAAACATACAATCCTGACAGCCCCTTCCAACCATTCCCTCCACTAGTCATGTGGTAAAAAATGATAATTGGTACCTAAAAGATGGATACATTTAGAATCTTTGCTGCCATATAATATTAGACAGAAAGAAACATATAAAACATATAAAATGATTTGAATGAGATAACACTTTGGAAAACAAATGTTTCGCATTTGTTCTTACTTCAGATATAAGCTTCTACAAAGTTGACTGATTTTGACCAAATTGTATTCATTAATAAAAACTATAATTTTAAATTTAATTTGCAATACATTAAACTATTTTAAAAGGCTTTCTAATCCTTATGTTAATATCCATTGTGACTTTGCTGATTCAAAATCATAGAAATTTTGATATTTTAATGTGGTGCTGTGGAAGAACCCAGGGTTATGAAGGCTAAATGTATGCTCTACCACTGAGCTATTCCCCTGGTGCGGAACCCTAATCTTCTTTTTTTTTAAAATTTATTTATTTATTCACAAGCAGAGAAAGAGAGCAAGAACACAAACAGAGAGAATGGGTACAATAACACCTCCAGCCACTGTAGATGAACCCCATGCATATGCCACTTTGTGCATCTGGCTTTACAGTGGTACTGGAGAATCAAACGTGGGTCTTTATGCTTTGTTATCAAAGGCCTTAACCACTAAGCCATCTCTCCAGCTAAGAACATCAATTTTTTGATAGGGTTCCTTGTGACCTTGAAGGGAGGATATAGCATTTCTTGCTGAGGTAGTTGCCTACACTGTCCTGCCATATGTGGTAGGTGTCTAGCAGTTAAGGATGCTCTAATTCTAAGAAAAGGTCTTTTAAATTTGTTTCTGTTTATGAACTAAATAATTGGTGTGTGTAGTAGGGTTCTCTAGAGGAACAGAACTGATAGAATGAATTGTATAAAAAGGGAATTTATTGGATTAGTTTCTGGCAGTCCAACAATAGCAACTTGCAGGCCTGAGAGTCAAGGAACCCGGTAGCTGCTCAGTACACAAGGCTGGATGCCTCAGTTGTCCCAATCCTGCACTGAAGCCCTGGAGGTGTCCTGGAGAGCTGCTGGTCTTAAATCTACACTGGAAAGCAGCAAGCAGCACTGGCAGCCAGGTGGGAGGAGGGGATACTTTCCTTCCCAGAACTTCCTTAGATAAAGCCCCCTCCAAAAGGGGAAGCCCACTGTGGGGGAAGGGCTCACCCTGGGGGAAGTATTCCTTCTTTAGTTAATCCTCCCTAGAAGCAACCTCCAGGGAGGAATGTTTGTGGATTCCTAAACAAATCAAGATGACACAAAATTTAACTATCAGTGTGTGTATCAGATAGATAGATAGATAGATAGATAGATAGATAGATAGATAGATAGATAGATACATACATACATACATACATACATACATGATAGAAAATGCTCACACAATACTAGGCAGATATAGCTTTTGATATAGGTAACATGCATATACAGATATCTGGGATAAACAACTTAAAGTCTATGAGACTCGGTTTTCTTTTATTAAAATAGGAATTGTTACTATAAGAAGAAAAGGATAATATTACCTTGTCTTTAAATTTCTAAACCAAGTAGAGCTCAAGAAGATTTTGTATACAAACAAAATCAGCTTATGATTCTGTGTGTATCATAGTAGGACTATTTTCTTATTCTATCATTTGAATGAAATAAGAGTCATAGGATTGACAGAATCTAAGCATCAATATTCATGAAGCTATTGCATGGAGACAGAGTATTTATGATATTTTTTTAAGCTGTTATGTCTGGTTTATAATGAGTATCCCAGAATAAGCAAAAGCCTAGACTTTCAAGTCTCCAAAGAACCATTCAGCTCTATGCATCTGTCTGAATTTGAATAATGAGATTTCACGTGCACAAAAGGAAACCCAAGGAAAAAGAAGCTGAAAAAGTAGTGTGCTTACACTGAGAGATTTTAAGAGTGGTTTTCTCTCTTGCTAAAACACAGTTTCTGTAAATTATATAGCAATAAATTTATACCATAAATGATCACCAGAAGTTCAAAAAGGAATAAAACCTCATGGGGTGGGCCCCTTTGGTCCTGAAAGAGGGTTTTGGGGTTCTAATTTGTGGTGTGCCTTAGTAATTTCTACAAAAATCATCAGATCCTTTAAAATATGGAGGTTTATTTGAATTCTAGTTGCACATACTTTTGACAGGGTCAGAGAGTGGCAGGAATGAAACAGCGAAAAAAATCGATGCTGTTTCAGCCTTGAAACACCCTGGCTCCTACAATCTTAAAATCTTGGTCTAAGGTCACAAGTAATCCTAAACATAGAATCAACTTATAACCAGCATCTTTTCTATATAAGACCTTTTATAAGTATTTTTGAGAAATGGAGACTATTTTCTTAAGAATATTGGATGTAAATGGCATTTTCAACTCCTGGAGCTGATGGATTGAAGGCGCAGTCCATTCATGAATATGTGTATAGAGAAAGGTTATCTGTAATCCAAGTCAGACAACACAAAGTGAATGCATCAGAACTGTTCAGAAAATCAAGTTGCCATAGGTCAAGGCCCTTAGGTTTAAACAATAAATCATCAAATGCACGTTTTCTAGATTTATTTTTACCTAATAAGATAATCTTGATATACTTTGCAATTAGTTTTTTTTTTTTTTTCAGAGAATACCACCCTAACCAAAAATCTCACTTTAACTCCCTATTCTTTAGGTCACATGTTACATTTTATTATTTAATACTGGCAGTAGTAAAAATTATATAACTTTTCTGCCTATATCTAGTCCAGATAATGATGAAGAATACTGATTTTGGTGCATGCAGCTCCTGTTTATTTTAGGCTGAATATTTTGCTGACATGGGTAAAAATGGTCTAAGCATTGTGCATGTGTGTTCGTTATATGCTCATGGTTTCATATTAATTTTAAATCATCTTTTTTATTCTCCTAGCTGACTCAAAGATGGATGAGGTGGTATTATCAGAACAGACTTTGGTGAAATGATCTAGGGTAGTATATTCCATGTCAAAGCAGTTTGTTGTTTTCATATACATGTTCAGTAATAAAGACCATTTTCCCCTTAAGTAATTTATCAACCACGAAAAACGAATCCTTTCTTCTGGTCTTGACAGGATTCCTGGTATTTGAGTTTCATAATTCAACTTAACAAATATGTTTTGAGTATTATTGCTTTCCATTTATTTAAGCTGCAATGTCATTTTCCCAGTACCTTTTCAGGTGTTTGGTTGTAACAGTAAGAGGGTAAGTAATACAGTTATCAATGTTATTGATAACTACAGGATCAGTTAGGTTACTAGAATGAAATATTTGTTATATAGTTGGATTTCCCACAGAACGTTAAAAAATACTAATGCTGAGCTGGAGAGATGGCTTAGTGGTTAAGATGCTTGCCTGCAAAGCCAAAGGACCCAGGTTTGATTCTCCAGGACCCATGTAAGCCAGATACACAAGGCTGCTATTGGACCTGGAGTTTGTTTGCAGTGGCTAGAGGTGCTGGTGTGCCCCCTCTCTCTCTCTCTCTCTCTCTCTGTCTTTCTGCTTCTTTCTCTCAGTACTTTTTTTTTGGAACTAGGGTTTCACTCTAGTTCAGGCTGACCTGGAAATTCACTCTGTAGACTCAGTGTGGCCTCAAACTCACAGTGATCTTTCTATCTCTGCTTCCCGAGCACTGGGATTAAAGGTGTGTGCCACCACGCCCTACTCGCTCAGTCTTTTTAAAAATTAGTTATGTACATAATGTTAATACATTAATGTTGGTGCCATCGTTAGCCTCCCCTACAAAAGAACCCTCTTCATTGGGGAATGTGGGTCGTGTGTTGTGGGGGTAGCCATCAGTTATGGAGAAGAGGCAATGTCTCTGTGCATAATGTCCCAACTTTTGGCTCTAACAACCTTCCATGAATTTCCCTGAGCCATGTTGGGTTCATTTTAGGTCTACTTCAGTGATGAGGTCTTGAGAGCCTCTGTGTCTCTGGATATTTGGTTTGGAAGGAGCTGAGTGTTCTCTGTGTCTATCTCTTTCACCCTTGTGTTGGTACCAAGTTCACCAAGAAAGCAACACACTTGCTCATTTCCCCCATTACTCTATGGTTTCAGCTGGGGCCCTGGTGAGGTGTGATAGGCTGATCCTCTCCTCATGTTCTGTGTCCATCTGAAAAAGAGAAGCAAATTCTCCAATGGAGAGTGAAGTCAGCATTAGATAAATGGGATAACCATTATTGTTTTAGAGGGAGTTTAATAGGTGTAGGCCCTCTTGTAGCCCATGATTTTTGGAAGCTTGATATTGGAGAGCAGGCTCATTTTTTTAGATATAGTTTTGATTTGTTTCCCAGTTTCACCTATGAGTTCCATTCCACTGAGTGGATCTGTCAGCCAAATCAAGAGTAGTTGGATACCCACCATGGCTGTGTGCCACTATTGCACTTGTGTGAGCATCATGTCAGGTTGTTTGCTGCTGAGTAGCTTAGACCCTGAGTTGCTTGGAAAGATGTTGGTCATTTTCTCCCAGTCGCTCATGTGGCAACTACTGGCACTAGACAAGCTAACTCTCTGGGGACTGACTCTCTTCCATATTCCAGCCATGTCACTCAAGGTTCTGTACCAACAGCATATGGTGTCTTTGGCAGTAGGGTCATACCATTAAACTTTGGTGGGTCATCAAGTACTCTGAAAGAAATCTGTCTTCTTTGGGAAATCTTATAGGTCTCTCTGATCAACAGCTCATTGTGGATGTTAACCACATGCTGGTACTGGGAGTTACAGGCCAGTGCCAAGGGAAAAGAAGGAAGAAAAACATAGGTAATATAAAAGAGAAAGAAAGAAGAGGGAGAGAGAGAAGCAGAGAGGAGAATATTAAGGTTAGTCTTCATCATACCCTCTCCAGGACTCTGTGATTCAGGTGTTCCCTCTAAGGACCTGATGAAGGTTCAACCTTTTAGTCTGTCTTTCAGGATATAGGATATTATGTTACCTTTTCTATTTGAGTCCCATGTTGTGCCCCCTTCCCCTCCCCTCTCGTCTCACCTTCCCTATACTAATGCCTATATGCCATCCTCTAAATACTCATTTAGATGGTTATGGGTATGGTATATAGCCTGTGCATTGAAGGTCTTTTAAATTTTTTTAAAAAAATTAATTATATTGACAACTATGATACTTACAGACAATAGACCATGATATTTCCCATACCTCCCCCACTTTCCCCTTCACAACTCTACTCTCCATCATACCCCCTCCCTCTCTCCATTAATCTCTCTTTTATTTTGATGTCATCATCTATTTCTTCTACTATGAGGGTCTTGTGAATGTATTGCTAGGCACAGTGAGGTCATGGATATCAAGGCCAATTTCTGTCTGGACAGTTGCATTGTAAGGAGTGGTGCCCTCCCTTTGGCACTTACCTTCTTCCCACCACCCATCTGCAATGGACACTGAGCCTTGGAGGATGTGATAGAGATGTTTCACTGATGTACACTCCTCTGTCCTTTCTTCTCAGCACTATGTTGCTTTTTGGGTCATCCCAGTGGTCATTGCCATCTGAAAAGAGAAGCTTCTCTAATGTGAACATTAAGTGTAGTGCTTTCAGGGCAGTTTGGTGGGAATAATATATACATTTAGGCAGACAAGAGCAGGAGTTATGTCCCTAAGGCTCATGACGACCCCTGCCATAGGCTTTTAATTAGGTTTTCAGTACCAGCCATATACTCCCTCCCATAGAGTGGGCCTTCAGTCCAATTAGAGATCAGTTGGTTTTCCAGAGCAAACATGCCACTATTGCACTCGTTGGGTCATTTTGCCTGTCTGGCAAAACTTGAGAATTCCAGTGTCCACTGTTTTTACTGCTGATGACTTATGTCTCCCAATAGGGCTGCATGCAGTGCAGCTTTTTCCAGCTTTCAGTTTGCTGGTCTAAGGGAGAAGGTTTTCTGCTCACCACCAGCTTCATTTCTCAGTAACCTTGCCTCTCAGGCATGTAAAGTCTTCAGCAATTAAGTCTTACCATCTGTTTCTCAGGGGAAAACAAGGGCCTTGGCAATAACCTGTAATGTTTTGGAAGCAACAGGAAACTCCCTGGCCAACACCTCACTGGAAAGTATACCATCCCTGGCACTGAAAATTTTTCAGTAACAATCTATGGCTTCTGGATGTGCCATTGTTCCAAAAAGTAGGTTTTAATATGTCTTATTCAGAATGTCTTGAATTTTGTTTGACCCACCCCCTCCCTTCTTTTACACAATCTCTTCCACTGGCCTCACTTAGGCCTTTCCTCTCCCTGTAATCTGTTCTTCTTACATATATACAATACCATCCCCTTAAGTCCTTCCCTCTTCTCCCTCCCTTATAGCCATTTTCTAGCTTACTGGTCTCTGCTACCGATGGCTGGTTCCAGCTCCCACACAAGTCTATACATTTGTAGCTAGGATACACATATGAGAGAGAACATGTGATGTTTGACTTTCTGGGTGTGGGTTAGCTCACTTAGCATAATCCTTTACAGATCCACCCATTTCCCTGAAAATTTCATAATTTAATTTTTCTTTACCACTGAATAGAACTCTGTTGTGTAAACGTACCACATATTTATTATCTATTCATCTGTTGGGGGACATCCAGGTTGGTTCCATTTCCTAGCTATTGTGAATAGAGCAGTAATAAACATGGTTGTGCAAGTATCTCTTAGGTAGTGAGAAAAGTCCTTGTGATATATGCTTAGGAGTGCTATAGCTGGATCATCTTGTAAATCTATTTTTAGTTGTCTCAAGAACCTCCATAGTGATTTCCACAATGACTATACCAGATTACATTCCCACCAACCATGTAGAAGTGTTGCCCTTTTTCAGCACCTTCACCAACATTTATTGTCATTTGTTTTCTTGATGGTGGCCATTTTGACAGGAATGAGATGGAATCTCAAAGAAGTTTTAATTTGGATTTTCCTGATGGCTACAGATGTAGAACACTTTTTTAGATATTTATATGCTATTTGTATTTCTTCCAATGAGACCTCTATATTTAGTTCAATAGCCCATTTTTTAATTGGGTTGTGTGATTTCTTATTGCTTTCTTTTTTGAGTTCTTTGTATATTCTGGATATTAATCCTCTGTTAGATGTGTAGCTGGCAAAGACTTTCTCTCATTCTGTAGGTTGTCTCTTTGCTCTGTTCACAATGTACTTTGTTGTACAAAAAGTTGTGTAATTTCATGAGATCCCAGTGGTTTTATTTCCTGAGCAATTGGGGTTATATTCAGAATGTCATTGCCTATGCCATTATGTTGAAAAGTTTCCCCTACTTTTTCTTCTAGCACTTTCAGAGTTTCAGGTCTGATATTAAGGTCCCTGATCCAATTGGACTTGATTCTTGTGCATGGAGAAAGACAGGATCTATTTTCATCCTTCTACATATAGATATCCAATTTTCTCAGCACCACTTGTTGAAGAAGGTATCTTTTCTCCAGTGAATATTTTTGGCCATTTTGTCAAAAATCAGATGGCTGTAGCTGATTGAATTAATATCTGGGTCCTCTATTCTGTTCCATTGATGATCTACATGTCTGGCTTTTTGCCAGTACCATGCTGTGATGTTACTATGGCTTTGTAATATAGCTTAAAATCGGGTATGGTGATACCACCAGCCTGATTTTTGTTGCGCAAAATTGTTTTGGCTATTCGAAGTTTTTTGTGTTTCCAGATGAATTTTGGGATTATTTTTTCTATTTCTGTGAAGAATGCTATTGGGATTTTAATGGGGATTGCATTAAATGTGTGGATTGTTTTTGGTAAGATTGACATTTTCACAATATTGATTCTTCCAATCCAGGAGCATGGGATGTCTTTCCATTTCCTTGTGTCTTCTGCAATTTATCACTCAAGTTTTTTAAAGTTCTCATTGTAGAGATCTTTCACTTCCTTGGTTAAATTTATTCCAAGGTATTTTATTTTTTTGAGGCAATTGTGAATGGGAGGGATTCCCTGATTTCATCCTCTTCATGTTTGTTGTTAGTGTATAGAAAAGCTACTGAATTCTATGTGTTTATTTTGTATCCTGCTACATTGCTAAAAGTGTTTATCAGCTCTAACAGTTTGCTGGTAGAGTCTTTAGGGTCTGTTATGAATAGAATCATATCGTCTGCAAATAATGATAATTTGATCTCTTCCCTTCTGATTTGTATCCCCTTTATGAGTGTCTCTTGCCTTATTGCTATGGCTAAGACTTCAAGTACTATATTAAATAGAAGTGGGGAAAGTGGACACCCTTGTTTTGTTCCTGAATTTAGAGGAAAAGCTTCAAGTTTTTCCCCATTTAGTATGTTAGCTGTAGGTTTGTCATAAATAGCTTTTATTATGTTGAGATATATTCCTTCTATTCCCAGTTTCGGTAATACTTTCACCACGAAGGGGTGTTGGATTTTGTCAAATGCCTTTTCTGCATCTATTGAGATGACCATGTGATTTTTGTCCTTCAGACCATTTATATGGTGTATTATATTTATGGAATTGTATATGTTGAACCATACCTGCATCTCTGGGATAAAGCCTACTTGGTTGGGGTGAATAATATTTCTGATATATTTTTGTATTCTGTTTGCCAGTGTTTTGTTGACAATTTTTGCATCTATGTTCATGAGGGAGATTGGTCTGTAATTTTCTTTTTTTGATCTGTCTTTGTCCTGTTTGGGTATCAGGGTGATGCTGGCTTCATAGAAGGATTTCGGTAGAATTCCTTCCTTTTCTATTTTATGGAAAATTTTGAGAAGCATTGGTGTTAGTTCTTCCAGGAATGTCTGGTAAAATTCAGCAGTGAATCCATCTGGGCCTGGGCTTTTTTTTTAGTGGGGAGACTTTTTATAACTGCTTGGATCTCTGTAGTTGTTATCAGTCTATTTAAATGGTTTATCTCATCTTGATTTATATTTGGTAGGCCATATGAATAAAGGAAATCATCCATTTCTTTCAGGTTTTCAAACTTAGAGGCATATATATTCTTAAAGTATGTCCATATGATTTTCTGAATTTCTTTGGTATCTGTTGTGCTGTTGCCTTTTTCATCTCTAATTTTATCAATTTTTTTTTTCTTCTCTCTTTCTTTTTGTCAGATTTGCTAAGGGTTTATCAATCTTGTTTATCCTTTCAAAGAACCAACTCTTTGTTTCATTGACTTTTTGATTGCTTTTTGGTTTCCATTTCATTAATTTCTGCCCTAACCTTTATTATTTCTTCCTGTCTACTGATTTTTGGTTTGCCTTGTTTTTCTCTTTCCAAGGCCTTAAGGTGAAGCATTAAATTGTTTTGTTGTTAAATCTCTAATTTCTTAATATAGGCACTTAGAGCTATAAATGTCTGTCGTAGAACTCCCTTAATTGTGTCCCAAAGGTTTTGGTATGTTTTATTCTCATCATCATTTGATTTTATGAATTTCTTGATTTCCTTTTTAATTTCTTCAATGACCCATACATCATTCAGTAATGTACTGTTTAGTCTCCATGAATTTCTGTATGCTCTGTAGTTTTTCTTGTTGCTGATTTGCAGTTTAATCCCATTGTGGTCAGATAGCATACAAGGGATTGTTTACTTGTTTTAACTGTTATTTGAGTATGGTTTATTTTTTCCTATTTCCTGCTCTGTGTGTTTTGTTTTCTCTTCAGAGTGAATGATTCTTGCAAGTATTTTCTGTATTTTCTTTAGCCAGTCGTTGTTGTGAATGTCCTTATTTCTCCATCAATTTGGATAGATAGCTTTGCAGGATAAAGTAATCTTGGTTGACAGTTTTTATCTTTCAGAACTTGGAATACATCACTCCAAGCCCTTCTGGCTTTTAAAGTTTGTGTTGAGTAATCTGCTGTGATCCTGATGGGTTTCCCTTTGAAGGTCATTTGCTTTTTCTCTCTAACTGCTTTCAATATATTTTCTTTGGTTTGTGTGTTTAGTAGTTTAACTATAACATGGCGAGAAGAAGATCTTTCTAGGTTTTGTCTGTTTGGTGTTCTAAAAGCTTCTTTTATCTGCATTGGCATCTATTTCCCAATTTGGGGGAAATTTTCTTCTATGATTTTATGGAAAACACCTACTAAGTCTCTGGATTGAAATTCTTTCCCTTCTGCTATACCTTGATTTCTTATGTTTGATCATTTCATAGTAAACCAGATGTCTTGGAGTTCCCATTAATACCTTTTTTTTAGCTTGTCTTTCTCTTTGTTGGACTGTATTTGGTCTGCCACCTGGTCTTCTAGTTTAGATATTCTGTCCTCTCCTTCATCCATTCTACTGGTGAGACTTTCCACAGAGTTTTTTATTTCATTGACTGTGTTCTTCAGAGCTAGGATTTCAGCCTGGTTTTCCTTCAGTATTTCTATTTCCTTATTCATGTCCTGTAATGACCTTTATATTTCATTAAGCTTTTTTTCTGTATTATCTTTCAGGAGTTTGTTTTCTTCTTTAATTCCTTTGTTTTCTTCTCTGATTCCTTTCATTTCTTCTTTTATTTCTTCTTTCATTTCTTTGAGTATAGATAACATCATTCTTTTGAATTCTCTGTCAGGAATTTCATCTAAGACAGTCCCATTGGTGAACAATTCTGATGGATTTGTAATTGTTGGTGGGATTGCATTGTCTTGATTCTTTGTTTTTATTGTATTATAATGTAGTGACTTTTGCATCATGGATTGATTTGATGCTTAGGTTTTCTATTTATCTGCAGTGTTCTTAGGTGTGGTGATCCACCTTTATATACTTTCAGGATATGAGTTTAAGGTGCCAAGTGTTGTACTTGTACCCAAGTCCAACCTCAGAAGTAATCCTAGCTGTTGAATTTGCTTGTTAAGCAAGTATTGTAGTGGACTGGTGGAACAATTTACTGACAAGTTCTAAACTTCAAAACTGAGCAAAATACACATTTAATTAAAATGAGCACAGAGTATACAAGTGTGAGAATTAAAACAAACAGTCTTATAAGGTCAAAATCCCTAAGGGTGTGTGTTGCTCTACACCCTTAGTCCTGTCAGCTAGGATATAGAGGATTTTGTTCTGACTTGGGTTCCAGGTCAGCCTAGAACTGGATCAGACCCTGCCCCCAATAATGACAAAAGCAAAAGATAAAGGCCCTCTAAATCTAAAAGTATTACAGGCAGCAATATTCAACACTCCATATTTTGCTTATTTGAAAATGGTAAGGCCAACCACAAATATGTAACCCATAACCTACCCTGACCTGGAAAGAGAGATTAGTGCTTATAGTTCACACCTAGGTACCTTTTTTTTGTCAGTCGGCCCTCTTACCTTTTGGTGTGGCTTCCAAACTCACCAATGCTGAGTGCCCACCTCGTTCCCTGAGCTGTGGAGCTTGGCTCAGCTGTGCTGGATGCAGTGCTGGTGATGTGCTACAGAGCTTGAGCTTGCCTCCAAGGTGCTGGATACTCTGCTGCTAGTTACTGAATGCTGGCAGTTCACCTTGGTTCTGATGGTTGGGGGATGGGTGAGTTCAGGAAGCCTGTAGTTGCTCACACTGTTCCCCTGTATCTCTTTCAGTAGCTCAGCAGACTTTTTTTTTTATTTCTGGGCTCTGTGAGGAGACTGATGAGGTTGAAAAGTCCCCCTTTTTGGTCTCTATTTCTGCTGCTAGGCACACCTGGTGGGTTGGGGTCACAGTGGCCCATGGCAGTGGCGGCAGCGGCTTGTGGCCACTGTGGAGTGGGCTGTTGTGGGTCAGGCTGCAAGCTTCACAGTGGGATTCTGGCCGTCTCATGCTTTTCCACTGTTTCCTGGAAAAAAAATCTTCTGCTCTTTTCTGAAGAAGAGTCTAGTTTTGCTTAAATCCCTCCCTGATCTGGTTTGGCATGGATCCTATGCCACCATCTTACCCAGAAGTCCCTATTTGAAGTTTAATCCCATTGTGATCAGATAGAGTACCAGGGATTATTTCAATTTTCTGGTATTTGTTAAGACTTGCTTTGTGTCCTAATATACAGAGTATTTTAGAGAATGTTCCATGTGCTGCTGATGTAATGTTCTGTAGATATCTGTTAGGTCCATTTGTTCCATGACATCATTTAATCCAGATGTCTCTCTGTTTATTTTTTGCCAGGATTACCTGTAAATGGATGAAAGTGGAGTACTGAAGTCACCCATTACAATTGTGTTTGTTGTTATCAGTTACCTGAAGTCTAATTGTGCATGTTTGGTGAAATTGGGAGCCCCCATGTTAGATGCATATATGTTTAGGATTGTAATGTCCTCCTTTTGGAGTGTTTCTTTAATTAGTATAAAGTGACCTTCTTTGTCTTCCCTCACTAATGTTGGTTGAAGTCTATTCTGTCAGATATTAGGATAGCAACTCCTGCTTGTTTCCTAGGCCCATTTTCCATCCTTTCACCCTAATACAGTGTCTATCTTTTATTGAGAGATGAGTTTTGTGGAGGTAAAAATGGCAGGATCCTTCATTTTAATGCAGTCTGAAAGCCTGTGTCTTTTGGTTGGGGAACTGAAATCATTGATATTCAGAGTTATTATTGAAAAGTATGCATTTATTCTCACCATTCTTGTTTTGTAGTGCTTCCTGTTTTCCCTTTACTCACTTGTTTTAATTGTTATTTGAGAATGGTTTATTTTCTCCTATTTCCACCTATGTATGGTTTTCTTTCTCTTCAGCATGAAGAATTCCTTTAAGTATTTTCTGTAGACCTGGTTTAATTGTCATAAATTCCCTTAGCTTGTTTTTGTTGTGGAATGTTCTTATTTCTCCATCAATTTGGATAGATAGCTTTGCAGGATAAAGTAATCTTGGTTGACAGTTGTTATCTTTCAGAACTTGGAATACATCGTTCCAAGCCCTTCTGCCTTTTAAAGTTTGTGTTGAGTAATCTGCTGTTATTCTGATGGGCTTGCCTTTGAAGGTCACTTGCTTTTTCTAACTGCTTTCAATGCATTTTCTTTGGTTTGCATGTTTAGTAGTTTAATTATAACATGGTGAGGAGAGATTCTTTCCAGATTTTGTCCGTTTGATATTCTAAAAGCTTCTTGTATCTGGATTGGCATTTATTTCCCAATTTGGGGAAATTTTTCTTCTATGATTTTGTTGAAAATGCCTACTAAGCTTCTGGATTAAAGTTGTTGTCCTTCTACTATACTCTGAATTCTTATGTTTGATCTTTTCATAGAGTCCTGTATATATTGTTTGATTTTTTGGAGTATAGATAAAATCATTTTTTAATGTTTATCAGGCATTTCATCTAAAACAGTCTCATTGGTGATCCTTTCTGATGGATGAATAATTTTTGGTGGGATTGTATTTTATTGAATCTTTGTGTTTCTTGTACTATAATATAGTGACTTTTGCACCCTGAATTGATTTGATGCTTGGGTTTTCTACTTATCTGAAGTGTTCTTAGATGTAGCGATCCACCTTTATATATGTAGCACTTGTACCCCAATCCAATGGCAGAAGTAATCCTAGGTGTTGAGTTTGCTTGCCAAGCAAGTATTCTAGTGGACTGTGTCGAACAATTTACTGGCAAATTCTAAACTTCAACTGAGACCTATATACATTCAATGAAAACCAGCACAGAGTATGCAAGTGTGGGGATTAAAACAAACAGATAGTTTTATAAAGCTAAAATCCCTAAGGGTGTGTGTTGCTCTACACCCTTAATCCTTTCAGCTGGTAGGTAAAGAATTTTGTTCTGAACTGGGTTCCAGGTCAGCCTGGATCTGAATCAGACCCTGCCCCCAATAATGACAGAAGCAAAAGACAAAGGCCCTATAAATCTGAAAGCATCAAAGGCAATAATATTCAACCCCAAATATGTCTTATTTGAAAATGTTAAAGCCAACCAAGAATATGTCACACATAACCTGCCCTAACATGGAGAGATTAGCACTTCCAATGTAGGCCTATGTTCCTGTTTGTTTTTGTCAGTTGGCCTCATTACCTTTTGGGATGGTTTCCAATCTCACCAATGCTGAGTGCCCACCTTGATCCCTCCATGTTTTGCTGAGGAGCTGGAGTTCTGATCAGATACACTGCATATGCTGCCACGGGGTTTGAATGCCAGGAGGTTTGTGTTTCTGATGGTTGGGGGATGGGAGAGTGCAGGAAGCCTGGAGTTGCTCATGCATTCCTGCCTGTATCCCTTTTAGAAGCTCCTTAGCTGATCTCAGCTGTCTTTCCTTCAGATTTCTTGACTCTGCTGCTGCCACTTGGAGCTGGCGCCTGGCAGGTGGTGCTGGGAAGTGCCAGGTGGGTGCATGATTCAGCCGTCCACAAGCACCTCAGTGGAATTCTAGCTGTTTTCCTCCTTTCTGGTGGGTCTTGGCCTTTCCTGCTTCTCCACTATGCCTAAGAAGAACCTATACTCCTTCACTTTTCAGAAGAAGAGTGAATTTTGCCATTGTTGCTTAAATCCCTTACCTAGAAGTACAAAATTAAAAAAAAACTCATATATCTTCAATAATGCAGACAAAGTTGAAAAATCTTTTGATAATTTTACAATATTTTCTATGATTTAGGTCTATTTTCCTTACTTTGTAGATGACTCAGTGATTATACATATTTCATGCTTGAAGTTCTCCACTGTTACATTTAAAGAACAAACAGTCCTCATAATAAATTTTAAGCAGTTTTTTTAGTTTCCTAGTTTCTTGTAATACCTTAAAAACAAACCAAAAATTTTTTACACTACATTTATCAAGAGTACTTGGAAGCAGAATGCAACCATACCAAAATGTTACATTGTCTTTGGAACCATGTGGTTGATAGAAATTGGCAGGGTCTTTAACAGAGTATTGTTGAAAGACTTATAGGTCCCAGGGAGGCTATCAATGTGGGTTTAAAAAAGTGAGGAAAATGTAACTAAAACTTAAGGAAAGTAGATCATTGATGTATAGTGGTGCAAAGTTAATCAAAACTGTCACTTATAGGGCTGGAGAGATGGCTTAGCAGTTAAGGAGCCTGCCTCCTAAGCCTAAAATCGCTGGTTCCAATCTCTAGGTCCCACATTTAGCCAGATGCAATGTGACGCAAGGGCACAATGCTGCACTTGACCACAAGGGGGCACACACATCTGGATTTCGTTCACACAGGTAAGAGGCTGCTAGTGCGCCCATCTCTATCTGTTTTCCTCTCCCCCTCCCTCTCTCTCTATCTGTGTCTTTCTCCCAAAAAAAAAAAAAACTGTCACTTATAGTTAGGCAAAAAATAGAAAATACACCTCATGAATGGGTGATTCAAGTATAGTTCCAGGTAGAATAAGAAAAGCTTCACTTATGTTTTTAGCTGCGTGTTATAAAGTACTTTTAGAAAAAAAAGCTAAGCTGGGGCAAGAGAGCTGGCTCAAAAGGTCAAGGTGCTTGCTTATAGGCCTGCTGCCTTGAGCTTATTGCCCAGTATCTACATAAAGCTAGATTCAAAGGGCAATTGTGATCCCAATGCAACTACAGCAAAGAGAGGCAGAACCAGGAGAACCCAGAAGCTTGTGGGCCAGTTAGAATTGGCATATACACAATGGCAAAACAAGAGAGACTCCATCTCAAGCAAAACAGAAGAAAAGGTAAAAAACTTCCATGTGCCAATAAGAACACTCCCTCATCCCCACACACATACATTATATCACATAGAAAAATTTTTTCAAGCAAAAATGATAGGACCTAAACAACAACAAAAATCACTTGCTGCATCAGTTAAGTTTCTTATTGCTGGAACAAAATACCTGGACAGAAGCAATATGTGGAAAGAAAAAGGTTTAATTCAGCATACGGTTCCATAATTTAGAGTCCATTTTGTCAGGAAGGTAAGGCAGGAGCAGGAAATGAGCTTGTATTGTTATATGAGCAGAGAAGTAGAGAGGGGAGAGCACACAGAGCCAGGCTGTATCAACTTCAGGCCCACTCTCAGTGTAGCATTTCCTCCAGCAAGGCTCCACATCCTAAAGGTTTCAAAATCTCCCCCCCCACCCAACTGCAACACTACTTTGATGAGAACCAAGAGTTCAAACACATGAATTTATGGGGGTACATTTTATTCAGATCACCATACAGTTCAGGTTGAAAATTGTTTGTTTCTCTTAGTTTTCTTGTTTAAACTTTTTATTTTATTTTCTTACAAGTTAACTGTTAGTACAAATTTTTCCTTTATAAACTGATAGTTTTGACTTAATGTAATTAAATTTTATTTCATTTTTAAAAATTGTTGTATTTTAATTTTTGAGAATGCCAATACATGTATGTTATGTATTTACTCATGTTCACTCCTTTACTTTCTGTTTTCCTCTTCCCAGTCCTGCTGAATTTCTTCTCAGCAAATAAGCTCAACTGTACCTTCCTATCTTTGTGTGTGTGTGTGTGTGTGTGTGTGTGTGTGTGTGTGTGTGTGTGTAAAACCCACTGAGTTTAATTAGAGTTGTCTGTATGAGCAAGGGTGGGAGGTTGCTTACTCAAGTATGGACAGCTCATCATTGGCTATGCCATTGAAGAAAACAAAGTCTTCCCCTCCCCCAACAAATATTAACTGCCAATAACTCCTCAGGAAGGGCTTCCCAAGCCCCTTCCCCCACCGGTGACAGAATGTTAAAGGACCTAATCTTGGGCAGAATGTGTGCTTGTAATGCCAGTTGCCGTGACCTCAAGAATTCAGGACAAAGGTCAAATCTAAGTTGGTATTAGGGAGTGGCATTTGGTCAGAAGAACTAAAGGGTCTTAACTGAAACCTTTTGCGACTATGTCAGAGAGAGTTAAGGGAGCACTTACCTTTTGAAACCGATTCTGACACAAACAAAAAGCTTTCAAAGTTGATATAGTTGCAGATCTCTTTGGAAAATATTCTGTTACATATCTGTAACTTTTCTTCTGAGTGTTATCTCACCTTTTCTGATCAATACCTCATTTCCTACAATGGTTTTTCTTTATACACACTAATCATTTGTCAATATAATGGATTGTTCTGTCTTCTTTGACAGAATATCAACTGTAGACAAATAGTAACTTTTTTTCTAAAATGGTGACTATTTTTTCCTTAATAAACAGTGCAAAATGTCATAGTAAAGCCAAACCATGGTATTAATTTAAAGTAATGTTTAAGGTAATTCTTTTCCATAATCCAAACCTTATTCTGTATGTATTATGACTTGTGTTATAAAAAGTGAATTATGTCCCAATCTTCAAACTTAAGCAATTAATAACTTTTAGTATTTTTATTAAGCTTACAAAGTTAGTTATTTTCAGGCCTGTACATAGCAAACTGGGATTTTAAAACTTTCAAAACCTTAATATATTCCAATTTACAGCTAATTTGTCCCCATACATCATTATAGACATGATCTTTAAAATATTTCATAAGATGAGAGAATTCCAGTTACTTAATAAAATATTGTAATTTGCCAAGGAAAAAATATATATATAAGTATAATTTATTTTAGTTGATTGCAATATCCAGGCTGTAGTTCGCTTGCTAAGTAGACTTCTGCTAAGGAAGAGGTTACCTTATAACAGAGTATCTTTCACAGTGAGTCAATTTTTCAGGAAATAGTGAATATCTGACTCAATTTGTACAAACTGATTTTCATTATTGTCTGCATAGTGAGGATCGTAGCTCATTTGCTTAGCTACTAAGTTGATACATAATTAGATATATATCAAAGCTCTCAATTCACTGATCATGACTAAGCCTTTCTTTCAATATATACTCTTTAATATCAACTATGGTTTAATAATTGTGTTATGTAGATACACAGAGTACAGAGTTAAATGACACATGGTTTCTTTTCCTGAGACGCTTGCTATATCCTTAGAGAGTGGTAGACTCACACATAAACTTATTTTAATGTAATGTGCTAAGTACAATTACAAAAAGCATACAGAATGCTATGTAAACTCAGAGAAAGAATATTTAACATAGCCAGAGGAGATCAGGAAAATTTTCTTGGAGTATTCAAATGCAATCATAAAATATGAACTAATTTACTTAAGAATGGGTACAAATATATAAATATCCGAGCTTACAAAAACAAAGACAAATGCTTTTAAAATAACAGCTTGTATATTAAGTGAAAAACATCAAACAGTTCATTGTGGCTAGAATGAAAAATGCAAAATTACAACTGACAGATGATGTATCTTGATAGTCAGCCGCTTAGTTATAAAAATATGTTTTGTATCATGTAGTTTGGAGATTTTTGAACTTGCTGTAATATCAGAATACAGAATAATTAAACATGTATTTGAAACTGATAATCCTGTGTTAGTGTGGACAAAAGAAAAAAAGGGCTAAAATGAATAAACTAAGGAAATAATTTAAAATATTTTTGCAGTAATCCAAGTGGAACATGATGATTGTGATAAAATAAACAAAAGTTGAAAAATTCAAAATACATTTTGGAGGTAGAATTAACAATATTTGGCAAGGAATTAAGTGCAGATGGTAACTTCCAAGAAGGAAGAAGCCAGAGATGGCAGACCATACCTGTAATCCCAGCTGTGCCAGTCTCTTCCTTGTTATTGTGGACAAATATTTGATCAGAAGCAGTTTAGGAGAGGAAACAATTTATTCTACCTTCAGTTCTAGAGTAGAGTCCGTCATGGCAGGGAAAACATGGCAGTAGAAACAATCCAGTCACATCATCACACTGGCAGACAAGAAGGAAGAGATAGACGAACTAATCATAGAGAATTGTTTTGATTATGAAAAATAGTGAAAAAGGAAATAATCATAGGCAATAATAATGTTTCTTTAATAGGAAGCTTAAGTGAAACCTTCAAAAGAGAAAGACAAACTAGAAAGGAAGGTGAAAAAGCAGTGGAAGTAAGCCATATGAGTAGATGAGAAAATCAAATGAGAATAAGAACTACAAACAGAGCACAAAGATTCCAAGAGGACTTATATTTTCTCATGGAGCTCTATGGATGGGAGCAAAATCAGGACCTGTTGGATTTGCTTTACCACAGAAAGGTGATATGCAGTTGTTGACTTGACTAGATATCTACAATATGTGGAATGATATTGTATTTGGTAATGGGACAGAAAATACGATTTGTTTTGCTATTTCTCCATTTAGATATGCTTGGCATCTTCTAGGGTTTGCTCAAGAAAATAGATAGTTCATGTTTAATTTTATAAGTAAACAAAACCATTTATTGGGTACCTACTTTCTCTGTTATAGGCAAAGTACTTTCACCTTTTAGAAGTGAAAATCTTGGAAAGTAGCAGACAAATAACTAAAGTATTACAGTAAATTCTATAATATTTATAGGAATAAAATTCCATTAGGATGCAGATAAGGAAATAAGTATACTTGGTTGAGTTGGGGATTAGGGGAAATAGATTACATAAGAGAAAATGAGACATGGGTTGAAACAAGAGATAAGTAATGGTTTACAAGACAAATATAAAGCAGGTAGGAAAGAATTCTGAAAAATACTAAGAATAAATAAACATTAATGAGCCTTTAAGTTTTTTGGGGGAGGGTTTGAGGTAGGATCTTACTTTAGCTCAGGCTTACCTGGAATTCACTATGTAGTCTCAGGGTGGTCTTGAACTCACAATGATCCTCCTATCTTGCCTCCCAAGTGCTGGGATTAAAGGCGTGCGCCACCATGCCCAGGTTGGTCCTATAATTTTAATGGAATGAAAAGCTATGTCAAGTCAGAATAATGACTTATATTAGAAAGAAAGGATGGGGCAATTTGGGGAAGCATGCTGGACTTGGTTTTATTGACAGAGAAAAATAGTAATATGTTGTTTAAGGAAAGTACATTACCTTTAGAAAGATTATTTAAAGACATTGAAACTCAGAGGAATACCAATGTTTAATGGAATGCTATGGCAAGGGAAGAGACATGGGGAGACTGGTCAGAAAGGCAGAGAATAGTAACTCAGAAACCAAAGGAAATAATCTTATGGACCAATTGGTGAAAACTGAAAGAATAAAAACTAATCAAGAACTGATATTATTTTCTTGGCATGTTCATCCATTTTCTGTTGCCATAACCAGATACATGAAATAGTAATTTATGAAGAAAATCTGTTTATCTTGGGTCATAGTTTTATAAGGTGGCAACTCTAAAATCAATCTTGTCTGGTAAAAACCACATGCTAAATCAAATCACAGTGGAAACAAGGAGGATATGTAGGGATAATCAGAAATTAAAGGGACAAAGGTGTAAACAGGCCAGGTGGTCACATTGCAGCCAGGAAGACACAGGGAGCAAGAAGTGAAAGCTGGCTACAAAATCTAACTTAAGGAAAAGAATAGGACTTTACACTGTATTAAAAACTGTGTCTTCTAAAACTAATAGCTTGAAAGAAGTACATTTTGCTTAAGAATATTTAAATCAAATAATTCCCAATTGATTCAGTTATTTCAAATTTCCTTTAACCATATTCAGGTGTAGTATAACAAATACAAGAAAAATTAAAATGATGGTGGTAGAGATGATGAGAAAGGTAACTTTCTTTTCCAGACAGTCATTTAGGAACATAGGCCCAAAAGTACATTGCTGGCATCCTGCCCTAGCGAGACTAGAACTCCAGTCTAATTCTTCCTCCTTAATTTTTCAAGGGCTTCAACAGATCCTTCCTGCTACCATTTGTAGGCCCTTTGTCAGTCTAAACTCTTCTCCTGGTCCAACCAACAATTTAAGGTGCATCATATACATTTGAAATAGTCAATAAGGGTCATCCAAACTGGAGGTCTAATTAAAAGAAGACCTAATCTAAGTTGCCATGTGAATTTTCCTGGGCTTTCCCTCCCTGAAACTCTTGGGAGATTTTTTAAAATTTGTTTTAATTTATATTTTTTATTGATAACTTCTATACTTACAGACAAGAAACCATGATATTTCCCTCCCCTCCCCCCCCAAAAAACCCCCCAAATCTGGGCCTCTATATTTTTTACTGTTCTTTTCTATTATTTCTACTCTCTTACCTAAATCTCACATAATTTATCTTTATTTCTATGTCATTCAAATCTTTGGTAATTATAGACATGGATTTGAAAGCCACTGGCTTGGTCACTTGGAAAGTTCTTTGAGAACCACTGGTAAGAGACGTTCTAAACTCATCTAGAGCCCAGGCTTTCAACCCTGAAACAATGGCCTGCAAAGGAACAGGGCACTAAACATTCTTAGGAAATAATGCATAGTATAAAATATAATTTAATATGCATTTAATATATTTTATTTTTTTAATTTGTTCCACATAAGTTCAATATACTATTTAACTGTTAATTGACACAGAAGGTACAATGACTGCATGTCTTCATTGGCAAAATTCTATTAAGGTTTAGTGCTCATTTTTAAATATTTTTATTTGTATTTGTTTATTTTTGAGAGAGGTGGATAGGGAGAATGGGCCCACTAGGGCCTCTAGCCACTGCAAACCAATTCCAGATGCATGTGCCACCTTGTGCATCTGGCTTACATGGGTCCTGGAGAGTCAAACCTGTGTCCTTTGGCTTTGCAGGCAAGTGCCTTAACCTCTAAGACAGCTTTCCAACCCAAGTGCTCATTTTTAAATAATGCTGTTGGTTTACTGGATTTATTTATTTATTTATTTTTAATATTTTTTTGAGAGAGACAGACAGAGACAGATAGAGAGGGAGAGGAAGACAGAGATGGGCATGCCAGCAGTCTCTCAGCTGCTGCGAACGAAATCCAGATGCTTGCGCCCCATTGTGGTCAAGTGTGGCATTGCACCCTTGCGACACTTTGCATCTGGCTAAACGTGGGACCTGGAGATTGGAACCGCTGGAGATTGGAACCAGCGTTCTTAGGTTTAGGAGGCAGGCGCCTTAACCGCTAGGCCATCTCTCCAGCCCCTGGATTTATTTTTAAAGGAAATGAAATAAACATGTGAAAGACACATGTGTATTCCTGTTTTTCATGCAGCACTATTTATAATTGCCAAGAAATTGGAACTATTTAAGTGTCTATCAACTGAATAGCATTTTATAATGAAAAGGGATTTGAACATGACATTATTATTGCATTCTTGACCTCACAACAGTTGTCATAACCAGCATAAGACCTATAAAAATTGGACCTATCAGCATCCTGTCATGGAGGAAGAATGGTCCATGAGGGCCTGCCCCTCTTTGAGTCTTATATGCAGATAATGTAGCTGGGGGAAGAGGTGTACAAGGTTTTACTCATACCTGGTATTTATAGATAGTCACTGGTCACTGGTAGAAGGAGAGACCTTTTCCTCAGGGGTATGTCCACTGGTAAGTAACCCATGATCCAATAAATAATCCTCCACATAGGATCCTGTAAGTAGCCCTAACAAAATTCATCAGGTCACAAAAAAGAAAGAAAGAGAGGAAAAAGGCAGGAAGGAAATAAGGAAAATAAAGAATAGATAAGACATGTAAATAGGAGGGGGATTAGTTAGGAAGTGGGAAGGGAGCAGGATGACCAGGAGGGGAACAAGAGGGAGAGTGAATGTGATAAAACTACATTGTCTAGATGCAGGTAAATGTTATAATGAAATTGGTCATTACATATAATTATCATATGTCAATAAAAACTGAAAAGCGGGTGGTACATATATACACAGCAGAACACCAGATGGGCTATATGCTCAACAAAGGACAGATGAACAAATAACATGTGGTATATACAGAATGGAGTTCATAATGGCTTGGCCACAATGAATAGTGAAATAACCATGTGAATTATAAGAAAATTGATAGAACGCCATATGATTTTAGGTGAAATAAGGAAGACCAAGAAAGAAACATATCACATTTCCCTCTAATATATGGAAAATGATTTATATGAACTCAAAAGAAACTTGGAAAATAATTTTCCAACCTTTTACCTTGAGTAGGTGCCTATCTTTGACAGTAAGGTGGGTTTTTCGTAGACAAATATAAGGATCCATTTTTCTGATACAACCTGTTGACATGTGCCTTTGGCTGAGGAGTTGAGTCCATTAATATTCAGAGTTAATGTCAGAGTTAATGTACATTTTATATGGTTTCACACCCATTCTAGATTTGGTTGTTAATTTTTCCCTTGTGTGATCTTTTGAATATGTTTGTTCTTCTCTTCTGTGTGGAGTATAACCTGAAGTATTTTCTGTAGAATTGGTTTTGTTCTCATATATTCATAAAGCTGGTTTTTATCATGAATGTTTTCTTTTCACCATCTAATGTGAGGGATATTTTTGCTAGATATACTAGTTTGGGTTGGCAGCCACTGTCTTAAAGTTTGAAAGATTCTGTTCTAAGCCCTTCTGGCTTGTAGCATTTCCATTGAAAAATCAGAGGTATTCTGATTGGCTTACCTTCTTATCTTCTCTTGGAGCTTTTAATAGTCTTTGTTTTCAGTGTCTAACGTTTTAACTAAAATGTGATGTGGAGAATTTCTTCTCTGATTTTGTCTGTTTCATGTTCTGTGAGCCTCCTGTACCTGAATGGGTCTCTCTTTTATGACATTAAGAAAACTTTCTTCAATAATTTTGTTAAAGACTCTTTATGCCCATGATCCAGATTTTTTAAAAAATGTATCTTACATTTCCCTCATATTCTGTTCACACGTTATTTTGAACTTATCATTAGTTTTGGACTTTGTAACAGACAGCTTCAGGTTCGCTGAGATGAACTTCCAGACCAGGCACAGTTATGGAGGAAGGGATATTATTTATTGAAGCTTACAGATCCAGGGGAAGTTCCATAAGGGCAGGAGAAGCAGCCTGCTCTCCACAGGGCCAGGCAAGAGAGAAAAAGCCAACCAGCCACCACAGCACACAGAGCAAAACCTACAGCCAAAAGGTCACACAGCACACTTCAGGAACTCCTGCTAGGCATATTTGCATATCTTTACAATGGAATCTCAAACCATCACCACACCTTAAAACTGGCCCCCAGTGACATTGCCTCTAGGAAGGTGATTGCAGATGCAAACTATAAAGTAAAACACTGAATATATTGGGGGACATATATTCAAACTACCACAGACTTCTGATCCATTTCCTCTGTCTTGTCCTCAAGCTTTGATATTCTGTCCTCTACGTGCTCTAGTCTGTTGGTGAGACTTTCTTGGGAGCATTTTAAAAGAGATATTTTGTTTTTACTATGCAGTATATTTTTCTTCATCGTCTTCATCTCTTTTTGAATTACACTCTTGTGGCCTGATTTGACTTTCTTGTTCTCTCTTGGATTTCATTCCTGCATTTTCATATCCTCATTAAGCTTATTCAACTGACCATTAAGTTCATTATTTCTAGTTATTCTCCTCCGTTTCATTTATCTATCTAGTAAGATGCTTTTGATTCTCTTTAATTATTTTGAGGCATCAATTCAGAATATGTATTTGGTTTTCTGCTCTTTCATTCAGGCATCTATTGAATTCTTCTCATTGATTTGCTTGCATTTCCTTCATCCATGCTTTAATCTCTTTTTGCTGTTTTTCTGGGCCATGTTTTAAATTCCATTTTTCATCCTATTTGAAGATTCTTTTCTGTTTCATCCAGTCACTTGTTCATGACCCCATTAGCTTTAACATGATTAGCATAGTTTCTTTAAGGGAATTTATATCTGGAGTTTCCTTTATGATTTTGTTGGAAGTTTCCCTTACAGGACCAGTCATTTTTGGTGGGAAATCTTTTGATTTGATATGTTAAGTTATTTGTTTTGCATTGGGGTTTGCTCATCTTGAGACAGTACCCTGGTTTTGCTAACAGTAAGCACAGCCATTGTAGTTATTATGATACCTGTGATGTGTGACCTGGACAGCTTTGGTAGAGGTGAGAGTGGCAGTTTGGTCTATCTGCCTGACTAAGCTATGTGAAACTGAGTCTGAGCAGGGTCCTCTTTGTGTGCATAGCCTCAAGGCCCTAGGAAGCCTGGCCTACTCAGTGTCAGAGCTGGGCCATGTATTCCCTATGCTAGTCACTGCCCAGAGTTTTGGAGTGAGATCAGCACTGGGATCCTATGTGTTTGAGGGCTGGTGTTAGCCTCTGGGCAGTCCATGAGTTCTGGGAGTTCCAGGCTTCAGGTTGAAGGATCCTTACTAGCATGGTGGATTACTGCTCACAGCAATTACTGTGCCAGGTACTTGTGGGGTGGTATTCCCCTGGACTGGACGCAGTTTTATCCACCCACTACCTGGCCTTTAGCGTGTGCTCAGCCCTTGGACCCTGTGTGCTGCTGTGCTAAAGCCACTGGACAGGAAGGAAGTTCTGTGCTGTCCGTAAATTCTATACTGTGAGGCAGCTGCCTACTCACAGCAAATGTCAGATCAGGTACACATGGGAAAAGGAAGCTTTCCTGGGTTTGAGTGCCACCTTCCTCGCCTTTGGTGTGTGGTAGGCCTCAAAGTCCCTATGGTCCACAGTGCTGATGCAATAGCACCAGATGGTGTAGAGGGAGTTTTAACATGGGAATGTAATTCCCTGCTAGTGTGGTGGTATGGGTACCTGGTCACTGCAAGTGCAGACCAAGTATATGAGAGAGTTTGAAGTTTTTCTGGGCTTGGATGCCTAGTGGCATTCTGCTTGTCATTTGGTGTGTGATCAGCCCCCAAACACTGTGGGCTATACCAATGGTGCTGTGAGACAGGATGGAAAGTGTTGTGGGTCAGGAATTCAGCTCTATTGTTGTGGCTCCTTGTTCAAAGCACTTTCAGGACTTTGTGCATATAGCAGAGTGAGAAGCCACCTGGCCATGAACACCCAGCCTTATCCACCCGCTACCTGCTCTTTGGTGTGTAATCAGCCTGGGGGACTTTTGGGCCATAGTGCAGGTGCTTCCTGATAGGGGCCAAAAGGGTGTTCCAAACTGTGCGTAGGGAATTCTGCTCTAGAGTGGCAACTTTCTGATCCCAGCTCATAGCACTTTCAGGAATGGGTATACATGTAGGAAAGATAAGAAGCCTACCTCAGTATGAATACCTAGCCCTCATAGTGCTACAATGTGCTACATGAGTTTCTGGTGTAAAATGGCCACCAGTACTGTGAATAAGCAGAGGATGCTGCAAAATATGAAGTCAACAAGCTGGACACAATGTATATACCTGTGAAATAGGGACACTTAGCCTATACAGGAAGCCAATGGATCTCTGATCAGATAAGAGGCAAGCTCAATGGGAAGGAACTCAGCTGGTACAGGGAACTAAGTCAGAATACTATGGAGACAATTCTTATAGACTTCAGTGAGAAGTTCCTACTAGTCTTTGACCAAAAAGAGAGACTATACAGATCAAAATCTGTAACTATGCTTATCCTCTTTAACCTACCCCATGCTCACTCTCCATTGGAGGATCTGTTTTAATTTTTATAGAAAGTAGTGAAAACTGGGAGAACCAAATTCTATCGAAATGACAAGAATAGTTAGCTGGCACCCTATCATGAGTCGAGCCACCACTTACACATTAGCCAGGGTCCAGGTGAAATCAGAGAAGAAATGGTGAAGTAGGAATGTGTGCTGCTCACATAGTGAGCCTGACAACAAACCTGTGCTATGGTCTTGGCGATAGACACTGAGGACACTCAAAACATATCAAAGCAGAAATCCAGAAGTTGTTGAGAGCTTGTGGTAGTTTGAATAGATGGTGGCTCCCAATATATTCAGTGATTTATTAGTTTATAGTTTGCAACTATAGCCACCTGGCTGGAGGCAGTGTCACTGGGCGGATCTTAAGATGTGGTGGCAGGTTTGAGATTTCAATGTAAAGATATGCCAAGTGTGCCTAGCCAGAGTTCCTGAAGTGTGCTGTGCTGTGTGGCTTTTGGCTTTCTCTCTGCCTGGTCCTGTAAGAGCAGGCCAGCTTCTTTTGCCATTATGGAACTTCCCCTGGATCTGTAAGCTTCAATAAATATCTCTTCTTCCATAACTGTGCCTGGTCTAGAAGCTCATCTCAGCTAACCTGAAGCTGTCTGCTACAGAGCTCAACCCTAAATTAGACTTATAAAATACCCACCAAGGCTCAGGGAACATTGTGGAAGAGGAGGGTGGAAAGAGTGAAAGACCCACAGGGTAGGAAGGAGTATTCAGATGAATTGCTCACCCCCACAATTACTGATTGCTGCTCTCATAACTCATAACCCATAACCTCATGGTGAATACCAGTAACCCCACTGAGAGCCCTCAGTGGATTTGGGCAGAGAAGAAGGAAATGGGACCAACACATGATTTGTCCATATAGCAAAGTTTCTAATTAATAAAAATAAAAATTTTAAAAAGTATTAAAAAGAGGGACTATTAGAGAAGAGAAAAATGCAAAGCTAAGAACTTATGGCTTCCAACCCAAATTACTCTACCCAGCAAAAGTATCCCTCATAATAGATGGTGAAATAAAAACTTTCCATGTTAAAATTCAGCTTTACAAGTATATGAACACAAAGCCAAACCTACAGAGAGTGCTTCAGAGAATTCTACACACAGAAGAATCAAATAACCAACCTCAAGTGCCCACAAGAAGCATATCACAATAACCTGACTACAGGAAGGAACAAAATACAAAGTCCAAGAAAACATCAAACCACATAAACCACCACACAATAGGGCAGGTATTAAATCAAACCTCACAGTTATTACCCTAAATTCACCCATCAAGAGACTCAAGCTAACGGTGGATCAGAAAATTAGACCTCTCAATCTGCTGTCTTCAAGAAACCCATCTTACCACTAAAGACAGACACCTCTTCAGGGTGAAAGGGTGGAAAATGATATTCCAAGCAAACAGAAATAAGAAACAAGCCAGCATAGCTATATTTATATCAGATAAAATGGACTTCAAAGCAAAAGTAATCAAAAAAGACAAAGAAGGCCACTTCTTATTTATCAAGAGAACAATCCAACAAGAGGATATCACAATCATTAATCTTTGTGCACCACAATTCATCAAACAAAACCTAGTTGACACTAAAACAAAAATAAACACCAACACTATCATAGTTGGGGACTTAATACTCCACTATTGGTGATAAATAGATCATCTCAGCAGAAAATTAACAGGGAAGTAAGAGAGCTGAACAACACCATATATCAATTAGACCTAACAGACATCTATAGAACATTTTACCTAAAACCCACAGATTACACATTCTTCTCAGCAGCCCATAGAAACTTCACTAAAATAGATCACATACTGGGTCATAAAGCCTGCCTCTATATATTTAGGAGGATTGACATAATTTCCTGCATAATATCAGATCACAATGCTGTCTTGCTAGAAATTAACAACAAAAGTTGGCCAGGAACCCAATCAGCTCCTGGAAGCTGAACAACACACTCTTAAACAATAAATGGGTAGTGGACGAAATAAAAACTGAAATTGCAAAATTTATAAAAATGAATGCCAATGAGAACACAACATACCAAAACTTATGGGACACAATGAAGGCAGTCCTCCAGTGAAAATGCATTGTGCTAAATGTCTTCATAACAAAGACAGATCCCAAATCAGTAACCTAACCAGCCACCTAAAGATATTGGAAAAACAAGAAGTATCCAACCTAAAAAACTCCAGACAGAAAGAAATAATTAAGATCAGTGCAGAAATTAATGAATTGGAAACTAAGAAAACAATTAAGAAATTTTATCAAATAAAGAGCTGGTTCTTTGAAAAAATAAACAAGATTGATAAACCCCTGGCCAATTTGATCAAGCTGAAAAAAGAGAGAACTCAAAGTAACACAATTAGAAATGAAAAAGGAGAGATCACAACAGACATAAGTGAAATTGGGAGAATCATCAGAAGTTACATCAAAAAACTGTACTCCACAAAACTGGACAATATGGAGGAAATGGATGAATTCATGGACACATACCATCTACAAAGCTAAACCCAGAGCAGATTAATCTCCTGAATAAACCTATCATAACCATTGAGAATGAAAGTGTAATCAAAAACCTCCCTAAAAAGGAGATTCCAGGACCAGAGGGCTCCTCAGCTGAATTATATCAAACCTTCATGGAAGAACTGAAACTAATTATTTTCAAATTGCACCACATAAGTGGAGAGCAGGGAAACCTCCCCAACTCCTTTTATGAAGCTAGTATCACCCTAATACTAAAACCAGGCCGAGATGCCACAAGAAAAGACAAATACAGGCCTATTTTTTTGATGAACTTAGATGCAAATATCCTGAACAAAATCCTTGCAAACCAAATTCAACAGCACATCAAAAGCATTATCCACCTGGATCAAGTAAGCTTCATCCCAGGAAAACAGGAATGGTTCAATATACAGAAATCTGTCAATGTAATATACCACATAAATAAGATTAAACACAAAATCCATATGATCATTTCAATAGATGCAGAAAAGGCCTTTGACAAAATACATCACTTCATGATCAAAACATTGGAGAGAATGGGCATGGACAGTCTATATCTCAACATAATAAATGCTATATATAAAGATCCTAAAGCCCAAATAATACTTAATGGGGGAGGGACTGAAGGAATTCCCATTGAGATCAGGGACAAGGCAGTGGTTTCCACTCTCACCTCTGCTCTTCAACATAGTACTAGAATTACTAGCTCAAGAAATAAGTCAGGAGAAAAAAAATAAAAGGGATACAAATTGGAAAGAAAGAAGATAATTTAGTCCTATTTGCAGACAACATGATTCTATACATAAGTGACCCAAGAACTTCCATCTCAAAACCTTTAAAAGTCGTTAACTTCTTCAGTAAAGTTGCAGGATACAAAATTAATGCACAAAAAGCAGTAGCCTTTCTATATGCAAAAGACAAAGATACAGAGAAAGAAATGACTGACCTTGTCCCATTTTCAATAGCACCAAAAAAATAAAGTACCTTGGAATAATCTTAACCAAGGAGGTGAAAGACCTTTACAGTGAAAACATAAAAACACTCAAGAAAGAAATTGAGGAGGACTTGAGAAAATGGAAAGACCTCCCATGCTCCTGGATCAGCAGAATTAACATTGTGAAAAATGGCAATCTTACCAAAAGCAATACATAGATTTAGTGCAACACCAATAAAAATCCCCAAATCTTTCTTCACAGAGTTAGAAAAAAATGATCTCAAAATTCATATGGAATGACAGAAGCCCTTGGCTATCCATGCATATCTTCAGCAAAAGAAACACCTCTGGAGGTATCACCATACCTAATCTAAAGCTATACTACAAAGCCATAGTAATAAAAACAACATGGTACTGTCATAAAAAAAACAGGATTACAGACCAATGGAACAGAATCAAGGACCCAGACTTTGGGTCAAGTAACTATAGCTACTTGATATTTGATAAAGGCCCTGGCAATGTACACTGTTATAAAGACAGCATCTTCAACCAATGGTGCTGGACAAACAGGAAAATGAAACTTGAACTACACAGTTTTCCATGCACAGAAATCAAGTCTAAATGGATAAAAGACATCAATATAAGAGTGGATAATCTGCTAGTACTGGAATAAAAAAGTAGGAGGAACTTTCCATGATATAGGAATGGGAAAACACTTCCTGAACAAAATCCCAGTAGCTCAGGAAATTAAACAATCACTCAACCATTGGGATCTCAGGAAGCTAAAAAGCTTTTTCACAGACAAACCTACAATAAGCAGAGCCAATAGATTACCCACAGAATGGGAGAAAATTTTTGCTGTATATACATCAGACACAGGCCTAATTTATAAAATCTACAAATAACACAAAAACCTAAAGAATAAAAAGGTCAAACAACCCACTCGCAAAATGGGACAGAGAAGTGCATAGGGAGTTCTCAGAGGATGAAATACAAATGTAAACACACACTTAAGAAAATGTTCAACATCCCTAATCATCAGGGAAATGCAAATTATAATGACTATGAGATTCCACTTTACCCCAGTAAATATAGCAAACATTAAAAAAATCTAATGACAGCAAATGCTGGTGAGGTTGTAGAGAAATAGAAACCCTCATACACTGTTGGTGGGAATGTAAGATGGTACAATGACTATGGAAAGAAATATGGAGACTCCTAAAAATGTTTACTATACAGTTACCAACAGACCCAGTTATTACCTTACTGGGCATTTACCCTAAAAGCTCCATGCCTCAGTCCAGAGATATTTGCTTAACCATGTTTATGACTGCTCAATTTATAATAACTAAGAACCGGACTCAACCCAGATGTCCATCATTAGACAAATGGATAACTAAGATGTGGTATATCTACATGTTGGAATTCTACACAGCAGTAAGGAAAAATGACACAATGCAATTGAAGAAAAATGGTCAAACTTGGAACAGATCTTTCTCAGTGAACTCACCCAATCACAGAAAGATAATTGTCACATTGTCTCACTCATCTGTGGCTCCTAACCTGAATTTGCCAGAGATGCTGACACACCTAATAAACATCTCGAGGACTGGACAATAGTGATGGTGGGGTGGGAGGGGAGGGTCAGGATGGGGGAGACAAAGAAACTGGACCCAAATGGAAATGGTATCATATAATCCAATATCCAGAAAGACATATTTAAAGGTTGAACCTTCATCAGGTGCTGAATCACAGGAGCTTGGAGAGAATATGGTGAAGACTAACCTTAATCTTCTCTCCCCCTCTCTCTCACACACACACACACACACTCCCTCTTCTTTCTCTTCTCTCTTTCCCTTTCTCTTTATTATTACCTATATTTCTCTTCCTTCTTTTCCCTTGGCAATGACCTGTAACTCCCAGTACCAGCATGTGGTTAACATCTACAATGAGCTGTTGATCAGTGAGACCTACAAGGTTTCCCAAAAGAAGACAGATTTCTGTTAGAGAACTTGATGACCCACCAAAGGTTAATGGTAAGACCCTACTGCCAAAGACACCATGTGCTATTGTGACAGAACATGGAGTGACCTGGCTGGAATCTGGAAGAGAGTCAGTCCCCAGAAAGTTAGCTTGTCTAGTGCCAGAAGGTGCTACATGAGTGACTGGGGGAAAATGACCAACATCTGTCTAAGAAACTCATGGTCAAGGCTACTCAGCAGCAATCAACTTGCCATGATGCTCACACAAGGGCAATAGTTGAACACATCCATGGTGGGTTACCAACTGCTCTTGATTTGGCTAACAGATCCACTCAGTGGAATGGAACTCATACCTGGAACTGGGAAACAAATCATAACCATATCCAAAAATGAGCCTGCTCTCCAATATCAAGGTCCCACCAATAGTGTGATACAAGAGGGCCTACACCTATTAAATTATATCTAAAATAGTAATACTTATTCATGTATCATGCACTGACCTCACTCTCCATTGGAGAATTTGCTTCTCTTTTTCAGATGGACGCAGAACCTGAGCAGAGAATCAGCCCATCACATCTCCCCAGGGCCCCACCTGAACCCATAGAGTTATTGGGGAAATGAGCAAGAGTGCTGCTTTCTCAGTGAACCTGGTATCAGCACAAGGGTGAAGGAGATAGACACAGAGAATGCTCAACTCTTACCAAATCTGATATCCAGAGACACAGAGACTCCCAAGACCTCATCACTGAAATAGACCTAAAATGAACCCAACATGGCCCTGGGGGGGGGCAGAAAGATTGTTAGAGCCATGAGTTGGGTCACTGTGCACAGAGACGTTGCCTCTCCCCCATAACTGATGGCTATCCCCATAATGCAAGACCCACAATCTCCATGGGGGAGGACAGGGAGAAGGCTAAAGATGGTACCATCATGGCTGTATACACACTATATACATAACTAATTAAAAAAAGAAAAAAATAAAGAGAGAAGTTAACAAAATAGCCATCACTGTAAAAACTTAATATACTTCCTTTGTAAGTAAAAAATAGGCAATATAAACAGGAAATCTGAGGTTGGGGAGATGGCTTAGTTGGGAGGAGTGCTTCCCATGTAAGCATGAAAGCTTGCAAGGACTTGAGAGGGTCTGAGCTAACCCTGAGCCAGTATGAATTTGAACCCAGCACCCATATAAAAAGCCAGGTATGGTCATGCATGGTTATGACCTCTGATGTGATTTTTATCCTTCAGTACATTTATATAATATATTACATTTATTGATTTGCATATGTTGAACCATCCAAACATCTCTGGGATAAAGACTACTTAGTCTGTGTGAATGATCTTTCTGATATATTCTTGTATTCTGTTTACCAATGTTTTGTTGAGAAATTTTGCATCTGTGTTCATGAGGGAGATTGGTCTGTAGTTTTACTCTTTTTGTTATATCTTTGTCTGGTTTTGGTATCATGGTGATGCTGGCTTTGTGGAAGGAGTTTGGTATGATTCCTTCCTTTTATATTTTATGGAAAACTTTAAGAAGTATTGGTTTTAGAAAACAATGAAGAAGAGCTCTCCTCTTGCTTTTGTACATGTTTGTGGGTACCACATGAACTTTTTACGCATGTGCATACAACATATATACCCACATACCATACCACACATACACAAAAAGAATCCAGAAACACATTTGACACATATATACTAAAGAGTAAGTACAAGTTGGATTGCAGAGATGGCTTAGTGGTTAAGGAACTTGCCTGTAAAGCTAAAGGACCCAAGTTCCATTACCTGGGACCCATGTAAGCCACATGCACAAGGTGGCAGATACATCTGGAGTTTGTTTGAAGTGGCTGAAGGCCCTGGAATGCCCATTCTCTCTCCCTCACAAATAAATGAAATAAATAAAAATGGAATAAGTACAAATAGTTTAAATAGTAAGGGTAATAATTCAAAGGCTATACACTATAAAATAGGTGTTATTTCTTGAAATATGGAAGCAAAGCAGGGATTTTAAAATTACTGATGAAAAATAAATAAAATAAATAAATCAAAAGACAGTTTAGGATCTCTTTGACTGACAGGACATAATACAGTGGAAAGTTAGTAACATATGATATTGTGTCTATTTGATTGTTTTCCTTTTAGTTTCTGAGAAATTGAAATATTTTATCCTCTCAACTATTTCTATCACATGTGTTTGAAAAAGAATCAATGATAAGGAGTTGGGATCAATAAGATAGTGAACTAGAAAGGTATGGGAACTCATTGTCTCATGGAAATTTCAAATAAGCAGCTAAAAACTAAAGTAACATTATAGAAACACTGTAAACTGGTGAAATAGTCATAGCTGTCAAGCAATCACACAATTAAGCAAAAGTCATACTAACAACAATCAGAAGTATAGTGTCTAGTTTTATTAGCACTTGCCTCATTCCTACCTCTGTGAAGAAGCAGGCCAATTTCCATTTCCACCCATGGGACAACGAAGCAAAATTGTGCTTAGGCACTGCTTGAGTTATCTACTTCTGCCTTACCTTACATGAAGCAAAGAAGAGGGAACAGGAAACATACTTTGGATTTTAGTCTCTAAGCCATGTAAGGCATGGGAAAAATCAGGGTGACTACAGACTTGTGGATGCTGGGTGGCAAGAGATTGCAGGAAGAATATGATAGTACACATATGTTCTTCAAGAAGCTAAGGTGAAACCTTTTGGGGAATTGAAAATATTTAAATGCACAGTAGGGAAGTTGTACTAAAAAGAAAGAGAGCAAATACATAGATTCATAGAGGAACCAAGCCTAGAAAAGACTGAGAAGAATGTAACTCTCCTTCTAAACTTATACCAAGGCTCAGACCATTTGAAATGTGAAAGGCTTGAAGATCTTTAGTGATGTGTGGTTTGAATGTAAGCAAGCACCTATGACCACTGAGCCATCTCCCCAGCCCATCATTTGAATGTGAAATCTCACCTATAGTCTCCTGTGTTTGTGATTAAGACTTATACTCAATCTTAAATGATGGAACCTTTCTTGAGGAAATGTGTCGCTGGGAGCAGGTCTTGGGATTTTATAGTCCAGCCCAGCTTGCCAGCACTAGCTACCTAGCTGTTGTAGCTTTCTCCCTGCTGATGTGACAAGATGTGATGTCCTTGCTGTCAGATGTGCAATGCCTTCCCCCTATTATCAAATTCTCCTTCAACACAGTAGGCTGAAATAAATCTTTTCCTTCCATAAGCTAGTTCTGTTTGGGAGTTTGGTCCAAGCAGCAAGAAAGTACTTGCAATATGTGGTACTTGAAATTTTTTCCATAAAAGTTGGTGAAGAGGCCGGGCGTGGTGGCGCACGCCTTTAATCTCAGCACTCGGGAGGCAGAGGTAGGAGGATCGCCGAGAGTTCGAGGCCACCCTGAGACTACATAGTTAATTCCAGGTCAGCCTGGACCAGAGTGAGACCCTACCTTGCAAAACCAAAAAAAATAAAAAAATAAAAATAAAAAATTAATAAAAGAATAAATGCCTTGAACACATCACAAGAATGGCTCAATAGAAGACTTGAACAGGGATAAGTTAACCAAGTTGATGTTTAAGATTATAAAGTCTAGGAAGTGAAACTTTAAAAGAAGAAAAGCAAACAGAGCCTGCTGGGCTTATGGTACCCCATCCAGTGGCCAAATGCATGCTTTACCAAAGGCCCAGGATAAGATAGAAAAAAAATGCTGAAAGACAATTTGAATAAATGATGACAGAAAATATCCCCTAGTTTAAGAAATTATATGAGTGACAAATGTTGAAAACATTTTATGTAGGACAAAGCAAAAAAAGACACACACCAAAGCACGTTATAATAAAAGGTCTAAAAAACAAATGGAGATTATTGTAAAATTTGCAACAGAAAAGTGACTCAGCATATGTAAGCCATCCCAATAGATTTATGAGCATCTTTCTCAGCAGTCACCTTGCAGACTGGAAGGCATGGCAGTAATATAAACTCCACCCTAAGACGTGCATTACGAATTGCAGGTCATGCTTTGCTAACATGGGACCTGGAGATCAAAAACCAAAAATAAAAAAAAATAAAAAATAATAAATACAATCAGGGGGCACATGATTCCCTAAAGGTGCAAAATAAACATCAAGAGACCACCTCTGAAAAAAAAAACACGCATTGGACTTACTAGACAAATATTTTTAAAAACTGATTTAAATCTATTCAGAGTTAAAAAGAAACATGGAAAAATAAATAAAGAAAATCATTAAATTGACATGAACAAAATGAGTATATTAATGAAGAGAAGTGATTTTAAAAAGTACCATACAGAACTTTTCTTGATTAAAAGTAGAATAAATGAGCCGGGAGTGGTGGCGCACGCCTTTATTCCCAGCACTGGGGAGGCAGAGGTAGGAGAATCGCCAAGAGTTCGAGGCCACCCTGAGACTACATAGTTAATTCCAGGTCAGCCTGGACCAGAGTGAGACCCTACCTTGCAAAACCAAAAAAAATAAAAAAATAAAAATAAAAAAATTAATAAAAGAATAAATGCCTTGAACACATCACAAGAATAGCTCAATAGAAGACTTGAACAGGGATAAGTTAACCAAGTTGATGTTTAAGATTATAAAGTCTAGGAAGTGAAACTTTAAAAGAAGAAAAGCAAACAGAGCCTGCTGGGCTTATGGTACCCCATCCAGTGGCCAAATGCATGCTTTACCAAAGGCCCAGGATAAGATAGAAAAAAAAATGCTGAAAGACAATTTGAATAAATGATGACAGAAAATATCCCCTAGTTTAAGAAATTATATGAGTGACAAATGTTGAAAACATTTTATGTAGGACAAAGCAAAAAAAGACACACACCAAAGCACGTTATAATAAAAGGTCTAAAAAACAAATGGAGATTATTGTAAAATTTGCAACAGAAAAGTGACTCAGCATATGTAAGCCATCCCAATAGATTTATGAGCATCTTTCTCAGCAGTCACCTTGCAGACTGGAAGGCATGGCAGTAATATAAATATAAAGTGTATTTTTTTTTTTCGGTTTTTCGAGGTAGGGTCTCACTTTAGCTCAGGCTGACCTGGAGTTCACTATGTAGTCTCAGGGTGGCCTCGAACTCATGGCAATCCTCCTACCTCTGCCTCCCGAGTGCTGGGATTAAAGGTGTGTGCCACCACGCCCGGCTAAAGTGTATTTTGAAAGAAATAAACTGTCAAGTGAAAATTCAATGTTTAAGAAATAATTTATTAAAAATAAAGTGAAATTATGGCATTTTCAGACCAATAAAAGTTAAAGCATTTCATTACTACCAGACCCACTCTTCATGAAATACTAAAATGGAATCCTTTGAGTTGAAAGGAGAGAACATTAGATGGTAACTTGCAATGTAAGAACATAAATTACTCTATGTGTAAATACATGAGCAAATTAAAAAACAGTAGTTTGTTTATTTTTTATAGTATTTAAAAGACTCAGCTACAATGAATATTTATGTTAATTGGTGTATAATATATTAACATATTTTATTATTAAGAATATGAGTTGTTCTTGAAGAAAATTAGGGGATGAAGTTGGAAAGTCACCTTAAAATCACCATGTTTACTGTCTTTCATTTTATGCCTCTTCCATATTTAACTAAAATTCTTGAACATTTCTATTGTCCAATATGATGATTGCTTCACCTGGTACCTCCCATTCATATGAATCAAAATACATTTCTCTATTTTGGTGGAGAACATAAAATACTTGATGCCCATAAATCAGAGCGGAGGTGAAGGTGCAAGGTGTGGATGAGGGTGAAAGAACTGATCAGCCTATTTCAGAGCCCAAAACCCTGCAAGTTCAAGTCCCAGTTTTGATACTAGTTTCCTATAAATTCAACTCTAGAATCTATTTCCATATTACCAAAATAGATTCAAAAATAAAGCATCTATTTAACAAATTTTTGGTGAGGATTGTATGAGGAAATGTCTCTGAAATTACTTTTTGAACTGAAACAAGTGACACACATGTACATACTTACTCCAGTGGGACTCATTCTGGAGTGAGTCCTGACATTGCAGAGGGAATGCTGGGGAGATTCTTGTTCTGGTGATGACTGGTAATATATGGGGAACCTCTGTCTATGGAGCGTTGCTATTTTGTCTTGGAACTTGAGATGGATAATGGAATGATTGAAGCAAAGACACATCTTTAAAGTAAAAATGAGGCAGGAGCACTGTTTTGCATCACACATTTGCTCACTGCATTTAGAGAGCATACTTTCAGCTTCTTGGCACCCTGAAGTCCCTGATCGTCTGTGACCCTGCTTCCTTAAACACTCCCAAAGACGCCCTGACAACAGGTAGTCACCAACTGTCCCCTGGCTTCCTGCAGGCCCGGATGATGACAACGTCATCAGACCGCGGTGCAGGGCGGATTGTGAGGTGTCACGTGCGTGCGTGGCCTATTATGAGGTGTGAGGCAGCTCCTTGTGGCATAGAAGGGCTGGCGCCGCCGTTGGGGCCAGTATCACCAGGCTGTGTCCCACCACCCCAGGCTGCTCCAGCTCCTGCTCCAGCTCCAGGTCCACAGGCCTCTCTATTCCCTCCACCATCTCTCCTTCCAACAGCCACAAACCAAGCAGTTGCCATGAACATCCTCTTCCTCCTCGTGTGCGGTTTTGTGTGCACCTTCGTCATCTTCTGGATAAAATCTACGGAGGAGGTATAGATAGATGTGTGCAAGAGAAGCAGGCTGAGGTGAAGAGAGCCAGCTCTGTGGGGTGCGTGTGTGTGAGAGAGCACAGGGAGGTGGTAGTAGAACAGGAAGTGAGGACACAAGGCCTCCTCCTGCACTTTCACACAGTGACTCCTTCTCTAGCTCTTACCCCACTGCCATCATCAGTGGTCCACAGTTGTCAAGTAGAGGGGGTCACCAGGTGATATCAGAGGCTTTCCCTCCACCTGCAGAGGACAGGCCAGCCGAGAGTGACCCTTCTCCACCACCATCCATGCTCCCATTTTAAGAAAATCAGCCCCTCCATCCTCTTCCCTTCTCTCATTTTTCCAGCCCTCCCACCCCACCCCTGCTTTCTCTTGTCTTCTCCTGCCAGCATTGTGAGAACGTTTTGGGAAGCCACAGTTATTTCAGGCCTAAATGGGAGTTTCCTGGTGTTTAATTTAAAGTCACAAGGGAAGTGTTTTTACATAAAGGGCAAAGTAATAGGTGTGGGGGTACTAATGGACATCTCCACAAAGATGAGATATGGCAGTTTGGAATTGTGAACCGAATTCCATGATTTTTCCCACATGCTTTTTTAAAATTTAACAACATATTTCCTATGGACACATCATATGTTGGTATCATCTTTTCCCTTTTCTCTGCTCCCATTCCTCTGGGGACCCTCCTCAGTGGGGTTGCAGGTATTTCCTGTGGGGATTTGGGTTATGCATTGTGGGAGCAGCAGACAATTATTTGGGGGGGAGGGAATGCCTCTGGGCATGATTTCGCAACATGTGGCTCTAACAATCTTTCTGCCCCCTCTTTTACAAAATTCCTTGAGCCATGTTGGGTGAGTTTTAAGTCTACTTCAGTGAGGAGCTCTTAGAAGCCTCTGGATCTCTACTTTTGTAGGTGTTGTGTATCCTCACAGTCTGTCTCCTTCATCCTGATGCTGATTATCAGGTTCATCATGGAAGAAGCACTCTTGCTCATTCCCCCCAATTCCTCTGTGGTTTCAGCTGTGGCTTGGCTGAAGTGTGAGGTGTAGTCTATCTCCTTGGGTCTCAATACCATCTGAAAAAGAAACACAGATTCTCCAATGGAGAATTTGTCTAGCACCATTTGTTGAAGATGATGTCTTTTCTCCAATCTACTTTATGGACACCTTTGTCAAAGATCAAGTAGCTTTAGTTAATAGACCTAAGGTCCAGGTCCTCAATTCTGTTCCATTGGCCTACATGTCTGTTTTTATGCTAGTACTATGCTGTTTTAGTTACTATGGCTTTATCATATAGCTTTAGATCAGGTATAGTGAAACCTCCAAAAGGGTTTCTTGTGTGTGTGTGTGTGTGTGTGTGTGTGTGTGTGTGTGTGTGTGGCAATGTTTTATAGGGTACAAAAGAAAGAAGAGAAGAAAGACTGGTGCACCAGATCCGCACCCCAGAGATCAGGATCTCAGGATTCAGCCCCGAACTGTTCAGAGGGTCAGATGTTATTGGAAATAACCACAGGATGTTTATAGCAAAACAGGATGGGAGTTAAACCACAAAGTTCTGTTAAAGGGGGTGGCTATTACAAGAAGTAACAAGGTATTCATTACATAGGTCACATAGGTGGAACTAAGGCAAGAAACATTCTATGCTATGTAATCACAAAGATATTTAGAAACAAACAGATACAGGAAGGTCATGGTACATTGTACAGAGGGGTCATCCATTCCTTAGATAACAGTAAACACCCATATTTTGCAGTAAGGCCTCTGTTAACGATTTGTGGAACTTCTCCTTTATCTGTCAGGAAAATCAACTTGGATGGTGGCCTCCATTATGTGGGCTTAAAGGCAAAGGCTGCACAAGAGAATGTTTAACCATGCCTTTTGTTGGTGCTTACATTCCATTTTCCATGTCCCCCTCTGATATGACACTAAGTCAAATCTTTGACTCATAACAGTGTCTAGGGAGTTTGCATCTAAGGGGGTGGATTGTGTCCAGTACCATGAGTTTAACAGAACTTATTTTATTCTTTCTATATCTACTTAGAGCATTAATAATGCATGGTCCTGTGGTAAGGCCTAAGAGCAGTAATATCAGGGGGCCAGTAATAGAAGAGATATGGGAAGTTAACCAGGGAGGCCAAGTAAACATAGATTGAAATAAATTATTGGCTTGTCTCTGAAGTTTTCTTTCTTTGAGATTTTCTCGAACTAAATACATGGCTTCTTGGATTATTCCTGACTGATTGGCATAAAAGCAACAAGTTTTTAATCCACATTTATTGTGAAAATATTGTAAAAATATCAGAAACACATATATTAATTTTGATAAGGATGTGACATAAAGGAAAAGCTTCTACATTGTTGGTGGGGATGTAAATTCGATCAATAAATATGGAAAACAGTATGTAGGCACCTAAATATTAAAATAAAGTTACCATATGATCCATTAATCTAATTGAAGCATGATTCCAGAAGTATGGAAGTATGGAATCTGATTATTGGAGAGATAAGTGTACTCCTATTCCTGTCACTTTACTGAAGGAATTAATGACCTTCAGAAGTTTTGAGATGGAAACTTTTGGATCACTTATGTATAGGATCATGTCATCTGCAAATAGGGCTAATTTGACTCCTTTTATTCCAATTTGTATACCTTTTATTTATTTATTTATCCTATCTTATTGCTTGGGCTAGGACTTATAGTACTTCTATTACTATGTTGAAGAGCAATGGTAAGAGTGGGTACCCCTGTCTTCTTCCTGATATCAATAGGAACTCCTTGAGTCTTTCACCATGAAGGATTGTTTGGGCTTTAGGTGTTTTATAAGTAGCTTTATTGTGTTGAGATATAAACCCTCCATGCCTATTTGCTCCAGTGTTTTGATCATGAAGTGGTATTGTATTTTGTCAAAGGCCTTTTCTGCATCAGTTAAATTGATCATGAGGTTCTTATGATTAAGTTTATTTATGTTGTGTATTACATTGATCAATTTCCGTATTGTGAACAATCCCTGGCCTCCTGGAATAATGCCTACTTGATCAAGGGGGATAATGCTTTTGATATGTTGCTGAATTCAGTTTGCGAGGATTTTGTTCAGGATCTTTGCATCTAAATTCATCAGAGATATAGTTCTGTGGTTTTGATTTTTGTTGTATCTCTGTCTGGTTTTGGTATTAGGGTGATGCTAGCTTCATCAAAGGAGTTGGGGAGAATTCCCCAGTCTCTGATTATGTGAAATTTGGCTGAGAAGCCATCTGGTCCCAGACTTTTATTTTGGGGGAGATTTTTGATTACCTTTTGAATTCCATGGGTGTGATAGGATTGTTTAGGAGATTAACCTTCTCTGAGTTTAGTTTGGGTAGGTGGTATGTGTCTAAGAATTCATCCATTTCTTCCAGATTATCCAATTTTGTGGAGTAGAGGTTTTGGAAGTATGCCCTGATTATTCTTCTGAATTCATTGATGTGTGTTGTAGCCTCTCCTTTTTCATTTCTGAGTTTGTTAATTTGAGACTTCTCTCTTTTGGTTGGTCAAGTTGGCCAGGGGTTTATTGATCTTGTTTATTTTTTCAAAGAACCAGCTTTTTCTTTCATCAATTTTAAAAATTGTTTTCTTACTTTCCAATTCATTAATTTCTGCTCTAATCTGGATTATTTCTCTTCATCTGTATCCCATTCACTGTTTAAAAGTGTGTTATTTAGTCTCCAGGAGCTGGTGGAGTTCCTGTTGTGTCTCTTGTTAATTTCTAGCTTTAAGGCATTGTGGTCTGATAAGATACAGGAAGCTACTTCAATTTTCCTAAATTTATGGAGGCATGCTTTGTGGCCTAATATATGGTGTATTTTGGAGGAGGTTCTGTGGGCTGCTGAGAATAATGTATATTCTGTAGAATTGGTGTAGAATGTTCTGTAGATGTCTGTTAGGTCTAGTGATCTATGATACTGTTACCTTTACAATTTCCCTGTTGATTTTCTGCTTGGATGATCTGTTTATAGATGAAAGTATAGTATTGGAGTCTCCAACTATGATAGTGTTGGTGTTTATTTCTTTTTTTTGTCAAGTAGGTATTGTTTTATTAACCTGCGTTTGGCACATATAGATTTATGATTATGATGTTCTCATGTTGGGTAATTCCTTTAATGAGTAAGAAGTGTCCTGTTTGATTACTTTTGGCTTGAAGTATATTTTATCAAATATTAATATAGCAACACCTGTTTGTTTCTTATTTCCATTTGCCCGGAATATCATTTTCTATCCTTTCACCCTAAGGAGGTATCTGTCTTTATTGGGGAGGTGGGTATCTTGAAGACAGCAGAAAGAAGTCTCCATTTTTCTTCTTCACCCTAATAACTCATGTCTTTTTGTGGGTGAGTTAAGACTGTTAATGTTTAAGGTAATAACTCTGAGGTTTTTTTTTTTTTTTTTTTTTTGAGAGACAGAGGGAGAGGAAGACAGATAGAGATGGGCACACCAGCAGCCCCTCAGCTGCTGCGAATGAAATCCGGATGCATTTGCCCCCTTGTGGTCAAGTGCGGCATTGCGCCCTTGCGTCCCTTTGCATCTGGCTGAACGTGGGACCTGGAGATTGGAACCAGTGTTCTTAGGCTTAGGAGGCTTGCATCTTAACCGCTAAGCCATCTCTCCAGCCCATCTCTGGGGTTTTATTTAATCCCTGCTATGATGGCATGCTTTATGACGTTCGGTGCTTTGTTGTCTCTTATAATTTTTGAGTCTGGTCAAATTTTGGTTATTGGATCTTGTTCTTGTAGGCTCTTGAGATTGATTGTATGACTCTTCTCTGTGGAGTATTCCCTGAAGTTTTCTCTGTAGGTTTGGCTTTATGTTCATATAATCACAGAATTGACATTTTTATGGAAAGTTTTCCTTTCATCATTGTGGTAGTTTGAATAGATGTCCCCCAATATATTCAGTGTTTTATTAGTTTGTAGTTTTATATATCTGCATCCACCTGGCTGCAGGCAGTGTCACTGGACTGATCTTAAGGTGTGGTGGTGGGTTTGAGATTTCAATCTAAAGATATGCAAAATGTGTCTAACTGGAGTTCCTGAGGTGTGCTAGGCTATGTGGCTTTTGACTTGTGGCTTCTTTCTCTGTGTTTGGTCCTGTGAAAGCAGGCCAGCTTCTTCTCATTATGGAATTTTGCCTGGATCTGTAAACTTCAATAAATATCCCTGCCTCCATAACCTTGCCTGGTCTGGAAGTTCATCTCAGTGAACCTGAATTTGTCTGCTACAGAAGTTGGTACCAGAATGAAGGGTGAGATGAACCTGACCATGTGGATTTTGGTCTTTTGGAAACTTTGTTTTAGAGGAATGGGCATGGACTTGGTGCTTGCAACTGAAGGCACCTTCTGGAGTGGTAAGCCAAGTTTTATGGACTATTCTGATGAGATTTTGGAATGCTAAGTGCAGACAGTATTGAACTTTGTGGCTTGGCTTATAAGCATTCTAAAGGGAAGGAAAGACTGCAGAGGACTTTGTTGGAACTGGGCAACTGGCATAAGGTGGCTGTGTTCTGCTGCCCAGGCCCAGAGAGTTTGATCAAGGTTAAATTTGTAATGGACTGATGTGCTTGGCTAAAAATATTGGACTGAAAGATTTAAGATTTGAGTTGGAAAACCTCAAGCAAGTTAAAAAAGTTAAAATTAGAGGAACTGAGACTGGTTTTAGGTTGCTGGAACTGCTATTAGCAATCTTAAGGAAGATGGCCTAACTGCTTAACATTAAAATAATAAATAGGAAGCCTGAGGAAAGATTATGATAGAAATGCAAACTCTTTTGGAAAGAGTTGACTGGAGAAGGAATCTGCTTTTCAAGGTTATGATTTATTTTGTCCCTGAATTAAGAATATGGCTGTCTCCTGCACACCTGGTATTAGTTTTGAAGCATGAAAAATGAGTGGAGTGGTCATGAATTGCACATGGTTCCAGGAGCTGATGCTGAGATGTGGCATGAGGCAAGTCATGATGCCCTGATAGGCTGAGAGCCTTTGGAAGATGGACTGTGGTTTGCATGGAGACCAGGACTGTGCAAAAGGGCTACCATGGAGCACACTTTTGGCCTGGAATGGAGTTTTCCCTGGCTACTCTGCCAAACTGGAGGGGCAGAATTGAAAACCTGGAGACTGTCAGTCTCTGGTTATATTGAACTTGAACTGCAGAAGTTTGATGATTGCTTGATGTTGGTTGAGTCTGACATGTTCTAGTCTCTCTCTGTTATGCCTTATACCAGTTGAAAATGATTACTCTGTGCCTTCATATGTTGGAAGTATATAACTTGTTTGATTTTACAGGACTCACAGCGAAGAGACAAACTTAAATTTCAGATGAGACTTGGGACTTTAGAACTATCTTAAGTTGGTAAAGACTGTGGAGACCTTTGAAATTGGACTGAATACAATTTACAATGTGTGATAGTTATAAACCTATTAGGGGCCAGGGGTGGAATGTGGTAGTTTGAATAGATGGCTCCTAATATATTCAGTGCTTTATTAGTTTGTAGTTTGTACCTGTACCCACCTGGTCGGATCTTAAGGTGTGGTGGTGGGTTTGAGATCTCAATATCAAGATATGCAAAGTGTGCCTAACTGGAGTTCCTAAGGTGTGCTATGCTGTGTGCTTTTGGCTTGTGCCTTCTTTCTCTGTGTTTGGTACTGTCAAAGCAGTCCAGCTTCTTCTGCCATTATGGAGCTACCTCTGGATCTGTACGCTTCAATAAATATCCCTTCCTCCATAACTTTTCCTGGTCTGGAAGTTCATCTTAGTGAATTTGAACCTGTCTGCAACAATCATCTGTTATGAAGGATACTTTGACTGGGTACAATAGCTTAGGTTCAAAACCATAGTTTTTTATACTTTGACATGCTCCATTCCAGGCCCTTCTGGCTTTCAGGGTTTCTGTTGAGCAATCTGAGTTAATTCTGATGGAATTACCTTTGTATAGTGAGCTGTTTCTCTCTTGATGCTTTTAGCACTCTCTCTTTGTTTTCATTGTTAAGAGTTTTAACTATGATGTACCTTGGAGAGTTTCTTCTTTGGTACTGTCTGCTTGGTTTTCTGTGAGCTTCTTGTATCTGGATCTTATATCTTTTGAGAGATTTGGAACATTTTCTTCAATAATTTTGTTGAATATATTCTCTATGCCTCTGGCCTTTATTTTTTCTCCTGGTATACCCATGATCTAGATATTTGGTCATTTCTGGAAATTTCACATTTTCCTTGTATTTTGTTCAAATGATTTTTTGAAATTAGCAAAGTTTTTGGCCTCATGATCAATTTCTTCTGTCTTGTCTACCAGCTCAGAGGTTCTGCCTTCCACATGAGTAACTTTTAGTGAGTGTTCCAGAGAAGTTTTTAAAAGCTCTATTTGATTTTTGTTTGCAGTTGTATTATTTTACATTATATCCATTTCTTTTTTTAGGTATGATTTCCTTTTGAGGTCTGATTTTCTTGTTTCTTTTTTTCTCTTTTTTATTGACAACTTCTATACTTATAGACAATAAACTATGATATTTCCCTCCCCTCCCCCATTCCCCTTCAGAACTCCACTCTCCATCATATCCCCTCCCTCTCTCCACTATTCTCTCTTTCAATTTGATGTCATCATCTTTTTCTCCTATTATGAGGGTCTTGTGAAGGTATTGCTAGGCACTTCAAGGTCATGGATATTGAGGCCAATTTCTGTCTGGACAGTTGCATTTTAAGAAGTTGTACCCTTCCTTTGGTTCTTATATTCTTTCTGTCCCTTCTTCGGCAATGGACCCTGAGCCTTGGAGGGTGAGATTGAGATGTTTAAGTGTGGAAACTCCTCCATCCCTTCTTTTCAGTACTATGTTGCCTTTTGGGTCATCTCTGTGGTCATTGCCATCAGAAAGAGAAGCTTTTCTAGTTAGGGTAGCATTAATATATTAATATGAATATTAAGTGTAGTGCTTTCAGGGCAGATTGGTGGGAATAATATATACATTTAGCCAGACTTGAGCAGGTTTTATACCCCAAGGCTCATGATGAGGTCTGATTTTCTTGATGCTTCCTTGAATTTATTCTTGGAATTGATCAAGTCTTCAGTAAGCTTAATCAACTGGTTAATAAGATCTTCCCTTTGTAACAAAGACTTACCTTCAATTCATTTATATCTCCTTTGAGGCTTCTGAGCTTTTCTTCAATAAAGTTAAACCTAGTGTCAAAAGCTTAGTGCTCTAAGAGATTCTTCTCAATTTCATTATGCGATTTTGTTTTGTTTTGTTTTGGTTGCTTGCTTCCAGTTCAGTAGTTTTGTTTATTGGGGTAACATCATTGATTTTTTTTTGTATTGTGGTCTACCCTTCTCAGGGAAATGTTTTATTCTATTTATGGGGAAACAAGTATTTGTCATTATAGGATCCTCAGTGGGTGTTCTGTTTTAAATGTATACAATGGGGTTATAACCACAGATACACAGATTGTGATAATGCAAGCACATCAAAGGTTCCTGGGAATTGGGAGGTGGGGAACTGGGAGTTCTGGTCTACTCACTCCACTTGCATGTACTCTTCAGAACACAGGGATAAGGGGTTGGGGAACCAGCAGCTGGGAAGCTGGAGAGCCAGGGCATAGGCCGGTTTATACAGTGGCCTGTGCACCTTTTGGATCACGAGAATAGGGAATTGGGTACCCAGGGGCCAGTCATTTAGGAAACTAGAGCAAATGGCCTGCTTTTGCAGCTCACTTGCAAGAACCAGGCCACACCATGGTATTACCAGGGCAATTGGGACCAGGGAATTGGCATGGTCGGGGGAACAGGGAGATCTGGCCAACTCACTGTGAGCATACTTTCTCTGGAACAGAGGATCCAGGAATTAGGGACCCAAAGTCCCTTCGATCAGGAAGGAGGAGGAAGGGGCCTACTTCTGCAGCAAGCTCACAGGATCCAAGCTGCCCATGCCTCCAGCAGGGTAATCAACCAGGGGCAAGGAACTGGGAGGGGGAAGGGAGTTATGACCTACTCACTCCACAAGCACACCCTGTAGAGCCCCCACACTCTTCCTTGAGAAAAATGCACTTGTAAATGAGTGTTGCCACTCAACACATTTCTAATCTCTAGCTCCTCCAAAATCAGCTCATTTTGCTATCCAGGATCTCATCATTCAGTAGTATTTGGAAGTTTTCAGACTCCAACAAATATGTCCTTTTCTCTTTTTACCCAGAGAAAGCCATCTCAGTCGACTTCTGTTGCACCAGTACTAACTCCTACCCGGACAGCTAGGAGCAATCCTGAGCGCATCCGAGTCAACAAGTTCAATCTGGATGTCTACAATAAGGCCCCACAGTCACTAATTGCGCAAAAGCAAATTCTGATCAATCTGAAAAACGTGGAGTACCAACTGGCCAAGTTGGATCATTTCCTCAGGAGCAGGGACTTTAATAGTACAGTCAAGGTCATTCAAAAACGCCGACTCAGTGATAGTGGCCACAATCATTAAAGGCATTGAGTGGATAAAGCTGATTGTTTCTGTGAATTCTTATTTAAAGGGGCAGGAGAGTCCATTTTGGAAACAGACCCCAGCCACCTTCTGACTTTTTGTGCTTTATTTAAAAGAAAGAATTACATGTAGTTTCTGTTATATATTTTCAGGTGACAGATTGTAAGTGCAATACAGAAAAAAAGGATATCCAGTTCAAAAAAAAATTTTTTTTTTTTTTTACAGTGAACTACAGTAAAACGTTAACAGTTGAGATATGGCAATCATAACTTCATTCAGGTTAGAAAAAGTCTTCTCTAATAGTTTCTAGTACCATAACACAATTTTCTCCAAGTTTTCATTTTAATGAAGAGGATGAGATGGAATTGTTTTCTACTTTGCATGTAATTATTTCTATCATTGATAAATCTGTGTAATAATACTAAATGTTAACATTGGATAGTCTAGCATATGTATTTCATAAAGTAAGATGTCAATTCAGATCTGTTTTGCACACTTGAAGATAGTGATACAAATCTTTAACCACTCTTCAGGGTCAGCTTTTGAAAAGTATTATTTATGTTTCATATTCCGACTCTCCTAGTTAGATGCTCTTTCATTTAATGGTGCCCATATCTTCCCCAAAGTCAAAGAATTATCTACAAAAAGAGATATGAATTTTTATATTTCAGAAAAATCTGCACCTCAAATAGTACCAAATTGTAGTGGAGAAATGCTTTTACTGCAATGTGGAAGATCAGAAAGAAAAATCATTTCTAACCTTTAATTAGTTGTGTGTTTCAAATGACATGTTAAATTATAAAGTGTAACTAGGCTTTGAATTTTTTGTTATTTCAAACAGGTATATTACATTGATCATATCACTCCATTACTTTCTTTTCTTTTCTTTTTTTAAAAATTTTTATTGACAACTTCCATCATGGTAAACAATAACCAATGGTAATTCCCTCCCTGCCCCCACTTTCCCCTTTGAAATTTCACTCTCCATCATATCCCCCCAATATCTCAATCAGTCTCTCTCTTATTTTGATGTCATGATATTTTCTTCCTATTATGATGGTCTTGTGTAGGTAGTAACAGGCACTGTGAGATCATGGATATCAGTCCATTTTGTGTCTGGAGGAGCACATTGTAAGGAGTCCTACTATTCCTTTGGCTCTTAAATTCTTTCCACCACCTCTTCTGCAATAGACCCTGAGCCTGGGAAGATGTGATAGAGATATTTCAGTGCTGAGCACTCCTCTGTCAGTTCTTCTCAGCATCATTGTGCCTTCAGAGTCATCCCAAGGTCACTTCCATGTGAAAAGAGAAGGTCTCTAACCAAAAGTGAGAGTAGCATTAATATATGGGTATGAACATTAAGAGAAGTGCTTACTGAGCATTTTGGCAAACATAGTTTATACATTTAGCCAGACACCAGCAAACATTACACCCCTAGGGCTCATGACTACCCCTGTTGTAGGTTTTCAGTATCAGGGATGTATTCCCTCCCATGGAGCAGGCCTCCTATCCAATTAGAAAGTGGATGGTTTCCCCCATAACAGACATGCCACTATTGCACCTGTTGGTTCATTTGGCCTGGCTGGTCAAATTTAAGGCTTGCAGTGTCCACTGTTGAGTATCACCATTAGTGATTTCTCTCTCTCCCATTGAACTGCATGTAACATAGCTTTTCCCAGCTTTCTGTCAGCTGGTCTACATGGAAGGGGTTTTCAGCTCAGCTCCAGCATGATTTTTCAGTGACCTTGCAGCCCAAGTATGTGGAGTCTTCAGCAATAGGGTCTTACCATCTGTAGCAGACAGCTTCAGGTTTGCTGAGATGAACTTCCAGAAAAGGCACAGATATGGAGGAAGGGATATTTATTGGAGCTTACAGGTTCAGGGGAGGTTCCATAATGGCAGAAGAAGCTGGCCTGCTCTTCATAAGATCAAACACAGAGAGCAAAGCCACAGCCAAATGCCAAAAGTCACACCTCAGGAACTCCAGCTAGGCACACTTTGCATATCTTTAGATTGAAATCCTAAACCCACAACCACACCTTAAGATCCACCCAGTGACACTGCCTCCAGCAAGGTGGCTGCAGATGCAAACTATAAACTAATAAAACACTGAATATATTGGGGGCCATCAATTCAAACTACCTCACCATCTATTCTTAGTGCAAATCCAAGAGCCTTGCAATGGTCTGTAATGTTTTGGGGGTATCCATGACCTCCCTGGCCAACAACTCACTGGAAGGTATCCCATCCCTGGCACTGAAAATTTTCTAGTAACAATCTATGGCTCCTGAGTGTTCCATTGTCCAAAAAGGTAGATTTACATATGACTTACTTATATCTTCTTAGACTTTGATTAGCCCTGCCTCCACCTCTTCTTTACTCAATATCTTCCCCTGACCTCACTTAGGCCTTTTCACCACCATTAACCTGTTCTTCCACTTACATATATACAATACCATCCTATTAAGTGACCCTCCCTCCCTTTCTATTCCCTTTATATCACCTTTCTGGCTTACTGGCCTCTGCTACTGGGTTTTATTCCTACTTACATAGAAGTCCAATCATTTGTAGCTAGGATCCACATATGAGAGAAATCACGTGAGATTTGGCTTTCTGGGCCTTGGTTACTTCACTAATTATAATTCTTTCCAGATCCATCCATGTTCCTGCAAATTTCATGATTTCATTATTATTTACCACTGGGTACATTCTACTATTGCTGAACAATTTTTTCCCAATTGGTCCTCTCTTATTTTTACACCTGTTCTGCAGACCCATGGCATTTAATTAAATGAGTTACTTGTATGAAAGTGAATAGAGTGTTTTTACCCAATCATGGGCAATGGCTATTCCATTAAAGAAAATGACACACTCAAGCATCCATCAAGTGCCAAAAGTTCTTAAGGGAGGGGTAGGGCTTTTTGGATCCCCAATCCAAGATGGAATGTTGATAGGCCAAATCTTGTGCAGGTCTTGTGCAACTGTTAATTGCCAATAGTTCCTTAGAAGGGTTAGAGATGCATGACAACAATGGCCACTCATATCCAGAAAGTAATGTTTCAGAACACTTCTCCCCACCCTCCAGCTCTTATGTTAATTTTGTCTACTCTTCTGTGTTCTCTAAGTCTTGGAGGGGTGATATAGGTACCCCCAGTAGTAGAGTTTTAACCAAGTTTACTGTGCTAGGCATGAATTTCTTCCTGTTTAGTGGGCCCCAAAATCAATCAGAGTGGTTGATACACCTATTATATTCATTCTGTTATTGCACTAGTGGGTACATCTTACTAGTTGCTATTATAGCATGCAGAATCCAAAGTTGAGTAGTACCATTGATGACCCCCTACATCACTCTGCATAGCACTTCCTGGCAATTTGAAAGCTTGCCAGCAAGGAGGAAGTATACAGTTCTAGCTTGATTTCTCTGTGTCTAACATCTACTGTGTTTCATTCACATCATCAATAACAAGGTCTTGTCATATAGTTCTTGTGGGCAACCAAAAGATATGGGTATAGTCTGTGTTGTTTCTGAGGTTTCTGGGCCCTCTCTAACCAATAGTAAATAGGGAGGTAGCCTACTTCTGGCACCATGATTTTCATTTAATAATCCAGGGCTTCTGTGAACAACATTATCTACCCATGTAGTGTATCACTCTTCCAACTTAAGTTTAAAATATATATATAAATTTAAAAATATATTTTATTTATTTATTTGAGAGAGGCAGAGAGATAGAGAGAGAGGGCGAGAGAGAAAGAGAGAGAGAGAGAAAGAATGGGTGTGCTAGGGCCTCCAGCCACTGGGAATGAACTGCAGATTCATGCACCTCCTTATGCATCTGGCTTGCATGGGTCCTGGACAATTGAACTGGGATCCTTTGGCTTTGCAGGCAAACACCTTAACCAGTAAGCTATCTCTCCAGCCCCTAAACTATATTTTAATTAGTTTATGAAATAATATTTTCCCATATGGCTTTTTCATGCATTCTTAGCTTTGACTGACCATTCCCCCACCTCCTTTCCTTCACCCCTTACTCATATCACCCCTCAAATTTTATATCATGTATTCTATGATTTCTCCCTCCTGTCATCCCTAATGGCCCCAGATGGCATAACCATCTGTAAACCAGGCACTTCTAATCTTCTCTTGTTCAATCCATCAATCATAGGGCATGTCCCATGAGGTCATAGGCACATTCTTAGAGACAGAAGGCATTGTAACAAGTGAATTTATAGTTATTTAGGTAATGTGTTCATGTAACTAACTCATGTCTTCAGGACCTACTTAGACCTGATCACATATGTATCACCTCCATTTGATGATGGACTCCTACTGCGCATGCCCAACTTTATGGCCTGATGGGTCAGATAGCACCTAACTCATGATGGGTAAGCTCAGTTCACATGGTAACTTGGTGGCCCATTTTCAAGCATTCAATTTCCACTAGGTCCCAATAGTAAACCAAGAGCTATCTCTCAAAGTGAGAATAGCTTTTTAAAGATGACAGCAGGGTCTTGTTCCAAAACCTCAAGAGATTCTGTTGTGACTCACCCATGGAGACTTCCAAAGGCTCCAAACAGCATCCCTGTCTGCCTTGACAATTCAAGCACCATTGGTTCCACTGGATCATATGTTTCAAGTGGCAGAGCAGGCTGCACAGCAGCCTGGACCTGTTGAATAGCCTTCTCCTATTCCAGGTTTCAATCAAACCTAGCAGCTTTCTGAGTCACTTCTTTTAGGTATCAGAGCAACACACTGAAGTAAGGAATGTGTTGTTTCCAAAACCCATATAGCCCCACTAGGCATTGTGGTTTTTTCTTGGTGGTAGTTAGTTCAGCTGCAACAATTTCTTTACCTTAGAATAAATATCTCATCATGCCCCACACCACAGGACTCCCATAAATTTTGCTGAGGTAGAAGGCTTTTGAATTTTGGTTGGCTTTATTTCCTAACCTTTTATGCACACATGCTATCCCAACAAATCCAGAGTAGCAGAGTGGTTGCTATCTCCTGATCAATTGTTCTAATAAGCAAAATATCATCACTATACCAGACCAATGTCATACCTTGTGGAAGGTATAAGTGATCAATATTTTTGCAAACTAAGTTATGACAGATGTTTAGAAAGTAAATATAATTCTTTGATTAAAAACAGAAAATGTGCACTGCTAGCCTTGCTGGCTGAGAGTAAATTGCTTCTGATGATCTTTATATGTGGAGAAGAAAGCATTTGGAAAACCAGTAGCTGCATCCCAGGAACCAGGGTTTGTGTCAATCTGCTCAAGTAACGAAACCACATCTAGTACAGCAGCTTCAATTAAAGTCACACCTTAAGTTCCTGAGAATCAGCTATCATTTTCCATGATCCATCTGTCTTCTGACCAAACCAAATATTGCTAAAGGGAGACATGGTAGGATCCACCACCCCTTCACCTTTCATGTCCCTTATGGTCGCAGTGATGGTTGAAATCACTCTAGCAATGCAATGTTGGTTTTGGTTTGCTACTGTTCCTGTAGAAGCAGCTGCAATGGCTTCCATTCAGCCTTTATAGCCATAATAGCCCTCACTCCACAGGTCAGCACACCAGTGTGCTGATGTGGGGATTCTGCCAACTTCTAAGCATACATATCACAATTATGCATTTTGGAACCAGAGAAATAACCACAGGATAACTCCAGGATAACTGGACCCACAGTGAGTCAGACTTTGGTTAAAATTTTATTGATCACTTGACCTCTATAAGTCCCCACTTTAATTGGAGCTCCACAATGCTGTTTGTGGTTTCCTAGAATCAATGTTAATCCAGACCCAGTGTCTACTAGGCCCCAATATATCTGATTGTTTCCTTTTTCCCAAGGTACACTTATCTTTATAAATGGTCATAAAGCCCTTTGGGGAAGAATGAGAGAAAGATTCCTAGTAGGAGTCATCTATGGCGAGACAATCCTGAACATAACCTATCTCAACTGGTTCCCAGTTCTAGATATGGGTTCTTTTCCACTGAGACGATCACTTAGCTAACCAGAAAGCCATTGTTTACCCACAAAGGCTGTGCACCACCATTGAACTGGTGTGTACGTCTTGTCATGCTGGTTGCTTCTCAGTAGCTTTAGACCTCTGGTTGCTCAGACCATTGTTGGCCACTTTCCCCAGTAGCTCATGTAGCACTTTCCAGCACTAGATAGACTAACTGTTTGGGGACTGGCCCTCTTCTGGATTCCATCCCCAGGTCTCTTCATGTTCTGTGCTGGCAGCATATGGTGCCTTCAGCAATAGGGTCTTACCTTTCTCCTTGATTCTTTTAAAAATATTTTATTTATTTACTTGAGAGAGAGAGGGAGGGAGAGGAATATATATATGTGCAAGAGAAAGAATGGGTGCACAAGGACCTTCAGCCACTGCAAATGGAACTTCAGATGCATGCACCACCTTGTGCATCTGGTACCACCTTGTGCATCTGGCTTTACATGGGTACTGGGGAATCAAACCTTTGGCTTTTCAGGCAAGTGCCTTAAGCACTAAGTAATCTCTCCAACTTTCCTTGAGCCTTTTATTCCCTTCATCAACATGAAGGCAAGGTATATCAGGGAGCTCTATCTCATTCACAGTAGGCCATCTTTTGACCCATGCTTTATTCAACCAATCAAATAATCTCTAGGCACTTTTAAAAAAAAAAAACTGTGTGAACTACACTATTAAACATAGAAAAGATGCTCAATGGGAACATATAAAAAAAACTCAGCATGTTGTTGATTTATGGTCTTCTTCCATCATCCCACACTCTAAAAATTCCATCCCACATATACTCTCCAGACTTCTATTTGAACTGAAGAAATTTCTTAGGGTGAATTGCACTGCCTCATGAGCCATTTTCTATATCTCCTTTAGGGACAACATTATCTTGCTTGGCATTTTCTTCAGGTAGGATCATGGCCAGTTCCATAGACAATGCAGAATTAAATCTCAAGCAATACTTCAAGGTGTGGATATCTACTGCTAAGTGTGGGGAGGCTACTTCCTCAGGCAAAATAAACACACCAGAATCTAAGAGTTCAATGCCTTCATCTTCATCAGGGTCTTACCACACATCTTGATCTCAAGTTAAAGGAACCCATTCTTTTCCAATCAATGCCCTTACTTGAACTGCCAACACCTTCCAAGGCTGTGACTTGAACTGCGTTTTAAGTCAGTCAGTTGTATGATGAGGGCTTGGGTTTGGCTTTCTGCAACTTGAGCCTTTGGTTTCTGGAGAGAAAGGTCTTTTGCAGGACACACTTAGAGACTTTTAGATCATTTATGCATACCTGGAACTGGGAAATATCATCTCTGATCTTATTGTTTTTCCTTTGTACTTTATCTAGACATGGTACAAGTAACCAGCCAGCATCATTATAGCTCCCACTTTTCCACAGTTATTCAAAAGTTTTACATAGAGTGGCTAAGTTCCTTGCTTCTCACAAGAAGCCATTCAGAAAATCAAATGCACTGATCCCACATAGTTCTTTAAATTATTCATACCACAGATTATCAGTGCTGTACTTATTACCAAGAGAGTCTTTAGTAGTTCTAGAGTTGCACAACCAGCTCTAGATTCCAGCAATAACCCTAGAGAAATTTAATCTTACACTTCTGTTTCCTTAGAACCATTCCTGGTACTATAACCCATATTATTCAGGTCAGGGCCCTGTAGAGGATTAGACCAGTAGAATAAATGTGTGTTATAACAAAGGAGATTTATTAAATTATGTACATGATATGGGCTGGACAGCTCAATAATTACTGTCTGAATATTGGAGAGTTGGAGAACCTAGTAGCTGCTCAGTCTATAAGGCCAGAAGCCTCATGATACAATTACCTTCTTGTTGCTGCTGGGATAAACACCCGATCAGAAGCATCTTATGGGAGGAAAGGATTTATCTCAGGTTTATAGATTCCAGAGGAAAATTCATTATCATGTAAGAAGCTGGCTCACTTTCTCATACAACCATAACAGAAACAGATCCAAAAAAAATGCAAACTGCCAGGGCTCATGTTGGCTCTGAACAAACTTTAGGGATGGGCTCCAGATCTACCCTTAGTAGGGTTCTTCCTGCTGGAAACTTAAGTAGGAAGTCTAATAAAAAAATACCTCAGGCTATGAGGCCATTTACTTTTAAACTACCACAACACAGCTGTCCCAAGTTGGCACTGAAGGCCTTAGGGTTCTTGGAGATACTCTGTACTTCATCCATTAGTTGAAATGTTAATGAAGTTGGATTCGATGTTTTCAAGGAATGACAGCAATAGGGTACATGTACTCAGCAGCAAGTAGTAAGGGAATACAGGATTCATCAGAAAGTATCAGGGGAGTGAGGCAATAAGGCATGCACCAATGAGTAGTATGGACAGCCAGCAAAAGATGCTGTGTTCTCCTGGAGCTTCTTTGTGTATATTCCATCACTCTGAGGGAACGTTCTTCTTGCTATCAGTATTTCCTGGAAATACCCATAAATATCTGTCTGAGAGGCGTGTCTGTTACTTAATTCCTAATCTGACTAAGTGGACAACAGAATTAAACCATCACAGATGGTGCCCCAATAACCTCACATGTTGTGTGGTTGGTTAAAATCCCTCCCATTATCTTCTTTTGTCCCACTTCCTTATTTCTCCTTCCATTGAATCCCTTTCTTCTAGTTAATCCTTCTTTTACCTTTATGTCTTTTCACATATATTCTTTTTTAAAAATATCTTTGATCTTGAGTATATTTACCAATTCCTATCCCTTAATTTCAATCCCTGATATTCTGTTCTCCACATGAAGCATTCTATTGTTGAATGTTTCCACTTTCCATTTGACTCATTGAATTTTTCTTTTTTTTGACAACTTCTATACTTACATACAAAAAACTCATGATATTTCCCTTTTCTCCCCCCATTCCTCTTTAGAACTCCAATCTCTGTCGTATACCCTCCCTCTCTCCATTAGTCTCTCTTTTAATTTGATGTCATCATCTTTTTCTTCTATTATGAGGGTATTGTGAAGGTATTTCTAGGCACTGCAAGGTCATGGATATCGAGGCCAATTTCTGTCTGGGCAGTTGCATTGTAAGGAGTTATAACCTTCCTTTGGCACTTCCATTCTATCCGCCCCCTCTTCCTCAATGGTCCCTGAGCCTTGGAGGGTGTGACAGGGGTGTTTCAGTGCTGGACACTCTTCTATCCCTTCTTCTCAGCACTATGTTGCCTTTTGGATCATCACAGTGGTCATTGCCATCTGAAAAGAGAAGCTTCTCTAACCAGAAGTGAGAGTAGCGTTAATATGTGAATATGAACGTTAAGCATAGTGCTTTCAGGGTAGCTTGGTGGGAATAATATATACATTTAGTCAGACAAGATCAGGCTTTATACCCCTAAGGCTCATGACTTCACCTGCCATAGACTTTTGCTTAGGTTTTTCAGTACCAGGTATGTATTCCCTCCCATAAAGAGGGCCTTCAGTCCAATTATGGAGCAGTTGGTTACCCCAAGAGCAGACATGCCTCTATTGCACCTGTTCAGTCATTGAGCCTGTATGGCCAAACTTGAATTTTCAGTGTCCGCTCTTTTCACTGCTGATGACTTCTGTCTCCCATAGGGCTGCATACACTGCAGCTTTTTCCAGATTTCAGTTGGCTGGTCTACAGGGAAAAGGTTTTCTGCTCAGCACCAGCTTGCTTTATAGCATCATTTCAGTTTGATTTTTCTTCAGTGTTTCTCTTTATTGAATTCTATTTTCATGTTTTGACTTCCTTATTTCATTCAGCTACCCGTTTTTGAAAATTTTATTTGTGTCCTTTTTGAGTTGCTTGAATATATTTATAATCATTTTGGAATTTTTTGCCTGGAGTTTTGTCTGTGTCACTCTGATTGGTGTTGCTTACTCTGGAATTAATACTTTTTTTGGAGAAGCAACATTCTGTTGGTTTTTCATGCTACCATGTTTTAGTGTTGTAGTTTGTGCATCTCAAGTGTGTTTGTCAAGGTTTTTTAAAAAAATTTAACTCACTTCATATTTCAGAGGAAGTGTTTGCAATATGTAGGAAGGACTTAGTTGTGGTAAATATTAGATGTTGTTTTCTTCTATGAGGCTGGTTTCTAGAATACCCAGCTCTATTCCTGGCACTGTGTTGGGGAGACACCAGGGAGACCCTTCTGGCTCTGCTGTCTTGGTGTTCTGTACAGTTCAGTTATGTGGAAGAGGGGAAATTTCAGGTTCCTTGTGATTGCCATGGATCTGGGCCAAATCTGTATAGTCCATCTGACCTTTTCTGGATTTGCATGTCTGGTGTATGTCAGAAGAAGCACTTCCCAAACAGTATTCACTATTCTCCACAGGACAACTTAGTTCCATAGGCCTGGGATGATTCATGAAGATTCCTGCCAGGGCACTGATGTAGGAGCTTGTGCCTACTTCTTGGTAGGAATTTCTCCTGTGTTAATAAGCTCATTTATAGATCTTCTTTCCTAAAAGAAAATAGATTATCATGTATTATCTTGACTTCTTTCATGGAGTTTCAGTGGGTGGGGCTTGTAACCTCTCATCTGACTCTGAAGTCATAATTTATTTATGGAAGTTTGCTCAAAGAATTTGATCTACTCTTAAAAAAACCTTCAAATCATCAAGCACAGGTTTATCTTATATGAAAGTCATTGAGGTAGATCACTTATAAACTTATTTTGGGACTTTCATGCCACCAAACCTTCAGAGCCAATTACCAGTGTAAACTAAATAAATGCCTTAGTCCTTTGCTCCTTTGATCTTCAGTTAAAAGGGAGGGAAAGAATATATGATGTATAAGAAGATTGTTTCTTCTATTGTTGCTGTTGCAGTCAGGTTCGCATTACTGGCAGAAATCACATGACCAAGAGCAGCTTTTAGGGGAAAAAAGGGTTTATTTTGGATTGCAGACTCAAGAATGTGAATTCTGTAGAATTGGGGTGGAATATTCTGTAGATATCCATTAGGTTTAGTTGATCTATGGTGGTGTTGAGCTCATTTATTTCCCTGTTGATTTTCTACTTGAAAGATCTGTCTATTGATGATAGTGGAATATTTAAGTCCCCAGTGATGATGGTGTTGGTGTTTATATCTGTCTTGCTGTCAAGTAGGTTTTGTTTTATAAACTGTGGCGCACTTCTGTTTGGTTCTGTTTGGTGCATATACATTTATAATTGTGATGTCCTGTTGCAGTCAGGTTCACATTGCTGACAGAATCACCCAACCACGAGCAGTTTTTGGAAAAAAAAAAAAGGTTTATTTTGGCTGAGAGGCTTGAGGGGAAGCTCCATGATGGCAGGGGAAAATGATGGCATGAGTAGAGAGCGGACATCACCTCCTGGCCAACATCAGATGGACAATAGGAACAGGAGAGTGTGCCAAACCCTGGCAAGGGGGAGCTGAAAATAATACCCATAATCCCACCCCCAACAATACATTGCCTCCCGGAGGCATTAATTCCTAAATTTCCATCAGCTGGGAACCTAGCATTCAGAACACCTAAGTTTAAGGGGGGCCACCTGAATCAAACTGCCACATTCTGCCCCTGGCCCTCCAAAACTAATAACCTTTCATGATGTAAAATGCAATGCATTCAGTCCATCTTTAACAGTCCCCATAGTTTTTTTTAAATCAATTGTAATGATGTTCAAACATTCCCGTAGTCCAAGTCATTAATATATTTTATTTATTTATTTGAGAGAGGTAAAGAGGCAGAGAGAGAGGAAGAGAATGGGTGTTTCAGGGCCTCCAGCCACTGTAATCAAACTCCAGATGCATTGCCCCATTGTGCACCTGGCTTATGTGGGTCCTAAAGAATTGAACTGGGGTCCTTTGGCTTTGCAGGCAAACACCTTAATCACTAAGCCATCTCTCCAGCCCCCATAGTCTAAGGTCTTTTAACTAAGCCATAATACCAAAAAATGCCCCCCAAACTCATAATGGCACAGAATAAACACTCTCACTGAAAAAGATGGCAATAGCAAAGAAACATTCAAACAATACAAGACTTAAACATGGCAAACATCAAACTCTGTAGCTCCAAGTCCAACAACTCTAGTCAGTGACAATTCTCCAAGTCTGATAATTCTAACCAGCACAAGTGTCTGGAGTTCCAATTCTACCCTTCCAGTTAGGTTACTCATGGTCCTTGAAAACTTCATCTGGGACCAGCAGCTCTCCTTAGCAGCCATCTCTCATGATCCAAGCATCTCTAATATGTCTCCATTACAACTCATGGTCCATCCTCATAGCGCCATCAGGTCTCCTCACCCATTCAGGCATCCAGTAAACCTGCTTCACACTGCCCATGGCTATTTCCAAAACACAAGACTGTTGCAAATTCAAAGACCCTCTCTTTCTGCATTTCTCATACTCTACAATATCAGGTGGGGTGACAATTTGTTAATCCGGGGGGGGGAATAAAGCAGACTTTGAAGAACAGAACACTCCTTGAGGACTCAGGCCCCTTCAAAAGAGTCTACACCTTCCTGTTACCCCAGTTCAGGTCAGCTGGACCAATCTCAAAGGTTGTAATTTCTCATATAATTGTAGCTGAATGGGCAGAAGTTTCAGCCCAAAGATTTCATTTCTCTGCTATATCCCTCTACTCACACCAGTCCATTTCTATGCAATGCAACCCTGCACAAATTATCAGGACATGGGCATAATAGCAAAACTCTCACACAAACTGCTTCTAGCCCAGTCCAAGCAAAGTTCTTTCTCAACCTCATAAGCAAATCCACACAGTTCATAGTTCTTATTGCATTCAGGTCTTTTAACTCTGACCAGAATAGTTCATCAAGCTGTACTTACAGCAGTGCAAGGCATCTCTTAGGCCAAGATTTCAAATCCTTTCACATTCCTCTTGAAAATCAGCTCCAAAAAGGCCAAAGCCACACATTCAGGTGTTTAGCAGCAACCCAATTCCTCTGGCACCAACTTTAATGTTGCAATTAGGTTCGCATTGCTGGCAGAAATCACCTGACCAAGAGCAGCTTTGGGGAAAAAAAAAGGGTTTATTTTAGCTTACAGACATGAGAAGCTCCATGATGACAGGGGAAAATGATGTCATGAGCAGAGGGTGGACATCACCTGCTGGTCAACAACAGATGGGCCACAGAAACAGGAGAGTGTACCAAACACTGGCAAGGGGAAATTGGCTACAATACCCATAATCCCAGCCACACAAATACATTGCTTCCAGGAGGTGTTAATTCCAAAATCTCCACCAGGACCTAGCATTCAGAACACCTAAGTTTATGAGGGACACATGAATCAGACCACCACGGTTGTTCACAAACCAAGCACAAAAAAGCCATCAATGTGTGTATGGTTCTTAATAGCTTATTGAGTTACAGGTCCTTTTGATATTCTGATAAAAACAGTGGACTTACTCCCTACAAAACTATACGTACTCATTCACAAAGAAAATATTATGTAACATTTCAATATCATAATTCCCTAGAGAGTAGTAGGAAAAATATTATAGATGAGGAATGTAAAAGAGAATTATGTAGGTATAGAAAAGTGTGAGACAATCCTGAGGGTCTAATCTGGTGAGATGTAAAAACTAAAGAACTACTGGCACATTCCTTATATATTTAAATGGATTTAATTATTCTAAGTTTTGATGTTTAATTCAAGTATCAATATACAATGAAATGCACAGTATTCATGATTAATTTCATCATATTTTAAAAATATTTTGTTTTATCTATTTTCAGAGAGAAAGAGGCAGATAGAGAAAGAGAGAGAATAGGAATGCCAGGGCCTCTAGCCACTGCAAATGAACTCCAGTTGCATATGCTACATTGTGCAGCTGGCTTACTTGGGTACTGGGGAATTGAACCTAGGTCCTTAGGCCTCATAGGCAAATGCCTTAACTAGTAAGCAATCTTATAAGTCCTTCATTATAATTTTAATGAAATCAAGACATACAACTTTTAATCATGACACATTTATCATTAATTGGCATGTAAATACATTATTGTCCAGAAACAAAAATCTTATTCACCAAAGACAAAATCATTTACCTTGATCTGATAGCCCAATATTACCATGAAATGCCAGTTTTAAAATCATTTTATTATTAACATGTTGATCTATATTTGTCGGTTCTTCTCCGCCGGCAGGTAGAGCAGAAGAGAGAGCCGCTCCAGCCGGATCCTCTTGAGGCTGAGCGGGAAAACGGGTGTCACCTGCTCAAACCTTTCCCCAAAACACTGGAGAAAAAGCCACACTGAGCCGGGAGTCTGTCAAGGCAGAAAACTCGGTTTATTGTAATGGGAAGGTGTTTATAGATTTTGAGAAAGAAGGTGGGAAAAAGGATGAGAGAAAGGTATAAGGGCCAATATTATTTCACCACATCAGCAGTAGCTGGGCGGAGGCAGTTTCAGCTTAGGCCTTGCTGAGTCACTCCAAGGACAGGTTGCTAAACTCTAGTCAGGCTCATAAAGTTCCACTAGGCCTCACAAGTGGGCGTAGGCCAAGGACAGGTCGCTAAACTCTAGCTAGGCTCAGAACTACTAGGCCTCACACCGGGGCCTCTTAGGGCCCAACATATATTCTATCTAAAATGAGAACTAAAATTCAGAGACTGTAATAAGCTACTTGAAATCTTGAATCAAGAGAAATTAAGTGGTCATAGTTTTATTTTAAATTCAACCTGAAGAAGAAAGATCAGATATGTGGAAAGATGTATTCAAAACTTTAACATTTCATTTGCTACATGTATCCCTTATTAGCCACATGATCCTTATTTTTCTGTCTCATTTCACTCTTTAAATAAAAAGTATAACTACAAACTTCATATAGAAAACCATGAGCTCTGATAATGAATAGGTTATATGTTTGGATCATAGATATTAAAAGACAGCATATAGGAAACAGTCTATTCTTATATATTTATGATGTTTCTAAGTGAATACCTTGGTTTTAACTTTATCAACTTATGAATTTTTGAGTATTAAGTATATAAAACAAATAATATCTTAAATATTTGCACAGTAGTAAAGCTAAGTATTTCCTAACTAATTGCATATGAAAGCCTTTAGGGATCTAGAGACACGTTTACAAAATATCATTGTGAAGAGTTATGTGTGTGTATTATGCAGAGATCTAATCCTAATAGAAGTGCAAGCACATTGCTAAACATTGACAGATTTACATTTTTATATTTCATTTTTAATTAAATGAGAAAAATATGTATCAACCTATTGAACATGGCATGTACATTTTCCCACTCAATTACCAAATAAATAAAAAGTCCCCTATTCTAAAACAATCACATTACATAACAACCAAATATTTTAAAATGTGACATCTCATTCTGGTTTTCTACTTTCCCTAATAGCAGGTATTTTATAACCAGTCTCCATTTTCAATTTCAGTCAGATTTAGAAGCTGGTCTAAAGTAGCTCAGAATGTGCTAGAACTTATTAAATGAGTTCTTGTCTTAAATTTTTAAAAATTATAATGAAGTTAAATATTCAATTGTTTATAGATGATTTTACTTAAATTCTAAATTTCTTTGTTAATAATAATCATAGACACATTAAAAAGTGACAGTCATAATTCTTAATGCACTGGTCAACTAACTAGATATTATAGTCACATAGGTCATTATTAACTAATTGTTAATAAAATTATGATAAGTACTAAACTAAAATAACAAAGTCTATAAATGATTTTAGAAGAAGGCACAAAATCCTATTAAAATAATGTGTCAACATAGGTTTGTTCATGTAATTCTAACATATTTCCATCCTCCTATTATGGAGAAGGTGAGGTGAGGCTGTGTTTCAAGAACCAAGAAAGCTGGTGTGGTGGTGTTATGCCTTTAATCCCAGCACTTGGGAGGCAGAGGTAGGAGGATCGCTGTGACACCATAAATTTGAGGCTACTCTGAGAATTCATAGTGAATTCCATGTCAGCCTGGGCTAGTGTAAAACTCTACCTTGAAACCCGCCCCCCCCAACAAAAATAACAACAATAAAAAAAAAAAAACACCAAACATCAAGAAAAGGGAGTTCTATTAGCCAAATCCTTGATTTTGATCTGTTTTTAGGAAGAATTGGGAATTTATTCAAATCTTCTGTGCCTACCTTGTCATCATTTTAGTAGGAAGGTTTAATAAATTCTCTACTCTAAGCCTCCTTGGAGGGCAGGATGAGACAATGTCTACATATGTTACAAGATAATTGTCCAGGCCTTTTCAGTATAAATACTCTATTTGACTTGCATTATAGTCAGACGTAGCTTAAAATGTAGATCATGGATAAAAGAAGCAAATGAGACAAATGAGTATCTACTAGGGATAACTCAGTCCAAGTATAGAGATGATAATTGTTACATGTTAAAGACTGAAATAGAGCCTGAGAATATAGTAACAAGCAAGACCAGATTCAGGGAAATATATATATATATTATATATATATTCAATGAAAAGCACTATAAACAGGTGATTATGTTGGGAATATAAACAAAGAAAGGAGTGATTAATTAGATATCACTGACACATAAGTAAATTAATTTGCATTTTTCTCATAAGTGCTTATTTAAGGTATTTGAAAGTTTAATGTGCTTACTTGACAGATACTTCCTTCAGTCTGAGCTATTTTTAAAATAGCCATAAATGGAATCCAAATAATGTAGAAAATAATCATGCACCAGCTGAGAGCAACTCCCCAGACAGGGTATGGAATGTTGGTATTTTCAGGTCTGTGAAATCTCACCAGTAAACGACACTAAAATAGTCTGAGAAAGTAAAATATGAAAAGACAAAGCTGAAAATTAAAGGACAAATGATTCACAATATTGTTCTATTCCTTTGAATTAATTCATCAAGCAGGTGTGGTGGCTCACATCTCAGTACCTAGTAAGACTGAAGTAATAGGACTGCCATGAGTTCAAGACCACCCTCAGCTACCTAGTGAGTACAAGATAGTCTTGGCTACCTAGTGGGTTCCTGTCTCATAAAAAGAAATAATTTGTGGAAAAAAAAACAGTTAAAAAGAAGCTACAATTAAAGGGAATAAAATAACTGGGAATGGGCTGGAGTGATGGCTTAGTGGTTAAGGCACATGTCTGCAAAACCTAAGGACCGTGGTTCGATTTTCCAGGTCCCACGTAAGCCAGATGCACAAGGGTGTGCACTCATCTGCAGTTCATTTGCAGTGGCTAGAGGCCCTGGTGTGCCCATTCACTCTCTCTCTCTCTCTCTTTCCCTCTCTCTGTCTCTAATAAATAATAAAAATTAAAATACCTGGGAAGTAAATCAAAAGATAATAATATGAAATGAAGCAAAGTTCTATTTATACATTGAATATATGCTGTAAAAAAACAAATACATCAATATAGTCATAAAAATGTGAATGTTACAGAAAAGCTTGACTATTATGTCAGTTACTTTTACATTGTTGTGAACAAATAACTGACCAGAAAAATCTTAGGGAAGGCATTTTATTTTGGCTTAAGAGTTCCATAGGTTTGAACCAATCATGAAAGGGAAGGTATTGCAGGAGTCGGGGTCTGTTTATCACATCAGCAGGCAGAAAACAGGATGTGGGGCCAGGCAATAACCTCTCAAGGGGTGTCCCAAGCTATCACTTCTTCCAAGGCTCAACCCCCTAAATGTTCCACAATCTTTCTATATAGTACCACAAGCTGGAGACCAAGTGTTTAAACACATAATCCCAAGGGGTTATTTTACATTCAAACCACACTTTGCTCATATCCCACCACTTACTCCAGACTCATAGCCATCTTGATGTGGGAGATGTCACAAAAAACATTACAATTTCAAAAAGGAGGAAAGAGGCAGAGCAAAGAAAGACTGGACCAAATCAAGACTGAAACTCAGAAGGACAAATTGCCAAATCTTGCAATTCCATATCTTGTATCTGGGTCTTGTGATGATATGTTGTGGGCACCAAAAGGCCTGGATAGCATTTCCCCTCCAGGTCTGCTACTTGTAATACATATGACCTCTCTTATGGATCATCTCCTCTGTGAGCCCATAGCTTTTATTAATAGACAGCCCATGGTCCTGGCATCTGTAATATCACGGGCTCTCCATTGGAACTTAGAGTTCACCTTCACAGCTTCATGCAGTATTCTCTCATGGCCTCCTTGCAGGGATTCTGACTCTACCATACATTAGATGGCCTCACTAGTACTGGGGCGTAATTCTTGATGATCTTTATATTGCTTCTTTTATGCTTGAAAAACCATTGCTAGGTGTAAAACACTACTAAATTCTGATGTTAGCTTCAGATGTGGTTGTAGTAGCCCCTGTACGCTGACACTGGGAAGAAGCAAACTCTTTTGGCATTCTCCATTTAAAACCATTTTCTTTCAAAATACTTTGCATTTTTATTAGCTAGATTCTTCAATTCATAAGACAGAAGAGGGGCTGGAGACATAGCTCAGTGGTAAAGACACTTGCCTGCAAAGCTTAATGACCCAAGTTTGATTCCCCAGTACCCTCATAAAGCCAGATGCACAAAGTGGAAAATGCATCTAGTGTTTGTTTGCAGAAGCTAGAGGCCCTACTGTACCCATTTTCTGTCTTTCTCTCTCTGCTTGCAAATTAATAAATAATTCAAAAGAAAGAAGAAAACTTAGTGGAGGAAGCATTAAAATGTTAGAAATCTGAAGAGTAGCTCACTCTTTCAGTATGGGATGAGATATCAGATCATAAGATGTCTTTCTGTAATGTGGTAAGTAAGAATGAAAAAGGATAGACTATTCCAAAGAGAGAAAGATTTGAAGAGCATTACAAAGGAAGTGAGAAGACAGAAAAAAACATTGGAGAAACAGAGTGGTGACATATCAATGCAAGATAAGCAGAACAGGGATATAGTTCTTTAGTTGCCCAGTAGACCAGGGGAAGCCCAAAATTCTTCATAAGAGTCAGTCAGTTTTCTCTGGTAAAAATATACTGAAAGTACTATTCACAGAATAAACCAAAAGTGCCTGCAAATCCTGAATCCACTTGGAGGATTTGATGAGATTGTGATTATAGCAATTAACCTTTTTGTTGCTTGGACAAGACACTTGACCAAAAAACAGCTTATGAGATAAAAGTGTTTTCTTTGGTTTAGAGAATTGAGGGGAAGTTTTATCATGGCAGGGAAAGCATGGAAGGAGCAGACAACTTTGCTCAAGTTCTCATGACATGGGAAGAATGCAGCAATACTATGACATGAACTGCTTCTAGTCCATTTCCTGATAAAGTTCTTTCTTTACCCTCTTAAAACTCATAAGCAGTGCCTCCAGAGTGCACACTTCTCTCCAGAATTTAGTCTATCAATCTTTCATCAGAATAGCCCATTAAGCTCTGCTTATAACAATGGTAAGCTTCCATATTTCAATCCATATTTATTCAAAACATCTATATTTCTCTAGTAAATCAATTACAAAGTACAAGAAACACATACAGTTTATTGAAATAATGGCCCCATTTCTTGGTATCAAATTTCTATACTACGTTACCTTCTTATTGCTGGGACAAAAAAACCTGACCAGAAGCAACTCATGGAAGGAACAGGTTTATTTTGGTCTACGGAGTCAAGGGATGTTTCATCGTGGTAGGGTAGGAACAGACAGTTAGGTGTCACATCTCATCAACCAGTGGGAAGAAGAGTTAGCTCACTAAGAACACTCAGTGAGGTTACAGTAATTAACCTCAAGCAACATCCTCAATGACACACCAACTTGAATAAGGCTTTAACTATGCAACGCCCAATCAGATGTCAATTAAGTTGATGCTTAATCACAAAAATTATAAGGCTGTGGGGGATATTTCACATTAAATCCACCACAAGTGATTCCTTCTGTTTGAGAGGTCCATATTAAAGAAGAAATCCATTATTTCACTCCTCTTTTGGGAGCATATAATCTTGTGTATAATCTTGACAGTGAGCCAGTTGTTTACAGATGAGGTAACCTGAGGTTCTGAAAACAAAGAACAATTACAAGTCCTGAAAGGTATGGAAAATGTAGCCTTTAGGTAGACATAGTGAAGGCTACTTAAGGAGATGGTGAGGGGCCAACGGGGTTATACATACAAGTTCAGGGAGTGGATGTAGAAGGTGGTAAAGGACCAGTAGTTGGTTGTGCTACTTAAAGGTAACTATAAATATTTATAGTCCTGACCCCAAGGTCAGTGGGCATGAAAACCTGTGGAGCCAGTGGTCAGCTGCATGTGTCTCTGCAAGCAGGACTGTGAAGTTTGAAGTTCAGGTCAATATGAGATCTTAATTTCTGCATCCTCCTCTTTACTTAAGAGGTTTTTTTTTTTTTTTAGGTTTTGGATTTTTTTTTTTTTTTTTAGGGGTAGGGTCTCACTCTAGCTCAGGCTGACCTGGAATTCACTCTGTAGTCTCAGGATGGCCTTGAACTCATGGCAATCCTCCTACCTCTACCTTGTGAGTGGTGGGATTAAAGGTGTGTGCCACCACGCCTGGCCTTACTGAACAGTTTTTAATGTTCAGTGGAATTTGAAGAACTGTGACTGGACCTTCAGTACAAATCTGTGCTCTGTTTGCTTACCCTGTCCCCAACACAGTGTGGATTCACCCCATGGCTGGCACATTAGCCGCTCTACAGTGTACAAGCTGTTCAATCTCTGCTGTATCAGAAAAACTGCTCAGCTTATATTCTGCAAAGATAAATGTGGCTAAGAGAAGCTGCTGCTATACAAAGACAAAAAGGCCACAAAAAGAAAACAATGCTATTGGATATCAGATGCTTAAAAGGTACTGATATCCCCAATGAAGAGGGTCCCTTTGGAGGGGGGAGGGCAGGGATGAGGATAAAGATGGTACCAACATGTGCTGTTTACATACTGTGTATTTCCATAACTAATAAAAGGTACTGATATTAACCAACATAAACAGTAATAACTATTCAACTCTTTCAACTTATTCTCTTAACCTAGCAATATTTTATAATTGTTAAAGTTTTCCTTTTCATTTTTTGTCCCTTAAGATTCTCCATTTTTCTTTTTACTATACTCTTGTTATTCCTTTTTCACTTAAGTTTACTTTTTAAAATTATCATATGTATCTATTTTCTATTCCTTTTATGCTTATAAAACTTTATGATTTTCCTTTATTATGCAATTATAGTTGTTTTACTTTTAATCTCTGTCTTCCTACATTTGCTTTTCTTACTTTTTACTTAACCTTGCTTCTCCCCTATTTTCATTCTTTGCCCACTTTCTTCATTTTACTCACTTAGTATTTTGGTATTACCTGAAATAATTTTTAACTTTATAACTCTTTTTACATAATTTTGCCAAGTTTTGTTCTGTGTTCATTGGTGGTATATTAGTTAGGTTTAATTGATTTCAGATGCATTTGTTTTATCTGATTTGATGTTATAGCTGTTCCAGGAGTTATATTTTTTTCTCTGACATTAGGAGATTGAGCCCTCAAATAAAGGCTTCTCATTTAGAAGGTGGCCAAATAAAACGTCAAGAGCTATCCCTCCCAGTAGATGTACAAATTATAACACACAAACATAAGAAATATGAAAAGTTCAGACAGTGTGGTGCCTCCAAATGACTTAATTTCTCAATTACTGAATCCTAATATACATAAATAGTTGAAATGCCAGACAAAGAATATAAAGAAATACTTAAACCCAACAAATGTCCTTTGACAAAGTTCAAAATTCATTCATAACAAATCCCACAAAGAAATAAGGAATAGAAAGATTATACTTCAACACAACAAAAGTTATATACGTTAAACACATAGTCAACATTACAATAAAAAGAACAAAATCTAAAAGCATTTCTTCTAACATTGAGAATGATACAAGTGTATACTATACACATTTTCCACTATTATTCCACAAAGCACTTGAAGGCTCAGTAAGGAAAATAAGGCAAGACAAAGAAATAAAAAAAATACAAACATAGAAGAAAGAAATCAAACTATCTGTATTTGTAAACAATATGATACCGTATTTATAATGAACACAGATAATATCAGAAAAATCTTAGATCTAATACACATTTTCAATGATGAGAGAACCTGCTGCAAACAATGTAGAAGGCAAGGACCTACACTTGAAGAAATCAACCACAAAGATAATAACAGAAACCTTGAAATTTCAGCATAACATCCATATTCCTTCCATGGGTTAAAGATAGAGTCTCATGTAACATGAAGAATCCTTAATAAAATGAAATAAAACATGAATATTTGTGGGGTGCAGCTAAATTCATATGGTGAAAAATGCATAGCACACAATACTTACACTAGACAAAATGAAAATCCTCAAGACTATAACTTATGCTCATAATTAAATATCATAGAGAAAGAAGGGCAAAACAAGCTCAAATTAAGCAAAAAAGAAGTGAATAACAATGGTCAGAGAAGAAAAAATGTAAATAAACATAAAATATATAGAAAAGCAATGAACAAATTTTTTCTTTCAAAATATCATGAAATTTATTAAAAATTTATCAAAAAATACAAGAAGCAACACATTATTTTCACAACAAAAAGCACCATGAAGAGGCAAAAAGTATCATGTGTAATTAATATAAACAACTTTATAAACATAAATTTGACAATAAATGAATTACACCAATGTATTGAAAATAAATCTTTTTAGCCGGGCGTGGTGGCTCACACCTTTAATCCCAGCACTCGGGAGGCAGAGGTAAGAGGATTGCCGTGAGTTCGAGGCCACCCTGAGACTACATAGTGAATTCCAGGTCAGCCTGAACTAGAGTGAGACCCTACCTCGAAAAACGAAAAACCAAAAAAAAAAAAAAGAAAAGAAAATAAATCTTTTTTTCAGGAGCTCAAAATAAATTAAAATTGCCTTGTGTCTAATAAGAAAATTGACATTTTAATTTTTAAACTGTTACCACAAATGAACCCAGAATCTGTATTTCACTGAAAATTCTACAGATTCTACAGATGTTTAAAGGATCAGCAGCAATAAGCTCTTCTTAAAAAAAAAAAAAAGGAAGAACTGGGAACACATCTCATTCAATTCTATGAAGTTAGTGTTACTTGGCATTCAAAACTAAGCAAATACAATACAACCAAAGCAAATCACAACAAAACATCCAAAACAGACCAGCAAATATGCACACCTAAACTCCTATGAATACAGACACACCACCCATCTTTAACAAGATGTTGGCAATGGGATTCAGCAACACATAGATATAAAATTAAATACAATAACAATTGAATTTATTCCAGGAATACAAGGCTCTTTCCGCTATAAAATAAATCCATGCAATCCACCATATTAAGAGTTTAGAAGAAGGGTGTTGAGATGGCTCAGTGTAAAAAGTGCTTGCCAGGCAAGCATTTGAACCAGAATTCAGATGCCTAGGATCCATGTAAAATGCCAGGCAGTGTGCTGCCTGCCTGTAATTCCAGTGCTGAGGATGTGGTGGCAGGGACGTTCATAGGGCTTGTTGGCAAGCCAGTCTAGCCAGAGTCAAACTTTAGGTTCAAAGAAGAGAACATTCTTAACTTCATGAAAGGCATTCAAAAATTTCAATAACTGATGTTACATTTACAAAACACTGAAAAGTCAAGGAAGTATGTCTACTGTGATACTCTGTTACCACTCTTAGTGGTGCTGGAAATCTTAGCTTTTACAGTGAGTTATAAAAAGAATAACTGGCATACTAATACAAAAGTGATAAGTAAAACTGATTCTGTTTGTACAGAACAAATGAGCATTAAAGACAATTCAAAGACATCTACGTAAGTAGCCTCCTAAAACTAATATGTAAATTTAGCAAAAGCACAAAATAAAAAGTAAATGTTAAAAATCCAACTGTGCTTCTACTTATTCATGGTGAACAGATGAAAATCAATAAAATACAATTATATTTGCAAACACACAAAACCCAAATAACATCCTTTGTTTAGGTCTAGTAAACTTTACAGGACATATAAACTACAAAATATTGATAAAGGATCAAATAACAGCTACATAAATTAAGCTATGCATCATGTTTATAGGTTAAAATAGTCAATAGAGAGAAAGGACATCATTTTCTTCCAAGATGGCATACATGTTAACAAGTCATATAAAAACCCCAGAAAGGGGCTGGAGGGATGGCTTAGTGGTTAAGGCGCCTGCCTGCTAAGCCTAAGAACCTGGTTCCAATCTCCAGGTCCCACGTTTAGCCAGATGCAGTGATGCAAGGGCACAATGCCGCACTTGACCACAAGGGGGCACACACGACTGGATTTCGTTCGCAGGAGCTGAGAGACTGCTGGCGTGCCCAAATCTTTATCTGTCTCCCTCTCCCTCTCTGTCTCTCTCTGTGTCTCTCTCTCTCTCTCTAAATAAATAAATAAATAAATAAATAAATAAATAAATAAATAAATAAATCAGCCTTTAAAAAAAACCAGGAAGATTGTTAAAAACAAAGAGAGGATAAAAAAAGAAATTTTGAAATTAAAAGGAAGTTGGATAACCAAAACAATTTTGACAACTAGTAGAAAATATTGAGGACATAGAGACATTATGAAGCATTTTTTGGTCATGATATCAAAAAGATGTTTTATAAAAGAAAAAATATCACTAATTTTTATCAAAATAAATTTCAAAATAAATTTTGTCCTCTATAAAAGAACTGGACAAGGATGAAAAGAAAGCCAGAGACTAATAACATGCCAGCAAATCACATATCTAGGAAAAACTAGAACCTTGGATATATAAAAGATTCATCAACACCAAAATTAGAAAATATATGTAAGACATGAGATATTTTAAAACAATATATACCAACAGGAAATAGCTATGGGAAAAATGATCAGCATCAGTGGTCGCTAAAGAAATTCAAAATAAATACATGATGGTATATTACTGACCATGAATGAAATAACATATAGGGAAATTACCACATGCTGGTGAGGGTGTGGAGAAACTGCTTTTCCATGCATTGCTGGTTAAATATAAAAACATATATCTGTCAATATGCATAATAGTTTGGTAGTTGAAAAAAATACAACACATATGTCATGCAATCCAATGACCACACATGTGTGATTTATCCCCCCCAAATGATATTATATGTCCAAATAAAAAAGTATACACAAATGTGTGTAATAGTTACATTTATACTAAGTAAAAATAAGAAATAGTAAAGCATGATATAGTATGTAATATAATTTAGCAGTGATAGTAAAAACAATCTATGGATATATGCATGGATGTCCCTAAGAACATTATGTCAATAGAACAAAATTGATTTCAAAGATTCTCATGGGGTCTGTCGAGATGGCTCAGTGTGTAAAGTACTTGCTAGTAATCCCAAGTACTGCATATTACTCAATTTAGGTTTAAGAACACACATGGATTGAAAAAATGATGGAAAAAGGTCTACCTAATAAATTAAAACAAAAAATTGTCCAGTAGTGTCTATGCATAAGAAGGTCAATATCTAATGTTAGATAAGACAATTCAGAAATAATATTGGATAACTATAAATATGTTGAGCAATATTAGGACACCTAAATATAGAATCTCAGGATCCTGACCTCAGAATGATAAAGGATGGATGCCAAGTTGCTGAGAATTTGTAACTGTTTTACATTTATTTTATCTCTCTATGCTTCTATGGAACTACTAACAGACAACAACCTCAAAATTTATGTTTAAATTGATAAGTACTCAATATTGAGTTTGTAAGAAAATTTCTAATAATGTTCAAATCTGCTTTCATATTAAAAATGTGTTTCAGGAAACTTATAAGAAACAAAGTTCCCAAATCAATAAATGATAAAGTCTATGGTTATTCTAGATAAATAGTATAAGTCAAGTCTGGTCTAGTCTTTTTATAAAAAAGTTATTTCAAAGGCCTTTTATTAAAAGTCTTATGGTAAGGACAATGAAAGTTTTTGTTGGTAGTTATAAGGTGAACTGACTAAGAAAGATAAACTGGAGAGAAAATTTTAAATGTTGGATGTTAAATATTTGATGAAAAAGATTGTTAAAATATGTGGACGAGGGTATAAGTAAGCTTAAACAGAAGGTTAAAGACAAAGTACTCAATCAGTTAACAGACTTCTTCAGATATAAAACGACTCTTAGCCTAGGGCTTACATTAGACTAACAAAGTATGGTCCTGGTTGGTAGCAGGTTACTATGGTATTCAGGTTGTAAACTGAACTTTAAGTCACTGATGTTAACTTACATCATTACTGAGCAAGATTACCAAAGTGCCACAGGCAAAATTATAGAGTTGATTAAGGTTTGAGTAGTTATAGATTGTGTCATGAAATTTTGTGTATGTTTGGAATTCACTATAGTTCTATAAAATTGATTTGGAGTAGATTAAAATATTTCTTTTTGGCTCAGTAGTGAAAGGTTCTTGTTTGCAAAGCCAGATGCACATAGTGGAGCATGCATTTGGAGATTGCAGTGGCAAATGGTCCTGGCATTCCCATTCCCTCTCTTTCTATGAGACTTGTCTCCTTTTCTCATTAGATCATGGCAATTTAACCTAGTTCCTATATTCTTTGGGTATGTTAGGTATAGCTGAGTTAATTTCAGAAACTAACTTATAGATTGGATGGACATCTTATTTAACTTTTAAAAGTAATAAATCTCCATATATATGTATCCCAATTCTGATGAACTTTAACAATTTTAAAAATTTTCATGTCTTCATGTTTTAAGCCAAAAATGTTACTACATAATATAGATTTCTTGTTTATTTTAAATTCTGTTGGCAGATCTTTTGTTCATAGTTTACTCTCTGTAGCCTCATGTGCCTTAAATATGTGAACTCTACTTTTTATTAATATCAGACTTTTCCAGATATCAAAATATTGTAATTTGGTTTATACAAAGTACATGATGTTTCGGCTATCAATAAGCATACATCACCATGCCTGGCTAAAACTGTAATTTTATGATGGTTCTTGTCTTGTTCATGCTAGTTTTTCTGGGTTATTATCACTGAGGTTATAATCTAACTTATTGTAATCTTGTTCTTAGGAAAACTGAGGAAGCTCCCCATGTCTTAGGAAAATCCACTGTGTACAAACAATGTTAATATAGTTTGTCTAAGCTTCATATAACAGTCATAAATATTTCTTTAGTTAAGCCTTAAAATTGGTCAATGGTAAAAGGTACTTATTAAAAATATTACTTTATGTCTGTCATGTTGTCTCTAATGTATGTTAAAATTGGGCTTGCTTAACTCAACAATAACCAAGATTTATTTTATTCATATGCTATGTATAATCAGTCTCAGTCAAGGTTTCACTTAATTAATTGTCTCATTTCTGGTATATTAACTTCATTGCATATAGAAATATTGATACTTAAGAACTGTTTCTTGACCTAAAAAATAATCTTACATTTCTCTTCTGCTTCCAGTTTGGGGGGTAATTGGTACTTGTATTGGTAACTAAACTTAAATATTAGTTAGAATGATTTTAAACTATTGTGTCATTCTCTAACTAGATCTGCTTTGCTAACCAGGTATTTTCTACACCTTTTTAACTAATCTCTTTTGCTATGTAAAGTCTCTGAGTGATTAATAACCATATGTAGAAGCCAAAATCAATTGGAAGCATTGGAGTTAAAAGGATAACCAATATTTTGGTTCCTGATCCCAGATCAGAAGTCCACAGGAGATGATGGGTCAGTGCTAACTTCTACCTTATGGTAAATTACTTATCTTCTTGATCAGAGAGGATATGGAGATCCAGAGTAAACTCCAAGTCAGTGTATCTGCAACAGGAGAGTCACATTGGAGGAAAATCAGTCCTCCAGGCTTCCCAAAAGAGGGAGGACCACTTGGTCAGCACAACCTTGACTTATCCTGGCAGATGACAATGCTGAGAGTCATAGAACTCCTCACAGGTCCCTAAAAGTCTCTCCTACAGTGCCATTATTGACCTCCAAAATTTAGTTAGTTCTGGGAACCTACATGCTCTTAATCATCCAATAAAATAAAAAATAACAAGCCGGGCATGGTGGTGCACATCTTTTATATCTTTTATCCCAACATTCAGGAGGCAGAGGTAGGAGGATTGCCATGAGTTCAAGGCCACCCTGAGACTGCATAGTTAATTCCAGGTCAGGCTGGACCAGAGTGAGACCCTACCTCAAAAAACACACACACACACACACACACACACACACACACACACACACACACACACACACACACACACACATTATATATAGACTAATAGACTCCCCTATCTGATTGTGACTTAAAATACTAAACTCTAACATTAACTCATGCCTTCTGCCTGTCCCTAATTAGCTTCACCTACCCTAAACCCCAGCTCCTCCCACTGGCCTTAGCCAGAATCAGAGCTATACCTCAGGCCCCTCCTTCCTTAGCCCTTACCCTATCTCATCTAGGGATAAGTACACCACCACCCCAAGGGATACTCTCAAACTTAAACTGTCTCACTTCCAGTGATCCCAAAACACTGATGCCACTCTGCCTCCTCTCTCTTGCCCCAAGCCCTCTATCCCTTGCCTCTGAGTGTTCGTTATCCCCTTGTTCCTGGCATTTTGATGTCATAGTTGTTGACAAGGATAACAAGCTCCTTAATTTTTCCTTCTGTCCTTTCACAAGGTGCATAGAGCCCATCTCCCTCACCTTCTCTATAACAGATGTCACCAGTGACTGCCCAGAAGGCAGCTCAATACAGTGATGGTACAAGAGAAGTCTCTGTCTTGTTCAGGACCAAGTTGTACCAGCATACTACACTGGTACTGATGGAAGGTACTCACTATGGATCTCACAACTCTGCCACCTCTAGCCACCATTTACTGTCTTGTCACCTGCCCTGAAGGGCAGGTACATTATCCAGATTCTCCAAGAACTCATCACCCCTACAGTCAGCATAAAGAAATTAACCTTTGTCTTTTATCATTAACAAAAGGCTGGAATATTAGGTCAGACAGGTCCCAAAATGGAGTCACCAAGAACAGCAGGATGGCAACAGAGACATAAGGAAGTGGATTATCAACAGTCTTTAAGAAACTGCCCAGACATTATCCCCTCCTTGCCTGCAATACCCCAAGGTCATGTTTTCCTGTCCTCTTATCTCATAAGTCAGCTGGTCACTGTTTCGGTGTCACAGCCTGTCTATCCTAGATCTCCCCAAAAGGAACTTTCAGCCATTTCCCTTCCCCACTTTCTCCCAACTTAAAGCCCTATAAATCCCACTATCTGTAAATTCAGATGGGCTGTGCTCCTTTCTTGTGAGCCAGCCCTAACAGCTTATGCTTTTCCCAAATAAAAGCTTCCATCTTTGCCTGAGAATGGTTTGCATGGTCATGGTCACTCCCAAACCTTATACTAGTGATTTTAGGCAGTGCATCTTCTTTTTCCACCTTTCAGAGATCTATATTTTCTTATTGTACTATGGAGAAACATGGCAACAGTCCATCTTAGCAGAAGTAGAGGTGCAATTCTCATTCTTATTATTTTGTATAAAACCTGTTTGCTAAATGCCTAAATATAAGACATTATGCTAGGTGATAAGAAGAAACTCACAATTCTGTCCTTTCTAATTCCCCTAGAGGTTTAGAATATGCTTACCACCATGAAATGACTTGATATAATATAAGGTGTATATGATATTTATACATTTGTGATATAAAGGATTAAAACTGCTAAAACAGAAACTCTAGCTTGGCTTAATGTAGAGAAAAAGAGACATCATGACTTAAGAATTGTTATAGCACAGGCAAATCTGGAATAAAAAGTTACTGGTGGTTTTAAAGGGCATTATGGGTAAACATTGTCCATTCATTGTATATTATTTGATTACTTTGAGGTAGTTTATTGATTGGTACCCAATACAGAAGTAGGAAATAAAATAAATCTAGGAAAAAGAAAACTGCATACACATCTTAAATTTGTTTTTATTTGGAAAAAATTAATATTATGTACAATAGTTTATTCATATGTCATAGCTGGCAATTTCTTTTGTGTATTCCCCACCTCCTTTCTGCCTTTTCCTCCCTCTTTCTTATTCTTCTGCCTTTATTCAAAACAGATTTGTCAAGATTTGGAGGCTGTGCCATTATATTATAAATCCAGTGGATCAGATCCTGCTTTCTTGGAGCTTAAAGTCTAATAAGGGTGATTAACCAAGCTCACAATTAGTGATGGTGAAAAACTCTCCATGTGTATATTCATGTGTTTGTGTTCATTACACTATATGCATGTTTTAGGAATTCACAGGTCAACTGTTATTTCCCATTATGCTTTCATAAGCATCATATCTTTTACCTAGCATGTATTCCACTTTCCTCTTTTCTGGAACACCCAACCCTCTGGCCCCAGCTGGTATATGAAGGTTTAAATTTGCATTTCAAATGAAGATTAGTAATCAAGCAAAGCTCATAAATGCAACCCCACATTTCACAAGCCAATCTAAACATTTTTTGAAACACTACAGACGGAGGTCATGGAATACTGAAGGCAAAGATGATCAAAGCTATTTTCCTCCAAGAAGGTGGTAGTAATGAAGTGAAACATTGTAGGTTGATCCTGAATTAATTTTGAATTTCTGATTTTATAGCTCAGTATTTAAAATTTTTCCCATAAAATTTTGTTATGAAATGTTTCATTCAGCCCAGGAGTGAATTTTTTCCTGTATTTGAGAAAAAGTAAAAGAAAAACAACAGATGTTGAATTATAGGAATAAGAATTTTAGATGGTTTATTTTCTTTGGAATTCATGTAACTTTAGGACAAATCCATTTATTTAAATTACATTTTACAGATGGGTTGTATGAAAAGAGATTCTTCTAGATGTGGAGCAAAAAGCAAGGAAAAAAAGGAAAGGGAGGAAAATCCAAGTTCTGGGTACTTTTCTGCTGTGAGTCTTCATGGCTTTGGGCATGGTCAAGTTTTGGTTTGTCTAGACATCTTGCTCTGCCATTCTTGCATGAGTTTTCCTTCCATGATAGCTACTTTAATTTCAGGGAAAAATCATGCATGCATTATAAATTTCAGAAAAAAATGTCTTTTTCCCCGCTTTTGAGTAAAAATATAAATGAAAGAATTTTGGAGAATAATCTTATTTTCCAGATGAAGTTTTCTGGGGGCAGTTTTAGAAGTTGTATAAATTCTGACCATCATGCCTCATAACTATTCCCTCCTCCTCTTACATTTCTTGTTCATAATGGTGTTTTTATGTGTCCCATTGGAACTCTTTCTGTCCTCAGTCTGTCTGTCTCTCCCTATCCCAGCCTTTTCATTTTAATTTCACTTTCTGGATCTCATTTCTACTTACCAATGCATTTTTCCCTGTGGTAATTAGACTTATGCATATGTACTTTTCTTGAAAACTTAAGATTTCTAAAAGAAATTGACACCCATAGGCTAGAGGGATAGATACAGGGTAAAGTGCTTACTGCACAAACATGGGGACCTTAGTTTGGATCCCTAGGATCCACATAAAAGCCCAGACATTGCAGCACATGTCTATAATCTCAGCTCTGTGAAGGTGGAGACAAGGGGTCCTTGAGGCTTGTTGTCCAGCTAGTCTACCCAAATGGATCCACTGCCAGTGAGAAAGCCTATCTCAAATAATAAAGTATAGACTGGCTGGAGAGATGGCTTAGAGGTTAAGACACTTGCCTGTAAAGCCTAATGACCCAAGTTTGATTCTGTAGTACCCATGCATAGCCAGATGCAGAAAGGGACCAATGCTTCTGGAGTTCATTTGCAGTAGCACAGAGCCCTGGCATGCCCATTTTTTCTGTCTCTCTTCTCTCTCTTTCTTCTTGCAAATAAATAAATAAATAAATAAATAAATAAATAAATAAATAAATAAATAAATTTAAAAAAAATAAAAAATAAGGTAGGTAGTAATGGAGTAAGATACCCAATGTGACCTCTGGCTCCCACAGGTACATAAACCTGCACAAACAAGTGTGTCCACATGTATACACACACACACACACACACACACACACCTGCACACCACATGCATAAAATAGTCTAACACACAAATGGTTATTTGGCTTATTTCATTTTAAAAGGCCTGAGTATCTTCTCTCAAGAATCTTGTTCTTATTTACAAAACTGCATTTTGGGCAAGTTTTCTTTGCTTAAAGTTTATCCACTGTCATGGGTTTGCTTACTTTATCTACAACATTTACCTTCAAATTACATTTCTAGCCTTCATTTATTTCTAAATTTATTCCTCTTTTTAATTTTAAAAATTATTATACATTTGGTATAAAGTGTAATATCCATTTATATTTCTTCCATGGAGAATTCTATGTTCAAATCTCTACCACATTTTTAAATGAGTTTTATTTTTATTTATTTATTTGAGAGAAAGAGGAAGAGAGAGAGAAAGAGAGAGAGAGAGAAAGAGAGAGAGAGAGAGAGAGAGAGAGAGAGAGATAATGGGTGTGCCAGGGCCTCCAGCCACTGCAAACAAACTCCAGATGCATATGCCCCCTTGTGCATCTGGCTTATGTGGGTCCTGGGGAATTGAACTGAGGTCCTTTGGCTTTGCAGGAAAGTTCCTTATCCTCTAAGCTATCTCACCAGTCCCATATACCCCATTTTTTAAATTGGGTTGTTTAATTTTTTTATTGTTTGGTTTTTGAGTTCTTTGTAAATTCTAAATATTAGACCTTTATTAAAGATATAGCTGGTGAAGATTTTCTCTCATTCTGTGGGTTGCCTAGTGACTCTGTTGATGGTTTTCTTGTCTGTATGGTAGCTTTTTAGTTTCAAGAGGTCTCAGTGGTTGAGTATTGATATAATTTCCTGTGTTACTGGGGTTTTATTCAGGAAGTCTTTCCATATGCCTACACTGTGAAGTGTGCTAATTGTTTATTTCTAGTTGTTTTATAGTTTCAGGTTTTATATTGAGGTCCTTAACCCATTTAGAGTTGACTTTTATGTAGAGTGAGAGTAGTGGGTCTAATTTCATTCTTCTACATGTGATTATCCAATTTATCCAACACAATTTGTTAAAGATGCTGTATTTTCTCCAGAGTGTGCTTTTGGCCTCCTTTTCAAAGATGATGTAGCTGTATTTTCTTGGATTTAGAAATATGTCTTTTATTCTATTCCATTGATCTGGATATCTGTTTTTGTGACAGTTTTAGTTACTATGGCTTTGTAGTCTATCAAAGTTAGTCTACCAAAAATATTGCAAAGTATGCATTGAAATATACATTGAATAGATTAATAGATTATATTATAGAGGTATAGATGGGTAAACTTTAAAATAGAACAATAGAAAAAAATAAATACAAAATAAGGCTGGAGAGATGGCTTACCAGTTAAGGTGTTTGCTTGTGAAGCCTAAGGACCCAGGTTTGATTCCTCAGCATCTATGTAACCCAGATACCCAAGGTGGCACATGTGTCTCGAGTTCATTTGCAGTGGCTAGAGGCCTTGGCATGCCGATTGTCTCTATGTACCTGTTTTTCTCTCTCTCTCAAAATTAATTAATTAATATTTTAAATGAAAACATATAAAATAAATATGAAAAAAATCTCCTTGCTAAATTAGTCCAGTCAGGTGAGAAACAACTTCAAGGAGCCCATTATAAGTAATTGGAGTACACAAAGGTGGTAAAGGGAAGAAAAATATGTTAAGATATAATATCCGATCTTCTGGACAAGATGGTATCCGCCTAACCTCACCTCACCTTACAGGGAAGTAAAAGCAAGACCCTTAAGCTTTCAGAGATTTTTAAAAGGGTTTGTTGGCTCTTGCATGCTGCCAGAGGGAGGGGGTGGATAAAAAAAAAAATAGGGAATCCACTGATTCCCACACTCTCAGGCAGGGGCCACTGCAGGTTAGGTCTTGCTGGGCTGGTGTGAGCCTCATCACCAGTCAGATCCCTCCCTCACTGGCCAGAGCCTCATGTGGCCCCCCTGAGCCATGTCAGGTCCCGCTGGGCCTGACTGACAGGTAGGATCCCTCCGTCACTGGCCAGAGCCCCATGTGGCCTGCCTGAGCCACATCAGGTCCAGTGGGGCCTGCCTAAGCCTCATCACTAGTCAGATCCCTCTCTCACTGACCACAGCCCCATCACTGGTCAGGTGCCTCCCTAGCCTTCCTGAGCCCCATTCCAGTCAGGTGCCACCACTCCCCCTCCCAGGGCAGATCAGGGATCCAGGTAAGTAGGCCAGTGTTCCTGCCCTACCCTGCCTAAGCCCAAATAGGGGGGTTGTGGTCCCCTACCCCTCCCACCTCCATCGGGAACACAGGCCAGCAGGCCAGTGTCCCCCACCCAAGCCTATCAGAACTCCAGGGGCTACCGCCCTGACACTCACCACTGTGCCCCACCCCACCCCAGGGCAGCAGGCTAGCATTTCACACCCTACGCTTTCTGAACCATTGTGATGTGCAGACTACAGTGAATAAGGAATAGCATGAAAAACCAGATACAAGTAAATGTAGCTAGACTATCAAGTCCCACAATGGATGTCTCAAATCAAAGCATAGAAGAGACAATAGAATCAGAACCCCCAAATGAAGAGACAAGCTATGCAACCATGGCCAAGCAAATAGCACAACTCTCAGAAACTCAACAAAGAGCCAACAATTGTATGAATGTTAGGTTTGCTAGATTAGACCTAATATAAAAGAACCAGGAAGGGCTCCAAAAACAGTTAAATGATCTGAAGGAGAATGAAATAAAAAAGAGGTCCTCAATAACCAGCTGGCTAAGTTCAATGAAGACATAAAAAATGCAAGGATGAACTCCAAGAAGCATTAAGAAAGTCAGAAAATGACACAAAAAGGGAACTAGACAGAGGGATGGAAACTATACATAAAAAACAGTAGAAAATATGAAGCAAATTGAACAAGCCCAAAACTCTATAGAAGCTCTTAAGAACAGAGTCAGTCAAGTGGAGGATAGAAACTCAGAACTGGAAAACAAAACAGAAGAAACAGTTCGTGAGTCCAAAAATTTCAACAAGTTCAAAAATTTCTGTGAACAGAACATGAGGGAAATGTAGGACACCCTTAAGCATCCAAACATTAGGATCATTGGTATACCAGAGGGGGAAGAAACACAGACCAAAGGAATGGAAAGCTTATTCAACAAAATAATTGAAGAAAATTTCCCGCTCTCTCAAAAGAAAATCCATCAAGTTACAAGAAGCTAGCAGAACTCCAAACAGCCTGGACCAAAGGATAAATTCTCCAAGACACGTTATGTTTAAGACTCTAAACATCAAACACAAAGAGAAAATCCTAAAAGCAGCCAGGGAGAAACAACACATTACATATAAAGGGAACACCATCAGAATTACCTCAGACTTCTAAATGGAAACCCTAAAAGCCAGAAAGTCCTGGAATGGAACATTGCAAACTCTAAGAACCTATGGCTTCCATCCCCAACTACTCTACCCATCAAAAGTATCCTTCATGATAGATGGTGAAAGAAAATCTTTCTACAATAAAACTCATCTTTACAAGTATATGAACACAAAGCCAAACCTACAGAGAGTACTTCAGGGAATTCTTCACACAGAAGAATCAAACAACCAATCTCAAGTGCCCCCAAGAAGCAGTCCACATTAACCAAAAATAAATAAATAAATAAAACCCACAAAGACCAAAAAAACACCAAACCACATAATCCACCACAATATGGCAGGTATTAAATCAAACCTCACAGTTATATCTCTGAATATTAATGGACTTAATTCACCCATCAAAACATATAAGCTAACAGGGTGGATCAGAAAACTAGACCCCTCAATCTGCTGCCTTCAAAAAACCCACCTCACCACTAAAGGCAGACACCTCCTCAGGGTGAAAGGGTGGAAAATGATATTCCAAGCAAACACAAATAAGAAAAAAGCAGGCCTAGCTATACTTATATTGGATAAAATAGACTTCAAACCAAAAGTAACCAAAAAAAAGACAAAGAAGGCCACTTCTTACTTATCAAGGGAACAATCCAACAAGAGGATATCACAATCATCCATATTTAAGCACCAAACACAGGTGCACCACAATTCAAAAGCAAAAACTACTTGCCAACTAAACAGAAATAACCACCAACACCATCATAGTTGGGGACTTCAATACTCCACTATCAGCAATAGAGAGATCATCCAAAAAGAAAATTAATAGGGAAGTAATAGAACTCAACATCACCATAGAGCAACTAGACCTAACAGACATATACAGAACATTCCACCCAAAATCTACAGATTACACATTCTTCTCAGCAGCCCATGGAACCTTCTCTAAAATAGATAATTTATTGGGCCACAAAGCCTGCCTCCATATTTTCAAGAAAATTGATGTAATATCCTGCATGATATCAGACCACAATGCTGTAATGCTAGAATTTAACAACAAAATGTATGCCAGGAATCCCTCTAGCGCCTGGAAACTGAACAACACACTTTTAAACAATAAATGGGTTGTGGATGAAATAAAGAATGAAATTGAAAAATTTCTAGAATTCAATGACAATGAGAACACATCATACCAAAACTTATGAGACACAAAGAAGGCAGTCCTTAGGGGAAAAATCATGGCACTAAATGCCCTCATAACAAAAACAGAGAGATCCCAAATCAATAACCTAACCACCCACCTAAAGGCATTGGAAAAAACAAGAAGAAGCCAACCCAAAAAGCTCCAGATGGAAAGAAATAATTAAGATAAGAGCAGAAATTAATGAATTGGAAACTAAGAGGACAATTAAGAAAATTGATGACACAAAGAGCTGGTTCTTTGAAAAAAATAACAAGATTGATACACCCTTGGCCAATATGATCAAGCAAAAAAAAGAAACGCTTCAAATTAACAAAATTAGAAATGAAAAAGGAGAGATCCCAACAGACATGAGTGAAATAGGAAAAATTATTAGGACTTATTTCAAAAACCTCTACTCCACAAAACAGGAGAATATGGAGGAAATGGATGAATTCCTAGACACATACCACCTACCAAAGCTAAGCCCAGAGCAAATTAATCTCCTAAACAAACCCATCACACCCTTCGAGATTGAAGAGGCAATCAAACACCTCCCCCAAAAGAAGAGTCTAGGACCAGATGGTTTCTCAGCCGAATTCTATCAAACCTTCATGGAAGAACTGAAACTGATTCTTCTCAAACTGTGCCACACAATTGGAGAACAGGGAGAGATCCCCAACTCCTTCTATGAAGCTAGTATCACCCTAATTCCAAAACCAGGCAGAGATGCCACAAGAAAGGAAAATTATAGGCCCATTTCCCTGATGAACATAGACACAAAGATCCTGAACAAAATTCTTGCAAACCAAATTCAACAGTGCATCAAAAGAATTATCCACCTTGATCAAGTAGGCTTCATCCCTGGAACCCAGGGGTGGTTCAACATACAGAAATCTGTCAATGTAATACACCCCACAAACAAGCTTAAGCACAAAAACCACATGATCATTTCGATAGATGCAGAAAAGGCCTTTGTCAAAATACAACATCCCTTCATGATCAAAACATTGGAGAGAATAGGCATGGACGGCCCATTTCTCAACATAATAAAGGCTATATATAAAGCTCCTAAAGCCCAAGTAATTCTTAAAGGAGAGGGACTGAAGGAATTCCCATTGAGATCAGGAACAAGGAAGGGGTGTCCACTCTCACCTCTGCTCTTCAACATAGTGCTAGAAGTACTAGCTCAAGCAATAAGACAGGAAATCAAAGGGATAGAAATTGGAAAGGAAGAAGTTAAGCTAGCACTATTTGCAGATAACATGATTCTATACATAAGGGACCCAAGAACCTCCATTTCAAAACTCTTAAAGGTGAGCTGGCATGGTGGCACACGCCTTTAATCCCAGCACCCGGGAGGCAGAGGTAGGAGGATCGCTGTGAGTTCGAGGCCACCCTGAGACTACATGGTTAATTCCAGGTCAGCCTGGATCAGAGTGAGACCCTACCTCACAAAAAACAAACAAACAAACAAAAAACTCTTGAAGGTGATTAGCGCCTTCAGCAAAGTAGCAGGATATAAGATCAATGCACAGAAATAAGTAGCCTTTCTGTATGCAAAAGACAAAGAGACAGAAAAAGAAATAACTAACAATGTCCCATTTTCAATTGCAACAAAGAAAATAAAATACCTTGGAATAACATTAACTAAGGAAGTGAAAGACCTATACAATGAAAACATAAAAAAAAAAAAACTCAAGAAAGAAATTGAGGAGGTCCTACAAAAATGGAAAGACCTCCCATGCTCCTGGATTGATAGAATTAGCATTGTGAAAATGACAATGTTACCAAAAGCACTATATAGATTCAATACAATGCCTATAAAAATCCCAACTTCTGTCTTCACTGAGATAGAAAAAACTATCTCAAAATTCATATGGAAAGGCAGAAGGCCTCGGATATCCAAGCATATCCTTAGCAAAAGAAACACCTCTGGAGGCATCACCATACCTGATCTAAAGCTATACTACAAAGCCATTTTAAAAACAACATGGTACTGGCATAAAAATAGGAATATAGACCAATGGAACAGAATAGAAGACCCAGAATTTGTGTCAAGTAACTAGAGCTATTTGATATTTGACAAAGGCCCTACCAATGCAGAATGGAAAAAAGACAGCATCTTCAACAAATGGTGCTGGACAAACTGGACAACCATATGTAGGAAAATGAAACTCGACCCACACATCTCTCCATGCACAAAAATCAAGTCCAGATGGATCAAAGACCTTAATATAAAACCAGAAACTCTGCTACTACTGGAAGAAAAATTAGGAGTAACCTTCCAGGACATAGGAGTGGGAAAAGACTTCCTGAACAAAATCCCAGCAGCCCAGGAAATTAAACAGTCACTCAACCATTGGGATGTCATGAAGCTGAAAAGCTTTTTCACTGTCAAATATACTATAACCAAAGCCAGCAGATTACCCACAGAATGGGAGAAAATTTTCACCAGCTATACAACTGACAGAGGCCTAATTTTTAGAATCTACAAAGAACTCCAAAGCCTAAACAATAAATCATCAAACAACCCACTCACAAAATGGGGCAGAGAACTGCACAGGGAGTTCTCAGAGGAAGAAATACAAATAGCAAATATGCATTTAAGAAAATGTCAACATCCCTAATCATCAGAGAAATGTAAATTAAAACAACTATGAGATTCCACCTCACCTCAGTAAGGATGGCTAACATTAAAAAAAAACAATGAAAACAAATGCTGACGAGGCTGTGGAGAAATAGGAACAAGTCTTCACTGTTGGTGGGAATGTAAAATGGTTCAATCATTATGGACAGCTATATGGAGACTCCTGAAAAGGATGACCATAGACCTACCAATGAATCCAGTTATTCCCTTATTGGGCATATACCCTAAAGGCTCCAAGCCTCAGATCAGAGACATTTGCTCAACCATGTTTATAGCTGCTCAATTCATAATAGCAAAGAGCTGGAATCAACCCAGATGTCCATCATTAGATGAATGGATAACAAAGATGTGGTATATCTATGCTATGGAATTCTACGTAGCAGTAAGGAAAGATGAAATAAGGAAATTTGAAAAAAATGGTCAAACGTGGAACAGATCATCCTCAGTGAGCTCACCCAATCACAATAAGATAATCATCACATGGTCTCATTTATCTGTCGCTCCTAACCTGAATCCACCTGAGATGATGCCAAACCTAATAAACACTTTGAGGACCAGACAAGAGGGAGGGTGGCATGGAGGGGGGGTAAGAGTGGGAGGGAACAAAAGGGTGGGAGGGAGGACAAGGGTGGGGGAATACAAATAGGGACCCTAAAGGAAATGATACTATAAAACTCTTTATTCTGAACAACAGGCTAAAACAGTGATCCTTCAGCAGGCCCGCAGAGGGAACACCTGAACCACAGGAAACTGGAGAGAACATTATGAAGACCAACTTTAATCTTTTCCTGCTTCTCTCTCTCTTCTCTCTCTCTCTCTCCTCCTCTCCTGTCTATACTCACTTTCTCTTTTATATTATCTATCTTTTTCTTCCCTCACCTTCCTAGGCACTGACTTATAACTCCCAGGGCCAGCACGGGATTAACTTTCACAATGAGCTGTTGATCCGAGACACCTACAAGGTTTCCCAAAAAAGACAGATTTCTGTCAGAGTTCTTGATGACCCACCAAAGGTTAATGGTAAGACCCTATTGTCAAAGACAGCATACATGTGTGAGACCAAACATGGAGAGACCTGTCCAGAATCTTGAAGAGTGTCAGTCCCCAGACAGTTAGCTAGTCTAGTGCTACATGAGTAACTTGGGGAAAATTGCTAACATCTGTCCAACCACTTGCAGTCTAAGCTACCCAGCAGGAAATAACCTGACATAATGCTCAAACAATTGCAGTAGTGGCACACAGCCATGGTGGGTAACCAACTGCTCTTGATTTGGCTAATAGATCCACTCAGTGGAATGGAAATCAATGCTGGAATTGGGAAATAAGTCAAAACCATGTACAAAAAATGAGCTCAGTTTCCAACATCAAGATACCACCAAATGTGGGCTAGAAGGGAGCCTAAGCATATAAAATTCCCTCCAAAATATCTATGGCCATCCCTTCTATCTAGTACTAACTTCTCTCTCCATTGTAGAATGTGCTTATCTTTTTCAGATGGACAACGAACCTGAAGGGAGGATCAGCCAATCACACCTCACCAGGGCCCCAGCTGAAATCATAGAGTAATGCGGGGGAAGGGCAAGAGTACAGAGTTCTTAGTGATCATGACACCAGAAAAAGGCTGAAGCAGATAAACACAGAGAACATCCAACTCCAACTAAGCCAGATATCCAGAGACACAGAGGCTCCCAAAACCTCATCACTGAAGCAGAACTAAAATGACCCCAATGTGGCTCAGGGAAATTTGCAGAAGAGGGGGCAGAAAGAATGTTAAAGCCACAAGTTGGGGCATTATGCACAGAGACTTGGCCTACCCCCCAGAACTCTTGACTACCCCCACAATGCATGACCCACATTCCCCATTGATGAGGGTCCCTTTGGAAGAGGGAGGACAGGGAGGAGGATAATGGAGCCAACACTATGAATGTAAAATCAGAATAATATAAATAAAAATAAATTATATAAAAAATGAAAGGCTGCCCTGGTGCACAGCGGAGGACTGCCAGTATCCTAGCAATGTGGCAACAGAAGCATCCTCATGGTGTTTAGGTTTTCAAATAATGAAATAATAGTCACAACATTTTTCATTTAAACAGCAGTCTCCAAGGACCTTAAAGTCTGTTGTGAATATTGAAAAGGAATCCCAACATTCCCCTCCTGGCATGGCTGATGTCCATTTTACTTATGGGTAAACTAGAGCAAACAGGTTGCAGGATACCTACCATTATGAGTGGTGGGTCCACTAGGAAGTGTGCAGAGAGAATGTAAAACTAATAAAAAAACACTCAAGAAAAGGAAAAAAAAGATATAATATCCATAATGGTTTCTTATATAGATAATGTTATATAATCCATAACAAAAGAAAAATAAATGGGTGCATTTAGCAAGTTGTTAGGTTATAAAATTAATATACGAAATCAGTTCCATTTCTACAAGCTAGCAGTGAAAAAGCAGAAATTAGAATGTTGACAGCTCATATCATGTGCAGCTATTGTGACAGTAACCACAGTGGCTATGAGTGCAATGGCCATGTCATGTCCATTCAACAACGTTCTACAGCACTCCCCCATACTCTAGCTCTTAATTTTTTTTTCTGTCCCTCTACTTTGATTTTCCCTGAGCCTGGACGGGGATGACATAGATGTCCAGAATAGGGCTGAATAATCAACAGTCACTTTTTGACTGGTTATGATTAATTTGACTCTTCATTGATTGCTACCAACTATAAATCTAAATGCTTTTCTGCAAGGCTGAGACCCCTGTAGTACTGGCAAGTAGTAGGAAGAAGAGGATCATGAGGTAGATAAAGGATGGCAATGTGATGTACATGATCAAAATGTATCATATATAAAATAATATATTTTAAATTGCAAACAATGACTGTTGTTAAGCTCCTTCTTGATAAGAAAAAAATAAGAAACAGCAATGCATTCTTTGGCCATGTAAAAATAAATGCATTCCTTGAACCAGTGGGTCAGAGAGCATGTGAGTATTTGTCCTTTTGATCTACCTAAAGTAGATTTAAATGCTTGACAAAAATGTTACTCTTTGCATGGAATGTCAAAATTTTGTAATATTATTTTCATTAAATAGATGACTTGATATTTATTTCTGTTAGGACTCATTTCTGAAATTATAATGGAAGCCCAAGAGACAGCATTCAATATTCAAATGTATAAAAGTTTTGCAGACTATATCTTACTCTTATGAGCTATATCCTAGTCCAGAGGGTATGTGAGTGATTCAGATATAATAAATGCATCTACTTAGTAATTCCCCATTGTTAGATATAGGAATATTTAAAAAGGACTAATTACCTATAGAACATAATTCAAATAATTGAAATAGTACATTAATTCAATCAATCTTGCAATAGTAGTCATAAGGGAAATAGCTTGGCTGCCTCCATATAATAAATGGTTATTATGTAAAAAGAAAAATTAAGTTATTCTGTGTGGTTCTGGAGATCACAGTTCATGCTCATGTTTCAGTATTTTTGTGTATTAAATATTGGTCTCACTGGACAATGAACTTCATAATAACACAATGCTACCTTGAATAAATTTCTTCACATAATTTTGATTGCTTATTTTATTCAAAACTATTTTATTTTCTCAAAGCATTATTTTTATTATTTTATTTTATTTTTATTATAGAGAGAAAGAGAGAGAGAGAATTGGTGCACCAGGGCCTCAGCCAGTGTAATTGAACTACAGTCACTTGTGCCACATAGTGGGCATGTGCGACTTTGTGCTTGCCTCACTTTTGTGGGTCTGAATTACATGGGATCTGGAGAGTAGAACATTGGTCCTTAGGCATCACAGGTAAGCGCCTTACCTGCTAAGCCATCTCTCCAGACCTATTTTTTACTTATAACACAATCCAGTGAGGAATATAAGAGAAACATTGCTAGTGCTGTGATTTACATCAGCTTGCAAGAACCAATTCTGTTTCAAATGATACTTTGTTACTAGTTTGATATTAGCCATGGTGGGAGTTATAAACACCATGCAAATAAGACATGCTAATAATACCCCCCCACTCCCCAATTCCAGACAGATGTTAAACATTGGGGAAAAATAAAGACTGCAAGGCTTAGGGAAGTTCAGTGACTTCTAAAGTCCTAAAATAAATAATTAACTTAATGAAACAGTTACAGTTTGTGTAGGGGTAGATGGGTTATAGCCAGTGTTTGAGTGGCGCTCAAATGAGGACTAGATTTAGCATTTTAATGTTGGGCCCTAAGAGGCCCAGGTGTGAGGCCTAGTGGAACTTTCTGAGCCTGACTAGAGTTTAGTGACCTGTCTTTGGCCTACTTCTGCTTAAGAGTGACTCAGCAAGGCCTAAGCCAAAACTGCCTCTGCCCAGCTACTGCTGACGTGGTGAAATAATATTGGCCCTTACACCTTTTTCCCATCCTGAGACCCACCCTCTTTCTCAAAACTAAATAAACACCTTCCAATTATAAGAAAACAAGTTCTTGCCTCGACAAGACTCCCGGCTCAGTGTGTTTTTCTCTCCGGTGTTTTTGGGGTGGGGGTATGAGCTGGCGACACCCATCATCCCGCTCAGCCTCAAGAAAAGCCGCTGGATCAGCTCTTTCTTCTGCTCTACCTGCCAGAAGGAACTGGCATTTTAAATAGTAAAAATGATTATGCATGAGAGGGCATATTTAATAGGAAAGCAATGATTTCTGCCTTCATGGGGCTCATGATGCATTGTGGAGGAAACCTTTAGCAAAAAATGACAAGTAGCCAGGCCTGGTGGAGCATGCCTTTAATCCCAGAATTTGGGTGGCAGAGGTAGGAGGATCACCATGAGTTCAAGGCACCCTGACACTACAGAGTGAATTCCAGGTCAGCCTGGGCTGGAACGAGACCCTACCTTGAAAAACAAAACAAAAACAAAAACAAAAGACAAGTGAGGGCTGGAGAAATGGTTTAGCGGTTAAGGTGTTTGCCTGCGAAAGCCAAAGGATCCAGGATCAATTCTCCAGGACCCACATAAGCCAGATGCACAAGGGGCACATGCATCTGGAGTTCATTTGCAGTGGCTAGAGGCCCTGGCATGCCCATTCTCTCTCTGTGTCTGCCTCTCTTCTACCTCTCTCTCTCTCTCTCTCTCTCTGTGGTTGCAAATAAATAAATTAATTTAAAATAAAGACAAGTGAGACAGAGTATTTTGGAAAGTAAACAAGAGGATTAGTGAGGTGCCTAACAAACTGTCCTTTCTCTAGGCAACTTCTTTAAAAATATATATCATTTAAGTTTATATTTTCTTGATAATATTTCATCACATGTTTAGCCATCTAACATATTTGTGCTATGCAAAATGACATATGTGGGTAGGAAATGGGCCCAAGAAAAGATGTTGTGGTTGTGAACTGAAAGAGATAATGGATGAAAATGAATGGACAGTTTTGAAAATAGTAATAAAAAATGTTCAGCAATCATTTAAGTCCCCAGTTTCAAATAGGGGAATAGTAACTGTATAGTGTTAATAGATAGTGTATCCAGGAAATTAGGACTTGCTTAACAAGTATTAAGTGAAATACCCACCAACATAATTAGTAATTTTATTTGTTATTCTAATTTAATTACTCCTTAAAGCAGTGTTAAATATTTAGATGCATCAAGTAAATTGACAATAAGTATTATAAGGAATCTTTCATGATACCACAACACCAGCAGCTCTAGTCATAACAAGTATTATGAATAGTAGAGAAAGAACAGTAAAGTAACAAATTTCTACTGTTTTTGCCATTTACAATATGGAATTTTGTTATGGAAATCCTAGAATATTTATGAAATAAAAATTGTTGACTTATTATCATAATCAGAACTTAAATTGAACTGAAGTACTAATAAGTCAAGGAATGGGAGAAAATTTGAGAAACTTAACACATGTTGCTGTCAAGATTATACAACAAAAGATGTAAGGGAAGTTTTGTGAAAATCCTCCATCTTTACAAAAGTTGTTTCCTTGGAGGAAACCACTGTCTCTGCAAGACTCAGTCAAAAACTTGGCAATGGCCTTGAGCCTATTGTTGGTTGGTAACATAACATCATTATGAAGCTAGATGAAGTATGTATGGAATTGAAGAGCACAGACTAGCAAAACCCCTGTAAGCATCCCTACTTCTGACCATCACTCTATCTTACATTGACAAACTTCCTTGTATATTGGTTTTTGCTTCACTTCTGCCTTCCAAATGTATAGCCTACTCAGATTCAGAACCACAAAGAAAAAAAGAACCTTGAACCATATTTTCTAGTCTTATATGTGAAGAATTGTGCTGCCTGGATAAATTTTCATGTCCAGACACTACCATTTAACAATTGTTATACAGTTTAACATTTTACATTTATAAACTCTTGTATACATATTATATAAATATATACATATATATTTGTCTATGACAAGGTTTCTCAAACATTTTTTCCATTTTTGACCCTTTATTGCTTGAGAAATAGTAGCATGACCCTGGTATTGAGTATCGAGGTATATAAGACAGGTATACAAATCATATAATAATAATTACAAAAATATTTTAAGACAATTATTTGGTATACCTGTATTTTTGTCAATTATTAAAGGTGAAAGTAAATATACTAAGGATATGGTTACTCAGTTTACATGAAGAATAATTCTTGGCTGAATATTTGATGGTGAAAGATACAGAGCATCTTAAATTTCTTGAGAGGAGATCAATATCCTGATTTTATTGTTGTCAATGTTGAAAATGCCCTTTCCCACATCTATATACCATAAGATGGCAGAAGTATGTTTAGGGCCATTTCAAAAATTATTTAAGCTCTGATCACTTGAGAACTTCCAGCTGTGGGTGAATTTTTCCCTAGATTGGGCTTGGGGTAGCTCAGGAGGGCCCCCTAGCTCTTACTTTCCACATGGGTTCTTCATCCCCTTCAGCTCCCCATATGGCAGGAGCTCCTTGAACATTCTTTTTTCTTTCCACACTTTTCCCCAAGCCCTCCATATGGGATCTCTAGACACATGGCATGGGTGCTTTTCCTTGGCTCTGTACTTCCCTCAATAAATATACTAATTTAACAATAAAAACTATTTAAAATTCTGTCCTAATTTCAGCCAAAATTTAGTTAATAATTTATTTATGAAACTCAACTTTATAACTCAAACAGCATTTTTTTTAGGTTTTTAGGTTTTTTGAGGTAGGATCTTGTTCTAGCCCAGGTTGACCTGGAATTCTGTAGTCTCAGGCTGACCTCAAACTCACAGCAATCTACCTACCTCTGCCTCCTAAGTGTTGGTATTAGAGGCATGTGCCACCACACCTGGCAGAAATAGCATTTTTATTATTTTATTTATTTATTTATTTAATTTTTATTTTTATTGACAACTTCTTTAATTGTAGACAATATCACATGTTATTTCCCTCCCTCCCCAACTTCCCCCTTTGAAACTTCACTCTCCATCATATCCCCTCCCCCCTCTCAATCAGTCTCTCTTTTCAGTTTGATGTCATGATCTTTCCTCCTATTATGATGGTCTTGTGTAGGTAGTGTCAGGCACTGTGAGATCATGGATATCCAGGCCATTTTGTGTCTGGAGGGGCATGTTGTAAGAAGTCCTTCTCTTCCTTTGGCTCTTACATTCTTTCCACCCCCTCTTCCGCAATGGACCCTGAGCCTTGGAAGGTAGGTTTGAGATGTTTCAGTGCTGAGCACTCCTCTGTCACTTCTTCTCAGCACCATGGTGCCTTCTGAATCATCCCAAGGTTGCCACCGTCTGAAAAGAGAAGCTTCTCTAACCAAAAGTGAGAGTAGCATTAATATATGGATGTGGACATTAAGAGAAGTGCTTAATGGGCAGTTTGGTGAGCATAGTATAAACATTTAGTGAAACTCCAGCAGACATTACACCCTTAGGGCTCATGACTACCCCTGTCATACTTTTTCAGTATCAGGGATGTGTTCCCTCCCACGGAGCAGGCCTCTAGTCCAATTAGAGATCAGTTAGTTTCTCCATATCAGACATGCCACTATTGCACCCGTTGGCTCATTTGGCCTGGCTGGCCATATTTAAAGCTTGCAGTGTTCACTGTTGAGTACCTTCACTGGTATTTTCTCTCTCCCATTGACCTGCATGCAGTGTAGCTTTTTCCGACTTTCTGCCAGCTGGTTCTCATGGAGGAAGCTTTCAGCTCAGCTGTAGCAGGATTTCTCAGTGAACTTTCCACCCAAGTATGTGGATTCTTCAGCAATAGGGTCTTACCATCTATTCCTGTTGGGAAAGCAAGGGCCTCAGCAATGGCCTGTAATGTTTTGGGGGTATCTGTGACCTCCCTGGCCAACAACTCATTGGAAGGTATCCCATCCCTGGCACTGAAAAGTTTCTAGTACCAATCTATGGCTTCTGAGTGTTCCATTGTCCAGAAAAGTAGGTTTCCATATGACTTGTTAATATCCTCTTAGATTTTGATTAGCCCTCCCTCCACTGTTCCTTTAATCAATCTCTTCCCCTGACCTCACTTAGGCCTTTTAACCCCCATTAATCTGTTCTACTTTCATATATACAGTACCATCCTATTAAGTCCCCCCTCCCTCCCTTTCTATTCCCTTTATATCCCCTTTCTAGCTTACTGGCTTCTGCTACTGAGTTTTATTTTTACTCACTTAAAAGTCCAATCATTTGTAGCTAGGATCCACATATGAGAGAGAACATGTGAAGTTTGGCCTTCTTAGCCTGGGATACCTCACTAAGTATAATCCTTTCCAGATCCATCCATTTTCCAGCAAATTTCATATCTTCATTTTTCTTACTGCTGAGTAGAACTCCATTGTGTAAATGTGCCACATCTTCATTATCCACTCATCAGTTGAGGGACATCTAAGCTGGTTCCATTTCCTAGCTATTGTGAATAGAGCAGCAATAAACATGGATGAGCAAGTATCTCTAAGGTAGTGAGACGAGTCCTTAGGATATATGCCTAGGAGTGGTATAACTGGGTCATATGGTAGATCTATATTTAGTTGTCTCAAGAACCTCCACACTGATTTCCACAATGGCTGGACCAGGTTGCATTCCCACCAACAGTGCAGAAGGGTTCCTCTTTTTCCACATCCTCTCCAGCATTTATAGTCATTTGTTTTCATGATGGTAGCCAATCTGACAGGAGTGAGATGGAATCTCAAGGTAGTTTTAATCTGCATTTCCCTGATGACTAGGGATGTAGAAAATTATTTTATATGTTTATATGCCATCTATATTTCTTCTTCTGAGAACTCTCTATTTCGTTCCATAACCCATTTTTTAAATATTATTTTTTATTGACAAGTTTTATACTTACATGCAAAAAAACCACCTGATATTTCCCTCCTCTCTCCCCATTCCGCTTTAGAGGTCCAATCTCCATCATATCCCTTCCCTCTTTCCATTAGTCTCTCCAGACAGAAGTTGGCCTCAATCTCCATGACCTTGCAGTGCCTAGCAATACCTCCTCAAGACCCTCAAAATAGAAGAAAAAGATGATGACATCAAATTAAAAGAGAGACTAATGGAGAGAGGGAGGGGATATAATGGAGATTGGAACTCCATAACCCATTTTTAATTGGGTTGTTTGATTTCTTAGTATTTAATTTTTTGAGTTCTTTGTATATCCTAGATATTAACCCTCTGTCAGATGTATAGCTGGCAAAGATTTTCTCCCATTCTGTAGGCTGCCTCTTTGCTCTATTCACAGTGTCCTTAGCTGTAAAAGCTTTGGAATTTCATGAGGTCACAGCAGTTGATCTACAAACAACACTTTTATAATCAGACATTCTCACACAATATAGTTCAAAGGTATACTAATTTGATGGTTACATGACAAGGAATAAGAAAAGGAAAATATTAAGGCTTTGTTTCCCATAATTTTGCTGTCTTTTCTTTAAGAGCAGAAAACTTTGAATGTACAGTAAAACCCTGCAATTCACAACATACAATATTCTTGGAGTCGAGCTGAGATGTTTCATTCAGTGTTACTTCTTGGTGTGGTGTGATGAAATGGGTGATGCACACATGTTGACTGTTGAGAACTAAGACTACAGTGAAGTCCAGTGATACAACACTGGTGAGGACTGCTAGGAACATCTCAGATACATGATTGGTTTGAGGTACTTTTTGCTCATTTTCATACAAAATGTTTCCTGTTGCTAAATTTTTTGTGACACCTACATTCAGTTATGTGATATCATGTGGCATTGTGACCTAGAGTTTAAGAAGGTATGATCTGTAAATTGCTATTTTCAATTAATATTAAAAATATTATAACCACCTATGCTTAGGAGCACCATAGCAGCTGCTTTTTATTAACAGATGGTATGTCTAGGGATAACTACATCATAATATACTCATTTTTTTCACTTATGTATATTTGGGTATTTTTTTTCTTTTGCTATTATAATGAGTAAACCAAATACCTACATAAGTTAATTTCTAACTGCTGGAAAAATATCTAATCAGAAGCAACTTATAGAAGGATAGGGTTTATTTCAGCTTAGAGTTTTGAGAGGAAGTTAGCATCATGGAATGGAATGCATTGCAGGATAACAATGCAGGAGTCATATCTTCACATAAGCCGGGAGTAAGTAAAGAAATTAAGAGCACAAAGTGGGCCAGGAGTCATGGTGCAAGCCTTTACTTCCAATACTCAGGAGGCAGAGGTAGGAGGATTGGTATGAGTTTGAGGCCAGCATGGGACTACATAGTGAATTCCAGGTCAGCCTAAGCTAGCACTAGACCCTACCTAACAGATCCTCTCAGTGGACTATTATCCATAGCTGGAACTGAGAAACAAGTCAGAACCATATCCAAAAACGAGCCTGCTCTCCAATATCAAGGTCCCACCAATAGTGGGATACAAGAGGGCCTACACCTATTAAATTCTTTCTAAAATAATAATGGTTATCCATGTGTTGTCCACTGACCTCATTCTCTGTTAGAGAATCTGCCTCTCTTTTTCAGATGGACACAGAACCTGAAGAGAGAATAAGCCCATCTCTCACCTCACAAGGGCCCCAGCTGAAACCATAGAGTAATTGTGGAAATGATCAAGAGTGCTTGAGTGCTTCTTTCTTGGTGAACATGTACAAGGGTGAAGGAGATAGACACAGAGAACACTCAACTCCCACCAAAACAGAAATCCAGAGACACAGAGGCTCCCAAGAGCTCATCACTGAAGTAGAGCTAAAATGAACCCAATATGGCTCAGGGAAATTCACAGAAGAGGGGGTGGAAAGATTGGTAGAGTCACAAGTTGGGACATTATGCATAGAGACATTGCCTCTTCCCCATCACTGATGGCTACCTCCATCATGACCCACAATCCCCATGGGGATAACTGGCATCCCCAACCAAGAGGGGGGCAGGGATGAGGGTAAGGATAGTACCAACATGTGCTGTTTACATACTGAGTATGTACACAACAAAAAATATAAAAAATAAATAAAAAGTGGTGATGGCTTCACAATCTTATGAATATACTACAATAAAACCATTAAATTATGTAATTATTATGAAATGTGAATAATTTATCACTTAAAAAATTCTAAAAAAAATAACAAGCACCAAGTGGGGCTGGTCTATAATACCTCAAGTCCTGACCCAGTGACACATTTCTCCCAGCAAAGCTCCATCTCTTAAAGGTTCCATTAACTTCCTAAACAGCAACATTAGGTGTGGATCAATAATTCAAATGCATTAGTCTATGGGGGATAGTTTATATTTACATTTAAACCTCCACATTATCTTTACATGTTTTTTTACATTCATGATCAAGACTTTTTCTATTTTGTGTACATCAGAGTAGGATTTCTATTTTTTTTCTTTTTTGCATTTCTTTTATGAAGCTGGGTCTCATTCTAGAAAAGCCTGACCTGAAACACACTCTATTGACCAGGCTGGTTTCAAATGCACAGAGATTGTCCTACTTCAGACTCCTGCGTGCTGAGTTTAAAGGTGTGTGCCACCATACAACGTAAGGATTTCTAGTTATGTAACTTTCACATTTGCAAGACAATGTCAATTTATTTTCTAGATAATTTTTATGATTTTGAGCCTCAACTATAAAATTTAACAGTTCCAATTACTTCATAACTTTATAAACATTTGGCATGAACAGGTTTTAAAATTTTAATTCTTGGAGCTGGGGGTTACAAAATTTCATGTCATACAGCTTTCCTTTTCCTTTCACTTGATCATCAAGAAAAATTAATGCTTATTAACATGAGCTTTGTTTATGTGAAATTTAATTTATAACATAGTTCATTATTTATTGGGTTATTTATGTTTTTCTATATTACTAGTTTTTGCTATATTACATAATGGTTATAAACATATATGTCTAAAAATCTTTTTACAAGTATATGTGTTGCAATGATTGTTTAATTTTTCTTAACATTTTCTTAATATTTTTCATCAACCATTTTGTGATTTGATGAAGAGAAGATCTTAATTTTGAAACCATGAAGTGCACTAGTCAGTTCTCTTATGAAATTAACACTGTTTAGATCAGTAATTCATTCTTATCTGAAATTACAAAAGTATTAGCCTAAGAAAATTTTCCTTTTCACATTTAAGTCTTCAATTAACTGTGAATCTATTTTTTGTAGTCCATGTTTTTAAAATATCAATTACATTATAGTCTGTATGTAAAATTGATAAGTATTCCATTCAGCACCATATTGTCATTTGTTAAGTCATTCATTGCAACATTTATCTGCAATGCACTATTGCTTTTTCTCTCTCTTCCTGCCTTCATTCCTTACTTACTTCCTTTTCATTGTGTTCCATTGATTTATTTGTCTGACTCTGCCTCAGAACATATGGTTTCCATTCTGTATCTTAAAGTTTTGATGTATGGCAAGAGGGCTGGTTCAATATTTTCTTCAGTAATGCTTTCACTTTCCTTCTTTGTTTTGCCCCATGAATTGTAAGATCATGTGCTCAAGTTCAAAAAGTACTTCTCTTGTCATGATTGGAATTGTATAGAATATATTTCAAATGTTGAAAGTAATGCTTTATATTGTTTTTCTACATAAAAAAAAGTTCTATCACTGTTTTTATCATCTTTCATTGTGCTCAATATAGTCTCATACTTTTAATGTTAATGTTCCAATATATCTTTCATTACTTTCACTGTATGTATTGCATATAATTATAATATTTTAGAAACATCTTTACTGAGCTATGATTCACATACCACAGACTTCAGTCATTTGTAATGTATTATTCAGTGTGTTTTCTATAGTCACACATTTGTGTAATACCACCACAATAAAGTTTAGAATCATTTCTTTTTCCCAACATAACATAAAGTTTATTGTTTTCATGATATTTCTTATATAACAGAGTGAATTCCAGGTCAGCCTGGACTAGAGTGAGACCCTGTCTTGTAAAAACTAAACTAAACTAATATATATTTTAAATTTTTGCAAATAATTTCTGTTATTCTGGGATTGCCTTCACACTAGCTTATTAGTGACCTTAGATGCAATAAAGTTTTAAAATTTGATGAAGTGTAATTTATCTTTTTATAATATTGTTATAGTCAAATATATATTACTCCATATACTTATATATTAATTCATATATTTAATGACATATTGTGCAAATATATTTGAGTAAATATATACATTAGTTTAAATACATATCTGTGTATATATACTGCAAGTGTATATATTTAAACATCGTGATGATTTGAATCACATGTCCCCCCAAAGATCATGCATTTTGAATGTTAAGTCCCCAGTTTGTAGCAATTTGCTGTAGGAGGGATGTTTCTGGGGGCAGGCTTTGGGAGTACTATAGCCAGATCCTTCTTACCAGAGCTTGGCTCAGTTTCTTGCTGCTATGCTATACTTGCTGTGGCAAGGTTATGATATCCAGCCTCTGTTTGTGCCATGCTTTCCTCTTCCATTTTGAAGCTTCCCCTCAACATTGTAAGCCATACAGCTGAATGTGATACTGGTTCTTTGTTTTAAACATATGGCCTCTTTATACTGACAGATTCTTTCTCTTCCTACTTTGTAGTTTTGTCTTGAAAATAAGATACATTTTTCCTATGTGTTTACTTAGTCCTATGAATCAAAATGAGGTTATTTCCCCTCTCACATTATGACATGTCATTGTTGAATAGACATAGAATGTCCTTTATTACAAAGGTAAATAGAAGCTGGGCATGGTGGCACATGCATTTAATCCCAGCACTTGGGAGGCAGAGGTAGGAGGATCACCATGAGTTTAAGGCCACCCTGAGATTACATAGTGAATTCCAGGTCAGCCTGGGCTAGAGCGGGACCCTACCTCAAAAAACCAAAGAAAAAATGGTAAATAGAACTTACCCTTGAGACACAGAATTTGTAGCAATTCAGAAATCAATGACACATGCTATTTGTTCCTTACTTAGGAATCAGTCCTACTGATTGGGAATAATATTTTAGGACTTTTGATTCCATACTCTTATTTATACTTTTCTCATAAAAGTAGCCTGTCTTTGTAGCTGAGAATTAAAAAAAAAAATTTCTGTACATTGAAGTGTTCCAAAGGGTTTTTAATATTTTATATTGCAAGTTGTTACCAATCTTTTAAAAATACTGTGGGTTTCCTGTTAATCAATATATAATAGTCCTTCATAAATAAGAATTAGTGTCTCAATTCTCTTTGAGATCAGCTTGTCTCTATTTTTGGGCACCCTAAAAACTACTGAAGAATAATGAATGTTCTTAAAACATTACAATACATTTGCAATGGAGAAGCCCTCTAAGGAAAGTTCTTAAGATCCTTAGAAGTTTTCTGTTGAAGTAAATTGTCCTGTGAAGCACCACATCAGATCTCTCTTTGATCTTACAATGGATCCTTTACTCTTACTCTGCATTTCATCTCTTTTCTGAAACTTTCCCTCTTACTTTTGGAATTTTAGAAAGACTGAAAATAATACACAATGTTTGAACCTTTATTTCTGTACAGTAATTCTTACTTTAAATTATTACTTTAACATTTTAATATAAGCAACAACAAGAAGCCAATTTGACATCAGTAGCATGTTACCTGAAAACTCCTCACAGCATTCAGCTGTTATATGTACTTTCTGTTTTCTGAATAGTTTTTGATGAGGCTCATCGACATGCCTTTTTGTTAAACTGTCCACTACTATGAGAAAGATTTTCCTTAAATAGCATGAAGGCCTTTGTCAGGGCATTCATGCTTCCATTATCAAATCTACCCCAGAGGTTTTCAACTTTGACATAATATCACTTATGCTATGGTTTAATGTTCACGATTCCTCAAAATTTTTATGCTGGAACTCTAATTTCTAAAATAGTGGCATTTGGATGTAGGAGCTGTCAAAATCACAAGGGGAGATCTGTAATTATTGATATTAATGGTCTTATAAAAAAGAACATACACGTTCTCTCCCTCTTTTTCTCTCCCTCCCCCGCAGCAAGAGTGAGTATCACATAGTCTGCAACTGAGGGGTTCCTTAGCAAAACCTGATCATGGTATCTGAGACCCTGATTTTAGATTGCCAATTTCTTAGAATATATTTCTCTTGTGTATAATCCATGTAGTCAAGCAAAATATTGTTGCATATTAGATTGAGAAAGTTAGTCTCCATTACTTTGTATTTTTCAATTTTTATTGACATTCTGCCTCCGATAACAAAGGGTCAGAAACAAACTAAAGAGAAGTTGTCTGAATATAAATTCTGAGATAAGAGTACATAATTATGCATACATTTAACCAAGCCAGGGATGTTCAAGGTAGAGTGTTCAAGGGGATAGAGTGATCCAACAACAGTGTTTTCAGTTCATCAGTGGGCTCGTACCTGATACTGAGTTTCATTTCCAGGCAAAGAAATTAGTTATATACTTCAGGATAGGTGGAAAGTGGTCTTGTGTAATAAAGTTGTAACAAATTCCTAGGAAGCAGTCATTGTTGGCTAAGGCAATTGTTTATATGTGAGCTGAAATGTAACCAAACACAAGCTTTCCAAGTGAGATTGGTGAAGAAAATGAAGGCTATTACCTACCACATTTGCCATCTGGCTAAACTGAGCACTGTGATAGTGCTACCAATAGCTTCCATTAATTCTTCTTTAGAAAGGTTTGCTTTATGAAACGTAATGTTAGTATTTGAGAAGCCATAGAGAAATTAGCATGCATGGTCCCCATCCTTCCAAGCACAATTATTAATGAATTAATGGGAATATTTTTGTCTAGTTTACCTTTAGAACCTATCCATCTCCCTCTTAAAAATATTTTCAGTTCATTCCTGTACCCAGTACCTTCATAGTGTAATGTACCTAACTGCATACAAAATATAGGGTCCTCCCTTTCTTTTTCCATTCAAAGAAATTAAGTATTTCAGGGGTTCCTAAAATCCCTTTGTTCACAGACTACTTAGCATCTCAGAAATACTATTCATTGTGTTCCATAGGTCAAAATAATATCCAATATTTCTAATTAATAAATTTCAAACAGATTCTGCAAGGGAAAGTGTGATTGAGTATCTGTTTGTAGTTTACAGAAGACAACAAGAACCAAGGGCAACTAAAACCTATCAATAAGTCAATAAAAGATACTTGAAACCCTATCAAGACATGAGCCAATCCTCCCACATAATCTAGGACCCAGGTGAAAGTACAGAGGAACTGGGGGGATGAGCCACAGTACTGCTTCTAGGCAACCTTCACTAGCGTGATGGTGACAATGTTACACAAAACATACCAAAGCAGAAATCTAAAAGCTGCAGAGAGCACAAGTATTTTTACACAGTGTCTGTTTATTATCATAGCAATTACCAAGATACCAGCCATCCAAACATATGATGTCATAAAAATGAAGCACCATCTAAAGAAGCTACAAAATAACTTTCATTACTAATGCATGCTGTTCTGACAAATGTCACACATTATACTGTTTCCTTTAGCATTTTAAAACATGTATGTTCATTGCATTTTTCTGGAGCACCATAGTGCACAATTTAGGAATCATATCCTGTGTCTCCTTTTCTGTTCTTTCTTAGGTGTTATTTAATTTGATGAATAAATTTAGTGAATAGCCAACTTGTTCAAAGGTGATGAATGATGTTAACTGTTACCATTTTGGGTTGCTTTGTTTAGTATATATTTTGTACAGAATGAAAAGTTTCATTGTGGCTTCTCAATGGTTTGATCCCATTCACTCTCATTTGACTCTCATTTCCTCTCTGACCTTCCCATAGTGTCCATCTTCCTCTTCCTCATCATCTTCTTCCACTTTCATGTCTTGACTTCCTGGATTCCACATGTGAGAGAAAACATGAAATATTTTTGTTTCTGAGTCTGGCTAATTTCAACTCTTCACACAAAGATCTCCAGTTTTCATCCATGATTTTATTCATTAGAAATGAATAACATTACATTATACATATATGCCATATTTGGTTCATCTGTTCATCCATTGATGAGTCCCTAAGGTAATTCCATAACCTGTCCTTGATAAATAATACCCCAATATGCACCAGTGCATCATCACTTAGATTCCTTAGGGTATATACACAGAAAGGGTGTAGATGGGTCATGTGATGACTGTGTTTTTATATTTTGTAGGAATACTACGCAAATTTCAATATTGGGTGTTCCAGTTTTCATTCTCATTCACAATATATAAATAATCTTCTTTCTCAACAGCTTCATTAGCATTTGTTGTTTCCTGGTCATAGCTATCAGGATTGTATTTGATTTGTTCAAAGTAAAAATAAAATAATGGATATGTACAAATATTTTTCTCAGATGATGCTGAATCAATTTTAGATGTGGAAGGAAGAGTTGTAGATTTGTGCCAGTTAAAAGCTTGCCTGTGACATCCTTAAGAAATCTCGTCCTATCAGGGCTCCTATCAGAATGAAAGGATGTTCAGATTTCCTCCAATGTTTTAGTTAGTACATGGACCAAACTTCTGGGTTTCCATAATGTCTGTGGCAGTTACTAGCACTGTGGGAGTTACTTAACTTCCTTGTGTCTTACTTATTTTGCCCATGTTTAAAATGGGAACACAATAGCACTTGTTTCATAATTTAGATAAAAAGATTAAATAAGGTCATTCATGAAGAAATTGTTGCTGATTAATTGTTCAGTAAGGGTTAAATATTACTCTAGTCAAAAGAATAGGGATCAGTGACTTCTTAGGAATGAAAATGATAGGATTGAGTGTGCTTATGTCTTCTCCATAATTTATCTAGGCAGAACATGAGGATTACAGGGACAGAGAGAAAATATAGTCTTTACTTACAGCATAATAATCTCCACCGGCAGGTCTGCATGTATAGAGTGTCCTTATTTTTTGACTGCATATACTGACCAAATTGTTGGCAATATAAATTCATTTTGTGTTACAGTGACATAACTATTAGTCATGAATACCAGGATCTGAAGAGAATCCATATTTGGCCTTGAATTTTAAAAAGAGAAGAAGTTTTAAAGGGCTGATTGGAATTTAGTTGGAAATAAAGATAGAAGAGAAGGTAAAAATGTATACATTTCCAATTCTTGAAAAACTTTTTATTCTAATTAATTTATATTTAAAAGTTTATCCCAGTTTACAGTTAAACAGAAAGTGTATGAGAAGGATAAAATGAAACCACCTTTGTAACTTTTAAGTCATGAGTTATATGATATTTCAATTTACGTATATATGAGTATATAATCGACTTACTGATGTTGTTTATTCAAAAGAACCTACCATACAATGAATAATTCCTACCCTCCTAGATGTCCAATTTCATTGTTCAATAAAAGGCTGACAGTCGGCCTGGATAGATGGCTTAGCAGTTAAGTAAGGCACATGCCTGTAAAGCCCAAGGACCCAGGTCCAATTCTCCAGGTCCCACTTGAGCCAAATGAACATGGTGGCACATGAATCTGGAGTTCATTTGCAGTGACTAGAGGCCCTGGTGTGCCCATTCTCACTTTCTCTCTCTCTCCCCCTCTCTGTCTCTAATAAATAAATAAATGAAAATAAAATGTTTAATTTTTTTTTAAAAAAGGCTAACAGCCCACAAAGTTCAAAGATTTTTTTTTTTCTCCCAAGAATCTATAATGAAGGTATTATGGTATTTGAAAAAAAGGAAGACACCAAAAGATACAGTCCATGCTAAAAACTAAATAATGATATTTTAGAGTTCTCCAAAAGTATATATTAATTGTACCCTTTATGATGATACTAAGATCCATATTGTATGAATAAACACTCTAATAATCAAGAGACAAAATAATTATTAAATATGAATAAAGTGAAGGGGGAAAACAAATTAGGAATCATATGAGCCAAGAAACAGTGGGAAACCCATGATCATGTCAAACTGAGGGGGTTCCCCAGCAGAATGGGGGCAGGGAGAAGGGATAATACGGTACCAACACATGATGTATCCATAACTATTTTATGGGTATACTCCGTGTGCAGGACATTGAGGTTGATTGCCCATCTTGGATATGGTGAATACTGATACAATAAACATGGAGTACATATATATCTTCTGCATACATGATGGGAGCTTCAGAAAAAGAGGAATGAGAATAAGTTTCTGAGGAATATTTGAATAAAACATGAATGTACATACTTAGAATGTTCACTAGATTCAAGAACATATGAACTCAATTTAATCATCATCAACACAAATAATTAAATTACCAGAAGCCAATAAAATACAATCTACAAATAATTATTAATGATAACAAATTTTATATCCTAAACCATAAAGGGGAATGGGAACATGGTTCGGTTGGTAAAGTATTTACTGCATAAACATGAATACCTGAGTTGGAATCCACAGAACCCATGCAAAATGCTGGATATGAAGGTGCATTGTCGGTAATCTCAGTGCACAGAGGAAGAGACAGGAGGATTCCCAGTGTATTGGCTAGAATCAGTGAGCTCTAAGGTTAAGTGAGAAACCCTACCACAGAGATTAAGGTGGAGAGGGATTGAGTAAGAAACCAACATCAAACTCTGGTCTCTAAATGCACATAACCTGTGTATGTTCACCTGCACATACATGTACATGCATATGCATATGAACACTCATGTATATAAATGCACAAACAAACACACACATAAAACATGGAGATCAGAAGACAGTAGGACCATAAAATTCTGAGGGAATAAAACATCACAGAATTATATATCTGATCAAATTATCCATCAGATAATAAGGAAAAATGAAGAAATAGGTAAACATTAAAAGAATACATCACAAGTCAACCTTTTTGGAAAGAAATGTTTGAAAAAGTCCTTCAAGCTAAAAGAAAAGGAAACATGATAGTAGTAAAAATCTACGTGGAAAAATTAAATCAGAAAGTTAGGTATATATAAATACAAATAGTACAGGTTTTGTATGTGTCATGCCTTTAACTGTGTTGTTTCAAAATAAGTGAACATAACAATATTAAATCTATATTATGTGTACATACTATATAAAAAGTGATTTATGACAGTATCCTAAAGATGGAAAAATGGGCTGAAAAGATGTTTGCATACTTTTGAATCTAAGTTGATAAGTAATAAATATTTTATTGCTATAAAGTTAAGATGTTCACTGAAATTCCCACATTAACTTTAAGAAAAAAAAATGATAATAGACACCAAACCATAGATCCAAGTAAGCTTGGGTAATTAAGCAGGAAAAAATATACAAAGTTACACTTATATATGCAATATTTATAATGTGGAAAAATGTGAAAAGAAAACCTCTAATGAAGCAAGAGAAAATGAACACTTTACCTAGGATAGAGATGATAATAATCATCATTATATTTGTCTACAAAAACCAAGAGTGAAAAATAAAAGTGGAGTGAAATATTTAAAGTGTCAAATTACAACAAACATAATAAAATCCATCAGTTTAAAACTTCTGTGCTAATTGAAATTATCCTTTCAAAAATGTTGGGTTCAGCCAGGCGTGGTGGTGCACACCTTTAATCCCAGCACTTGGGAGGCAGAGGTAGGAGGATCGCTGAGAGTTCAAGGCCACCCTGAGAAGACATAGTGATTTCCCGGTGAGCCTGAGCCAGAGTGAGACCCAACCTCGCAAAACAAACAAACAAAAAAATGTTGGGTTCAGTGACGAAGTTTTGTGAGTCTCTGTGTCTCTGGATATCTGATTTGGTAAGGGTTGAGTGTTCTTTGTGTCTATCTCCTTCACCCTTGTGCTGGTACCAGGTTCACCGATAAAGCGGCACTCTTGCTCATTGCCCCTATGACTCTATGGTTTCAGCTGGTGCCCTGGTAAGGTGCGATGGGCTGATTCTCTCCTCAGGTTCTGCATCCATCTGAAAAAGAGAAGCAGATTCTCAAATGGAGAGTGAGGTCAGTGCACGATACCTGGATAACCATTATTATTTTAGAGAGAATTTAATAGGTGTAGGCCCTCTTGTATCCCACTATTGGTGGGAGCTTGATATCAGAGAGCGGGCTTGTTTTTGGATACGGGTCTGACTTGTTTCCCGTTACCAGGTATGGGTTCCATTCCACTTAGCGGATCCATTAGCCAAATCTAGAGCAGTTGATAACCCACCATGGCCGCGTGCCACTACTGCACTTGTGTGAGCATCATGTCGGGTTATTTGCTGTTTAATAGCTTAGACCACGAGTTGCTTAGACAGCTGTTGGTTGTTTTCCCCAATCACTTATGTAGCGCCTTCTGGCACTAGACAAGCTAACTGGGGACTGACTCTTTTGAAGGTGATATAAGTACTTATTTTTCAGATAACAAAATGTAAAGTAAATTTTCACTAGTTTGTATAGGTTGAACAAGATATTCATAATTCTTCAGAAAAAAATATATAAGTGGTATAGTTTGAAAGTAAAATGTCCTGCAAAGGGTCATGTGTTTAATACTTGATTCCCAGTTATTAGCACTGTTTGAGAAGGTTGTGTTGCTAGGCAGGTGCTCTAGTGTTCAGCTGTAGCCCCATCCTTCTTTTGACTTTTTATTTTGAAACAAAGTCTTGCTAAATTGACCAGGCTGGTTTTTGTTCACTCGGTAATGTTGAACTTGTGATCTTTCTGCCTCCACCTCCCAACTGGTCCAGCTTGTTTCCTTCATTCATAATTTATCTAACAAACAATCATTTGTTTATACAACATGTTTTGCCTAATCTGCCTAAGGCCCTACGTTTGGTCTCCAGTACCTCACAAAATAAAAACAGAGAGTACAGGGATAGTGGCAAACCTCTATAAACCCACACTTGGGAGACTGAGGTAGGAGATAAAAGTTTGAGGCCAGCTTGAGTTATATAGTGAGACCTTGTCCAAATATAGTAGAATTAAAAATAAAATAGAGCTGGATAGGTGACTCAGTGGTTAGGTGTGCTTCCTGCCCAAGCATGAGGGCCTTAGGGGATGTGAGACTACCCAATTTCAAATCTCCAGATCTCATATCAAAACGGCTGAGTGGGGCCACTTGTTCCTAAAACTCCAGTGTCATAGGGGATCAGGGACTACATGATTAATTGCCTGGGCTCTAGCAAAGCAAGCTCCAGTGTAATGTCAGTTAGAAACTCTGGTTGAAATAAGAAAAGTAGAAGAGTGATGGAGCTGCTGGACTCCTGATGTTTGGGATAGCATCATGAGGGCATATGTAGGTGCATATACCACACAACACACCACATACACATAAAACATGCATGTACACACACATGCACACACATGCACACTGGACACACACTAACACCAACACAAACACACACATACACACAAGCATAAAACAGATAAATGGAGATTTGGATAAGATGTAAATGTGTAGTTTGAACTCAAGGTCAATCACAAACACAAACTAACTCCTCTCTGTCACTCATGTGTGTGCTAAGAGAGAAAATGGAATCATGCAAAATACTATATTAACAAACGTGAAAGCCAGGCTTGGTGGTGCACGCCTTTAATACCAGCACTTGGGATGCAGAGGTAGGAGGATCATCGTGAATTCAAGACCACCCTGAGACTACATAGTGAATTCCAGGTCAGCTTGAGCTAGGGTGAGACCCTACCCTGAAAAAAAAAAAAGCAAGTGAAAACAAAGTGGAAGAAATATCCAAATAAACTAAGAGCAAAAACAAAACAAATAAAAGTATTAACTAATATAGTAGATATTAATCTAACTATACCAACAACTACTTTAAATATCAATGGTCCAAATGCATCAACTAAATGAATTACTTTTGCAAATTAAAAAAAAAAAGATCTAACTATACATTTTCTGTAAGATGTCTACTCTACTAAAGTGATGGAATTTTAATATCCTAACACTAACAAATATTCAATGTTGACTTCAAGTAAAGCATTATGTGAAATAAAGAGCTGCATTATAAAATGACAGAGTACAGTTTCCTAAGAAAATGTAACTATCTAGTATATATGAGCATAAGAACAGAGCATCAAATATGTGCACCAAAAACTAATAAGAAGGCCAAGGGGAAATAAATTAATTCATTGTTATAGTTGTATACTTTGATAACTTTCTTTTTTATTTTTATTACATATTTATTTATTAGAGATAGAGAAAGGGGAGGGAGGGAGAGAGAGAGAGAGAGAGAGAGAGAGAGAGAATGGGCACCCCAGAGCCTCCAGCCACTGCAAACGAACTCCAGACATGTGCCACCATGTGCATCTGGCTTATGTGGGGCCTGGAGAATTGAACCGGGGTCCTTAGGCTTCACAGGCATGCACTAAGCCATCTCTCCATCCCTTTGATAACTTTCTAACAGTAATTGATCATTTAAGATGGCTTAAGATCAGTAAGGCATAGTTACCTGAACACCACTACCAAATGAAATCTTATATATACAAATGGTTAATTAACAACAGATTGTTTTTGTAATGCTCAGACAGAATACTCATTAAGAGCAAACGCATTATAGAACATAAAACACACTCTAAAATTTCCAGAGAATGAATAACATATACAATATGTTTTAAACCTTAATGGAATTAAATTAAATTAAATTAAGGGTCAATAAATACAATGATAGCTGAAAATTCTGCAATTATCTGTAGATTAAATAGTAAATTTTTGAATGACACACGGGTCAAAGAAGTATTAAGAAAAATCTAAAATATTTTAACTAAATAAAAATTAAAGGAAAAAACTTTCAAAATCTATGAGGTCCAGGGTAAGCAGTATGTAGAAGGAAATTTATAGTATTTGATGTATATATTTATGAAAAGGAAATCCTAAAACAACCCCAAAAATTAATGAAATTGAGAGCAAGAAATCAATAGAAACAAATCAACAAAACTAAAAATCGGTTCTTAGAAAAGGTCAATAAAATTGACAAACTTGTAGCTAGGCTGAGTGAAAGGATAGACACTCAAAATAAGTACAGCTGCTTGCATGTACTAAAATATCACACTCAACGTGATTATTAACTACAATATTCATCAAGAATATAAGAACAAGGAGTCATTTCTGTGGATTACATAGAGATTAAAGGCTATTAAAGTACTACCTAAACTATTCTCTCCACAATCTTAAAAAATTATATAAAATGGAACAATTTCCTTTTTTCCTTTTTTTGTGAGAGACACAGAGAGAGAGAGGAAGAGGCAGAGAGAGAATGGGCATGCCAGGGCCTTTTCAGGCCCTGTGAATGAACTCCAGATGCCTCTGCCCTCTTGTGCCCATGTGCAACATTGCATGCTTTAGTCACTCTCTGCATCTGGGTAAACATGGGACCTGGAGAGTTTAACAAGTGTTCTTAGGCTTCAGAGGCAGGCACCTTAACTGCTAAGCCATTTCTCCAACCCCCAATTACCTTTTATAATATTTATTTATTTTATTTATTAGCAATTAGAAAGAGAGAGAGAAAAGAGACAGATAGAATGGGCACACCAAGGCCTCCAACTGCTGCAAATGAACTCCAGATACATGTGCCACCTTGTGCATCTGGCTTTACATGGGAACTGGGGAATCAAACTCTAGTCATTAAGCTTTGCAGGCAAGCCACTTAACCACTAATCAATTTCTCCAGTCCATGGACCAGTTTCTTAAAATGTGCAATCAACCAAATTCACACAAGAATCAAAAGATAATGTAAATTCCTATACACATACAAGTGCCTCAATAATTAACCTTTCCCAAATAGAAAGTGTCAAACACATATTTGTTCACTCTTAAGCCAGTTTTCTACAGTTTGATCTGGAAATAAAAGCAAAATCTAACAATGTATGCAAAGAATTGTATGCACTGATCAAGTAGAAATTATACCATTCATGACTCACCCAATATTTGGAAATAATGGTCACACCAATAAATAAAAAAAATATTTAACATAATGATCATAGTCCCTCTGTAATTTAAATAAGAAATGTATGAGATCTATCAATTTCATTCCTATGTCTGTAACCAAAATAATTGAAATCTGATATCTATAAGAAATTTGTACATGAATGTTTACCCAGCTAATATTTGTGAAATATTACTAAGTATCACTCAATTTTAAGTTTAAAATGGTTACAAGCTACAAGTGTTTACAAAAAAAGCATAATATGAAAAGTAAAACATCTATTTTAACCCATGATGTATTAGAGACAATACAGCATTGCTACTTCATACCATTTTTAAATAACTAGTGAATCAGCTTTCAAGGTCTTTAGGATCCACTGAGAGAAAGAAGCCAAACACCAAACACTCAAGAAGGAGGCATTGTTAGACGGTAATGTTGAGTACAACCTGGTCCATTTCAGGTTAAGAACCAATGTTCAGTCTTCTTGAAGGTGAGCAATACATGTTGTAAAACTGAGAAAATTTTTCATACAACATAAGGCCATAATACACACTCTTAGCAGATATGTAGACAGGAAAGAGACATATAACCACTTTAGGCTTAGAAAATGAAGGCAGGTTAGAACATAGTTTTGAAGGTTCTGAAGGTCATATAATTATAGCTCCTCCTTTAGGAAAAAGAAATGCAATTATGTATACTTCAGGGGAAACAGAGCTTTCTAAAGGGCAAGTGAGGGTTCCTGCCATTCAATCTTGATTAACCTCTCAGTAAATTCACTGTTGTATGGTGGTGATGGCAAAAGCCAAATGTGTTGGTGATTTAAAGGGATTAGGTTAATTTCTGGACAAAAATAGTAGGAGATTTGCTACAAATAAATTTGGCAGAAACTGAGTCCATATATTCTTTTCTTTAAATGGATGGGGTTAGATATACTTAAAACTGACATATACTGACATATATACATATAACTGATGTAATAGGGTTACTAGGTGATTTTTTATGATTCATTAAAACAGAATTAAATATCTGTTGAACTCTTAAAATATAACCTATATATATGCCTAGCATGGTTGGTGACATATTTTAGAAGTTTATGAATGTTTAATTTTTTTGTAATGAGTCCTAAGACATATTGTAGTGTGTATGTACATGCACAGAATGTGTGTGTAGATAGATGCATAGATAGATTCCTTATCTGTGGCCTTGCTTTATGTGGTTTCAGTTACCTGAGGCCAACTATAGTCCAAAAATGTTAGATAGAATATTCCAGAAATAAATAATCCACACGTTTTAAGTTGCTTTCATTTTTGCACAGCATAGTGAAATCTTGTAATATCATGTTCCATCCACCCAGGGGCATGAATTCTCCCTTTGTGCAACATATCCATGTTGTGTATACTACCCAAGCTGTCTTTTTTATCAGATCAATTGTCATGATATTGCAGTACTTGTATTCAAGTAATCCTTATTTTACTTAAGGGCTCCAGAGCAAAGAGTCACTATGTTGGCTATTTTATTAAAGTATGTTAATATTTAATCTTCTTTAGCCATTTTAATATAGTATTGTATTTAAGTTATAAACAAATATGGTATGTTTAAGCTTGGCTGCTATCTTCATTTTCAAGCATTTATTGAGAATCTTGGAAAGTTATAACCTGTGGACAAAGGGAGACTACTTTATGTAAGGATGTTAATTTATATGTTCATATATACATTTATGTAAATGTATACACATAGTATCTCTTTTAAATGCACACTGGGCTGGAGAGATGGCTTAGCTATTAAGGTGTTTGCCTGGTAAAACCAAAGGATCCTGGTTTGATTCTCCAGGACCCACATTAACCAGATGCACAAGGGGGCACATGCATCTGGTGTTCATTTGCAGTGGCTGGAGGCCCTGGCATGCCTATTCTCTCTCTCTCTCTCTCTCTCTCTCTCTCTCCCCCCCGCCTGTTTCTCTCTATCAAATAAATAAAATATATTAAAAATTTAAAAAATAAAATGGACATGTACTCTGATTAAGGAAAATAAGTCTCTATTTTTACAAATGAGAAAAGCACTGTAGCATTCAGATTATCAACCCCAGGCTGGAGAGATTTCTCAGTGGTTAAGGTACTTGTCTGCAAAGCCTAAGGACCCAGGTTCAATTCCCTAGTATCCACATAAAGCCAGATACACAACGTGGCACATGTATCTGGGGTTTGTTTGCGGTGGCTAGACACCTGGCATGCTCATTCTCTCTCTCTCTCTCTCTGCATCTATAATAAATAAATAAATAAATAAATAAATAAATAAATAAATAAATAAAAAACTTATTTAAAAAGATTCTCATCATCAATTGGAGTAGTAATAAAAAATCCTTTCAAACATACCAGATTACCAAAGCCATGCTTTGCCCTTGTTATCACTTCCAAATAAAAGACCCACCTTCTACTGTATAAATTTGGTCTTGTTTGTGTCAATGTCCCTCTGGTCATCCAACAGCCCTTTTCCCTTAAGTATAGCATTTGGAAGCCTGACATAGTGAATTGAAATTCCAACACTCAGGAGACTAAGGCAGAAGAAATGCCTCAAGCTTAAGGCTAACCTGGGCTACATAATGAGTAACAGGGCAAACAAGGATATATTCTATCAAAACTCTGTCTCATAACCAAAACAAAATAAAACTCAAAAAACAAAGCAGGGCATTTGGAAAGATGATACTACTTACAGTTGAGTCTTAATGTTGCATAACTAATGGAAATTAAAACAATATTAACATAGCTAAATAACTCATTAGTGTTGTAAAAATGTCCCAATGCCTTTAAAATTGCTATAGAAAATAAGCTAGAAAATGTAAATATCACCAGAGACCTGGAAAAGTATTGTACTTTGGAAATAAACCTGTTTTGCCTATACCTATCATCAACAATGTCTACACAAATGGAATTTTGTTCCATGCTGTCAAATTATTTTTAGTACTAAGCACAGCTGATATTTGCATAGCATAATGATGTCCTAAATGCAAATAAGTTTTACATTTTAAAATGATTGGAAAGGGAGTTCCATCCCCAGGAAAAAATTATACATGATCTGTATTAGGAGAAAACAATAAACTGATGAAAATAATCAAATATAGTTAGACTAAAATGTGTGAAAAAGCTTTCAAATTTGATACTTTGATGGATTTTGCTGTGTTCTGGCATGATATTTCAATGAAAGAAATTCACAAAGAAACTAAGGTTCAGTTCTTCTTCCTGACCTGTCTGATCTTTGTCAAATCCCTTGAAGTCCTGGAACCCTCATTAGGATAAGTTTGACAGGAACAGCTAATCTATCTGAAAGGTTTCAACACTGTTCATTAGTAAATCACTATGTACATTGTATGTCAAAGGTTATATTTATTTTCTAAAAATATAAAACTGCATCCCAATTATGACTACCACAGGAAATAAAACTGGCACTCTTTTTAATAAACATTTTATTTAATTTATATATATTCAAGGAGAGAGACAGAGAAGGGAGGAAGGGAGGGAGAGGGAGAATATGAATTAATATGGGTGTGCCAGGGCCTCTTGCCATTGGAAATAAACTTCAGATCCATGCACCACTTTGTGTATCTGGCTTTATGTGGGTATTGGGGTATTGGGGTATTGTGGGTATTGGGGTATTATAAAGCCTGAATGCTTTATAAGCAAGTGCATTTAACTAATGAGCCATCTCTTTAGCCCTGAATTGGCATTCTTATCATCAAAGTAAGCAGGCAACCTACAGAGTGGGACAAAATCTTTTACACCTACACTTTGGAGCAAGGGCTAATAACCAGAACTTATAAAGAATTGCAAATATTGACCACCAAAAATATTAATTTGCCAATCACCAAATGGGTTAATGAAATAAACAGACAGTTCAACAAAGAAGAAACACAATTGGCCAAAAAGTACTTAAGAAAATGTTCTCTAATCATCAGGGAAATGTGAATCAAAACAACTTTGAGATGCCATCTGATCCCAGTCAGAATGGTTATCATCCAGAAAACAACAACAAATGCTGACAAGGATATGGGGAAAGAGGAACCCTCGTCCAGTATTAGTGGGAATGCAAACTATTATATTCATTACAAATATATAGTCATCAGTATGGAGGTTTCTCAAAAAGAAATAGCCCTCCCTTGTGACCCACTCATACCACTCCATGTCACATTGTACCTAACAATTCCACATTCTACTACAGAGATCCTCTCACATCAATATTTATTGCAGTTCTATGTGCAATGGGTAAATAATTGGAATTGGCCTAGATGTCCATCAACACAAGAATGGATAGTGAAAATGTGTTATATATACACAATGGAGTTCCATTCAGTAGTACATAAAAAATGAAATATAAAATTTTCAGGAAAGTGGATCTGGAAAGAATCCTGTTAAGTGAAGTGATTCAAACTTGGAAAGACCAAAACCTCATGTTCACTCTAATATAGAGGTCTCAGCTTGTAATATCTGTAAGTGGGTACATATAGGGAGGTAAATGTGAATAAAACCCATAAAAATAGAACTAAAATCAAAAGTGATTATAAATAGATGAGCTGGAAGAGGGGGAAGGGATGGGCAAAATGATGCTTGTGACATGTAAACAGAAGTAGGGAAAATATAGCAGGGAGGGTATTTGAGAGAAGAGGGGTAGGAGGATTGCAGGGCAGACAAGAAACAACAAAGTTAAATTGTATTGGAATATGTCAAAATAAATTATCCAGTCTGTGGTGTTTTGTTACAGTGGTATGAGTGGACTAAAATAGGTAGCTAACTGGACAAGAAATAGCTTCGTTATGTCTTAAAGCTGTGTTTTTTTTTTTCCACTAATTTTTTGTTTTGTTTGTATGAGACAGGGTCTTACTGTATCCCTGGTTGAGATGGGACTAAATTTGTAAGCCAGGCTGGCCTCAAACTTATGGTGATCTTCCTACCTCAGCTCCCATGTGTTTGGATTACAGGAATGCCCAGCTTTAAAGAAATAATTGTTTTTACAAAGTGTGTTACACATGTTACATTACATTCACATTTGCATGTCTAAGAAGTATAGTTTCTCTTCATTGTCAAAATATTTTTCAAATGGCACAGAAAAATTGATATGTGTTTATATTATGAGAGAATTGATGATGGGAAATAATACAATGAATACAGCAAAATGAAGCAATGAGTGCAAATGTATGGAACTTCATTGTACTATTCTTGCAAGTTTGAAATTATCATAGCAAAGTAAAGTTATTTTAAAATGTCTTTAAAATGGTATTCTTTATTTAGAGTCCTCATGTTAGTTTTTATTCCACTCTATATAAGCAATTACTCCTCCTCAGACTTAACATTTTATGAGATTCTGCTCATTATCTGCTGGGAATTGTCCTAGCTCCTAGGGATCCACATGTAAAAAAATGCAGTTTTAAAAAACATTTTTATTTGTTTATTTCGTGTGTGTGTGTGTGTGTGTGTGTGTGTGTGTGTGTGTACATGCTAGTGTCTCTTATGCCACTTTTGCATCAAGCTTTACATGGGAGTTAGGGAATTGAAGCCAGGCCTGCAGGCTTTGTAAGCACCTGCCTTTAACTACTGAGCAATCTCCTCATCACATAAAAGTAAATTTTCATCCTTCAAGTTCTGAAAAGGAAAATGAAAAGAGAGGTATGAAAACAGATATTAAATATTCTCAATCTTTTTCAAGACATATCTTGAATATAAAATGTAAAATAATGCAAAATAAAATAAGAAATGTTTGTGGTAAACAAGAATATTAATAAGGATCTAAACGAGGTTTGATAAAAAATCATTTTAACAAGAAAATGCACAAAACATAAAAGAGTTAAAATTGCTTCAAATTTACCCCAGCATTCAGTATAGTTATATTGGCAGTATTTTGTCATTGTTTCTTTAACTTTTATTTTCTTGATGAATAATGGTATTGAAAACCTCATTTATTTCTTGATCATATGTGAATTGTTAGAATATTTTGACCATTTTTTTATTATTGGGTGGTCTACGTTCCTGCTATTTTTTGAATTTTTTATTTAATAATTTTTATTTTGTTTATAGTATTGTAATTTTACATTCATATTGGTGACTCCATTATCCTCCTCCCCCACCACAAAGGGACCCTCATCAATGGGAAATGTGGGTCATGCACTGTGGGGGTAGTCAAAAATTATTTTTGAATGTTTTGAATATATATTTTTGTACTCTTGTGGTGTTCTTTGTTTTATATATCAATTTCAAAGCAAAACATTCAAATACTTTCTCCCACTGTGTCTTTTCACTTACTGCTGTCCTTTCAAAATAAGAAGTCTTAATGTTTTTTAAAAAATACATTTGGGGGCTAGAGAGATGGCTTAGAGGTTAAAGAGCTTACCTGTGAAGCCTAAAGAACTAGGTGCGATTCTCCAGTACCCACATAAGCCAGATGGACAAGGTAGCACATGCATGTGGTGTTCCTTTGCAGTGGCTATAGGCCCTGATGCACCCATTCTGTCTCTCTCTCTTCCTCTTTCCCTCTCTCTCAAAATTAATTAATTAATTAAACCACATTTGTACAATCTAATTCACAAGTTGAAAACCTGTAGTTGAATTTTTAGTACAATTGTACACTGGAACAACCATTAACACTGTCCATTTGTAGAACATTTACATTACTGTAAAATACTTGCTAGTTTCTATTACTAAAATAAACACTGTTTCAAGAAGCAGAATTATAGAAATGTGCAGAATTTTTTATTTCAGTCTTTCTTAGGCTTTAAAGGTTCATTCATATTGTAGTATTTATCAATGTTTGGAGGCTTTTTATACTGGCAAATGATATTCCATTGTATCAACATGCCACAATTTGTGTATCCACTCACTAGTTGATGAACATTTGGGTTGCTTCCACTTTTTTGCTATTATGAATAAAACTATTCTTTTGGTTTGAATGTGGAACATACTGAATGGGCTCATGTTTTGAATTGTTGGTTTCCAGCTGGTGATACTATATTGGGAGGTTGTGGAAGCTTTGGTAGGTGGGGGCATAGCTTTAGGAAGTCATCACTGGGAGAGTGTCTTTGAAGGATCTATGAAGATTCCAGTCTTTTCCTCTCTTTCTGTTTGTCATGAGGTACAGAAGCTCCATCACAAATAAGTAAGTAGTTTTAGAAAATTTAATTTCTAAATAAAGAATGATCAAATGAACATGGATTAAAACCTCTGAAAATTCTTCCTTCTTTACATTGTTTTGGTCAAGTGTTTTGTCACAGTGATGGCACCTAATCCAGGACTGGGGAGATGGCTCAGTGCATAAAACACTTGCTGTGTAAGCATGAGGATTCTTAGCACCCTTGCAAAATATTGGGTATGGTGCCATTTATCTGTAACCCCAGCACTGGCAGGGAGAGGGTGGAGACAGGCCAATCCCCAGAGCTTGCTGTCTGGTTTTTCTAGCTGAGTTAGTGAGCTCTGGGTTCAGTTAGAGAACCTATCTCAAAAAAATTAGAGGTGTAGAGTGATAGAGGAAGACACTGATGTCAACTGCTGGTCTCCACACACATGCACCCACATGCTTAAATACATGCACACACACATTCCCAACACATACCATATGCACATGCAACATACAAAAATGTTATTTATTTTATTTGGTACCACTGGGTACAGGAGCTTTGCCCACAATGAGAACCCCCATAATAGCTCATCTTCCTACTACTGACTCACAATATGGTGGTTTAGTTGACTGTGATGGAGGCAGTGATGAGAGCAATTTCAGCATCAATTTCTCATGGTGGGATAGGAATATTACTGCACTGCAAGGGCCTCTTTTTCAACTTCAGCCTACCTTCAACGGCCCTCACTATCAGCTTTGCCCCTGATATTTACCAGAGCTGCAGGACATGTCATGAATTTGTGTTCCAAAACCTCATTCTGAAAGCTCAAGATGAATGCCTACTGAACTGCAGCTCAGAGGACCTTAGCCCTTTGGGCCTGTTCTGTGTCACAAAGCCCCCCAGCTAAATGTCTTGAACCATAAACTGGCTGGATTCCTTAACACTGATCATGGCATCAACTTCAGAGTCATCTCACCTACACACTGGGCTTTCAAAATGACAGATAACTCCAGCAGGCTCAGAATGTTCACTGGCTGATATAGAGGTTGTAGGGGTCTGCAGTAGATGTGTGACAGACACATGGTCACATGGTGGCATTAGTAACACATGCATCAGGCTTTGTTCTCACCTTGCGGTTGTCCATGAGTCTGTCTAGATAAAGATGTGCATGAATCTGATGTATAACACCAAAGTCTCCCCTGGCATACTCAGGAGAAGGTTATGGTCAACCTCAAAGTTGGCAAGAGCCTGACCAGAGTGCCCTGATACCAGCATTTCCAGAGGATCGTGTGCAAGCTCATTTTTTCCTTTGCACATAGGATATTTCCCTCTTGCTGCTATTTTCCAGTAGGCACAGTGCCAATGGCAATAGACTTTCAACTGCAGTATATTGAGACAGGAGACCTGGAAGCTTGTGCCCAGCTCTGACTCTAAAGCTGGCTCCAGTCCTCCATCTGAACATCCTTCTTTGTTTAATCGTGCACACCGCTGGTAAAAAAAGCAAGGGGAACCTTTGTTTGCAACTGCCTCCATCTTCTCTGGGTTCTTGCAGGGAGTAGAAAGGGTAGTCCATTCTCTCTGGTTAACAGGCTCCTCCCATCCTTCTGCATTCTACTTTATTGCCTCATTTGTTTCTGCTTTCTCAGATAGTTGATCTGGCTCAATACTGTGCCCCTGGACTACTATGTCCAAATATATGACCCAACTTTCTAAGTGTCTCTTTCTGCTTGAATTTCCAAGTTCCCCATTGTTTGCCCTCTGAATTTTTATTTAGGTAACAAAATGAATGGGGTCTACTCAGCAGGCCTTTTTCTAACACAGGAGATTGAGTTGGTTTCCTGCCTCTGCAACACTCCTCCCTCTGATTTCTGCTATCCATTATTCACCAGACTAGAATTGTGTCCTTACTTAGTCACATACAACTATCTCTTCTTCCTATTTCTAGAAAGAGAAGGCACATAAAGTGTCTTTCTCTCGTGGTTCAGCCTCTCTGCACTTGGATTACAACCATCTACTTTTACTTTATCACCTCCCATCTCACCAAAGTTTGTCCAGCCCCCAAACACACAAAGCATCGAAGCATTTGCATGCAATCTCCTGTCCTGGAGATCTTAGTTCCCAAATGGTTGTTTCCTCTTGAGTCTGATTGTGCAGTAGGATCAGCAGGGATTGGGGGAAAATTTGTGTCAGTTCAAGACTTCTTTTGTTTCATCTTCTTTGGAGTCATTTGGCTTCTAGAAGCTGATGTCCATTTCTTGCAAATAATTAGGAATTTTTAAATTATTTCTTTTGATTTTCTTAATCTATATGTAAATTTCCTGCCAAGGCTTAGGATGCTTAAAGCCATTATGTCTCTAAAGAAGCTTTCAGACAACATTTTTCTCTCTCCTCTTTTTCTGAAAGTCCAACATCCATTTTTCCTTTTTACTTTTTAAACTTTTTATTGATAACTTCCATAAATATAAAAAATAAACCATGATAACCCCATCCCACAACCTCCACATTCCAACTCCCATATCCACCCTCCATTGAAACCCTTCTTCTTTATAATTAGTTTCTCTTCTACTTTGACGTCATCATTTTTCTTCCCATAATGATTGTAATGTTTCACTTGATGATATGAGGCTCATAGCATGCTTTATTCATTTTCATACTTTTTCTTCCTAATCTTCTAATTTCAAATTATCTGTCTTTGAAATTGCTGATTTTGCTTCAGTTTGATCAAGTATGCTACTGAAGTTCAACACTATAATTGTATTATATCCTTTACTTTATAAGTTTTGCTTCTTTTGTTAAATGAATTTTACTTCTATACTGATAGTCTCATTTTATCCAGGAATTGTTTTCCTGATTCAATTAGTAGTCTATGCAAATTCTCTCAAAGATCACTGTTTTTTAATCTGTATTATTTTGAATCATCTGCCAGGCAATTCATATATATCCATTTATTTAAGATCAGTTATAATGATTTACTTTGTTCATTTGGTGGTATCATAGTTCTGTGAGTATATTAGTTAAATGGCTTCTTGAATATAACACCAAATCCAGGGAAGAAAAGGAAGAATAGATATGCAATAAAGAAAAAATGAATAAAAAGATAGTCTCTGAAACTGGAGAAAATTTTACAAATCACTCATCTGAAATGTTTACTATTTATATATTATACATAGATATATAGTATACACAAACATATATTCAGATGCAGAAAATGCACAGAGAGATAACCTAGTTTAAGATGGGTGAAACACATGAATAGACATTTCTCTAAAGGTGACAATAATGGCCAATGGATATATGAAAAAGTGTACAAAAACAGTAATCTTTAGATAATTACAAATCAAACCAACAATGAGATAGCACTTCACTCAAATTATAATCGCTATAAATAAATATAAGTATTTCTGAAATTACAGAGATAGAGGAACTCTTATATATTGTTAGAAATATAAACAGTCACTCAAAATATTACAAGAATATCTACTGTATAAGCTCAGAATCCACATTAGAACATATTTGAAAACCTTTAAATCTGGATCTTTAAGAGATGTCTGTACTTCTGTGCATTTATGTTAGCATTACTCACAACAGCTAAAATTAGAATTAGCCAAATGCCATAGATACATTACTAAATAAAGAAAATATTGTATAATGGAATTTATCAATCATACTAATTTATAAAATCATACCAGTTGCAACCAAATGCATGTTACTTGGAAGACATCGTTTCGTGAAAAAAGCCAGTCACAGAAGGACAAATAAACACATGATGTTACTCTATAATCGTCAAACTGATGAAAACAAAAAATACAATAGTGGGTGTCGGGGGTTGAAGGAAGAAGAAAATGGGGAGCTTTTGCTCAATTGATATAAACTTTCATTTATACAAGACAAATAAGCTCTAGAGATCTATACTTGTAATTGTTTGGATACTAAGTCTCTCCTGAAAAGGCTCATGTGTTGAAGACTTGATCTACACCTCATGGTACTGAGAGGTGATTGATGAGTTTATAGCTAACTGGTATAATAGGATGATGAGACTAGTTGGAGGAAGTAAATCAGTGGGGATGTTCTACACCCAGATGCTCTCTCTCTCCGCTTCACAGCTGAGATCAGGTAAGCATCTTTGTTGTACTACACACTCCACTTTGCCCATCCTGCCACAGTATGATGCTTTACCACAGGCCCAGACCCAGTGGAATCTGCCTTTCATACAGTAAAACCTTTGAAGCTGTGAGCCAAAACCAACCTTCTCTCATTTTAAGTTGATTTGTTATAGTACTTAAAAGTAACTAACAAAATAGTGTATAGCTTTAAAAATAAAGTAATTTTCACTTATCTAGATGTCACAAGGGTAGAATTGATGTTAAGTGATCTTACCAACAAACAATTGAAGACTCACAAAACTGCTTAAGTGATTGGAATATGTACTACTTTGATTTTGGTAATGGTGTTATGGGAATAAATTGCCCAAATGAATCAAAGTGTACATGTTTCTAAAAAGAAGAAATTGCTAAGATGTTTTCCAAAGTAGTAATAACATTTTATACTCATGTCAACAATACATTTCAAAATTACTCAACATCCTTGTCAGAATTTTACAACATTGGTTTTTATTTTATGAAAGCCTTTTTGTGGTATATTCAAAATTAATTTTCCATATGCTTTTGGTCATTTATATGCACTCATTCTGAAGTGTATTTTGTCCAAGTGACATCCACATTCTAAACAGAATGTTCTTTTATTTTCCATTGCACTTATCATTAAGTTGTCTATATTTGCTCACATATTATAAACCTGAATGCCTTGTTAACTTAAGTTTGCTAATAATTTCTTCTGGACCATAGCTTGCCTCATCAATTTCTTAATGATTTTTTTCTTAAACCAAACTATTTCTTTTATTTATGGTGAAGTTCAATTTAGTTTCTTTTGTTGTTTGTGGCATTTTTTTCTGACCCATAAAACCACTGATTATTCAATGTATTAGAAATATTCTCCTACATATTCTTCCAAAAGTTTCATGATAGAAATGTTGTCTACTCATATCTGAGTTAAGATATGATATAAGAAAGAAGGCATTGAGTTCATTGTTTTTCCTGAAGGATATTAATTTCTTGAAGCAACATTGTTCTTTGTTGAAAATTACTTTTGTTTTCCCATCAAATATTTTTCTCTCCTTTGTCAAAAATCAACTGACTATAGAAGCCTAGCTCTGTTCTGTTCACTCTATTCTCTATTTTTGCTAATCTTTATGACAAGACAGCAGTGTCTAGATTACTATGACTTTACTGTGAGTTTTTGAAACTAGGTAGTATATGTTTCTCAACATCTCTGTCAAGATTGTTGCCATTTTAGGTAATTAGTTTTAGGTTGTACTGAAGGAGAGGATTTAATAAGAGCAGTGAAAAAATTTAAATATACCATTTTGTAAATGAATTTGTAATAAAAGAATGCCCAAAACATGACAAACAATATCGCCAAACATGAACAATTCTCTTAACAATTACTTTAAATGTATTTAACTATTTAATCATAATAATGTGATCTATCAAATTTCCAAAATTCAAGTAGTAATTAGTTTTTCATAGATATTTTGGATGATGGAGGATCCAAAATAACCATGAAGAAGTCACTATGAATACCTGAAAGTGCTGCATTTCTTCCCACTGCCAAATTCAAGAGTGATGGCCTTCAACTAATCCCCACCAAGTCAAACATATATGCACAAGAGGCTCATATACCATCTAATTGAGTTTCATTACCAGTCGTGCATGGAGAACAATGTCATGTTTACTAAAAGGATACTCTGGGCAGAGGCTAATGGAAGAAATAAGAATAAATATTAATGTAACTTGTTTGTTTTATATTACAGAATTACATATAAAATACTGAATTATATTACATATAAAATATATCTTTATATTCTAATTTCTATTATAGTATATATAATATATATGTCCTTTGAAGGTGTATGAATGTAATTACTTCCATAATGCTATACAACAATTATCACTGTTTCTAAAATGCTTTAATCAACCTCAGGAGGAAATCTATAATGATAAATTAGTAACAACTCATCCCCCCATTCTCACTACCCTTATTAGCTCTAATGTGTTATCTATATCTTGATTAACTTATATGTTCCAGTTATTTTGTATCAAAAGAAGACTGAAATTTATGTCTTTTTTCACATTTATTACATTTAGACAATATTAAGGAATTTCCATATTCTAATATGTATCAGAACTTCATTCATTTTTAGTTAAATTGTGTTTCATTGAATCCTGCATTTTGATTATTCACAGTTTGGTGGATAATTAGGTTGTCTACCCCATTTGTCTATTATGTAAATGATAAATAGTAAGGGTGGTGTCTAGGTATCTGTTCACATCTCTGTTTTCATACCTTTGTGCTATTTCCTCACTATAATTTTCAAATTTTATAAATTTTCAGTTCTAAGAGTTGGATTGCTAAGACATACTATAACCACTTTTAGCATTTATTTTATTTTATTTATTATAGAATATATTTTGTAAGGATACATCATGTGTTGGTACCATCTTTCCCCTCCTCTCTGCCTCCATTCTGCTGAGGGCTCTCCTCAGTGGGGTTGCTGGTATTCCACATGGGATTGTGGGTTATGTGTTTTTGGAGCAGCAGTTATGGGGGAAGCAAAAGCCTCTGGGTATGACATTCTAACCTGTGGCTCTTACAATCTTTCCGCCTCCTCTTCCACAATATTTCCTAAGCCTTGGTGGGTGTGTTTTAAGTCTACTTCAGTGATGAATTCTTAGTAGTCTCTGGATTTCTGCTTTGATATGTGCTGAGTATCCTTAGGATCTGTCTCCTACACCCTGGTGTTGATTGTCAGGCTCACCATGGAAGCAGCACTCCTGCTCATCTCCCCAATTCCTCTATGGTTTCAGCTGGATCTTGGATGAAGTGCCAGGGGTAGTTTATCTCCTCAGAATCTCGCTACCATCTGTAAAAGAAAAACAGATTCTCCAAGCGAGAGTGAAATCAGTATAGGTTAAATTGGATAAGCATTATTCATTTAGGGAGATTTTGATTGATGTAGTCCCTTTTTCAGCCAAAAACTAGTGGGAGCTTGACATTGGAGAGCATAATCCTTGTCTCCATAGAATTCAGACCTGGTTCCCATTTCCAGATATGGATTCCTTTCAACTGAGTTGATCTCTTAGAAATCAGAAGACCATTGGTTACCTACCAAGGCTGTGTTAGGCTGGTTGATTCTGAGAGGTTTAGACCCCCTGCTTGCTCACACCTTTGTTAGCCAATTTCCCAAAGTAACTCATGTAGCTCTTTCAAGCAGTAGATGGGCTAACTGTTTAGGGCCTGGCTCTCTTCCGGATTCCAGCCAGGTCTCTCTGTGTTATGTGTTGGCATCATATAGTGTCTTCAGCAATAGTGTCTTACCTTTACCTCAGGCAGGTAATCAAATGCTTTGCCAGAATCCTGTCTTGTTTTGCAGACCTCATAGGTCTCTGATCAACAGCTCAATGTGGATAGCACTAATTTCTGGTAGTGTGAGTTACAGGTCAGAGGTACAGTCTTGATCCCACCCCTTAGAAGGACCCTTCTTTTCAAGTGCTCCCTGTATACTCCGGCTGAGGGTTACATCTTTTAGTATACCTTCAAGGAGAAAGGTGTCTATGGTTTCAGTTCACTTTGGGTTGAGTTTTGTGTTTATTTGCTCTAAACCTCCCCTTTCCTCCTCCCCAAGCACTTTCATCCATATGTTTGTCCTTCAGGTTGCCTATCAAGCATGACAGCAACTCAAGCTGATCCAGGTTAGGAAACCACAGATGAGCAAGAACATGTGGCAATTGTCTTTCTGTGATTGTGTGTGTTTGCTCAGTATGATCTGTTATAAATCCATCCATTTTCCTAAAAATTTCATTGTATCATTTTTACTTACTACTGAGTAGAATTCCTTTGTGTAAATGTACCACAACTTCATTATACATTTGCCCAATTATGGTCACCGGTGTTGATTCCAGTTCTTATCTAGTATGAAATAAGCAGCTATAAACATGGTTGAGCAAATATCTCTGTAGTGAAGCATGGAGCATTCAGGGTAAATGCCCCATAATGGAGTAACTGGGCCTATTGGCAGATCCATAGTCATATTTTTCAGAAATCACCATATTGAATTCCATAGTGTTATACAAGTTTTCATCCCACCAATAGTGAACGAGGGTTCCTCTTTCATCCTTACCAACATTTGTTGTCATTTTATCTTTTTAATGATTGTCATCCTTACTGGAGTAAGGTTGAATCTCACAGTTGTTTTAATTTGCATTTACCTTATGGTTAGGGTTATTGAACATTTTCTTAAATGTGTATTAGCATTTCTTCCTCTAAGAACTCCCTATTAAGTTCTATGCCCCCTTTTTGAGTGAGTTTGATTTTTTTATTGTTTATTTTTTACTTCTTTGTAGATTCTAGATATTAGTCCTCTGTCAGTGGTATAACTGGCAAAAAATTTCTCCCATTCAGTGAATAATCTATTAGCTGTGGTCGTGGTATGTTTGTCTGTGCAAACTATTTTTAGCTTCATGACAACCCATTGGCTGTGTGATTATTTAATTTCTTGCATTTCTGGGGTATTGTTCAGCAAGTCCTTTCTCACTCCTATATCATGGAGAGTTCCTCCTATTTTTTTTTCTTCCACTAGGAGAAGAATTTAAGGTCTGATATTGAAGTCTTTAATCCATTTGGAGTTGATTTTTGTGTATGGTGGGATGAGTGGGTCTAGTTTCATTTGTCACCATGCAGTTATCCAGTCTGTCCAGCACCATTTTTTGATGATGCTGTCTTTTATCCAGTCTATGTTATTGGCAACTTTGTCAAAGATCAAGTAACTATCATTACTTGACCTAAGGTCCAGGTCTTCAATTCTGTTCCATTGGTATATTTGTTCTTATGCCAGTATCATGCTGTTTTTGTTACTATGGCTTTGTAGTACAGCTTATGAATGGGTGTGATGATACCTCCAGAGGTGTTTCTTTTGCTGAGGATACATTTGGATTTCCAAAGCCTGTTGCCATTCCATATGAATTTTAAGATCATTTTTTTCTGTCTCTGTAAAGAATGATGGTAGAATTTTTATTGATGTTGCATTAAATCTATATATTGCTTTTGGTAGAATTGCCATCTTCACAATATTAATTCTACCTATCCAGGATCAGGGGAGGTCTTTCCATCTTCTCATGTCTTCCTCAATTTTCTTCTTGAGTGGTTTTATGTTTTCATTGTATAGGTATTTCACATCTTTGTTTAGTGTGATTCCAAGGGATTTGATTTTTTGTGGCTATTTAAAATGGTACAGCCTTGTTGATTTCTTTCTCTGTATATTAGTCCTTTGAATAGAAAAAGGTTACTGATTTTTGTGTGTTTGTTTTGTATCCCACCACTTTATTGAAGGAATTTATCACTTTTAGAAGTTTTGAGATGGAGACTTTCAAGTCACTTATATATAGGATAATGTCATCTGCAAATAGGGCTAATTAGACTTCTTCCTTTCCAATTTGTATCCCTTTTATTTCTTTTTCCTGTCTTATTGCTTGGGCTAGGACTTCTAGTACTATGTTTTAGAGCAGTGGTGAGAGTGGGTTCCCCTGTCTTGTTCCCAATCTCAGAGGGAACCCTTTGAGTCTTTCCCCATTATTTATTACTTGAGCTTTAGGCGCTTTATATGTAGCCTTAATTGTGTTGAGATATAAACTCTCCATGCCTATTCTCTCCAGTGTTTTGATCATGAAGTGCTATTGTATATTGTCAAATGCTTTCTCCAATTCAGTTGAGATGATTTTATGGTTCTTGTGGTTAAGCTAATTTATGTGGTATATTATGTTGATGATTTGAATATGTTGACCTGTCCCTGCATTACTGGGATGAATCCTACTTGATCGAGGTAAATAATGCTTTTGATATATTGTTGAATTTGGTTTGTGAGAATTTTGTTTTGCAACTTTGCATCAAAGTTTGTCGGGGATATGGGCCTATAGTTTTCTTGTATCTCCATCTGGTTTTGATATTACAGTTATGCTAGATTCATAAAAGTTGTTGGGGCACATTCCCAGTTCTCTAGTTATGTGAAATATTTTGAGTAAAAGTGCTACTGTTCTTCCATGAAGATTTGATAAAAATTCAGCTGAGAATACATCAGGTCCAGGACTTTTCTTTTGGGGAGGTTTTTGATTATCTTTTCAATCTTGATGGATATGATAGGTTAGTTTAGCAGATTTATCTGCTCTGATTTTATTTTTTGTAGGTGGTATGTGGCTAGGAATTAATCCATTTCTTCCAGATTATCCAATTTTGTAAAGAAGATTTTTTGGAAGTATGTTCTAATGATTCTTCCAACTTCATTGCTGTCCTTTGTGACCTCTCCCTTTTCATTTCTTATTTTGTTAATTTGAGAGTTCTCTTTCTTTTATTTGATTAAACTGGCCAAGTATTTATCAATGTTGTTTATTTTTTCAAGGAACCAGCTCTTCATTTCACCAATTTTCTTAATTTTTTGTTTCAAATTTATTAATTTCTGCTCTGATCTTGATCATTTCTTTCCGTCTAGAGCTCATAAGGTTGGATTATTATTGTTTTTCCAATGCCTTTAGGTGAATGGCCACTTTATTCATTTCAGATCTCTCCATCTTTGTTATGAAAGAATTTAGCATCATGAATTTTCCCCATAGGACTGCTTTCATTGTGTCCTATAAGGTTTGGTAAATTGTGTTTTCATTCTAATTCATTTCTAGAAATTATCCAATTTCTTTTTTTTCACAACACATTCATTATTTAAAAGTGTGTTGTTTAGTCTCCAGGAGATGGTGGAATTACTGACGTATTTCTGGTTAATTTGTAGCTTTAAATCATTGTAATCTGATATGATGCAGGAAGTTACTTCAATTTTCCTGAATTTATGGAGGCATACTCTATGGCCCAATATATGGTCTATTTTGGAGAAAGTTCCATGGGCTGCTGAAAAGAATGAGAATTCAGTAGAATTGGAGTGGAATGTTCTCTATATGTCCATTAGGTCTAGTTGATCTATGGTGTTGTTGAGCTCTATTATTTTCCTGTTGATTTTCTGCTTGGATTATCTGGCAATTGATGATAGTGGAGTACTGAAGCCTCCGACTATGATGGTGTTGATGTTGATTTCTGTGTTGTTGTCAAGTAAGTTTTGTTTTATAAACTATGGTGCACCTGTTCTTGGTGCATATAGATTTATAATTGTGATGTCCTTATGTTGGATCTTGTGCTGGTGAGTAAGAACTGGCCTTCTTTGTCCTTTTAGATTATTTTTGTTGATTTGATGTCTATTTTATCAGATATCAATGTAGCAAAACCTGGTTGTTTCTTATTTCCATTTTCTTAGAATAACATTTTCCATCTGTTCACCAAGAGGGGGTGTCTGTCTTTAGTGGTAAGATGGGTTTCTTGAAGACAGCAAATAGAAGGGTCAATTTTTCTGATCCACCCTGTTAACTTGTGTCTTTTGATGGGTGAGTTAAGACTATTAACATTTAAGGTTACAACTGTGAGGTTCTACTTAATTCTTGCCATGACAGGTTGCTTTATGTGTTTTGGGGCTTTCTTGGTCTTTGTACTTTTATGAGCTTGCTTTAATTTTGTATAATTTGCTCTTCTTGTTGGCTCTTGAGATTGGTTGGTTGACTTCTGTGTGGAGTATTCCCTGAAGTATTTTCTGTAGGTTTGGATTTATGTTCATGTAATCATAGAGCTGAATTTTTTTCATGGAAATTTTTCCTTTCACCATCTATTATGAGGGATATTTTCACTGGATACAGTATTTTGGGTTGTAAGCCATAGTTTTTTTAGACTTTGAAATGCTCTATTCCAGGCCCATCTGGCTTTCAGGGTTTTCATTGAGAAATATGAGGTAATTCTGATATGATCGCCTTTGAATGTAAAGAATTGTTCCTCTCTTGCTTCTTTCAGCACTCTCTCTTTGTTCTTCTTGCTAAGAATTTTAACTATAATGCACCTGGGAGACGTTATTCTTTGGTTCTGTCGGTTTGATGTTCTGTGAGCTACCTGAATCTGGATGGGCCTCTCTTTGTGAAATTGGGAGAATATTATTCAATAGTTTTGTAAAATAATTTCTCTATGACTCTGGTCAAGATTTCTTCTCCTTCTAGTATACCTATTATGAATATGATTGAAGGGTATCTCACACTTCCCTCTTATTCTGTTTCATTATGTGTGAAATTTGCAAAGTTTTTGAATTCCTAATCAATTTCTTCTAACTCAGAGGTTGTGTCCGCCACATGAGTGCCTCTGTTTTTGAGGGCTTCTAGAGTGGTTTTTTTTTAAAAAAAAAATTATTTGATTTTTGTTTTCTGGTGTGTATTTTTACATCATGTCAATGTCTTTCTTGAAGTACAATTTTAGGTCAAGGTCTGATTTTTGTGATTTTTTTGGAATTCATTTTTGCATTTGAACATGTCTTCATTAAACTTAGATGGTTACTGAGATTCTCTATTTTTTGACATCAGAATACCCAAAATTATATTCATTAATCTGAAAATTTTTATTTGCTTCATTCAGAAGAACAGAATGGAATTTTTATTAGATATGGACATAATTTGTATGTAAACAACACATGTTGGTACTATCCTTTCCCTCCTCCCTGCCCTTTAACTGAAGAGGCCTTCCTCATTGGGGATGCAGGTCAACCCAATGGGGATTGTGGGCCATGCATTATGGGGGAAGGGAATGTCTCTGTGCAAAATGTTCCAACTTGTGGCTCTAACAATCTTTCTTCCCCTCTTCTGCAAAATTCCCTGAGCCATGCTGGGAGCATTTTAAGTCTACTTCAGCAATGGGCACTCGGGAGCCTCTGGATCTCTGTGGTTTGGTAGGTGTTGAGTTTTCGCAGCATCTATCTCCATCACCCTTGTGCTGATATCAGATTCACTAAGAAAACAGTCTAGCTCATTTACCCAATTCCTATGTGTTTTCAGCTGGGGCTACAGTAGAATATAAAGGGTCATTTATCTCCTCAGGTCCAGCTCCCATCTGAAAAAGAAAAGCAGATTCTCCAGCAGAGAATACAGTCAGTACTGGTTAAGTGGGATAACCATTATTAATTTATAGAGAAATAAAAGGGTGTAGACCCTCTTATAGTCTAAGGTTAGTGAGGGCTTAGCAATGGAAAGCAGAATCATTATCTGGGTATGGTTCTGACTTGTTTCCCAATTCCAGATATGGGTTCCTTTCCACTGAGTGGATCTATTACCCAATCCAAGAGCAGTTGGTTACCCATCATGGCTGTGTGCCACTATTCCACTTGTGTGAGCACCGCATCAGGTTTTTTGCTTCTGATTCACTTAGACTTTGAGTTGCTCAGAGAGATGTTGGCCACTTTCCCCCAGAAGATCATGTAGCACTTTCCAGCACTAGAAGGGCTAGTTGTCTGGGGACTGGCTCTGAATTCCAACCAGGTCTCTCTATATTCCGTGCTGATAGCATTTGGTGTCTTCAGCAGTAGGGTCTTACCATTAACTTCTGGTGGGTAATCAAGGGCTCTGAAAGAAGTCTGTCTTGCTTGTTTTGGGAGAACTAGTATGTCTGTCTGATCAACAGCTCATTATGGATGTAGACTGCATCCTGGTACAGGGAATTAGAGGACAGGGCCAAGGGAAAAGAAAAAAAAAGAGAAGAAAGAGAAACACAAGAAATTTGAGGCTAGGTTTTGTCTCACCCTTTCCAGAACCCTTCTATTCAGGTACTCCCTCAAAACCAGACGGAGATGCATCAAGGAAAGAAAATTATAGGCCTATATTCTTAATGAACTTAGATGCAAAATCTTGAACAAAATTCTTGCAAATCAAATTCAATAACACATCAAAAGTATTATCCACCTTGATCAAGTAGGCTTCATCCCAGGGATGCAGGGATGGTTTAACATATGGAAATTGGTCAATGTAAAACACCACATAAATAAACTGAACCATAAGAACCACATGATCATCTCAATTGATGCAGAAAAGGCTATGGGGAAATAGGAACAATAAGAATCATTATCTGGATGTGGGTCTGACTTGTTTCCCAATTTCAGATATGGTTTCCGTTCCACTGAGTGGATCTGTTAGCCAATTCAAGAGCAGTTGGTTACCCACCATGGCTGTGTGCCACTATTGCTCTTGTGTGAGCATCACATCAGGTTGTTTGCTGCTGAGAAGCTTAGATCACGTGTTACTTGGACAATTGTTGGTCACTTTTCCCAGTCGCTCATGTAGTACCTTCTGCCACTAAACAAACTAACTGCCTGGGCACTGACTCCCTTCCAGATTCTAGCCAGGTCACTCCATGTTTGACACCAACAGCATGTAGTATCTTCAGCAGTAGCATCTTACCATTAACTTTTGGTGGGTTATCAAGTACTCTGACAGAAATCTGTCTTCTTTTGGGAAACCTTGTAGGTCTCTCTGATCAACAGTTCATTGTGGATGTTAACCACATACTGGTACCTTGACCTGGGTCTGCAGATGTGGTTGGTGGCTAGTGGGACTGAAGGCATTCCTGTGTAACTCCATAGAGGCATGAAAGCCTAGGATGGGGGTGGGGAAAAATGCCAGCCTGTGGACCTGGGTCCTAGTAGGGGGTGGGTGTGGAGGTTGGTGGCAAGTGGGATGGAGGGAATTTGCATGTGGAGCACCACAGGGGCTGGCAAGCCAAAGTTGGGGCAGGATGGGGAGAACTCTAGCCTTTTGGCCTGGGTCCTCAAACAGCAGGTGGCAGCAAGTGGGATGGTTTTTGCATGTGGAGCTCCATGGGGGTGGGAACGTGTAGGCCAGGGTGGGGCAGGTCAAATGCTAGCCTGTTGATCTGGGTGTGTGCAAGGGGGAGTGAGGGGCACAGTGGTGGAAGCGAATGGATGGGGTTCGCAAATGGGTCTCTGCAGGGGCAGGAAAGTCAAGATAAAGTGGGGAGCAGGAAATGCTAGTTTGCTGGCCTGGGTCCACTAAGCCTGCTGTTAGTGTAGGAGGAACCTGTGCTGCTTGAAGGGACTGGGGGACTGGTGTGTACCTGAGAGGGTGGGAATCAGCAGATGCCCTACTTTGCTCCCCCGCACCCTCCCACTGGAGGTCTACTAGAATCCTCAGACCATTAAAAACTCCACTTAATCCTAAATATCTTCCCTTTCCTTCCCCACAAGGTGAGGTGTGGTTATGGTCTGCCATCTTGAGAGGACATCACTCAGTTTTTCGAAGTCTTTGCTAGTTATGTGTATTTTTTGAAGAGGGTACATAGTTGGATCTTGTTTCTTATTTTAGTCAGTTAGTTTACAGATTTTTATTGGTGAGATTAGGCTATTTCCACCTAATGTTATTGGGAATGGCTTTCCTTTGAATCTTAGGAGATTTTCCATTTAGTTGTGGCTTGGTATTTCCTTTATACCTCCTCTGTTAGTTTGGGGGGAGGGTAGGGGTTGCTGGCTTTCTGTGTTAAATATGGTTGATTGATTTCCAGGTCTTCTTTGTTTCTCTCCTTCTTTCTGGTGGATATTCTTACATGCGTTCTCATTGATGAGGTTGTTTTCCTCTTTCTTTCTTTCTCATATAGTATTTCCCTAAGAATTTTTAATAGTTCTGGTTTGGTGGTCATAAATGACTTTATTTGTGCTTGGCTTAGACTACCTTTTCTTTAAAATCAATTTTGAGAGATATTTTTTCTGTGTATAGAACTTCTGGTTGGAAGTTGTTGACTTTCAGAACCTGAAATTCATTGTTCAGGCTTTTCTAATAAGTACCAGTGAGGAGTAATGACTGCTTGATATAAATCAATGAAAGTAATAATGGAAATAAAGTTTCTGTATTTCTTACAATGTAGCTTGATAAAATAATGATTAAGAGAATGCTTTCTCTGGGACTCAAATTGTGACAATGAAATCTTCAGAATTATTATTCCTAGAAAAATTTGGTCTTATTGATTTTATATATATATGGTCTTATTTATGTCTACAAATAGTTTAGATTATAAGAAATAACAATGGGCTGGATAGATGGCATAGCAGTTCAGGTGCTTTCCTGGGAAGCTTAAGGACCCAGTACCCACATAAGCCAGATGCATAAGGGGGTGCATGTATCTGGAGTTTGTTAGTAGTGACTGGAGGCCCTGGAATCCCCATTCTCTCTCTCTCTCTCTTTCTCTCTGCCTCTCTCAAATTAATTAATAAATTAATTAATTAAAAAAAATAAATAACTAGATGGATGATATGATATACTATATTTTTCATGTTTGAGGACTTAACTATGACACATCTGAAAATGAAAGATTATTATATATCTTACTGGTAAAAACTCCAGTTTATATAAAGCATTTAGTAATAAACTTGCTCAAGAGTGGGGTTTTAATTACAGAAGAAGTTGCAGATTGAATATGAATGCTACTCTTACTGCTATCCAAAGAACCTTCTCCAGGGAGTTGGTGCTAAACACTGAGGAGACTCAAAACTCATCAAGACAGAAAATAAAAAGGCAGCTGAGGGCTCAACACTAAAGGGAACTTCCAATATGTCCTTCAAGGCTTAGGGAACATTGTGAAAGAGAGGACAGAAAGACAGTAACAGGGAGGCACAGGATAGAAAGATGTACTTGGAGGCATTATCCTCCTCACATTGATTACTGATACCCCACTACTGAGCCCTCAGTAGAATGAAAGTCAGGGAGAGGAGACATAGGAGGATAACCTGATAGATATATGACCAACACTATCCTCACATATTAAAGTTTCCAATAAAAACTATAAGTAAAAAGAATGGATGTTAGTAATTATCTCTTTAATAAATTAACGAAAATGTAAATTTCTCTAATGATTAAAATTATGATTATAACTACATGTGTCAGATTTTTTTTTTTTTTTTGGTTTTTTGAGGTAAGGGCTTACTCTAGTTCAGGCTGACCTGGAGTTCACTCTGAATTCTCAGGGTGGCCTCAAACTCATGGTGATCCTCCTACCTCTGCCTCCCAAGTGCTGGTATTAAAGGTGTGTGCCACCATGCCCAGCTTTCCATGTTCCAGATTTTTTCAGCCACTCCAAGAGTGTAGGCCAAAGATAAAAATAACCTATGCAGTTTTTATCAGGATCACTGGATATCAGAGAATTCTATCTGAAAATCATGTTTTTGTAAAGTAAATTTCTTAGCATGAGCATATAAAGATTCAATATATTGATTTACTTATGGATTCAATGTACAGACACAAGGACAGATAGGCAAGAGAAGTCCCTTACATTTTTGCTTTTTTATATTTTTATTTATTTATTTGACAGAGACAGATAGATAATGGGCATGTTGGGGCCTCCAGCTGCTGCAAACAAACTCCAGATTCAAACACCACCTTGTGTATCTGCCTTACATGGGTCCTGGAGAATTGAGTCTGGGTCCCTTGGCTTTGTAGGCAAGTGGCTTAACCACTAAGCCATCTCTCTACCCCACTTTCTGTTTTTAATTCAAGTCTATAACCCAAAACAATCAGAGCAAAAATAAATTTTACCATTTATGGTAGATATAAGATTCATGGGCATATAAAAATGATCAAAGTATATGAATGAACTAGTGTTTGACCACTATTTGCCTATTACTAAAGGAACTCCCAAGTATCTTAAATCACCAGAACTACTCACTCTGTCTATTAGAGTCCAGTATGATAAATTGATTTTTCAATCATTAAATCTCATGAATGGAAAATATCTAGCAATTTTAGGCAGTGATTTTTATAACTTACAATTCTCAAACATGATTGATAGTAGAGAAAATAATAAGATAGCATAAACATCAGCCTTATATTTGTTAATACTTTTGATTCAAATCAACTAATGATTAATAAAAAATTAATGGTTTTCCTTTTGTTCTGTAGAATGTCATTGTTCTTGGAAATATAAAGATTATGGCATTTGCAATAACATCTCTAGGTAGCTATACATAGGAAAAGTAAAATATATTTTGATTGGCATAGACACTAAAGATTCATATTTGGGTATATATGGGAGAAAGAAAAATGGAAATATCAGAAGTAGTATTCAAGAGATATTCATTGGTAACACCCTTTTGTGGTTTGAATGCAAAATATCCTCCCAGTAGCATCGTGTATTTAAACACATGCTCACCAGCTTGTAGTGCTGTTTTAGAAGTGTGAATCTTTACATCCCTTGTTAACTTGACAGGACCTAGAGTCACCCATGATGGATTATCCAGTTTGATTAGCTTCTGAGAATGACTATGATTAGGTTAATTGAGGTAGGAATAGCCACCTGTAAGCAGGATTCTGGAATGTATAAAAAGGAGAGCGTTGGAAGAGCACCAGCATTCTTTACTATTTCCATTTCTTACTTTTAAACTGAATGCGACTAGCTTCTGATGCCATTCCCTTCCTGCCCTGATGGACTATTATCTGGAATTGTAATCTGAAAGTAACCCCTTTCTTTCTTTATACTGGCTGGGTATTTTGTTCCAGCAAAAAGAAAGTCACTGACACAAGAAGGTTGTGATACCTTTAGGAAGCAGAACCTTGCTGGAAGCAGTGGGAATACTGCAGTTGGACCTTGATGCTTGATTGCCTGGCCTCACTTTCTATTCATTTGCTGCTTCCTGAGTCTGGCTATAGTGTGACTCTATGCTTCCTGCTCCTGCTGCACTGGTTTCCCTGCCATAATGGAATGTGTCCCCTCAACATGTGAGCTGAATTAACCCCTTTCCTTCCATAAATTGCTTCTGGTCAGGTATTTGTTCATTCCAACAAGAAAGTGACTAATATATATCCGGCAGAGAGTTGTTTCTGTAACAGCATAAGAGGGTCATGTTTAAGATCTACAGAACAGAATTAAAAGATTTGTGAACAGTCCAACTTCTGAATTTCAAGAATGAAATACAAGAATTAATTGATTCAAAGAAGCATCCATTCTTCAGAATACTAAATCAGAGTCTATATTTTGCTATGCTATTTGACAAATTTTACTTTGCACTCAACTGGTATATTAATAAACAATGTATTTTGTGGTCTCATTTTCATGAGTTTTACACTGACAGATTAACATGAAATTTCATTATTTATCTTACTATACAACCTGTACACATCTTTGGACCATTTCCTTTGAGGTCAAGATGACAGGAAATGTTTCAATTGTCTAAATGCAGATTTTTTGCCAATACCTTTGTTAGTGCAGGACATTCAGTTTAATTTAACCTTAATACATAATGAAGTGGGAGGGAAAATGAAGTTGCCATATTTATGAAAAGGGAGAGAACTCAGAAGTGTAGCCTTTGAGAGCAAGGAAGGAAAGGAGTAAGGGACAAAAAGAGAAAGAGAAAAGAAGCAGAGCAAAGAAAATAAATGATCACAGCATTAAAACTTGCAAAAGCATTGGGGATGTAAAGGAGAAGGTACTGACTAAGCAGTATTTCTGCTTTTGGCAGGAGTATATAATAGTCAAGAAGGAGGATTTCACTACAGGAGGCAAATTGCTATGGACTCTCAAAATTACCCAGTACTTATCTAACACTGAACATACCCTTAGTTACAAGTACTTAAGTGCGCAATTTGGTACTTCTTGGGGAAAGTTTTGCATTACATAAATGTGTGTTTCAGAAAATTCTTCCATTCTGGGTGCAAGCTGAATAGCTGAGTGGGAGGTGACATAACGTTTATATCAATCATTATGCAAATCTGCCTTTGGCTTTGCTTCAGGTTTAAAATTTTCTGAAGTCTGTAAAAATTATTATACTTGCAGAAGTAATATTTTGCTTAAATAAATACTCTTCCTCTCAAATCAACCTGCATTCTCCAATAATGACATGCTTCATATGAAAGTCAAAGGAGGCAAAATGGGGGGCTGATGATTTGAAAATGGCAGATTTTCTGTAGGTGTCTTTGAAAATCCTAACTAGAAGAAAACCTAGTCATATTAAAGTACAGAGCTTGAGGCAAATTTTAAAACCCCACATTGAATTGGTGACAAAATTAAGGTTTGATCCCAGAATATATTTCTCCCATGTCATTGCACTGTATACATGCTGTCACTAGAAAACTGCAAACAAACGGAATTCTTCAACTGCTTGCAAGAAGCATATATTCACTTTCTCTTATTTTCTTGATTTATTTCCTTGATATGTAACCCCTACTACCTACTCTTAAATCTCATAAAGTCATAAACAAAAAATTTACCTTTTTATGAACGCTGTTTAAGATTACTGTCCAGGACACACTGATCTCAGATTTAAACCTTGTACTTTTAGCACAATATTCAACAAGTTATATGCTCTAATTATATTTTTGACTTACAATATTTTTATACAATGGTTTTGTCTGGATAGATCTCCATCATAACTGAAAGAGCATTTGCACATTACTCCCCATTATGTGCTAGGTTCACGTCATCTTAAGGGTCTTAAATCTATCCTGTAGGATTAGTTTTTCACTCAGTTAAAAACATTTATCAAGCAATAATAAATGCCAGGGACAGCTTTAGGTCTTGGGTACTGGTTGTAATTGAAACAGACAAGGTTTAACTAGCAAAGCTTAGTAGGGAAAGATGAAAATGAAAAGATAAACAAATAAAAAATCTGCAATTTCTCAGAGAGAAAAGTAAATTTCACTCATATTCTTAACTTGAGGTCTGTCTGAGATATTTCAATACTTTTAACATCTATTTTATTTATTTATTAGAGAGACTGGGAAGGAGGGAAAGAGGGAGAGAATTAGTGAACCAGGCCTTTTAGCCACTGCAAACCAGCTCCAGACCCTTGTGCCACCTTGTACACCTGTACATCTGGCTTTATGTGGGTACTGGGGAATCAAAACTGGGTCCTTTGGCTTTGGCAGCAAGCACCTTAACACTAAGCAATCTCTCCAACCCCTACTTCCATTTTAGAGATACATTTCTTTCTTAACATCACACAATCAAGTTCATCATTGCATAGAAACCATGGGTCTCAGATGAATGCTATTGCACTTATATATGATCCAGACACAAGTCCTCTTTGGTGGTAGCTTATCATCTTGAATACAAAATTTCCTAAATATTAAGAAACAATATAATCCAAGATCTAAACTATGTTCAAGGAATATAGTATTAAAATATCATCAAAACATTAAAAAGAACAAACACAATTTCTGTTAGAGTGGATGAATCTTTTTGTTTTAAGAAGAGAAATATTTTATTTTTTATTTTCAAATGCAGAGAAAGAAAGAAAAATGCCAAGGCCTCTTGCCATTATTGCAAACAAACTCCAGATTTGACACTTTCTATCTGGTCTTATGTTGGTACTGGGAAATCAAACCTGAGCCTTCAGTCTTTACAAGCAAGTGCCTTTAACCACTTCAGCCCAAAATATTTTGGGGGGGGATTTTTTTTGAGGTAGTGTTTCACTGTACCCTAGGCTGACCTAGAATTCACTGTCATCCCTAGAGCTGAGAATAAATGTGCCACCTGGCTTAGAAAGGCTGAGTCTTAAGAGGGGTTTATGTATTTTACCAAACGTTTCAGAGAACCAGATTTGAATCTGAATATATGTGTGTGTGTGTGTGTGTAATATTTTTTTTAATTTTTTTCTAGTTATTTCATTTTACTGCTGTGGAAAATTTTATCACTAACATCCTAAGCTGGGGGAAATCTTAAGAATAAACATTTCTATGTGCCATGTTGGATTCATCCTTGATCTGAAATCAGTATCTTCATTGCTATTGAGATTAAAATATTTGTCATTTCTGAGGTTTCCAGTTAAGATGGCTGCATAGGAACCAGGACAAAACAGCCTAGGAAAAAAAAAAAAAACAGCAAAATACACTCTTCTACTAAAAAGTGAGGTGTATAGTAAATTATCAACCATAGCAGAGAAGAGAGATTCAGACCATCTAGAGCCCACAGAAATAGGCAGAAGCAGCTCCAGCAGTGGGGGCTCCAGCAGTGGGGGCTCCAGCAGTGGCAGTGAGCTCCATACTGCCACAGCCAGCAGCCTAGGCCTGAGCTGCTGGAAAAAAAAAAAAACAGGTGATTTTTCCACTTACCCTGGCCTCTTTGCACTCAAGAAACATGGAAGCAGGAGGGCAGAGACCAACGGAGCAACCTGTGAAGAAGATCATGAGGATCAGCAGGCAGACTCCAGCTTCCACCCACAGCCTCCCTTGCCTCACTGCCAGCACAAGCACCAGCAAGCACCAGAGACCTGGGGAAAGGAACTCACCTAGACAGCACCCTGCACAATCAGAGCAGTGACCCACTGACCCAGCAGGACTACCTGAGCCCATAGCACAGCAAAGAGGGACCCAAGTGGCTGTGCAGCATAGCTGAGACCCAAGCCATCCCAAAAGGTAACTGGGATTATACCAGGTCAGTACCCATCAAATAAGCCTGGTATATAGGCTTGCATTGGAAGGGCTAATTTCACCATCCTTGTCAGGGTAAATTATATGTTAAATCTGATGGATGGTCAGATTTGACATTCCTTAATAAGCTATATTTCATGGTCCCAGCCCCAAGCAGGGATACACCCCAACAGGCCAGTGTCCCTGCTCTGGCCTTTCTAAGCCCCTGAATGTCCCACTCTGTGGTCCCACCCTGAGAAGGGACCAAGGCCATCAGGTCAGTGTCCCCACCCTACCCTTCCTGAGACCTATATGTACAGTTGCCTGTACCACCACTGACTCCTCCCACCCACGAACAGGGACCCAGGCCAGCAGGCCACTGTCCCCACCCTAGCCTTACTTAGGTCCATGCATGTGATCCCTGGTACCTACCACCGACATGACATGACATGAAAAGGGAACTTGACAGAGGAATGGAAACTATACAAAAAAAAAAAAAAAAGTAGAAAATACGAACCAAATTGTACAAGCCCAAAACTCTGTAGAAGCTCTCAAGAACATTGTCAGCCAAGTGGAGGATAGAAACTCAGAACTGGAAGACAAAGCTGAAGAAACAGTTCATGAATACAAAAGTTTCAATAAGTTCAAAAATGTCTGTGAACAGAACATGAGGGAAATGTGGGATACACTTAAACTCCTGAACATTCTAATTATGGGTATACCATAAGGGGAAGAAATTCAGACCACAGGCATGGAAAACCTATTCAAAAAAATTATCAAAGAAAACTTTCCCACCCTCTCAAAAGAAAGTCCCATCAAAACATAAGAAACTAACAGAACTCCAAACATACCTGACCAAAGGAGAAATTCCCCAAGACATATTATCATTAAAACTCTAAACATCAAGCACAAAGAGAAACTCCTAAAAGCAGTTAGGGAGAAACAACATATTACCTACAAAGGAAACCTCATCAGAATTACTTCAGACTTCTCAATGGAAACCCTAAAAGCCAGAAGGGCCTGGAATGGAACACTGCAAACTCTAAGAACTTATGGCACCCAACCCAAACTACTCTACCCAGAAAAAGTATCCCTCATAATAGATGGTGAAAGAAAAACTTTCCATGATAAATGTCAGCTATACAACTATATGAACACAAAGCCAAACCTACAGAAAGTACTTCAGGGAATTCTATACACAGAAGAAGCAAACAACCAACCACAAATGCTCGAGAGAAGCAGAAGATAATCACCAAACCGTGAGAAGACACAAAAAGTACAAAGACCAAGAAACCATCAAACCACATAAACTACCACAATATGGCAGGTATCAAATCAAACCTCACAGTTATTACCCTAAATATTAATGGCCTTAATTCACCCATCAAGACTCATAAGCTAACAGGGTGGATCAGAAAATTGGATCCCTCAATCTGCTGTCTTCAAGAAACTCACCTCACCACTAATGACAGACACCTCTTCAGGGTGAAAGGGTGGAAAACGATATTTCAAGAAAACAGAAAAAAGCAACAAGCAAGTGTAGCTATACGTATATTGGATAAAATACACTTCAAACCAAAAGTAATCAAAAAAGACAAAGAAGGTCATTTCTTGCTCATTAAGGGAACTATACAACAAGAGGATATAACAATCATCAATCTTTATGCACCAAACACAGGTGCACCACAATTCATAAAACAAAATCTACTGGACAACAAAACAGAAATAACCACCAACACCATCATAGTTGGGGACTTCAATACTCCACTATCAGCAATAGACAGATCATCCAAACAGAAAATTAACAGGGAAGTAAGAGAGCTCAACAACACCATAGAACAGCTGGACCTAACAGATATCTATAGAACATTCTACCCCCAAACTGCAGATTACACATTCTTCTCAACTGCCCATGGAACCTTCTCTAAAATAGAGCACATACAGGGTCATAAAGCCTGCCTCCATATATTTAGGAGGATCAGCATAATTTCCTGCATAATATCAGATCACAATGCTGTCTTGCTAGAAATTAACAACAAAAGTTGCATCAGGAACCCAAACAGCTCCTGGAAACTGAACAACACACTCCTAAACAATAAATGGGTAGTGGAAGAAATAAAAAGTGAAATTGAAAAATTCTGCAAATGAATGACAACGAGAACACATCCTACCAAAACTTATGGGACACAATGAAGGTGGTCCTCAGGTGAAAACTCATTGTGCTAAATGCCTTCATAACAAAAACAGAGAGATTCCAAATAAACAACCTAACCACCCACCTAAAGGCATTGGAAAAACAAGAGGTATGCAACCCAAAAAGTTCCACACAGAAAGAATAATTAAGATCAGAGCAGAAACTAATGAATTGGAAACCAAGAAGACAATTAAGAGAATTGATCAAACAAAGAGCTGGTTCATTGAAAAAATAAACAAAATTGATAAACCCCTGGCCAATTTGATCAAGCATAAAAAAGAGACAACTCAAATTAACAAAATTAGAAATGAAAAAGGAGAGATCACAACAGACATAAGTGAAATTGGGAGAATCATCAGGACTTACTTCAAAAACCTCTACTCCAAAAAACTGGATAATATGGAGGAAATGGATGAATTCATGGACACATACCACCTACCAAGGCTAAACTCAGAGCAGATTAATCTCCTAAACAAACGTAACACAACCATTGAAACTGAGAGGGTAATAAAAAAACCTCCCTAAAAAGAAGAGTCCAGGACCAGATGGCTTCTCAGCTGAATTATATCAAACCTTCATGGAAGAACTCAAACCAATTATTTTCAAATTGTACCACACAATCG